>CM020024.1:88300421-88900421 GCA_009769605.1 Bucorvus abyssinicus | reverse complement strand
TTCTAATCACAAAGTATGAAGGGATCCTTAAGTCGAGGCAATCATCTGCCATCATGTGCTTAGGCACCCTCAGAATCCCACCAGCATTTTGTACAGACTATCAGATGGGCAATGTCTGGTAGAATAACCTTGAACTATTTCTGTTGGGGATGTATTTCAACTTGACACCTCCAGATGGTCTCACAGATTTCACTACCTGTTCTGGCTAGTTGCTTCCTCCTCTTCCTCTCTGTTGTTAAGACACAGATTGAAATTCATGTTTTCTGGCAGTGTATTGAAACGGGGAGAAATTTTTCATTAAGCCTGGAATTGTATATTGTATTATAATCACTGAGATACTAAAAAGTAAAGTTTTCAAGTCCAGGAGATTCATAAGCTTCTAAAAGTCTGTCACTGAGTATTCATGCTCCTGGAGAAAAGCTTTTAAATTCAGCCAGAGATGTATAACTTCTGTGTATATATGTGTATATTTCTGCACAAATATATGTGTGGTTTTGACTTCCGCCCATGTTTTCAGTAATTCTACGAATGGTGGGAATAATCCAGCTCGGTCTTCTCTTGGAGCAGTTCCAATCAAACAGAATACAGAGTAGCTGTGGCATTAAGCTACTGTCTCTAAGAACACCTAGTACAGGACGTGAAGCAAAATCTGTTCCTGATGGATTTTTCACTGTGCTCTGAAGTATTTCTTTATCTCTTATTCCCCACTTCTTAGGAGTTACAGACACAATCCTTGACCTCTAATTGCTGATACTGCACCCTCCTTCTCCCCCCTCTCTTTGTTCTTTGAAACCAGCTGAGCTGTCAATCACAAAGAGGAAATAAATTCATAAACATTAGAGTTGACAAAAGCCAGGTGATTCTTACTGCTTGAGGATCAAAATGTATTTTTCTTATTAAGAGATGTTTTGGGTACTGCTTAATTGCTTCTGAAAAATATATAGCTGCTGATACCAAATGCTTTGATAAAGAGAAGGTTACTCTGCCGGTTTGGTTCACTGGTTCACTGGCCCTACCGAAACGTTGTTTTTTGCTTCTCCTGAAACTCTGCTTTCTAATTTTCTGAATTAATAATCCTCTGAGCATCCGGATACATATTCCTAAGTACTTCACATAGTCACTCACTGGGAACTGTTTTGCCTTTTTTTCCGCATCTGGGGGACACTAAACCTGAAATGAATGTATACTTGCTACCAAAAAACAAAAGACCTCCTGCTTGCAAAAGAAAACATGCTACTCAATATCTTTATTTTATCCTTTACTTTGTCCTCAAAGTGAACATCTGGGCATCTTTCCGAGTCATATGCAGCTGTCTGTGGGAGGCCTAAAAATACAATATAAAACACCTCACTCAAAACAGATCCTTCAGCTATACTTGTTTTGTTTCTCATTCACTCTCATTTCATTTAAAAAAAAAACAACACCCACATCTTTGAACTGAATTCTTAGTTTCTCATACCTGTATTCCATAAAAGCTGAATAACTTATGTGAAATGACAGAAAGAACCAGGACACTAAATTATTCAGAAGCTTGCTGAGAAGATATGGGACTTACCATAATGAAGCTTAAATCCCTGTCCAGGTTGCTACTTGCTGAAAGTTGCTTCTGTCTGCTTCAGTAGCTGGGGTAGGATGTGTTGGTACTCACTGTAGAGCCTTTGTCGCCAGTCCTCTATCATATGATATGTCTATGCTGTGCACCATATACAGAGTCTTGTGATACCTGCTGCAGTCTGAAATGAAGCAGTTTGAGCCTCAGCAAGCTGCTGCGCACAGGAATGGCATTTTCCCAGTGCTTGCTGGCATAGCAAGGCTGTTCCCAGCACCTGAGCTACCTTCAAGGGAGATAGCTGCTCAGCATAGAAACATTTCTGCGTGTTGTCCATGTTTGTGGCTGAAAGAAGAGGTGAGAGCTTGGCTGAAGTTTGCACGGGGAGCTTGCACACATGCCTGGAGGTGACCCCTGCAGTCAGACCTCCTTCAATAGCGAAGCAGGTCTGCATAGCAGCTGCCCACATTGTGCCTGTTCCCTGTAGTCTTTCCCATTCAGTCGGCAAAACATGTTTACCAACACCATACGGAGTTAAAAAGCAAAAACTAAATTTTTTGAGAAATGAAAAAACTCTACCTTACACTTCTTTGCTTTTCATTTCTGGGGAAGTGTGGATGAAAATGATGAAGTGAATGAGGTCCAGCAGTCTCCTGGAGGAAAAAGAGTGCAAACAGAGGGGTTGTGAGGAACACTGAGGCTCCTCCACAGGAACATCACTCCCCCATGATAACCATAATGGAGTCTTTAAAAAGAAATAATGAACCTCAGTGTAATATTTGTTCCACAATTCCTGCCCATAACTCCACTGTGTTCTAATCCTGCTGGCACAAGTTCAGTGAGGTTTTACCCATTTTAAGTTTATTGTGGATATCTAAGAATTTCTTGTAAAATCAGAATTCTGCACTGCATTTACTAGAGGATGTCATTTTGGTGACATAGGAAAGAGAGACTGGAAGTCTAGACTCCAGCTCATGAAGCTCCTTGGTTTCACACGGGAGGAAAATGGCTGGGACTGTTTACTACCTCTTTCAGCTTGTGAATTTAACTGGGGAAAGCTCTTATTGTTCCATGTAGCCCAAATAAATGTAGGAAAATTCCTGCCATTTTTAAGTGCAGAGTCTTGTGGAAACCATGGCCGGTGGGTGGATCCGGTAGGACAGCTCCTTTGGAGGGGTTCCAGGACTCATGATCTATGTCTACACTACCAAGTGGAATAGAGTCAAGGAGGAAACTTATGGTCTTGAAGCCAAGGAGCATCACCTGACTCTTGCCCACATAGCTTAGGACTCACCACAGAGCAAAGCAGAGCAGAGCTGGCTATATCTACATTACATTGCATTTGGCTTTGAGGGTCTTGTGTAATGCCTTGTGACTTCAACACGACTAAACTCTTTTGTACATTTTTTTCCAGTTCAGACTATGATGGTGTTACCAGTCACCAAAATACTGTTTCTATAGCCTGAAACTAAGGACATGTGTTGCATACCTTGGCATGGGGCAGAAGGATATAAGCAAGTGCCTGAGTATGCATAGGTAGTTGGGATAGGATTAGAGGACTGTGTGGAGCATATGGAGGCAAACCGGTTACAGCGTCATCCATATCATCTTTGACAAGCTCTTCCTGAAGAGAAGTACACCCCTAATATCTCCCAGGGGAGAACCGCGTGAAGAGGCCCAAAGCCCAGCAGGAAATGAACTATTAATTAAGCAGTGGTGATGACCAAGGTGTGCTTTTCAAGCTTTGTTCCTGGTTTGTTCTCATTATCAGTGTTGATGTAATTAGTGTGTCTCTAGATTTTCAGGTCTCCTATGAGGTTCTGGTGATCCTCAGAGTTTATGGAGGTATCTGTCACTCATCCTGCAGGGAAGTAACCACCATTACACAGGGCACTGTCACAGAGGGAGATTTCCTTTTGTCCTTTTCCTTCTGTGAGATTTATGGCAGGAGATGCATGACTCAGTGACCACGCAGGAGCCTTTCGCTCCCAGGAGTCTTTTTTTTTTTTTTTTTTGGTATCTAAGAGTTTTAGTTGCCCAGTGATGTGTTACGTGATGTCTCATAACACAACAACTTCTTCTAGTTCCAGTAACAACCCTTCAGTGCTCCAGCACATCATGGGAAGGATCAGCCTGCCTCCATGCATTTGATGAGAAAAGGAAGTCGGGATTAGTTTTAGTTCTGCCCTAATTGGCCATTACGAGAGCTGAAACCTTCAGACACAGCTGCCTAAAGCAGGTTGCTAAACCCCTTCTGAGAGACCAAAATAAAAGGTGGCAGATTTGTGGATGTTCTGGGCATGAGAATCAGAAGAAGCTATACTTCAGCAGCAGTCCTGAAAATAAGGCCATTCTTAATGCAATAACTAATCCCTGCTCTGGGCTTGCAATGTTTGGAAAATCAAGCTGTAAATGTCAAGCTTCTTTCTGCATTTCATTTGAAGTAATACTTAGTGATATAGATGTGTCTTCGTGCTGATTCAGAATCCCAATGAAAAGAGTGGGGTGCCTGAGAGATGCTGTGATCACCAATGGCTGCTTACCCATTTGCATGGAAAGGCCTTTAAGACTTCTCTATGTCACCCTTTCGGGTGCTTACACCTTACAAACCACAACAATCTTCTATAAATGCAATTTTCTCAATTTATAGGTGCTCTAAGTTTTGAGATACTTATCTTTTGTGCAAGGAGATATGTGAATCCTTCTCCATCATGGCAGCCTTCTGCTTCCAGTGAGGACTGTAAAGACAAAAGCACTTAAAAGCACCTCAGACAGTTACATTTCTTTTAGCACCTTAGCCCAATTAATGAACTTAAACTATTTTCTCATTTAACCGTCACAGACTATTTTAAAATGAAATGCAGAGAAGGGGAGATAAACAGGACACGTGGCCAAAATTTCACCTCTGCTTGTTGTGAGTTTGTCAGCCTTCCAATAAGTGCCATCATTATGAGTAAAGATAGCAGACCTGGGATGAAATTTGGAGGTGTTTTAATCAAATGGTCTGCTTCAGGCACAAGCTAGGAAGAACAAATCTAGTTTATTTAGCATAGCTCCTGCCTCAGATTTCTGACAAAGCTTTTGTTCTTAGTGCTCTACTGTTATACCAGCATTCACCTTCTATTTGGTTCCCAGAGTAAGTTTCAAGTAGTTGCCATGGTACATACTTTTAAAATGGTTTCTTTCTTAGCTTTTCTAAAAGGAGGGAAAGATCATTTTAAGGGGAAAAACTGTGAGATGAGAATGTCAGTTTAAACCAACAGAAATATTCGGTATTTTGCATTCAGTTCATTGCAGCAGTAGTCCCCGCAGCCTAGCAGTAGAACTGGAATCTGAGAAGATGGAGACCTCAGCTCCTCAGGGTTCCCGCAATTGTAGTACAAGTATCATTCTGGGCTACTGCCTTTTATCAGGAATTCAAAGCAAATGCAAACAACATTTCCAAACAACATGGACTTAAGTTGGAACATAATTCTGAAGAAAATATATCTTCTTTAATTGTTGTTGATGACTATGCTAAGAGAACTTGTAACAGAATTTAATAAAGGGAAGGGAAAAAAGTTGTGAGTAAATATATTTAATCTTTTTTTAAAGTCATATTTGTTGGGATGAATCATTATCCTTAAAGTTACTTTAAATATGAGTTTCAGAAGTTTTGTTATTAATCAATTTACTGCAACAGTTTTTTGCAGAAGGATTATTTCTATGAAAATCTTGGCTCAAACTGTAACAGACAACAGACAGCCTGAAGATGAGTCTATATCTTGCAGGTAAAATTCCGCTAGCAAAAGGTCAGGTTTAGCAAACTCCTCCAGAATAGGTTAGGAAAACAAAGACCATCAATTCTCTGCTGGGATACAAGCCAGAATTACTAGAGGCACTACTGGAGTAAGGAAGAACTGTGTGTACCTTACGTGCAATCTTAACAGACTGGGCACAATTCTACTTTGGTTAATGTAATGTTTTGTGGTACCTTATTGCTGACAATGTAAATTGGTGTTTTTAAACCTAGTTTTATTGGTAGACATTTGCTGAGTATCAGTTGAAAGTCAAACAAGGTTTTTAAACTCAAACATCTATTGTTACCTTACCAGGTCAATAATAAACATCTCACTGAATAATTCAAGGCTGCAAGGTTTTCAGTGCTCCTGAAGGCAAGAGAAACAGTAGACGCTCAGATACTTGCAATGCAGTCAGTCTGTTCAGGGATCTAACTTCTGGTGTGCATTTTTTAAGATCATTATGTTATACAATCAATGCTTTGCAAAGCCACAAGAGAGGTCTGCCTCTCTTACAGGGAAGTCAGAGAGGGCTGATGTGAAAATATTACAGTATTTGAAGAACAACTTCTTAAGTAATCTCTGTTTTTGTCTGCCGGGGAAGGGAGAGGGAGTGAAATAGCCTCCTTTCGTATCACTGCGGTATAAACCTGCCTAACCCTGACCTTTGGTTAAAGCTGAAAGAGTAAGGAAAAGCTGCAGGTATCTCACTTGCACTGGCAAGGAGATTTCAAGTGGACATAGTCTTACAAACTTAACATTTGCCCGAGTGGTACATTTAATCCCACAGCTGCTGTCTCTCAGGGTTGTGTACCAGATGCTTCACACATTGGCGCCACAGCTGGGACTGCTTCTGCCCCACGGGAAGCTTCTCCCTTATTTCCTGTCAATCAGTAACTGAATTATAGGAAATATCAACAGGGATCATTCTGGGGAGGAGACTGTTTGTAACTACAGATGTTCTTACAGTCCACATAGATGAGACCTTGGCCTTTCTCATCTCCTGTTTCAATGAATTCCACATGTTAATTATACAGTGTGCTAAAGGAAAAAAAAAAAAAAAAAAAAAAAATCCCGTTGCATTTTCTTGGAAGACCCTTCAAAGTTCTTCACTTTGCTCTCCAGGTATCCTCTGAGAAATGCATACCAACATCAAAGGTCATGTCTTTTGGACTCTCTGTTGGAAGTGAAACCTGATATGAACAGGAGCTTGCCTAACAAAAAACCAAAAAAAACCCACCAAAAATCAAAACAAACAAACAAACAAAACCCAACAAAAATATAGCTCCCATTGTATATGAGTTTGAATCCAAACTACAAAACTGAATCCTCCAAACTGTGAGATAGACTTGAATCCAAATGCTAGTCCTAGTTTGGCATCTGGGTTGGATGGACAAGTCAGAAATACAGATCCATACTTGCCAAGGATAGAGGTGGCTGGTAAAGCCGATGGGAGTGATGGATCTTGTGAGAGGTGGCTTTGGAAGCTGAAGAGAGGGGACTGATAGACAGGAGGTCTTGGCCCAGAGACTAGTTCTGCTCCAGAATTTCTGGGTCCTTTAAACAAAACTTGCAAGTGTTTTGTCATTTCAACACCCAAACTTTGAAGCTCTTGATATGGAGATTCATCATTCAAGGGTCTGCTCTTGAAGCAAGTGTGAAACAACCCTCGCAGGGCCAGCAGTGGGCCGATTGCCTGGCTATGGGTGTGCTCTCTGCTTCTGGGGGCTACCTGCAGCACTGATACCAGCGCTTATACTTCTGGTCTGTAGGATTTCACATAGTGACAGTGAAACTAGGGGGTTTGCCACTGAAATTTCTTGTGATTTTCATTAGCTAATTTCAGCAAAAAGAAGGCTTGATATGCTTGTACAGAGAAATAAGAAACAGACTTTTTCTTCCTACCCTTATGCTTCATTTTCCCCTCCCCCATTCTTGTACTGCTGAATCTTTTGTTTCATTTTCTTTCTTTACATGGCCACTGTGATCATTAACTATGTCTTTGTAATGCATGCAAATTCTGGAAACTCTGCACCAGCAGACTGTATTCATTTCGCATTACTGTTGTGTCCTGTACAAAAAGAAAGAGGGTTAAATTATTACACTGGAGTGCTTCATTGCACTGGTGTGAAAGAGCGTTCTTTTGTTTTCCATGAGCTGATCTGGATCTGCATGGCTGGGACAAGGACAAGAACTGTTCTTTGTTCACAGTATTGTGTAGGTTACATAATCTTCAGAGCAGTAGGGAAAGTACAAACAAGTATGTTTATTATGGTTGCTGCAGAAGATGGGAGCTGGCCACCAGTTCTGGACTCCAGCAAATGTGGGATGATCCAGTGTGGTGTTGAGAGATGGAAGGATAACTGATAACAGGGAAAAAAAAGAAGTAGCTTTGAAAATTAAAGGTAGGAAACTCTCAGGAAAAAGGACAGGTAAATTTTGTAATTAAAAAAATATACTGATGAACTGGGAAGCATTTGTGGCCAAAGTAATAAGGAATCCTTATGATATAACTGCTGTCTCATAAAAAGTTCAGCAGCAACTTGGTCCCTACTCCAGAGCATTTACTGTCTAGAAGAAGATGAATGTGCAAAAGAAGTCATCACCGAAGAAGCTTTCTTTGTCTCTTTCAGTTTAGTAGTTGTTTCATTCATTACCTTTCTTGGCATTATGGAAGAAGTTATTTTGGAAGGCTATGAATGATTAAAGGCCATCAGATTAAGACAAAGAAATCTTTTACACCTATGCATATACTACACGCTACCAGAGAGAACTGTCAGGGAGATACACGCCTTTTTACTGAGCCAATGCTCAGAGATATTTTTGTTCTCATGCGCAAAAGCAGCTGCCAACAAGAAGGCATGTGAATGGGAGGAGGGACAGGGACAGGGACAGGACTTAGAGTTTCGTCACCAGTTAAGAAGAAAGAGATATTTAGAAAAGTACTCACTCCTGGAGAAATAGGGCATTGGCAGGCTGATCTGTATCTAGAGTGGCATTAGAGACATTTTATTTAGCTATAGAAGAGTAAAAAGAAATATAAAAGAAAAAAAAAGTGTTAGATAATCTATAGTCAATGCTGTGACCAGTATACCTATCCCCAAGAGGATTAAATTCACTCCAATTACATCCAGTCACATTTCAAATACCCAGGAGAGCGTAGGAATTCATGAAATCCCAGCTGAATGTGACAACAACAGAAATTAGCTTCATATGTTTGTTAGAAGTATAGGAAAGTAAGAAAAAGTATAGTGGCAGAGCAGGAGTCAAGGGGAATTAAAATGCATAAGAGTATTATTAATTGTTTAATGAATTCTTTCCAAATTCTGTAGCTACATTATAATATAGACCAGATAAGTGGTTCTCTGTGAATTTACTAATTTATGGCTTAGATATTGTTGGTTCACTCTGAGCTCAAAGGGAGGATTGAAGTGGTGAATAAGACTCTGAAGGAAACACTCCTAGTGGATTTTTTTCTTTTCAAATGCATAAGATGTCTTCCATTTGGGGATAATGTTTTCTGCTCATGTACTATATGGGGAAAGAACTTCGGCCAGGAAACTTCAGAGCACAGAGAGAACAGTTGGTGGGCAGCGTACTAATTGCAAAAAGACTCAGTATTTTATTGTTTGCAGTCATTATTGTTCACCGTATTTGCTACATCAGTCATTCTCTGCAAGGTACTAGTAGTGACCTTGATATTGCAATATCTGAGAGCCTCTCACACACCTCCATTTAATTAGCCACAAAACTCCCTCCTGCAATTCAGATAAATCACATTATCTGTTTTTCCAACAGAGAACTGAAGCACAATGAGCTTAAGTAACCTGTCAGATAACACAGGTAGTCTGTGGTGGAGTGGGAAGTGAGCAGCATCCAAGGCTTCTGCCACAGCTCCCGTCAGCCTACCTAGCTCCCGATCCTCATTACCTGCCTCTAAAGCTCCCTCGTGCAGCCGGAGCTAATGCACTGATAGGGATGCTGGATTGCCTTACAGCAGCATGTAGAATTACTGGAAGTGAGTTTACTACTCTCTAATGGCTCAAGTCATTCATCCTCCAGTATTCATGTGGGAGTAGGCATCCAGTGAGCTGAAACACTGCTGTTGCAGCTAATGCTAAAGCTGAAACACAGCTTAAGCAGTGCACTTTGCTTACATTAACGGAGAAGCAAAACCAGAGCTCTTCCCCATAATGTTTCTCTGAATGTAAGTGTGAAAAAACCATCTGAACAGATTTCAGTGATTCTGTTTTCCAGTCCATATTTATAAGACTTAGCTTTTGATGTTTTTGCTGCTGGGCTACTTAGTAATAAAGGTTAAACACTATGATTGAAAGCAGAGTTGTTATAATCTTTGAGTAGGCTCTTCTAGGGACAGTTGGTGAGATTTAATGGGCAAGGTCATGCAAAGGTCACTTTTATGAATTGCAATCACCTTGTTGCTTCTTATCTCTCTCTTTCTCCTCATCTTATCCTAAAAAAGAAAAAAAAAAAAAAACCCAAAACCATAAGGACAATTAATTCTCTAAATAAACTAAGGATGAGTGGATGAGCAAGCCAAGATGTTACAGTCAGTTATTTACTTTCTAATATTGGTGAATGCTTTTGCTCCTACTGCTGTTTGTGTTTACTGCTGAGTGACTGCAGGCCCTGCATAGAATTTGTTGTTATCACAAGAGAAATATCATAGCCCAGATGACTGTTACACTTGCTACACATCTAGCAAAAACACAGATGTTCCAGAAAAGGCCTTCCTCATCTGTTGACTGAGGACACTTGTGAATTGAGACAGCTCTTTTGTGAACCACTGAACAGGCAGCTGATAACATCTGGCCAACCTACACCTGCTGAGACTCTGTGGAGGAATCCTGAAGCTTGGCTTTGGTATCTGGGATCTACAAAGCTGAGCCTTTCTGCTGCAAGAGGGGCAGTCTGCTTGCTGCCATGCCAAAGGCAGGACCTAAAACCTGTGGTGTTCTGCTGTGTCTCTGAAATGGCTTGTCACTCAGGTCTGCCGGGCGGGATTGCAGAGACTGCAGTTGTACCTGGACACTTTCAGTAGACATGAAAATAGGACCTTTTTTTCCTCTTCTTCATTGACTGCTGCACCCTACAGTGAAGGGTCAATAGCTACTCAAGCAAACTCCTCCATGAGGGCATGAAGATACTGAAAAGTTCAGAAAGACTTGAGCGTGCCCTTTCCACACATTTTCCAAGTTGTGAGCCAGCACTGGGGATTGAATAACCGTGTCACATAAACTGCAAAGAAGAGGTCCTCTCTGTATCTGTCTATGGAGACAAATCACATCTATCTCTGACCTTGCTCATGGTACATTAAACAAGCACTTCAATCACAGTCACTCTGCTGCTTCCAGTTTGATTCATTGTTTGAGCATGAATTTTTCAGGACTAATTACATCTAATCATGTGTGACTTGGACACGTGTGGAAATGAAAGGTTCAGCAGCAAGGCATGAGACGAATGAAAAATAGGTTGGCAAGGTGTCATGGTTTAACCCTGGTAGGCAGCTAAGCACTACACAGCTGCTTGCTCACTCCCCCACCCAGTGGGATGGGGAAGTGAATCAGAAAGGAAAGAGTGTGAAAACTCATAGGTTGAGATAAAGACGGTTTAAGAATTTAATAAACAACAACAAAAAGCCAAGAAAAACAAGTGATGGAAGAAGACCCCAGTTGCTGACCACCGACAAGCTATGGCAAGCCCTGGCCAGCCTCACCCCCCTCCCCACCCGTTTTTACTGCTGAGCATGATATCACATGATATGGCATATTCCTTTGGTCAGTTGGGGTCAGCTGTCCCAGGTGTGTCGCTTCCCAGTGTTCGGCGCACCCCCAGCCTGCTCGCTGGCAGGGCAGCGTGGGAAGCAGAAAAGGCCTTTATGCTGTGCAAGCACTGCTCAGCGGTAACTAAAACATGGGTGTGTTATCAACACTTTTCAGCACAAATCCAAAACATAGTACCTGTGAAGAAAATTAATTCTATCCCAGCTAAAACCAATACACAATGATAAAAGTCTTTTATGCGCTGTAGGCTATGAACAGAGAGAATGTAGCCAATCCCAAAGAGACAGGGAAAAGCACAAACATGTCTTCAGGAAAGAGGCAGAATATCCAGGACCTATTTTTAATACAAAAAGTAGTTATGAGAGGGGACATTCTCCTCATTTTTGCAGCCAAGAAGTGGACAGGATGCAAAGGACCGTGCCGTGATGGAATTGCCTCACTTCATGAGGGAAAGCAGCAAGATAAGACGGGCTTTGAGGAAGCACATTTTGATGAACTGAGGCAACTGGTCTCATGGGAGGCAATCAAACTGGAAACAGAATAGATGGCTCTTTCTTTAAGGAAGTGCTCTTAAGAGCACAACTGCCAACTGATCAGAGAGGAGGAGCAATAAGTTTAGAAAGAGGCTAGCATGGCTAGTTGCTGAGCTCTTCATTGGCCCAAGCTCAAGGGGGCACATAGAAAGACAAGTGAGAAAGGATTGCTGAGTGCAACTTTAAAACATAAGGAATCAGGAAAAGAAAGTCACAAAGCCAGATACCTTCTATCTCTGGTCATAGCATGATTTCTTGTTAGCTTCTGTAGGAACACCGGTAATAAGGAGACAAACAGGAACTGTGTAGTTATCAGCAGAGGGGGAAAGCTATTAACTGATTGTGCTTAATGTTGAATCAGGTTTTTGCTTCCCTTAGTAAAAAGGTTGACTGTAATCAACTGACTCATCATTTCATACCCATAACAAAGGGGCAAGATTCACCTCAGGGTGTGTTGCAGCTGCAGCGAGCTCAGAGCTGTGGGAAGCTGTGCAAGACAAGAGCTCCTAGGAGGATGAGAAAGGCACGGATGCTGCTGAGCCTGTGAGAGTGGGCAGGGAAGAGCCAGACAATACCCCATATTTCGGTCCCAGAAAGATCCTGCAATAAATAAGCTTTTTGGAAGCACTTAGAAGAAAGCCAGGTATATCAAACTCTCATGCATTTCCTGAGATTACTTAGGAATAAACGTCCCACTCCAAAAAAGACCGTTTGGTAGAAGATGACTTGGGTTACGGTTGGCAGCTGAGTATGAGGCAGGAATTGCATGGTTTTGAAAAGGAAAGCAAGCAAACATCATTCCTTGACAGGAAGATAGCCTGAGAACAAGAAAAGGAGTTGTCTGCTTCTCTTTGCTATGGGAAGGTCGGCTCTGGATTTCGGTGATTTCGGTGACCAGAACAAATTTCAGTGATGAGAACAAATAAAATGGTTGGAGGAAGTGGGAAGATATGGCTTATGAGGAAAGATCAAGCGAATTAGAGTTGTTTAGCCTGCATAGGGAATGCTAGTGTGTAGGTATGAGGTGAAGGAGAGGTGACTGCCAAATGGAAGAGAAGCAGCTGATCTCTGCCTGGTGTGGGCTGGGTGAGAAGTCGTGGGCTCGTGCTACTGCTGGGAAGCTGAGAGCTGTAAGGAGCCGTTCAGGCAGGGAGGATCCTGCCCCCTGAGATGCCTTTCAGCTCTGCATCCTCCAAGTCTCTGCAAGAACTGCAGTCTGAAGGAACTAGCAGCCAAATAGTCCTGTGGAAACAATGTGGGTGGGTCTGGACAGGCTGGACAAGAAAAAATCATGTTTTGCAAGCAGGGTTCCCTGATGGCATTGCAACAGCTTGAGGATGGGCTGTGTTTAATGACTTCAGTGGCACAGAGGAAAGTCTTGCAGGCTTTTCTGGAACAGCTCCTCAGAAACTTTGGTGGGCACTGATGTCATTGAGGCAATGCAACATGAGCAACCAGCCCTCCAGGGCAAGTCAAGGACCTTGCTCCCTGCAGCTCCTCCACAGAGCAGGGTAGGTTGAAGCTGAGACCTGACTGCACTCCCCAGAGCTTTGCAGCTTTTGCCCCAATCACAGCAGTGACTCTGAGCAGCTCCCAAATAAAAAGCCCAGGTATGTAAATATCTGTAAAAACTTTGTGACTGCTTTTCTCATTTGTCATGAATACAGTGCTGATGCAGGGACAGAAGGAGATGAGAAAAGCTAGGGACACTTTCAATTTGTGCGAAATATCTATGCAGTCAAATGAACTGCTGCATGTGAGTCCCCATGGAAATAGTCCCTTGTCATGACATGCTAGTGCCAGATTTTAGCTCTGATTATTGTAGTTCAGCCTTGTCAAATCAGCTCAGCCACTGGAGCCACATATTTAACAGACTGCGAGATCGGTTCCCTGCATGAAAATCTGGATTTCTGCACTGTGGCTTGACAAAGCAGTGACAGAATGAGGCCCTTTCTTCAGCAGACACATCAGTGCACAAAAACCATCCAGCTGCCATTCGAATAGGTAGAGTCTCTGAAACGCTAAATTAAATGAAATAAGAAAGGTTTGTTGAGCAAGCAAAAAGTACCTCTGTGGCTCAGTGGAAGTCTGCAGCAGCAGCTTACAGGATGAGTCCAGCTCAGGAGATGTGCATGAAGTAGCTCTGAACTGAAGAGGTAATTCAGGTCCTAGGTGTAACATTCTAGATCCAGTGTGGCTGGTTTCCAAAAATCCCATGTGCATTTTAGAGGATTCATTCACTTCTGTATTGTCCTGACCTTAACAAGCTCAGAAAGAATTTTATTTACATTAAATGCAGTTTAAGCATAGGTATGCGGTGAAGATAAGACCAGAATGCAGAATAGGGTACTTGCAAATTAGGCATAATCTTTCCATGTGCCTTTGACACATGGTAATAACTTTTCATTTTAGCGTGCAAAGTTGCCTTTGTCAAACTACTGAGCTGAAAAAAACACATATCCCACCCTTCAAGCCCAAGAGAAACATTGCCAATTTTACAAGTGGTTAAACTAAGCCTGGAGGTCTCTTGCTTTCTGAGACAGGAACTAACCATCTCTAATAGGTCCTTCCCATCTCCGGCTTCTCTGAAGCTAGAGTCTTTGAAGATGGTGACTGACAGGCTCATTAACACTGAAGAGCCTCAAACATACACTGAATAACTCAGCGAGCTAATTAGAGGAATGCTGGGATAAAGAGAGCGTGACAATAAAATATTTCTGACGTTAATTAGAGGAAGAAAAAAGGCAAGGCTGAGCTTCCCGAAAGAAATGTGAGTTGAGAGTCAGTAATCCTGCCAAGCACTCGGGGAGGCTTCAAGGCACGTTCCCAGGGGACCATTGCAGCAGGGCACAGGCGCACAGCAGAGAGTTGGGCCCCAAGCAGACACCCAGTGAAAGAAGGGGAGGGGGAAATAGCTTGTGGAAAAGACCTGTCTGAAGAAAGAGTGATTCCTTTCTGCCTGTCTCCAACACGATACACAGGTTTCAATTCAAGCAGGCTAATGCGAAATGCAAAGAAAGGAGGAGGAAAGCAAATCTGCCCCCAAAATAAGCAAAACTCAGGCTAAGAGTAAGGAAGTATGAGAGATAGAAAGCAGCTGCAGGGCTTGAGCCGTATTAACGTGTGTTGCTGTGTGTCTTAACTGTCCCTGTCCTCTGGCTCTGTCTAATTGCTTCCAGTTGGATGTCTCGAGGACACATTTTCCCAGGTGTCCTCCTACAGCTTCACACACATTTTCCTTTCCTTGGGGCTTGGCGGTGGTGGCTTTGCCCCCTGCGATGTTCAGGGTCAAATGGAGCCCCATAGAGGGACAGCTCTGGCAGCCGGCTCCACTCCAGCCCTAACCCAGCACAGGTTAGCTGTGCTGATCCCACCGTTCCGTCATTTCAAGTAGCAAAAGCGTTACCCAAAACTGCTGGCATCAGCTTGGGAGAAAGCAACATGGGGTGATTGCTACTGCAAGGGTTTCTGAGGGTCTTGATGCTGCAGGAGCACAGCAGCTACCCTGCCCCAACATCTTTTGAGCATGGAGATTCTCACTAATGAGAAAAGCAATCATAGCTGCTTATGTCTTTCCTTTTTTAAATAAAAGAGAAGAAAAGGTGCCATTAACTTTCAGAGACTAAATCTATGGACATAAAGAGAAACATTGACTATAAAATGCAATTGTGCATCTAGAAAGGTGGTACAATTTCACCTCCTACAGGTAACCCAGAAGGGAAATTATATGTTTCACAACTACTTCTTTCTTTCTCTTATCCACTACCTCATTTGACCTCAACATGGCTTTTATTATTTTGGGCTGACACTTAAGAATTTTCTTTTCTCATATAAAATTAATGGATGCATTTCTACTTACGGTGGTATTAAAATATTATTTGTGGTGTCTTTATATTTGTTCAAAGGACAAGGAGTGGAATGTCACACTTCTTCAGTGTGTAAAGTATTCAACTTTTGTTAAAAATTTGCTGGTTTTTCCATAACAACTGACTGCAGCATTTGGCATATTTTTTTCACGCTTATTTCTGATGAAATAGCTTGGAAGAAGCCAGTCAGCTGGATTTGCATAGGGATTAGAATAGTATAAATAACACAAAAATCACCCCAAAAAGTCACCAGAGAGAGCATGTTGGTTTTTCTCAAGGCTTTTATCACCATAGCATCTGAGCAGTGTTTTTATATTTAATGACCAAAGGAAAAAAGAGTTGTTCTCCTGCAAGGCACAGTAGATATGTTGCATAAGACTTTCTGAAAGCACAGGAGATGGTCAGCCAGCTGTCAAGGTTATGTTAGGAAACCATGTCCAAAAAATATCTTATTCATAAAGCTTAAAAAGCAGGTGATATGACAGCCCTCTGATAAGGTTGAGTTTCAGCAGGAAAAACTTGTCGTCTCCCAGTAACTGTGATGTGGCCCTTCCCAGCCCCCTTGTCAGCTCCAGTCACTGCCATAGAACTGAGGGTTGTTTCTTTTGGGAATATAAGCAATAACTAAAGCTTTGCAGTTTTGCATCTGCAAACTAGAAAAAGTCTAGAGCTCAGACTCAATGGTAACAAAAATTTGTCTTGGGGAACCAGAAGACGTGACAGTATTTTCATTCCTTTTGCTCTATTACTTAGCTGTTCTGATTGCGAAGCTCTAAGAAATGGGTGCTTGCTTTTAATCAGAATTAGGAGCGTGAAAGTTTGAAGACATTCCCTCCTGGGGTAGACACTGTTTTGAAATAATAATAAAGAGATTGCTGATTTTAACAGTGGGCAGGGGATGAAATTTGGGAAAGCATCCTCTGCCAGTGTAATTTGTGCCTATGAAACATCCTGTTGCTTCTCTGTTTGTGGCTCTGCTATGGGCACACACATGGGGACAAAGAGCTGCATGAGGGTACCTGCTCACTTGTACCAACAAGGAGGATACAGAGCCCTAGCCATCAGAAAAAGGCTTCTAAGGCAGATCATGCCAGGAAACAAAAATAAAAATTCCATAGCTTCCTATGGCTTGCGCCACAGAAACCAAACAGTTTTGTCTCTTAGAGCTGGAAAACATGACCTGAGGGCCAACACAGCTGACAAACTGCAAACTAGTTTGGTTTTTAACTGAGGAAGAACAAAGAGGAAAAAGTGATCAAAGTCACTTAAGAGAAAATTGAGTCAAACAACGCACTCCAGGATTTTCAAGTGCAAACATCTCCTGACTTCAGCCAGGCCCCAGGAGAAGGGCAACTTTAAAGAAGATAAAAATCCTCAGGGAAGGCTGGCACACCAATAATTCATTTCTCAGATACAAGGAGGGCACCATCCTCACCACTGTGCACTGTGCAGTTAAAGCACTTCTCAGTCTTTCATAAAGCAGCAGCACCTTCCCACAGCAAAACAGTACTGGCAGTACTGAGCACCACAATTATTTTCCTAGCTTGGCATTATCTCAATTATTTTCCTATCACGGCTTCTTTATCTCATATTATTATTTTTCTCAGGGTGTGGTTCATACTTTCTTTATTTTCCTTAATTTTGTGAGAAGTTTCCTATATGTTTTTTTTTACCTCCACTGCAGTTTCAATATATGTAAAGAACTGTAAATGCCCGCTCTATTGCAAAATCGTAGGAAAAACCTCACATCTTCAAATGATCCCAGAATCAAATAATGAAATACGCAATGCAGAAACATAAACCTGTATTCCCACCTTTCCACTCAAATGTGAAAATCCAGTATAAAAAGGAAAATAAAAGCTTTAACATGGGAACTTTTAAACCTTCACCTAGTAATTCTGGCATTTCATTTATTTGGGGGGGGGGGGGAAGACAAAAGGCAACAGCCTGAGTTTAAACACATGAAATATTATCTGCAATTATTTGGGGCCAGTAACTTTGTTTTCTGAAAGTGTCTATGAATCATGACTGACTTTATGCAATAGAAGACTACTCTTACGTTTCTGGAAACTAGAGAGGCAGGACAATCAAACAAAGGAAGCTATTTCAAGAGTCTTAACGACTGAAGAGGAGAAATTTGATTATGAATGGGTTTCCAGCCACATTCTGCTAAAGTAAGTCAAAATACTTTTAGGATAAAATACACAGAGAAAAATATACTTGAAAATGTATTAGGAAATTATAGTCTTTCTATCCCTTTTTAAACAGCTGATAAATACCTGTATAAGAAGTCCTGTCCTGTTCAAAGCCTTTGAGTTCTGCTAGAGTGTGAAATAAACACTCAGGAGAGAAGAGAAATCCTCTATGCACGTTACTTAAAAGCACCAATACGTAGATATTAAATATCAATTTAACATTTTAATAATCTAACATTATAATAATCTAAGTCAATATCTATTGACTTCTCCAGGCTCTTAGGATGTTTTCCATAGTCCTTCTAAAATGTGTCCAGAATTCTTTTGTTCCCATTTATTTCACTGAGACCTTTCCATGTAAGAGCTCATCTAGATGATAGGTATATATTTAAGGTTTTCAGTTCATCTCTTTTTTGTTATTGTTGTTGTTCTTCCCAGTTATGGTAAGGAAATTGGAATTCATCCACATTATGAAGGAAGCTCTAAGGCTTTTTGGCCATGCTAATTCAGCTGTGTCAGAGTGGCTGCCTGTCAGCAGGGTCACTATTCTCTGCGTAATGCTTAATGGCTTTCTAGCTATCTATGTGTAGCTACAAAATGCTAGTTTTCAGCTTAAGTCAGGTGTAGGCAGATAATTAAAGATCAGGAGAGTAGCAAATAGTTACACAACTGTGTCTTGTAAAGAAAGAAGCTATAGACATACATATAATGGGACTTCCCTCAGCAACCCTGAATTGTCAAAAGGTGTGAGAGGGCTTTTCCCCTGTTTAAGTGAGCTCTCTAAAAGGCTATTTCTTGTCAAGGACACCTGTCTGGTCTTTCTCAGGCCAGAGGAGAGACTCGGGTGTCACCAAAAGCTGTTCGGCTGTTTGGCTGAGGGTGGGAGGACCTGCAGTGCTGATGAGCACTGCCTTTCTCCATCAGTACCACTGCGGCAGTTCCGTGGTTTTCAGGTGATTAAAGGCAAGGGAGACCCTTGCTCATGGTGATACACCAACGCCTTTCTGTCCACCTTTGCTTTTCTCTGAAATTAATCACTTAATCTGAGAGTGCACAAGGACATTTATTGTACCAAGAAACATGTACAACATGACCTCTTTCCACAAATAAATGCCAGCTGTCCCTAGATTCTCTAATCTTCCACCCATGTTTACATTTGTTAATTAGATAATTGGCGGCTGATTAGGTGCTTCTATTGTACCCTGCTTTCCGCACAGTATCCTTTGTCTTGTGCTAGAGATTAATGTGTGATTGCTACAAAAATAACCACGATTGCTGTTCATATTCAGGGAGTTTTTACAGGTTTTTTATCCAAGAAAAAAAGGTGTGAAACAGCTAGTAAAAAAATCATGTTAGGATTGAATAATTAAAGCCCAGACCACTTTGCTGGTCTCCCTCAGACTAGACTGGGAGTATGGAAGCCAGTTATCATTTCTGTTTTGCGAGGCCTCAAATTCTGGCCACTGGCTCTGAATTTACCACAAAAAGTCAGAAGATAAAGGTAGCACTCTTGATTAGTGACCTTTGAAACAATACTTTTATAAAACAAAACCTAGACAGCAGCTTGTTATCCCCTTCCAATTTACAACTTTCTTGACCTAGCGGGCCCTGTGAGATTCTATCTTCTATCAGATTTTAAAGGTACCGTCTTTGGGTGAGTGCCAAAGAATCACTTCTGTCACCTATTCTTTTACAACATAGATGATGTCATTTAAATATTTATTTCTCAGTGATCATATATTCCACAGTGCATTTGGGGAACATTATTCCGCTGGTTAAACATAAATTTATCTATATTACATAATTTCCACAGTAAAAAATGATTGAGGTCCCAGTGAACTCACAAGTACATAACGCACCACCCCAACTCCCAAATGGCTTGTCAGACCACGTCATCCAGGCTAATCACATCCTAACCTAACACTCATGATTTTATCACTCTCTCACCTGATTAACAGAAATGAGCAAGCAAAGAGAAGAAAATTGGTCTCTGTTAAAGGAGCCTTTCTCCCATTTCTGTTACGTAGTGTATTCCTAATGCACCCAGTGTCAGGGATCCAGACCCTTTCCTTACCCACTGTCCCAGCTACCAGCCAGCTGCCCAGGGCCAGGACGGCCAGAGCTTTCCTCTTAGACATATTACTATAAAGGGCTAATTTCTTCTTTGCTCTTCAGTTACAATTGTTGGCTCTCAAGTTTCTAGAAATACCTGAACATCTGCAATCTATCACTTGCTTTAATAAAATATAGATCTAACTGTGGATATGAATATTTTAAAATGAAATAAATTAAAATCCAGCTTCCTGGCCATGAAATAACCTATATATGTGATGAGGTCTTCCAACTAAATTTTCCCTGAGTACCATCTATATATATTTTATATACAAAGTAGGGTTGAACCCAGACAGCCTAGTTGCCTGTCCTTTAACCTCACACGTCAATAAGAGACATGGGTCTGGATGCATGTGTATACCCCGGTAATATAAAGGGGAATGTCAATTTACTTGTATTCACCATGGTCTTGTGGACTTTGTGTTGAGATGCAAAAATTGTTACTTGGCTAAACTCCAACATCTGAGTCACAGTTCAGGATATAACTCAAAATCTACTTAATGTATTTTTTCTCATAGCTCATCATAATTTTGCTACTACCTGCCAGTGACATTTGTGTCTACATAAAGCATGACTTCCAGTGAATTGTTCTGAATCTTCATTCAGCAATGGATCACTTCATCTTCCAATAACTGTACTATGAAAGAAAGATTAGCTTCTACCCTGTTTTTCAACCAGAAATGTATAAAGTGCTTTCCTTTCTTCACATTGATTGATGTGAAAATGCTAAAGATAAGTTGAGGACCATGCTTATCCCTTGAGAACAACACCTGACTTTGTCAGGGAAACTGGTCTGTTGTTGCCTGAATTTAAAGACATTTCAAAAAAATAACCTGATAGCCTACACAAAATCATGTATTATATATTGGCATTTGATCATTTTATGGTGCTTACAAAAATGGAAAGTTACTTAAGCACACCTTCTTGGCTAGAAACCTTGCTTTGGGAGAAAAGAAGTCATTAATGATAATTAGGTGGTAAGTGAAATAAATAAATGATGTCTGGAAAAACAACTTGTAGGTGACAATTTCTTTTTCCAGTACAACTGAAATAAAAAGGCTATGCCCCAACAGATAAAAATTTACAGCAGGTGTAAAATATTTGTTATTTTAAATGTACACCTTGAGGAAGGAGATGATTCTTTGTTAGCAGAACTTTCTTTACCACAGAATCAGAAATCAAACAATATAGAGCACAATGTTCTTGGCTGCCATATATCACATAGCAATCTTTTAAGTCTTTTAATTCATGCAGCTGTCAATGCCTTGTATGACGTGATCCCTGTGGTACACATCAGGATACCCTATTCTGCTAGCTAACCACTATTTAGTTTACATTTACATCCCCATTATAGGCCATAATGTCGCCTCTCCTCACCTTCCAGCAAACGTCAGGAATTAGGAGTCAAAACAACTCTTTTAACTATCTTATCAGTTGTCAGAAATGAAGTTACCTCAGCACCTTAGTTTAAACATGTCCTGGTTTTAACATATCCACACATCAGAGGGTTTGTTACTCCATTATTTAATGAACAAATATGAGCTCTTCTTCTACTGCAACTATCAAAATACCATTTCAGAAATTAAGTCCCTTTTGACTTACATTACTAAAAATACTGCAGTCTTAATGGAGAGGAAATAGATCCTATATCTTAATGGATAACAGGGAAAGACAAAGCAATTCATTTATTTTATGTGTTTTTCTACTCTTGTTAATTGTGGCAATAAGAATGTGCAGAAACCTACCTCGTGAGGAGCAAGCAATGGCAGATTCATTTAGATGCAGGTTTTGGCATTTATCTCTATTTCAGGACTCAGGATTTTGGCAGAATTATAGAAATGTCAAGCAGGAAGACTATCAAACCATTGTACTGAGAATCAGGCATCCTTAGTCCATACTCAAGAGAGGTTTGTTTAAATTTTTTTAAAGTGCATCAAATAAACATGTTTCTTATCCATTCCCAGGACATAGAAAGGATGGCAAGAACAAGATTTGCCTACATATGATTAGGTGGAGTCCATCTGACTTGAGGGTTAGGGGCCAAGCATGGGCCAAATTTCATTTTTTGGTCATCTAGTACAATACAAGTCCAGACCGCACTGTGCATGGGGTAAGTTACCTAATCATGAACTTAAGCCCAGCATAGTTTGTATTCATATTAGGCTGTGGTATGGAAAGCAGCTAGCAGCTAAGTACTGTAATTTCTGGTTTTGCAGACACACGTTCTGCTCAGGCCAATGAAGCACAGCCTATGTGCTAGGTACAGTTAGTACAACTGTCTTTGAAAGCTTATCAGCACTTGACTTAAAAGCATCAAATCAAAGAAGGAGGTGGGAGAGATCTGCAGGAATGCAATTAAATGTTTAAAATACCATAAACAAGTGGCATATAAATATGAGCAATTCTGAGATCACGGTTTTGGAAAAAGTGAGGATGTGAGTGCAGCAAGCACAATCCCCCCCTTTTGGTAATGTATGGATATTTAATGTTGGTGTTGAATATTAATGAATACTAATTGATTTGACTTAGTTATTTGAGAGATAAACCCACTCATTTTTCTGTTGCAGGAGTTGGAGAACCAGATAACATGATTATCACCTGTGAGAGCTGTCACTAGCTTGTATCTACCAAACTGTTTAACATCGACTGTAACCTAAAAGGTTGCAAGAGGACTCCCTGCTGCAGGCCTACCTATACCCCATACCTAACATAATCTTGTTGCCACGTACATTGAACAACTAAGGAAGAAAAGATTTTTCATCGCAAAATGCTTTGATAACTAATTGACACAGACTTAATATAGTGCTGTGCTGTTCAACACACCAAGAGCCAGGCAACAGGAAGACAGAAAATGGATATGCACTGACTCTTCATAACCTAATTATGACCACAGGATGCCAGCAGTCAGAACTGGGCACAATTAACAAAATTCCTTGGAACCCTTTTGGTCTTCCCAAACACTGCACTAAGGCAAGGGGAAATCAGAAACAGAAGAGAAGATGGCCATGGCCTGGGTATGTCTTTTGTGATCCTCAATATCCAAAGAATCCAAATAAAGTACATGGACATGAAAGTTGTATGGAAGCTTAAATGAAGAGAATAAACAAACAATGAGTAACAGCAATGAGCAGAAATTGTAGCTCAGGCCAATACAAATTTTTGTACAAATGTTAGAAAAATGAAGGAAGAAAAGGAAGAGGAATTGTCTCAGGTTACATGCAGCTAAAACAAATCTGAGCCACAGAAACAAGACAAAGCAAACAAGGGGCATCTGACTTATGCCCAGGTGTAAATAAAACTGAATCTGCAGTGTGAATGTTCTCTCTGGCTAATCAAAGCTGGAGAGGGCAAGAGAGCTTCTTGCAAATAGAAGGTTGCTAATCAAATTTGAAGGAGAAAAAGTACTGTGAAAATAATGTAATGTATGTACTAATTAATCCTACAAGCAGCAAAAAGAGCGCTCTGTTTTTGCACTTCATAAAATAGTCGAGAACAGTCTGCTCTACCAGTTGGTTTAATAGGACCCCAAATCACTTGCAACCAAGCTTAGTTCCTGATGAAGGAAATCCCTTATAACAGAAAGAATACTCATAATAAATTGGATAAATTAAAACCATATTTAATATAGGCAAATACACAGAAATTCAAAACACTTATAAACCAAAGTACTAGTTTTTAGTATAATTTCCCTCAGTTCTATAGGATTCACCTGTACTTCATGGTTAACTACCAGTTAACTACTATCTTGGATGATAATAAGCTAAAATATGACACAGATTGTATCTTCCTGAGTGAAGTGTGAGAAAAGTCTGGACACAGAAAATCCTACCTACTGCAGACAGGATTATTTTTCCCCAGAAATGTAGGCTCTTTTTGTAAGTGTCTGTTGCAGCAGACTCATTTTTCCATACAGAAAGGATTTGCCTCACATGGTTCATATATTGGTAAAACACGTCCATGGAAGTTGATCTGTCAAAGTGAAATTGGACCAGGGACCACAATTTACAGGAAAACTGACAGTTAATACACTAATTAGAATGGGTTGCAAATCTTTTTCTCTCCTCAGTCATCACAGCAAGTAGAAAGTCTGAGCTGCACCCTCTGATTTTTGTAGAGAAGTTTTCTCATTTTAAATATGAAGGACTAGAACTGTGCAAGTCACTGAAGCCTTCTGAAAAACAGAGCCACTCCAGTGAATGTGATGAATAGCATTTCCATCAAAGTGACAAGAGGGTAAAGAAACAAAAATGCTCGGTTACCTGTGGGGGGAACAACATGTCCAAGAGACGCATGTGGAGGATTTCTTGCAAAACAATATATGTTTGTGAAAAAAAAAATTATATTTTATGCAAAATAATTTGAAACAGGAGATCAGTTCTTGCTCTAGTGTTCTGCATTGCAAAGATAATTTGTGTCTAAAAAGGGCTATATCCCTAATTTCTGTTTTAGGCAAATTGAGTTCACTCATATTTCTCAGAAACGAGGCACTCAAAAGTAGTAGTTAACATATGAAGAAATGGAGGAGTTTTTTAGGAATATGAGACTATGTTAGGGCTCATGCGATGGGTTGTTTGATGTCAAAGGGTACCATCAGCAAACATCCAATCAGGATATCCTCTTCATACAGCAGCTCCCATAATTAGTTACTCGGGAACAGGACTTTTGCTTATGGAAAATAGAAAGGTGGATGCAATGAACAGGAGTAGATCTTGGGAGATAAATCTACAAAATTGTCTACACTAGCTCCAGCTGATATAAGGAATCACAACACAAAAATCTGAGAGAAAAAAAGTCCAAAAGTCCAGTAGTAACAAATAAATATCCATTAAGAGGGGACTCTTATTAAATAGGAATTATTCTTTGACCCTCAACAGGAAGATTCTTGCAGGAACTAGTGTTTTACAAAAGGGGAGAATAATTTGCTTAGTAACTGTTATCTTAGAAGATACATGTCTTCTTGCTCATAGTGTCCTTACTGCAGATTTCATTTTCATTTTCCACATACGAGACAGCATGAGTTAGGCTATAATTATGCCTTTTCCAGTCTCTGAAGTGAATCTATTATCTAAAGGGAACCCCACTGTGAGAATGAAGTTGATGTGGTATATTAATAAGTCATCTTTTGACATAATTTATGAATCTACTATCCTTAAAACTGAGAGTATTATTTGATTACCATGATGGCCATTATAGTAAAATGAGCAATTACATGCATAAAGTAGAAAAAAACCTTGAAATTATTTTGTATGTGATGTTGGCTTAGAAACACCTCTCTGTAATACATATGTAAAAAATAACTGTATTGTTCTGAACACATACAGTACCTTGCACACAGAAACACTCTAAAGCCGTAACACCGCTTGGACTAGCGAAAGTTTCAATCACTGCACTGTGGACTTAGTGCAAGGATGTGTTATTCAGATATCCAACTGAGTTTTTCAATTGGAAATCTTTAGGTGCTAGAGTAAATTTAAAAATAACAGTAAGTGCAAAGTATGATATGCACAACTTATTCTGGTAACATCAACAAAAAGAGCAGCAGAAATGGTGGAATATTTTTCCTAGTGTTTAAAAACAATGAGGCATGTTAGTCCCTAAATAATGATATTCCACTTTTAATAATTGTCATTTTCTTGTATTTCTGCAATTTAATTCCAGATCAGATTCTCCATAAACTATGGTGCAAAACCAGACCTACATTTCATTGACTCCTTGCTTTTTTTGCTAAGCCTTATTACTGAAACTAACTGATGGTTTAACTTTGGAATCTCAGTTCTCTGCACATACAGATCCAGCAGACACAAGATGCAGGCACCTGTGATGCAGGAACGTCTTGGAAGATAGAGTTTGTACAAGGGCCTTTGAAAGTTTGCCAACAAATTTGTTTGGAACAAATCAAGATGATAAAAAGGTGGGTGACATTTGTGAGACTGTGAAGAAATATCTGATAAAAACAAATAAACAAAACTGGTTGTTTAAGCACTGAATTAATTCATAACAACTCTACATTTACCCCTCCTGTTGGTAATACAGGGACTACGCGGCTACTGAAAAACATTAACTGACACTGACATCAGTTATCTGATGAATTATCAATTCCTTTTTGGTTGCTGAACTGGAAGTTTTTGATATCAGACAATTTTTTACCTGTATGCAGTTATAATCCTACTAGAAGTTTGCCCCATTGGCAGGGATATAGTCCTATTCTAGACAAAAAATGTTCTTTAGTATCTACAGCCTCTTAAAGCCATGTTTTCCACCAAAAAGATCCCATTGCATACCACTAATTGTGGTTTACAACGTGTTGGACCTTTATGTGACTTCAGATATTCATGCACAGTGACAACCTCGCCTATTGCACACTGCTCTTTCTTTCACAGCAAATGCGGAACCAGGTCCCACATCACAGCCCTTCATCACATCTCAAAAGGAAAAGTTTATGGCCAGAAGAAATTTTCTTCAAAATAGCATTTGGGAAGAAAGACCTGACTGATCCAGAATAGTACTGATATTCTGAGGTATGAAATGGCTTCACAAGGACATGAGAAAAAATAAAGGCCAGCTGTTCAACACAATATTCACAAGAGTAAGGAACACTCATATTTACAGTGATGGTGGGTTTGAGCCCTGTATTATTTCTATGATCAAGAAAAATCTGCTTCCTAAGGGAAGTGCAGAAATATATCTTATATGTATTTTAATTTCAAGGACAAGATCTCAGTCCTGTAGGAGCCTACTTATTTAGCTTCCTTGGCCATGACAGAAACTCCATTGGCTATCTAACAAGTGGAGGCAAGCAGGATGAGAAAAGTGGATTGCATTTTCTTATTAGGAGTTATAGCAGCAGTGGCTTTTATATTACGAGAAAGCAAATTTTATAGATTGCATGCCTGATTTCCTATGTAAGTGGAGCTGACACAATCTCGTCTGCCTCATCTGTGTATCATTTCCTGTCTCTTTATATCATTTCAACGTTGGCCAATTTCAGTGAAAAAAATCTCAAAGTTACTAAATCCCATTAATTTCATGCAAATTGGCAGCGTGGTGGAGGGAACAGATTTGAATCAGTTAATGGACTGAGGGAAAGCCTGTTGGGTGAGCTCAGACGTCAGAGAATCCACAGGGCAAGAAGCTGTGTAGATGGTGGCTGTTTAGTTTTCTGGTATAGACCTGAACTTCCAGGAAGAGGCAGCCACCGATTCAGAAGGTATCTGTCCTGTTGTCACATAAAATTACTGATACTTCAGGCCCTACAGTGGCAAATAACTGATCTGATGTTCTCACATGTTTCTGTAGGCTACACCTTTGTAACACAAATACCTCTGAGATTTTGCACTCACCCTTGTCAAGTTCAATCTTTTAAATATCACTTACAATGATCTGTAAAATTAAAGAATCTAAGCCATACTATAAGGATTGGAAGAGGGGGAAAAAAGAGTCTGAAAAGAAAATAATCGAGTATTGTTATAGGCAAGAGACGGAAGAACATTACAAAAGGGTTCTGCTCAGAAGGGAGCTTCAGATGAGAAGATTTTCCAGAACATACACAAAAAAGCTAGCAAAGCACTTCCCTCCTGCTCTGCACCAGGGCTATGAGGAATTCAGAGAACAAAAGTTACTGAAGGTCTGGAGAAAATCTTACACTAGTTGAAATTGTTGGCACAATTCCCTCTGTTACTGTTAAGAAGATGTATGAGATACATTATGTGAACATTTTGGATTTCAGCAAATGTGATGTCTCTTTTCCATATTCAGTTGATTGAAAACACTATCATCAGAGGCTCCATTTTAAGCTTTAAAAGCAATTTTAAAACCCTGATAGTCAGCAGAAAATATGAAAAAATACAAATTTTAACAAATGAATAAAAGTAAAAATGAGCCTGTTTCACATAATTCAAAATTAAGAATATTTACTGCTTCACAAATATCCATTTGCTATGTGTATGCTTGTACATACAAACGTAGCTATGGAAAGAAGCCTCTGTGTGCCACCTCTTTCTGGTTACAAATAGATGGTTTCTGGATTTAAAAAAAAAAAAAAAAGAAGAGTGGTATATTCACATATGCCCATATATTTATATTTATATACATAGTGCTCTTCAAGCCCTACACATGTGCAAACATGAATATATATGTGATATATGTACACTTGACCCTCAAAATACTTTATACTAATATGGATTTTTTTTTTCTTTTTTTTTTTTTTTGGTGTGTGTATGTGTGTATGAAGGGGTAACATGCTAATGTTCCAAATATAAGCCAGACTGTAAACTAGCAGAAGAAAGATCAAATACCTTTAATCTCTTCTGAAGCCTTGGTTAATATTGGTCATTTTTTTCCCCACTTGTCTGTGGGGCTAAGAATTACCACATACTTCTGACTCACAGTCTGCTGCTGCCCTGGTTTTATTTCTGAGGGTGCTGCTGGGGGTAGACAGTGTTACCCGCAAGAGATGTGGAATGTGTGATGATAGAGCTGTTCAAACTCTGAAAGCAATTCCTGCTGGGTCAGCTGGCAACTACATCCTTGCAGGATGGGCACAGACATCCCCCTTCCCCTTTGCTAATTCCCTTCTCAGATATATGTTTATCAGATTTATCAGACTCTTTTCAGCTCTGATTTGAAGTTTTCCTTACCTACATCCGGGAAACGGCACAAACCATCCTACACAAGAGCTCTACTAACAGGCTGCTTTTTAATCTAAGAGAAATCAAAACAAAACAGAAGACAGAGGGGAAAAAAGAGGAAAAAGTCCCATGCCCCAAAATATTGCTTTTTCTCCAGTTGTTCAAATGGACCTGAAAAGAGTTAAGTTGGAGGCGCTATCACTCCAGCTGCCCCATAGTTGTACCATGCAAAAACCTCAGCCTGATTCCCAGGGGCCGATAGCTAAAAGGGAAGAAGCTAAAGTGCAGATCAATCAGTGTGTCATATAGCAACAAGAGTAAGAGCTAATGTATAATTCAAACAGTGTGTTAATTAGTGGAACATAGATTATAAGAGAAATGTAATCTGAGAAATGGCAGAAGAAATAGTTTATCTTTGAATTTAAAAACATTGTAAACTTGTGGCTGAGGATTTTTTAACAATGGATTTTCTTCTATGAGCTAATAATTTATCAGTTTTAAGAACACGAAAATTTGAAAAATTTTTAAGCATGAACATCTGACTCAACTGAGTTATTCTGAAGGTCTAAAGGTCCCCACATACCCTCAAATGAAAATAGTTCAGGTTTCACAGCAGAACAAGAACATCATTGGGAAGAAAGGGAAAGGTTCACTTCAGAGGAGGATGGTCACCCTCTAGGATTTAAAACTCAGTTCAACAACATTAGGTCCCAAACAACTGGAAGAAATATTTTCGTATTTCCCCTTAACAGATTTTAGCTTGACTGTCAGTGCCTGCACCTGAGTTTGACAGCTATTCTGACTGACACACAAACATCAAGCACAGTGTTCACGGCCTGCGAGATGCCCTCTGGTTTCTGCAGGCATCTCCTCGTGTCTTGAGGCCACCCTGAGAACAGTTTTCCCAGACAGGCAATGCTCTGGCCGTGCTCCCGCTGCCCCAGAAGACAAAGCTATTCCCCACCTCACTGCCAGCATGTATTTTTTTCCTTGATGTCAAATATACCTGTATACAACCATATTACCAGCTACATTAAGAGACTTTACATAAGAGACTGGTCTCTTCCAATTCCTTGGGAATGTCACCTACAGACAATTTCATAGCAGATTCCAAGCATGGGCATGGCCCAGGGAAGATCCTGTCCTCCATCACAGCAGCAGAGAGCACCATGAGTAATGCCCGACAGCCCACCACAGCCTTGGGCTCAGGCAGACAAGCAGCTCTATGCACCAAAAAAATCCCCTCAATTTGTAGCCTTGTGCCGGGGCACAGTGCTGCAAAAGTAGGCAAGAGTGCCAGCATCAGAAACTACAATGCAAAAGGCATAAAAAACAATTGATCACTCCCAAAATATGTCTTGGATGAGCTGACAACTGTCAAATCTGAGACAGATGGACCGATGCCTAAACCGAAATAGCAGTGTCAACTAACCCCTTGGTTCAGCTTTACTGTGCTCGGCACATTGGAGAGTGTGTTACTGATTAAAGAGTGCAGAACAGGTCTTTGGGGTTTTATCAGAAGTAAGATTAATCTTTAGGAAATGCAGCTCCTGGGATGAGGGATATGGAGCAATGCCCAGCGGGGCTTTGCAAACAGCCTTGGATTACAGGAAAGCAACCTCACTGCCAAGCCATGCAGACGGGTTGATGACTAAATTGCAAGAAGAGTAAGAACTAACTTTGTGCCAGAGTAACTTCTTGCTGAAAGAACAAAAGCAAGCAAGCAAACTAAAGGGAAAAAAAAAAAAAGAAGTTGTTTCATTAATAAGGGAATGAAAAGAAGGATACAGTTTTAAGTCTTGAAATTCACCCAGCTGCTCTAACAGGAGAAGAGTTTGTTCCTTCGTAAAAATAAACGCCTAATGAAGAACTCTGCAGCACAAATATTAAGGTTTCCACTCAGGATCACCTGTATTTTACATAGGAATCTCAGACTCCTAAACCATGTCTGTTCCCCTCTTCCCACCAATGTATCATAAAAGGATTTATAGGAAGCTCCCGCCCACCCACACCTGACACCTCGCGTGGCTTTTCCCCCTCCTGAAACCCCAGCCCCATTGACAGGGTAGCCTGCTGCATCAGGGCTGGTCTAGTATTTTATTTCCTTCCAAGAAGAGGGACAAAACAGCACAGGGAAAACCTTTAAAATGAATGTAGAGGGCTGACAAAGACCCATATATGTCTTAGAATAAAGAATTAATAAATTAAGCCATGAATAATACCTCCCAAAGAAGCAAAGGCTTCCAACAATGGCTATCCATTATTTATTTGTTGCCATCAAATTAGTAAATCCTATTTGTCTTTCAGGATATTGCTTTACAATTGTCTTCTATGTGTCTTTTATGAAAAAAATAAGACATCCGTTACAATAACAGCCCTTAGCACTTGCACTGTAAGTTTTCAAAACACTTTACAAGCATTATATTATATTAATTATGCGGTGTACATTAAACTCATTGCAACAAACAGATAAGATCATTGCTTTCTGACATGTTGAATGCATATAGAATAGGGATAATACTAAGACTATCATAGGGTATCCTTTATTTTTATTATATATTCTGAGCAAACTGTCTCTAAAACCAACCTCAGGCATAATCTCTCAAAGGTAGAAATAATTTGTGTGAGATGCCTGTGCTCAGACATCTCTACTTTTAAAAAGTGCAGATCCATAAGGCACTCGGGGTTCACCTTCACATCCTTAGGTCCCCCCACTTCCCTCCCAATCTCCCCACCACTGCTTGCCTCCCACATGCCATCATGGTCTTCACTCAGAAGAGGGGCTGCAAACCCTGACAGCAGCTGCCAGTTCTGCATGTAGCAGGCACTCAGGTGTTACACAGAGCACTTTGATCTATGAAGCTATTAAATGATATTTTCCTGTAGTTATGTATGCAAAACACTAGGTGCAATTTAGCTTGAAGAATATATTAATGCTAATTAGCCTTCATATTGTAAAAGATTAAATTGTCACCGGTGTGTGTTTAACCACTATTGTCCCATTGTCATTGTTGATGACTCTTCCGTTCCTAGCATTTTTGATAATCAAAAGCAACAATACCGCCAGCCCATAAGCCCCAAAGAAGGCCAAAATTCTAGTATGTATTTCTGTGAAATTTTCCACTGAAATATGGAATTTGGACCATTCAAGAAGAATCAAATATTCTTCCTTTGATTTGCTTTGAATGAATGGGAATTTATCCATTCAACTGCCTTTAAATTTGTGCCTGAGTGAATGCACAAATGACTAGTAATTTTGTCATCAGCTACCAGCCTGCTTAGCTTTTAAGTAAAATGATATTGAACAACCCTATAACCAGGCTTTATATTGGCTTCAAACATGGAAACACTGACAAAAGCCTAAAGCCGATATAACATTTATTACTTTTTTCATCTTATGTCTCTTTCTGCCTACAGAGCGTCACCTGAGATAAAAACTACTATTATTTACTATTATTCATATAGTGGTAGTGTTTGGAGGTCAGGCAATCTCACCTTGTCTGGCGCAGGCTGGCAGGCTTGCTGCACCAGCAGTGCCCGTGGCAGCAGTGGCTGCTGTGTTCAGCCCTGCTCCACTCTGGAAGCCCTGTATGAAGGCGCTCAGGACTGGTTCCAGGCTACACCTTGCTGCTTTCTCAGCCCTCATCAGGGCTACGATCGCCACTTTCTCATTAGCATTGGTATCCAATGTTTTGACTGTGACATCTGCTGTTACTTCTTGCATTACATGCAATAGGGTGAATGACCACAGCTTTGATTTTGGGAGGTGCTGAGAGCAACCAGCACTTACAGGGTTGGCAACGATCGTATCAAAACTACAAACCATGTTATTTTACTCCTAATCTCCTGCAGTAACCACAGGACACTTTATCTGTGTTATCCTGTATTTGTATGCAAATCTTACGTTACCCATCCAAGAACCTCCTCTGCTTGTGTAAAGACATTTCGCTCGAGCAATTGATGAATATCAGCATTTTGTGGGTGAAATTTAAGCAATAATATTGAAAGTAGAGGCTTAATATCTATGAGATCTTTAATTTGTGAAGTTTATTGAGTAAGGTTTTTATTTCTTGTAACTAATGTAATGTCAGAGGAGTTAATTTGATTTCTGCCGAGTTATTGTGGATGTATACTACTAGTGCTGAATGGATTCAAAAAAGAACTTAATTTTCTTTAAATTGCAAGACCTTGATGATGAACTCCCACTAGCTAAAGCAAAACAATGCATGTTTTTAAATATGTATAAAATCTAAATGTATGAACTTTATATAAGTTTTCCTGAAATTTGCATGTATCTAGCTGATCACTAGCATTATTCAGAGGACAAATAGCATTCAATTGTTTCAGTTATATTCAGAAGCAAATAAATCAATTTCAGGTGTTTTACGTACTGGAGAGGAAAAAGGAGAACACCTGAGCAGCCATATGCTTTCAGAGACTATTCTAGCTAAAAGGAGACAAAATGTACCTCAGAGAGGAACAATGCTCAATATCACAGTGGAACTGTTTGATTCATAGAAGAGGACCATATGAGACTGCTTTGATAGCTCTTTTAATTTCAGACATAACCTTGTTCTCCTGACACACATAAAGCACTACAGCAGTAAGTCACCCTGTCTTGCTCTTCCTTGCACAAAGTTTTGGTTTATAAAGAGTATGCTGTTTGTAAAGCTGGTATCAGGGCGTTTCCCTCTTCTGATTTGCATCTAGTAATTTAATTTTTCTACTTAGGTGTTCATGCTGTGCTTTTGTTTTCAGAAAAGCTAATGAAATTAAGCGCCCTCTTAGAGCAGTGTCCCTCTTTCCAGAATAAGATGAAATGAATGAAACGATATTTTTAACACATAAAATAGCACAGCTGGGCGGGATAAATGAAGAAAAGAGGCATATTCATACATGACTGTTGACTTCCTGTAGAAGCAAACACACTTTGGCTTCAGGTTGGTTACCATCTTAGCTACAGATAGCAGTTTTAAACACTATAATTATTTCTCAAGTTAAGAACAGAGATATAATGCAGAAACTTAAATACTCTGATAAGGCTTAAGGGATAGATTCAGACCTTATGGCTTTATACCACCATGAATATGGTGTGGAAAAAATAAAATCCCAACAGAGAAAGGAAGCAGCATTTAGACCTTCTGAGACCTTGCAACCTCTGGCAACATGCAGGCTTTCTCTGCTGTAGTCACTATATGCCCACCCGTATCTCTGCAGCCCATGCAAGGGTAAGAAATAGAGGAAAATACGATTCTGCTGTAAGACAGGGGTAGATTTAGTTTGAAAAGTGTGTATCACTAGCATAGTTAAATTTTTGTACTTGGACTCCACATTGCTTGTTCTGGTTTTAGTCCTCTGTCCTTTCACCAAGCTCAAAAGTGTTATTTCAGATATATACCAACATGGAGACTTTACGGAAATATTAGTAAATTAAAGAAAAAAAAATTAAAAATTAGTATTTTGATATCAGCTAATAAGTTAGTATACTTTGATGAAGAGGAAGCCAGGAGGTATAATATCACAACTTGCATGATAGAAAACAGGAACAATAGTTTGATAAGAATTTATTTTGGGGGAAACTGTGATGTCTTTGCTTTAATTCAAGTGATAACTTTAAATTTTCATATACCTTTTTGTAAGGCAGTGTCTTTGGCATTTGTGCAAAGAATATGTCAAAGCAGTCACGCAAGCTTGTAGGGTTCTGGCTTCCATGGGGTTATTGCTATAGCCGACCAAAAGTACACTGGTACAGTTTAGAGGTATCATGGGCATTTAATACTGTTACCTTTGTGAAGTGACAAGAAAAGTGCTGTGCTAATCCATTTAACTTGGCACAGCTGATGGATTGAAGCAACCAGTCTTATTTCGGATAGTCCAGCAAATAACTAGAAAGTGGTAAAACTGAAGACTTTGGTCATTACTGAGCTGGGCTTAAAAGGAATAAACGACCCTGGTGGAAAAGCTCCAGTATACACATCACATTGAAAGCTTCTGCATTTTTAGAACTAATTCCCATACTTTTCTATTTAGTAGGTGAAAAAAATAGTAAGTGACTCATATATTCAACTTATTTTCTGTGAATTCATTATTGATGCATAATAATAACTTATTTTATACAGATTAAAACCAGTTACTTCAGCTTCAGGGCAACGGAAATACTAAATCAAATCCTTCCTTCATATGTAATGTTATTTGCTGAGGACTTTGCATGCACTACACTACAGCATGTTCAAAACTTAAAAGGTTGACTAAATAGCACTCTTCAATGTTTTCTTCCTTCCAAATGTCAAGTCCTTCACAGTTCATAAGATCATAACCAGGGACAAGAATTTACCTTGTACTGATAGGACTATGATCGAGAAACATGGCATCTGACTAGTATGCATGCACATAGGTATGAGTATAAACTATGAGAAAGCAACAAACAGTCATATAATGAAAAGCTTGTGGAATAGTAAATCTATGGAAAATCAGATTCTAAGCAGTGATGGGTTTGTTGTTGTTGCAGAGGGTGAAAAACTGGCACAGCTGAATTCCTTCAATTAGTTATGAAGGACAACTTGGAACAGAGATTATAAACCAGATCACAAATTCATTTTCCATAGCACTTTTGCTAACAGCAAGAAATAGCTGCCAAACAGAATAATTTCACGGATTTAAATATTGGGAACCTGGCTCAAGAAAATTGTCTTGCAGGCTGAGCAAAGGGAATAAATCAGTTTGTGTACAGGGGTCTGATTTCCTTATAGGGCTCTCTCTTGCCACTCCTGTGGATCACTGGTACCCATGGAACAGCACATGCATAAAATTATATGAAAAGTGAGTCATCTCCAATGTGTAGCTATTAATCCACCATCCCAAAACTTAAGCCATCTTGCTCAGTCATCCCTTAAGTCTTCTCAACAGTAATGTGTTCAGTTTTGCTCTGTTTTATTGATTAATAAAAAATCTTGAGGAAATAAAAGCTTTTTTAATGGTATCTTTCACTGGAAGGGCTCTCAAATAGCCTAACACACAACAAAGAACATTGGGGAATGCGATAGAGTGGTCTCACCAAAGAGACAAGCCATGTCCTGTCCTCCAAGTGCCACCTGTCTCTCCTATCACAGGGCTGGCCCTCCATACACCTTGGGTGATTTTTGAAAATAAGAATAAGGTTTTTCCAAGCTATCAAAACCTGAAAACCAGGAAAGGGAAAAATCTAAGATTAAAATTGATCAGACTGACAAAATAGAGGACATTGTACTCATGACACAACTCACATATGGCTAAGTGTTGTATTACCCTCTCTGCGTTTGGCTAGCCCTCGATAACAGTCTTGCTTGTAGTCATCACGAGTCTCGGTTGGAAAGCATAACCCAGAAATCTACTATGACCTAAATGATCTGCCTTTCATGGACAAACCTATCCCACCAAATAGCTAGACCAGGCATCTTTATATGTTAGCAGAGCTTGAGCTTCCAAGCCTCAAAGGTGCAACATAGGAAGAGTTTGTCTGTTAAGCTTCCTCTGATCTGAAATATAGTCAAAAAGCAATAGCAAAAAAGGATTGCGTTTGGATAGATACGCATAAAATTGTATGACAAAGTGTAACTATTCACATCCTGAATTCTCTTTTTAAACACCTGAATAGAAACAATAAAGGAAACCCTAAGGAGACAGAAATACGGGAATTGTAGTTTATAAGAGGTCGGAAGTATGGCTGCATAACATAGCATATATTCTATGCTTGCTTTAGGGTAAGAGTGTAGAAAACTGCAAAGCTCCTCTTTCTACAAGGAAATAAGCACCTTCGGTGAAGAGTTATTTGCCTCTCTGTCTACCAATCTTATGCTTTAGCATCCTTGACTGCAGTCAAGGGACGCCAAAGGCAAAGGATTTGATGTTAATGTCAGTGAAAGACTCTCCTCATTTATTACAAAGTGCATGTTTAGTACTTTACAGAATCAGATCCAACTTACTTAAACATTGTATCAATCAAAAAACCTGTGAAAATTGCACTTGCCATTAGCATAGCTGTTTTGGGAAGAAAAAGAGCTTTGTCCCTTTCATACACCTTTGGTGTCTCTGGCCAAAGGTAACCTGTGATTATTTACCTTTGGTATTATCAGACTCTGAACCGATAAGGAATCCACTTCCTCCACCCCTCCCCCCCCCCCCCCCCCCCCCCGCCAGTGCTTCGTATATGGATAGATCACAGAAAGAGGCAGGAACAGCTGCTATTTCTTCACTCTTGGTTGGTGACAGAAACTGCATTTCATTATAGGGTTGAGATGAAAAGCTGAAGTTCTCAGAGTATATGTTCCTAGGCTGGCTTGTGGAGATGCATACTCAGGAGCTGATCCATTATCAGAATTATTCTATCTTGGTGCTGATGTCATGTCACTCTCTGAATAATTAGCTAAGGTTATCACACAATTCATAGATTTCCTCCAATTCTGATGAAACCAGGACACTGCTGGAAAAGGCAGTGTTACACCTGAGGGACAAAAAGAAGCAGCAGCCATTGACATTTGAGATGTTAAAATTATCAAAAAACTTCTCACTTCTCTGAATGATAACGAATTTTCTTTCCTTAGACAGGTTTAGGTTTTCCTCAGCTCAGAATCCATTACTGTATTAGGAAAAAAAGGTGCCTTTTAGAGAGACAAGAGACCTGCTTTGGGAATATTTCATCCGATACACATAAATAGATGGGCTGCAGTAGTTGTGCTACATTCCCTGGGTAAAAGGCAGCTCCATGTGAGATACGTCTTCTGTTTTGGCTTTGCTGTCTGATCTGCAGCCAGCTCTGTAGGCTTCAGACAGGAAGCCCCAATGAGATTTGTCTCTACAATCCTTGCTTCTGCTATTTTGTGGGGATGAGATTGTTCTTTTTACTGGATCATTTATCTTTGTGATGGAGGTCCTGATTTTCATTTATACCTAGGCCACTTTGGAGTGCTCTGGCAGCGTAACGGGGCTTTAAAAATCAGCTCAGATCACATTTGTACTCACTTTAAAGTACTTCTGCTCTGACAGAAAGGTATTAAATTGTTATAGAGTACATGGGCATCAGTTTTGTAATGTTTTGATTAACTAGCAGCTATATACCTATCTTTTGAAAATGACATCATGACAACACAGGTAAAGATACCATGGTAGATCTGTCTCAGGTATATCCAGTACTCGCAAGTGGATCATCTGATACAGATGCAATAGCAGCCAAGAGTATCTCTGTGAAAAGACCTAATACAATATTATGCCTTGAATGGCACTTTGAATGTGTATTATAAGGAGACAAACTCTGATCTGGGAATTTATCAGTAACTGTTGCAGAGAATAGTATTGGCGCATAATATAGCTGAGACCAGACTCCACAATTTGGAGGACACATTCAGGCTGTTGGCTGCACACGGAAAAATGCACATACATATAATCTGAGCAGAACAACCAATTGATTATAGCAAGAAAGGGCATAAGTAACAATGAAAAATAGGGGTTGTACTGACCAACGCAGTGATACGCTTTTGGGAGAAGTTGGCGGTTGCGGGGAGAGTAAAGGTACAGAACAACACTTGAATTTTGGAAATCCTGGTTTGTCACTTAAACTTTTTCTGGCCCCACAGCGAAATCCACGCAGGCACAGGACTCTCTAGATTGCAGTTCACTGCCCCTCACTTGAGTAATAATTTGAAAAAAAAAAAAAAAGGAGGGGGGAGGGGGTGGGAGTTGGCTTCTCATTAAAACACCTAATTGAGTGTGCATATTTGGACGTGTCTTATGAGAGCTGAGTGGCCAAAATCCCATTATAGACAGTGGAGAACCCAGGCTCAGCTCAGTGCTCTTTGAGACGCCCTTATGCATCCTGCTTCCCAGTTACCAGGTAAGAAATTTGCAGGTCTCCTACTGACGCTTTTCATATCTACCAGCACTGTACGATGTCTCAGGTACCCTATGACATCTCAAATGTCATGATTGGCTCTCTGTGGGCAACAGAATCAAGGCCAAGATGCCAGAGTTTGTGGGTTTAATCAGATTTTACAATACTTATGTAAACCAAAAATCACTTCACTGAAACAGAACTAAACCATGTGAACTCAGGGCAAGAAACAGCATGGTCCTCCTCACAAGAAGGAAGTGCTATTAGGCATCAGGAAAACCACAGACACACAGAGGCACAGCCATACACACACCACCTTATAACTGTTCTACCTAGTGAAGGTTCCGGTGGAGCTTACATCATTGTAAAGACCAGAAGACATTAGCCTCAAGACACAATTCTCTCAGAAAACAAGTTTTTGCAGTTCCTGTACTTGCAGAACTAATTATTTACCATAAGGCATGTATGAATTTCAATGCATTAAAAATCAAGTGCAGCTTTCTCATCTGGCTCGGTATTATAGAATTTACTGTTGCCTATTCATGCAGCCTGATTCCCAGCAGAAGCACCAGTCCCTGGGCATAAGGAGACATCACCAGCTGACCTTGGACATTATCCGTGTGCTTAATGTACGTCACTGCAGGTATGACCTAAGCAAAGAGCCAAGTTATAAACATTAAAAAGGTTCTATGATAGATGTTAACTACTAACTGAGCTGATCCATGCCAGTGTTTCATATCGCAGATAGGCAGTGCATGAGGCGTTTGTCCTTTTATTAACCTGTGAATATATTAATATTATACAAGTGACATTTAGGAAAATTAATAGCCCATTATTCCATAGGGCTCTCATTAAAGATAACCTCTCCTGAGGCTGCTTGATGACAAAGTTCCTAAGCGGATTAGTAGGAAGCATGGAGAGAATGAATGAACCTTCCAGTGGCTACTCTTAATAATGACTGCAAGTAATTAAAAAGACTAGAGGTATCTGGAGAATTCTAGGTCTAATAATGGTCTAACAGTATTTTAAAAACTTCTAACGATGGAGTGAATTGGGCTTTAAAAATCATTTAGCTGGTCTTCGCATTAACAAGTAGCTTTTATGTCATGCAGGAATTAGAAGTTAAATATTGGCTCAATAAGTCTTTACTTTTACATTTCCTATTTGCAGTATTGGCCCTTATTAAGCAGTAATGTTTATGTAAATTGTAGTGCACAAACCTTTTCAGTATCATAAAATGTTACCCTGCAGGCTCATTAGCATTCAACTACTGTGTTCACAAAAAAGTACAAGAAAAAATATGCGCTGAAGGCAGCGCTACAAGCTAAGCACAAATCCAGGCACTAAGACGACGTGGTCAGGTTCAGGAAGCATTGCTACTCGCTGCTTTCCTGAGGGATCTCGGTGAAGAACAAGGAGAGAGCCAGCATTTCTGGGGAAGGACTACCTGTCCAAAGAGCAAAGGGTTTTATTTTTATCCTGGCTCTTAGTAGACCTACATTCTCTATAGGTAAATGTTTAAAGTGAAGATCTCAGCTGGACAGATGAGGAACTGATTTTCTAGGGTGGGGTTTAGTTCATTTAGCTGCTATGTGCCTACATCTTAGGAGTGTATTGAAGCACCCTTTGTGAAGAACTCCCTAAGTTCCCTAGATACTCAAAAGGAGAAAGATAAATGGCTTTAAGACCATCAGAAAAGGTCACATACACCTAACTCATTGCTCAAACTTAGATGAATAAGAACTCCCTCTGGAGGTTTTCAGTCACCTACCACTTTCCATTGACAACAAAGTGAAATTAAGTATTTCAGAAAGACTCATTGTCAGAGCCTTAAAATATGGCTCTGTTTGATGCATAATTTTGGTGAGCTACATCCAACCATGCACTTCAATAAATAAATTACAAGGTCTTGGTGAGGACAAAAAGAGACAGGTACAGATTCTAACCACGAAGATAACAGGAAAAATTTGGATAAAACATTTCCTTGTCGACTGATTTCATAACAATAGAAAAAGTTCTGCATTTCACATTGTAGAAGCCCACAGAAGGCTGGGATTGTATTGGCTTCTTCAGTCCAGCTGTGGTACACCTGAAAGAAATATTAAAGCAGAAAAGACATAGTGAAGTCAAGCAGACAGCAAATGTTGCAGCAGAGCGGATTAATCAAGAAGCTGCTTGCTTACCTAACGACTTGAAGCAGGTATGGGGAATCCTATCATGAACCATCAAAGCAGTATTACTACTACTAATAATATGGAATTTCCCATACTTTTCTGTATTCTAAGGTAGAAAAGCCATTAAATCCACTAACACTGTACAGTCTCATAGACCCCTTTGTAGCAGCAGGAATGACACTGGGCTCTGGAGGCTCAACCGGACTAAGCTGTGTCCTCAGTGTGCTCTTTTCAGGACAGAACTTCAGAGGCAACCATACACATCTAGAGTGCTTTCCAGACCTTCAAACTGCTTCTCTGACTCCAAGGCAAAGTCAGTACTTAACTGGCTGTAGCTGCACTGAAAAAAAAAAAACAAAACCAATAAATTGGCTTTGTAGGGACTTCTTTGTGTTCTCACCGCCTGAATATTCTCCACGCAGTTTTCTGCTTTGCTGTTCCTTCATCTTTCTTTAAAAACTTTCTCCAAAAAGATCTTTTCCATCTTCCTGTTTCTCTGTCTCTGTTTAAAGTGGAACTTTCAATCTTTGAAAAACATTTTGAGATGCAGTTTGCATGAAAGACATTGTCCTGAGGAAGAGCCAGCTCATACTGTGCTGTTTGCACTGAAAGCGAGAAGGAGGAAGAACAATAAAACAACAAGTTAATTAATTTGGAGCTGCAGCGCTTCCCGCTACCACGGCCTCTGCATGACATCCTGACGCAGCCACCAGCACTGACTGCAAGAGGCCTGATCTTGCTGACAACTCCTCTGGTGCTGCTTTAACCAATGTCACTGAGCAGCTCATGGCAAATGAACATGCCACAAAGAGCGGCGGGACATCAGTGATGTAACCCAAGCTAAAAAACCCATCAGGAAATATTGGTGACCTCCAAGAAGTACAAAAGCCTTTCTGCACCATTCTTCTCTGCTGAACAAACGCGTAACCTCTTCTAGTGGCATTGTCACTTCCCTTTGAGAGGTGCTGTATTCAGAAAAAGAGTGAAAAATCACAGCACAGCTGCAAAAATGAATTCCCACTCATTGCCTAAGTACTGGTATCTTTTTGCAGTGGTACAAGCTAGGATGATATGACCTAGCCTATATTACATAGGTTGAGATTGTGACACATGCTGGATAGATCTGGATCTGACTTGTGACATTCTCCTAGAGCCAAGGACTACTAGTGACTATGCCTGATGCTGTGGGGTAAGCACTCAGGAATTTCCTCATTCCTCAGTGGATTAGGCTTTTAACTAATATCCACTGAAGTAAGAAAAGTCAAGGCATCACTATTTGTTTTCTTTAGAAAGCACAGATTTTTTTTTGGCCAGTGCTAGCAACTGCTCTCCTGGCTTAGCAGCCACTTTGGTTCTTGCATTTGCGTTTCCTTCTCTTTTTCCTCCCACTTGACCTCAGGGGGAAATTCTTGCTCTGTGTCCTAGCTTGCAATTCCACTGTTGCAATAACTGAGCTTTAAGAAGAGAAGCATTTCTCTTGGCTTCTTTTTTTTTTTCCAAGATCCAACCATTTTGCTTTATCACTTTTGCTTCTCCCATCCCCTTAGAGTTTTGTCCTTGGGCCTCTATCTCTATGACAAAATCAGTGTTGAGAGTTTAATCTGCCATCTCTCTCTGTATCCAGTGACATCCCAGACACAGGGCTTGCACCAAGGAAACTTCTAGTCTCAGCATACAAACGGGAAATGACAGAGCAAACTCTCAGTATTTTTAAAGATGGTTTCGTCAGGATTCTTCACCTCTAATCTAATCATTGCCAGTAGTGTAGTAGGTGTTTACAATATTTCTTTCCTTCCATTTCCAATGGGCTTTGTGTCTTATTGTCACAACAGGTCATGTAATCAGCAAGTCCACTGTCAGATGTGCCCTTTTCTGCAGCGGCTGCAAGTTGAAGTGACCCAGTGGTCTGCTTTCAGGTTAGAGATATCATAGCACTAACTGATACTCTATTCAATATTTTTGTGTTCCTATGCCATACACATAGCTTTCCACCCTGAGAAGCCAAACCTAGACAAAAAATACTCCAAAACCATATAAACATTTCTTCCGTTTTCATAGGTGAAATGCAGAAAGGGTATTTTTGTCGCTTGAAAGCCAAACCCATCTCTTTTGTATGGCACTGCATTCAGAGGTTATTATGGTTCATTCCTTTGGAATGATTTTATCTTTAAGATTTGCCTTTTATTTTCTTATTCATATGTCTTGTTCCTCCAAAACTGACTTGGTTTCATGTCATCCCGAGTTACTCTTCTACCAAAACTGTATAGGCTGTATCAAAGAAAGCACATCTCACAGAAGTGCCTCCACAGCACATTACGAACTGCACATTTCCCAAAGAGCAATTTAAAATGAAGAACAACCTTTTCCAACATCCTTTTCAGAACTGCACATGGACATTAGCCAGACACAAGACTGAGCTGCAGAGGGTGCATTAAACTCCCCATCTGTTTTTCACAGTGCTCATCACTGATTTATAACCCAGAGTAAAGTCATTTGGCCAAAAAAATCATAGTGGATGAGACAAATGCACCAGAAGCCAGCTGAGCCTTTCCTTCCACCATGTTCAGGGAGAGAAATGTGTCCCATCCAGAAAGCATTTTCCCAATATTTGATTCCAGAGTGTGTGATGTCTGTAGGCATGTCAGTCTACAAATGAACTAGCAAAGCCAGATTTTGTTCTCCTTTATGCTACTTCATAGGCATTATCTCAGTTGGTCTTGGCAGAACTATTAATTCACTCCTGTGTAAATGATGTCAAAGTGTCCTTGAGGGCTTCAGCAGCTGTCCTGAAAACTTGGAAGAGTTTCTGGAGAGATGCCTGCAAGTTTCCACCTCCCAGGAACCCTGCTTTTCTATCTCACTCCTTTGTCGTGCCCAGCTCCGGGTTGTGGTGCTACGATCTGACTCTTTGCAGACTCCCTGCCACAGAGGAGGCTGCATTTCATGGAATCATAGAATGGTTTGGCTTGGAAGGGACCTTAAAGACCATCTAATTCCAATGGTCTGGCTTGGGCAGGGACATTTCCCTTGGGCTGCTCTGCCCAGTTAAATAGAGACTTTGCACGGTCTCTCTTTAGAAGAGGATGAGCCTCGGGAACTCCAGAGCCACACATTTCGGCGGTATATGCTACGGGACAGCCGTGGGACGGTAAGAGCCAGGTGTCGATGCAGGTTTGTATGATGATAAATCCCGGTGACTTTCATCCTCCCAAATGCAGTAAGGGGGAGAGGTTTCGATCCCCCGGGAGATGAGTGAAGCACCTTGCCCGCACTCACGCACAGAGGGCACGCTGGGCTGGCACGGTGTGCCCCTGCCCGTCCAGCAGCACGAACCGCCCCGGCACCGAGCGAAGGAGCAGCGCCGCCCCCGCCCCCGCCCCGCTGCCGGGGCTGGGGTCGGCGGGCGGGCAGCGCGGCGGGGCCGGGCCAGGGGCGGTCCGGGGGCGGTGCTGGTTCCCCGGCCGCACGGGACGGCGGCGGGAGCAGGAGCCGGGCAGGGGGAGCTGGAGCTGCCGCCGGAGCCGGGCGCGGTGAGCGTGGAGCGGGGTTGGCCCCAGCGGGGCGGCTGCGGGCAGGAGGGTGCCGCGCTGCCTGTTACGCCGAAGCATTTCGGCTGGATCTGGCCGTCTCCCTTTCTAAGGGAGATCGGCACTTTGGGTTTGGGGTGGTTTTTCTCCCTCCGCCTAAATCCCGGTGCACTTTATTCTGCCCTCGGTTTGAGCGGAGTCTCGGCAGGGTACGGCTGAGGCGGTCCGCTGCGAACTCTTGCTCGCCTTGCTGCAGCGCCGAGCACCGCTTCCTCCCGCTGTCCGGTGCCGAGCGGTGCGTTGCCCGTGCTGAGGCGGGTCTCCCGGCGGGTCTGGAACGCCGCTGTGCGCGCAGGGAGCCGCGTCTGCCCGCCGTGCTGCTCCGGGAGAGTCTTCTGAGTGTTTTGTCTTTCGTGTCTCGTAATCAAGGGCGTTTGGTTTTCAGATGCATTTAACCTAGGTGTGTGTTAGGCCTGGTTTTGATTGTTCCCAAATGTGTTTTGGAAGGAACCTATTCTTGTCCTTACTGACTTCGTGGGTTGTCAAAGTGCTTGAATTGAATTTTTTCATTTTGGAGAAATTGCTTTTGTGGCAGGCAGAGAGGGGAGCGCCCTGGGAGGGCGTAGGGACAGCGTCTGGGGGTGCGCTTCTTCTGGAAGGAGGGATGCTGAGAGAAGGGAGGCACAGGTTGGTTTCCATTTCTGAAAGATGCTGTGGACTCGCGGTTTGATAGTGCAGAGCATTGTGTCATCACTGTGCAAGCACATTTTTGGCTCTGTGCGTATAAGCGTAGATTGCCACCCATGTGCTCTTTCACATTGTTTGCAGGAAGATGACAGGAAAGGAATTGCTCCCTCTGCAAATAAATTGTAAAATGCCTATCCAGTGTACAGGGAGAAGAGCTGAGCTTAGACAGCACAACGTGGAAAAGGAAAACAGGATGGATGCACAAAAACGTGCCCTTTTCAAACACTTTATGTCTAGCTAAAAGCTGCAGGCTATTGTCATCTCAGTAGAGGTAATGAAGTTTCAGACAGAAAACAAGTAGAGCAAATTCTTCCCACTGTTGCAAATGCTAAACAGTTAGTTAGAGGGAGACTGTGAAGATAGTGTTAAAGGGCTAAGCATTTGTCACGTTGCTTATATATATCGCATTTATATAAACAAAGAAAATTAGGAATGCATACTGAGTATTATTAATATTCAGGTGATTATAGGAGAATAGGAGAAAGATTAATAAAAGAAATGTATAAAATCTGGACCATACAGGATGTACAGGATGTACAGGATATAGGATGCTAGCATATAGGATGCTGGCAGTTATATTCTGATAGAGGATCAGACTGGAGGATGGATGTCTGCTTCCTTACGATTTTGGTTTTTACAGTCATTTTGACTCTGCTCTGACTTTTCTGTGTCTGAACAGACTGAAATGAAGGGCAGCCTGAAACCACCAGCCTCCTTCTTGGTGCTATAATGCCTAGAAGGGCTTGTCCCCCTTAAGGATGGTTGCTACTGGTTGTAGCTGGGTACTGGCTGCCTTCCTTCCCCACCTCTTCCATAGACTGGATCACCCATATCACCCAAAGTGGAGGAAGGAGCGGCAGGCATGTCACCCCTGCCTCTCTCGTGCTTCCTCATTCTCTTCCTCTGCTCCAGCGTGCACGCTTGCCTGCCTGCAGACTGCTACTGGCTATATCCAGTACGTGTGCATTGCTGTCAACAGGAGAAATGCTGTAGGACCTTGAACTGATGGGGCAGGGGTCCTGGGCTATTTCAGCATCCAAGTCTACTCTAGTGCTATCACCAAGTATGTGAGTGTATGTATATGAATATATTTGGCTTAGGAAGTTATTGCCATTTGCATTTTGTTAACCTTTTGAGATGTAAAAGGCTGACTGGGATAGCTTGTGTCTGCCAAGTGCCTTGGTTCATAATTGGGTCTTACTGGTGCAGCACAAATTATAAATTGTGTTCTGTAAATACCTGCCCATCAGAGGCAGGAAGCAGTGCAGTTTTCCTCCTGGCGCCCCATCTACAAAGAAACAGAAAAGGAATTAGCTCAACCATAGAGGACATCCAGAAGTTAGTGAAAAAAATGGTGTTTCTGATAGGTTTGAGACTTGGAATTTAAATACTAAAAAGTCAAGACATTTTCACCTCTACCTTCTGCACACTCTTGCAGGCACTCCTCCCCTTGTGTCTTCATGACTGCGGTTACCTCCTTTTCCTGTTAGCGCAGAGGAAATCCTGTTACGGTGTAGTCGATGCATGGCACTTCTGCAAAAACCCACCTTTTAGCCTGCCGCTTCAGCTGCATCTCCCATCTTTGTCAGTGCTCCTGTTTCACCCTCTTCTCCCCTGCACTGAGTATGTCAGCTGTAGGCTTCACTTTCGAGTGTCCTTGATAGTCTCCCTGTCCGTGATGTACCACCTCCCTTGCTTTGCCAAGACGTATCCCCTGGGCTTTGAACAGCCCATGCTCTCAACATCTGTCTCCCTCGATCTGTCGTACGTGTATTTCCCTGAGCTTCCCTTGCACTTACTTGAAGCTTCATACAGGCACCTTATCCATCATTTCATTAATTTCCTTGATACATCCCAGCAGTGTTTGATTTTGCTGTGATGCCTTCAGAGGCTGTCTGGTGAGATGCTGAAACAAGCCCTCACCCGTGCTGCCACCAACCCTGTCACTGGAATTAATCTGGCTCTCGATTTGAACACAACAGTGTCCTCTAAAAGCTGGGACACCTGAGAGGCAATGTTGCACAGATTACTCTATCTAGCACCAGCAGAAGCTCTCCCAGAGTCTGTGTCATCTTCACTTGCTCTTTTTGGCATTTCAGGTGCAACCCTGCCCCCTTATGCTTACACATTACCGCGTGGTTCACTATAACTCCCTTTGCAATAGTGTTGTATCTGTGCGTAAGTTATTGCAGACTGTTTTGCAAACAGTGACAATATGTAAATATTATGCACACAAATACAAATACGATAATGCCACAGTCTCCTTGTCAAGGGAGGGCATGCAGCCTGTGTTGGTAAAATAAGGAATGGCGTGAGGATGGAGATCTTTTCTGTTATATCATTGAGGGGAAACGGAGAATCGAAGGAGAAGGCTGTTTTCTTGTGTCTCTTGATAAAGCAGGCTGAGGCACCTGAGTCGGGAAGCAGAGTTACAGCGAGCAGAGTTACTGTGATAGCACCTCTTTGCCTAAAATTCCCTCGACATTTAAGTTCACAGTATGTAGTTGGTACTAAATCTGCTTTTTTTTTTGTGAGAAGAAAATTCTGAAACAAAATGATGCATTAGCAGTGGTTTCTGTTGAATCAAGTCTGTGAAATTCTGTCCTAGCTTTATATTGTGTCAGGATATCTAAGGAGGTTAAAATGAAATCTGCTTGACATTTTCAGGTTTGATATGGACCATATACTTTGTTTTTATAAAGTATATTGAAACCAGTGTGTCAGCTGAATTTTACCATAGGGAAGTATTTTCTTATTACTCTACTTACTGCATCACAACTTCGTTATTTAAGGACTAGTAACATCATTGACCATCAAACTTAAGCGCCCCTTCTTGTTCAGCAAAGCTCCTTGCTGAAATCTACAGGGAGGGCCCCTGAGCTGGGGGTGGGTGAGCCTCTGTGGAGTACGAGAGACAGGGGTCTCAGCTATGCTCATGTGTGCAGCCACCTTGTCTGGCATCAGGCAGGATGCTCTGCTGCAGCACTGAAGGGGACAGTAGAAACCTTAAATGCATTCACTCCTGGATTTAGCCACATTTTGTCCTAAAACTATTCCCAGTAGGTGAAGGAGGTAGTGCCTGATATGCCTGAGGTTTTTTCCCCCTCTGCCTGGAAGGATGGTGAACCTGAGGGTCTGAGCCCTGCAAGTTGTCAGCTTGGGTGCGATGGAGAATGAAAGCAAACTCTGATAGTTAGGGCTGCTTGCCCTGGAGCTTGGTATTTTATCTGGTAGGTTTTGCTCTAAGTAAATGAAGTGGAGGAGCTGGAGCACTGCCCCATGAGAAATCCATGCAGCTTCAGGGAGAGTAAACACAGTGCACAGCCCTCTGCTGCACCGGCCATTTGGCCCCAAGCGTGGAGCCCAGCGGTAGTCCGCTTTGTCTCAAAAGGTGGTTATCAGGAGCCAGCCTTAAGTCAGGCATGCATTAGCAAAACTTAATTAATTCTGAGATTAATTGCATCACTACAACCACCCCACACATGCTGGATGGCATCTCCACACAGCCACTTGCAGCCTTAGCAAGGAGGGTTAGCAGGAATGGGGTGACTCGACCATGAAAGCAAGACAGAAACAACTGAAATACTTTCATATATTTGTTTCACTGTGGGAAAGGGGTTTTAACTGATTGTTTGTTGGGGTTTTTTACCTACCTTTCTGTTAAAGGGTACATTTTCTCATTAAGCAGACATTTCACCCAGCACTAAATTTTCTTTTCAGAGAAAACTTTCAAATTTGGGGTTGCAAGAAGTCATTCCACAAACCACAGAAGTTGAGGAATCCTGATACCTGCCATTTCCTCCCTCTTCCCTGGCTAACCTTGCCCTTGACCTCCTTCCAGCCTGCTGTCTCCATGGGCACTCTTGGTCTGTTACTTTGGCAGTGACATTTTAGTGGCTGTGTTTGTAGAAGTCAATTATGAGACCTAAAGCTGTAAGAGAGAACCAAATGGCTTTATGAACCTTCATGCTTCCCCTGCCTGGTTATCCATAATTAAACTTTAGGAGCTCAATTGTCTTTGAGGTTTCTGCCTAGGGATGAATTTGGCTGAAAGTGTCCAACAGGTACAAAGTTATTCAGAGTGAGAATGAAGGGAACAAAGCTGGGACTGGACACTGGGAAATCAAATAGGACCTGTCACTATGGTCAACAAAGAGTGGGCTTTTGAGTTTTGGATGTTTGGGTTTGTTTGGTTTTTTTCTGCAACCTGTAATTTTTCACTGGAAATTTTCAATGAAAATGTGAAATAAACATTTTTAGCAAATCAACACAGGAAGGAGACTGACTTCCCTGATGACTGAGTGTTCTTGGTGAGATTCAGGCTCATGCTCCCATTGGAAGCAGGACCAGGGAGGGCCCCATTTAACCATCTGAGGAGCCAGATGTACAGTGATGAGACTCCTTTCCCCATTTACACCCAAAGAGATACAGGGAATAGGTAGGTCTCTGCCCCCTATGTATCTTATTGGTGATGGGAGTTAATACAGTGTTTGGGCCAAATCCTGCTATGTCAGAACATGGTCAGCACAAGCCTGTGGACTAGTGCTGCAGCTGAGACCATGAAAATAGCTGTGAAGGGTATTAGACTGGTGCAAGAAAGATGAAAGACTGTGGGATACAACTGAGTATGCCAAGTGCTCTCCTGCAGATAAGCTTCTTGATGTTCTGGTCCAAATATTTCTGTGTTCTTCAAAGGTAATTAAAAGCTCAGACCTCTTCATCTCACTGTGTATGCTTGCCATTTGAATATGAATGCACACGTTTAGAGAGCCTTGAAGATGTATTGTGTTTTGCCCTGCATCTCTGGCATGTTTAATCAGCTCGAGATTTGGTAGGCTCTGTTCCCTCTGCCTTGCCAGGGATTGGGGCACTGTATTGAATGAAGGGCTAAATGGGCAAGAGCAGTGCTCTGTGTAGCTGGCAGGGGGGTGGGGACGGGACGGACGGACTAAAGAAGATTCTGCTGAGACAAAAGAGGGCTTGAAAAGAAGCTAAATCATTTATATTTGTCTTGTTTGAAGGTACAGTCCTTGTTGCAGGCACAGTCCCTGTGTCTCTTTCCCCCAAGAGAGCTGTTCTGAAAGAAATGAAGGGAAAGGGGTCTTTGCTACAAGCAGACAAAACCGAGGGGCGTAGGATCAAGTTCTTTGTTACATGAGACAGATTTGCCACAGATCAGGTATACAGGGACTGTTGCATCCATGTCTCCTTCCCAGTACCACCACCAGCCTTAGCCTGCATGTTTTTTGGCAAGTTGACGGGGTGCATGCCCTCACATCCAGAGGATGTGCTGGGTCCATCCCCAGGGAAGCCAATCTCAGGGTTCACCTGCAACCCCCCACCTCTCCTTCTGCACAGGGAGGTGGTCAGTAAGCCATCCAGCTCCCTTGAGGTGGGACATTAATCAATGTTATCAAAACATTTGGATTTCAACAATGCTGACACTTAACAGCTTCACTATATAATTTTCTTTATTGAACTTGGACAGGCTTAAGTGATTCAGTGATTGAGGGGATGAAAGCAACACTACAGTGCATTAACATTCATCCCCAGAGATCTGCTTCTCTAATGCAGTTCAAACCAAATGTGCTGAAAGGGTAGAGCTCTGAGATGTATAATGATTGTGCAAGCATCTTTTTCCCGGAGGGGAGGATCTTTTTGCAAGTGGCCCTGCTTTTGCTTTAATCTGCATTATCTGGGATTGTTTCTTCATATAAGATTAATTTAATTTGCTTTATTAAAAACAGTTCAGAGGCCACGTTTTAATTTCATTTTAATTTTAGGTATTGAACCAATGTAGCACGCAAAAATCTGCTAGCTATCCTTGTGCATATACAGTGTTCAGTTTGGGGATTTCAGTCAAGTGAACTGAAACTGCAGATGATCTGAAATAAAGAGAATAAATAAATACTGGTGTGCAATCCAGAAAGACCTGATTCCTGGCAGGAGTCTTTAGGGATTAGTGTGAAATGAAGCACAGTCCTCCGGTGCTTAAAGAGGTGCCAGGGAACAACAGGCTGCCTTGGTCCTGGAGCAGTCTGCAAAAGAAGAGAAGAAAGGTGTAATCAAGGCATGGCTGTAAAGCAGCATCAGGATCGTGGTTTTGATATTATACATGCAGTGCTGTAACTGGACAGCAGAAGGATGTGGCTAGCATGAATAAAACACAAGCCAGGATTCCAGGCGGTTTGTTTTTTTCTGAAATTTCTGGCACCGAGAGCAGTCAAAATTCAGCACTTGTCCTCCCTCTTTTTTTATTAATGTAGTTATTACTAAACTCTTCAGCTTTGATTTGGTTTTTTATAGGGGCTTTTCTCAGCATGCAGTTCCTTTAAATTTGGACGTGATAACTAACCACATCCTCTGCATTGGACATTGGGCTTGCATCCCAATCTTCCTGCTTGTAAGTATTTTATTCGTTCTCATTGCTTGTTTTCCTCTTACTTTTAAAGAGCGGGTTCAACTGACAGGTTCTGGATGTGATCCCAGGTCATGATGTCTTTGTTTTACATTGATTTAAATAACTCTAATCTACAGATCCATGGGAAATGTAAATGATACAAGCATTTGATCCTGTCTGAATTAATATAAGTATCCTTATGGCTTTGAGAGTTTCCTTTTCCTAGCCCCACACAAAACCCCAAACAAAATACAACTTGATGTTAACCTGCAACCAAGCCATCTGGACGCTTATCTTCTTAGATTTTATAAGTAATTAAATCATATTAAATCATAATAAAAAATGAAATTAGATCATAATTTAAAAGGCAGACTTTGCTTGTGACAGGAAATAGTTTTTCCTTTTCCTTGTGTGCACTATTTTATTGAGTCAGTTGGTGATTGATCCTGTTTCCCAGGCACAGGGGTGAAGGGATTCTCTGCTCCTGGGGGGTCCATCTATAACAGGAAAAAGAAGCATCCTACTTACTTGTTTTTTAATTGCCAAAGGCATTTATGCAAGAATAAGAAGTTTTAAGGATCCTATTCCTGCTAAACTCCAAGTGAGCAGTCATTCTTTGCCTTTCCTACCTACATTTTCAATGGAATAAAATGTTGCTCGCTTCTTGTATGTCTAGAGCTATTGTCTAATTTAGTTGTCTGACGTTAAATCGCTGCACTTTTCCAGTCTAGAGCAAATTGCTTTTCAAGGCTGAAGGGTTCCCTGTATGTGAAGTTCATTCAGTGCTTTAGTATAAGCATCAAATATATTTTCAATGGCATTAAATGCTTTGTGTTACATGTTAGCCGCAAGCATGATATGTGGTGATATAGTCCTGTATGCTAAAGGAAATAAATGTAGAAAATAAAGGCTGTGAGGGAATTAAGCTTCCAAAATGAAGCTTTTGGAAGTAATCCGTATGATAACAGAACCTGGGAGGCAACACGCCTGTAGGAATGAGGGGGTTTCATCCTGGAACTGGCAATCCTCCTCCTGCTCTGATGCTGAACAAAGGAGAGGTGGTTCTGGTTTTGGGTCATGAGGGGATGATATTATTATCTGCCTACTCCTGGCTTTAATTTTCCAAAAGGGCAAAAGGAAGCAGAGAACACTTCTGAGTTCTTTAATAGAGATAATCAGTGTCATCTTTAATGAATGTCCTCTGCCTTCCCTATCCTGCTCAAAACAAAGAGCTCTCTGCCTCATATGGAGCAAGCAATTTTTGCACAAACCCAGACTACCATATTGCAACTTATCTCCCTTTCCTAGCCATTTCCTAGCCAGTAATTTCAGTCCCATGTAGGATCTGCTAACCACCAGGTCCTCCCCATTAGGGGGATAGTCCCAAGTCATCCATTGTGGATGCCCTGCTCCAGTAGCGTGGGTGTGCTTCTTTGACCCTCGTCTCCATGTCCCCTGGGATACACATGTACATGAGCATGGGAACTGATCCACAGGAGGACAGCGCGCACAAGGTAACAAAGCTTGGTGGCCAGAGGCTCTTTCTGCCAGGATCCGTGGACGTCTGACATGGGCAAGCTTCTTCACCTGTGCTGCACTGGGTCAGCGAGCAGCTCCCTGCCCTGCTTCACAGAGCCCTCTGTTTTGAAGCTGGTAGAAATCTAACCCTTCTGTTGCACTCCTCCTCTGTCTTTCTGTATACATTGGGCTGAAATCAGCCAAAAGGGTTTTAAGTTGTTAGGGAAGGAAGGCAGATACAATTAACAGCATATTGCTGTCTGAAGAGATGAGGGACCTCACTGTTGTAACTATGGTAAAGGCAAATTAAGCTCCTCTCTGTTAGAAGTTGTTTACAATAAGGCATTTTTAGAATACCTTCTACCTGTAAAGAAAGAGTTGATGAGAGACTGTGACAAAAATATTCATTCATGTAGCATTAAAACGCTGATTTTCTGTGTTGTCAGCTTGTCTCTCTGCTTAAACATTTTGAAGCTGAAACAGCCGACGTATTTCTCGGCTTGTAGTCACAAAAAGCCGGGAAGAACCAAGAAAACAAAGTGCTTATCTATGGCTGATAAACTCCCAAGAAAATGAATCTACCAGACTTATCTTTGCTTCCTGTTCCTCAATTTCTAGGGCTTCAGTGGTTATGAGTATGCTCCATTAAATTATATGTCACTGAGCCTGGAGGAGCAGAGTTGTTGCATCAAGATATGCCAAAAATACAATACAGGCATCTGGATGGTAAAGGATTTATGACGCTGGGACTATGAAAAAGCTCTCCGTTTGCTGCAGGCCATCCTGAAGAGTGCTGCAGTCTCATTTAACATTCACCTTAGACTGATCTGGGAGATGACTACTGTCTCAGTGATGTTCAGGATTAAAGGACATATGTTAGATATAATTTGGCACCCAGGGCATTTGATAATTGATGAGGCTTCTACTCCTGACCACATTTCCATTTTCTGAAAAAACATGTTTTATGACAGGTGCAATCAAAGATGCAAACAGTTGATAGCTTTGGCATGGCTACCTAGGCGTGATACTGTGTGGTGCCTAGGGTTTACCTCTTACATAGTGATGGCTTGCTTAATTCCTCACCTGCTTTTGGTGAATGCCAATTTGCCTATCTCCCACTTACCACAAGATAAAAGATGAAAAACCAACTGAGCCTGCCTACAGTACCTGCCATGTAGCTGTACCTTTGGAATAAGAGTGATTGTTCTTACCTGTGAAAAGTGATTTATACCGAGGACATGAATGGAGGAACAATGCACAGCTGAAGGAAAATACTAAAATAATGATTCTGGTCGAAAAGTGAGGATGTACAAATGACACCATGTGTCTAGCAGAGCCTTTTCTTGTGTGCCAGCCCTCAATTCTGGGGACTAAAGTAGCAGAACAAGGCTTTGTACATCTTTTGTACATATCTCTTGTACATCTAAAACCAGCAGAGCGTGGAGGTGGAGACCGTTCCTTCTTGGTACATTGAGCTGTTTTACTGAAATACATGCATCTTTGTAAGCAGTTTGCCCATCAGAGCAGCAAGGCTGTGTAACAATGGAATTAAAACAGTGGGAAAACTCAGCTGGAGTCGGGAAGGCAGAGTATGACATGAGACTCTCAGTGGTGGGACCGGACTGGATGATTCAGGAAGCTTCCTCAAGCCACGCATCCCTGTCCTGGAATTGCAGAGGTGCCTCTGAGAAAGTAATCCGATCCAGCTACACCACAAAATCTGAGGTCCCAGTTCTCCTGTTGCAAGAGTTTTCAGGACTGAGTATTCAGGAAGGCTCTTCCAGTCAGAGTTCTTCTCTATCTCGTCATTCAGCAATGGCACTTTAAATTCAGTCTTTGCCTTAAACCAGCTCAGCTTTCCAACAATAGATGAGGGAAAGGTAGCATCCACTACAGAATTTGGAAACTCTGGCTCCTGAGTTGAATTCCGTGATAGGTTTACAGCTCTCAGAAAGACAACGGGTTTATCACAGTAGAGCCACGTTCAATTTTGTTATTATACTTCGAAGTCAGTGACAAAATTCCCAGTATTTTTTTTTTTTTTTAGCGGGTTTGGGCTAGAAATTATGATGTTGTTCTGTTTACTTTTCAGAAATGCACAAAACCAATTACAAAAAAATAAGGTGAAGCTGACATCTGTCTTTATTGGGGATTATTCCTTTGGGAGGATTAGGGTAAGAGAGACAAATGGTTCATTCCACTTACCGCTTTCTCCTGGCAGAAGCAGGGACCTGAGCCGAAGTAGGAGCTGTGGTGCACTGCTTGTGGATCCCCCTCTTAAAGGGTGGAAGGTCTGATACATGGCATGGTGAGGATCATGCAGCCCTAGGACTGTGCAGCTGCATTTTGGTCCACAATGGTGTCTGCATCCTTGTCCCATGTCACTGGCTGAGCTGCCCAGGCTGCTCTCCAGGAGGACGGCAGTGCTGGGACAGCACCAGAGAACATCGGCAGGGATTGGGATCAGATCCATTTTATTTATCTGTGTGTTTTGTGCCTTTCCTGTGAATACTACTCAGATGGTCAGGACGGGATACGTTCATGCTCGCTCTGTGTGATTTGCTGTTTTTCTCCAATAGGGTACAGATGGTTGGTAAAAGTCCTTTTAGGCTGAGCAGGTCCTTACACTTTTGGTCCATATTTTTAAATGTGTGATTAAAACAACATAGATTTGTTTTCAACTTCCTAAAGTATTATCCAAAGAGCCATTTTAGCTGAAGTTACATTTTATGGTGAGATTCATTTACACATCATATCACTACGCAGTGTGAGTGAGGCAACTAGGATTTGGCCCTAGTCGTTTGGAACTAGAGTTTACAGTGTCTCTGATCTCACTACAAAAATACTCAGTTAAAAACAGCCCAGTTGACATTGTAAGACCTATAAAGGCTCTGATCTAGCAAAGCACTCAGATCTCTGCTTAATTGTGAGGTTCTGATTAGTCCTATTTAAGACTATAAATTTTCCACTAACTTCAAAGAAAGTTATTCCTTGTATCATGGCCAAAACTGCTAATGGTAAAAGTAGAATGTAGCAGATTTCAAATTTGTGAAGAATTTAAAGGCTTTTAACTTCTGCCATGTTAAAGAATTTATGTGAATTAATTCCTGATGTTATTGTAGAGCAATTCAATTAATAACTGATCTGCTTTTCATTATGACGAGTAATCAAGGATAAGCATCTTCTATATCAAAGCTTATCTTTTAAAAAGGATGAATTAGCTGTAACGCACTTAACTACTTCCAGAACATGAAATGAACACATATTGTTCCATTAGTTAATTCTGGATTGCTAAATTAAAGACAGTTCAAAAGGAGTATAATCTCATAAGGATCTCTCCTTGTTCAGTCTGTTGTGACTTATTTCACAAGGTACAATAAATTCTGTTTCTTGTGGGACTAATACTATTAGGGTTATAAAATGGCTTTGGTCTAGTATATTTTATGCATCAGTGTGAGTTATATACCACAAGGATAAGAATATTTTTATCTGGTAATTGCAGATGCAGTTTTGTGCTGCTGCATATCTTGTAGGCTATCAGGATGCTTGAATAAGACTACCAAAAGCTGCACAAAAAAAGCCCAATAATTGCAAAAAATAACCAATAAGACAACATCTGGAATGTAACCTTTTATCCATGAAAACATTATGGATGTGTAAGTACTAATAAATTAATCCAGGCCAGGACACAGGCCTATCATAGTCTCTTCTGTTGAATTAGCAAGCACACCTCCTGGTTTTGGCCAGGTAGTGCCCTCCAGGCAATGCCCGGATGTATTTAGGGTTAGGATTGCTATCCATCATTCCCAAAGGCAGCTGTGATTTGGCCATTCTGCCCATGGGGATAAAAGGGGGTTTAGCCATCTTGATGCAGCGTGCCACACAAGTTGTCCCCGAGACCAGAGAATAGCCTTGACCTCTTTTATGTAGTAGTATAGGTGTAGTTCTGAGGTATAGAAAATAAAACAGGGGTTTATAACGTAGAATTTGATTCTACCCACCGCTAATGTAGTCCTTGTTTACTCAGGCACTTCGGGCTTTTTACGGCATATAGCATAACCTCCTAAATTTAACTTGCAGTGCAAAAGTACAGTGGGTAACTATGCAAATAACTTCAGTGTCTGCAAAGCAAACTTCGTAGCATTTTTCAGTGGATGTCTCCAACGCTTCTGTGTTCTCAGAGAAGACACCAGCAAAAAAGGTGCCTTATCATTCGTAAGTATCTTTAGTTCAGGTTGGGGCTTTTGTGGTCACACCTAGTGTCAAAAAGTGTCAGCCCCTTGACAAAAGAGCTACCTTGCTAAGTTAGCAGAGGGAACTTGTTTAAGGGAAAAATTATAAGGCAGATGATTGCCAGGAACAGTGCAGGGACTCTGTCGTGGAAACACAGAGAGATACCTGGGCAGTTGTGTGACATACAGAAGGAAAGACCCCAGACTGTTGCATCATTACTTCGTGGGCCTGATTCTGCTGACAGATGCCGACAGCGTTTGCTCTCTCTATCCTCTTGAAAATCAGTAGGATTTTCCTCAAAGCCTCTAACTGTGAGTTAGAGATAATTGTATTGAACTGGGAATTGAACTTAGCATACCCTGCCTGATCAGCTCATTCTGTGGTGCTATGGCCTTTGCCAGCGTGCGAGCTTCCAGGTTCCAACAAGAAGTGGCTGGAGGCAAAGCTTTTTCAAAGATGGGATCTCTTCTCCATTAGCATTCACTGCCCTTGGATAGTCCTTTCACATTTGCTGAGCTGCCAGGGCCACTTGCTCTCTCAGGATTTTGCTTGTAGGTGTCAGAAGCTGCAACACTTCACTGTGACATGCCTGCCATTGAGATCACTGTAGCAGCATTACAGAGTCACAGAACAGCAGGGGTTGGAAGGGACCTCTGCGGATCATCTAGTCCAACCCCCTGCTAAAGCAGGTTTACCTAGAGCAGGTTGCACAGGATTGTGTCCAGGTAGGTTTTGAATATCTCCAGAGAAGGAGATTCCACAAAGTCTCTGGGCAGCCTGTTCCAGTGCTCTGTCAAGAGTGAGATGCATTTTGATCTCTGAAGCCATTTGATCCAATTTATATAGTAAGAAAGGAGGTCTAATAGACTTTCTCATGCTGGGTACCTCTGGCAAGACAGCATGGAGTAAGTGGCTAATGGATTTGTCATCCATCACAGTTCAGTGGCCTTGCTCATCTAGGTTGAAGTGCTGAAGACTTGAGAGGGATTTTTTGTTCCTTAACTAGATCTTTTCCACAAGACAAATCCGGATTCCAATATGTCTGTCCCATATAAAGTACATTTTTGTTTGTTCCGTTCCTCAATTAAACAATTCATGTTGGAGAAGGGCCGATTTTAATTCATTGATGGGTAGGATTTCTCCTAATCCCTGCATCTTGGAAAATAGAGATACGAAGATAGTTGTTATCTAGTGTTTTAAGAATTGCAACTTAGCACTAAGGAATAATAACTTGTAACTCTTAAGAACTAGATTGTATCAGGCGCACATTAAATCACATTATCTGATAGTAAATTAATCTTGCTTTTATTTTTTTCCTTGCAGTTCCGAAGGATACAATCTTAGATTGTCCTGGGCTTGAGCAGTAAAGGACAAAATTGATCACTGGCCAACTTGTCATCTCTTCCTTGTGATGGAAAAATGGTCGCCTAAAATAAGCCCTTTGTTATGCTGCTAAAACTGCCTTTGAATCCAAGATCTGTTGTGATTTTCAAAACACAAGCTCAAAAATGTCAGAACCTGACCCTTCATCTGGATTTGTAGGAAACATGGAAAATGGGACTTTTCTAGAGCTGTATCCCACATCCCTTTCAACTTCTGTGGATTCATCGCCTGGCCGTCTATCCAACGTCTATGTCTATGTTTCTATATTCCTTAGTCTCTTAGCTTTTCTCCTTTTGCTATTGATCATTGCACTTCAAAGGCTGAAAAACATAATTTCTTCCAGTTCCTCCTACCCAGAATATAATAGTGATGCTGGAAGTTCTTTCACTAATTTAGAGGTTTGTAGTATTTCTTCCCAGCGCTCTGCTCTCTCAAACCTTTCATCATGAAACTAAATGAAAGGAATCACTGGGGGAAAGGAAGAGTTTTATCTTGTTTCTTGGGGAGGTAGTGCATGCAACATTGGCCTTAGAAGACTATTATGAAGAGCTGGCTTTTAACGTTTCCTTAGTTCTTTTTTTCTTTCCTTTCCTAGTATTCCTTTCCCCTTTTACTAATGTTCTTTTTCATTTTGGACAATGGATAATGACACTTGATCATCATTTCATGCCTGTACTAGTGATGCTGTCTTTTTCTCACATGTATACGGTGTTCGTTAAGAGTATTCCTGCCAAACCGTAATATGGTTCTAACTGGATGTGTCATTTTTCTGCTCTAGTTGTGACCTGGTTTTGTATCAGTAATATGCTGACTACTTTTCTTTCTCCTTTTTTAATTAGATAAGGACTTCTGGATGAAATCCCTGTTGCAAAAGTATAAAAAAAACCAGCTTAAATTATAAATATTAGGACAATTTACAGTTGTTGGTATTGGGGTTTTTTTTTTAATTTTCATGTCTTTTTCAGTATTTATTGATGTTTGTAAAACACAACTAAAATCCATTTCTTGAAGAATGTTGCTTTTATTTGTACTTTCAACTCATTGTGTATAAAGTCTCTGTATTTCAGTTTTTGAGTCCCTTTGGTTAACTTAGTAAAGTTAAGCTACAATAATGATGCTCACTGAATGTGTGGAGGTATTTTTGCACCCCGTTGCATCTCATTTACCTAACAACTTGTTCCTCCAGGGGGCAGCTTTTGCTACTGAATCATAAATATCTCGCAACTCCTTCACATCCTCCACTGGTATTGTAGCTTATTCTTACTGGATACCAGTACAAACCAGTGGTTTGTTTTAAAAGATCTGCATATGACAACTACAGCTAGCAACTGAGTAGCTCCTAAACTGTCCTTTAGGCACAAGATGTTTGTACTCATATGAGCAGGGCCAGCCGGGACAGAAATTGCTTGTACCTGTGAGAACTTTCTGGGCCGGATTTTGTCCTGTAATTTCACAAATGCATGCTGGGGTTGGGGGCAGACACGAGGATCTGTGAAGTGGTCAGGCAGACCCGTGCTCTGACCTTCAGGAGGTGCAAGGGGTACCTGCAGAGGATATGAAGAGATGGTAAGGAAAAAGGCAGTGGCTCTGCCCTTTTGCCCCATCAGCATAAGGAGAGACCAGAGAAGAGGGGGTGAGAAGTGGATGTTTCACAATCTCGGTCCTCTTTGCGATGCCATAGTCTGGGTTGTGATTTCTCCCTGACCAAAATGTAACCCAGCACTCAGTTCCTGCAGTAAATAACTAGCAGCATTGTGAACAGGATCCTGTGGTCAGCTGGGAATTAAATCAAGCCAAATGACCAAAGACATGATTTGAAATGCCAAGTGTCACTTGCTAGGGCTGCAGCCTCCCGCTGTGTGGTGTGATTCCTTGCTGTCCTTACTGCACTGTGTGAGCATAGCCCAGTCCTGCCTCTCAAGTCCATGAAAAGTTTGCTCTCATGGCAGGATTCAAGTCACTGGAGAGACCCAAGGAAGGGTGTGGTTATGTCACTGCCATTTCTTTTGCTGGCATAACAGCACATGTCTCTCCTGGCAATGAGATGGTCTCAGCAGGAACACAGGGCAAGTGCCCTCCCTGTGCACAGAGCTACTGCCCAGCTGGCCAATGAGTTAGGGAGCTGCAGAAGACCTCCCAACCAGCTTTGTTACAAATACCCTCCTGCTAAGATGTCAGTGTGTTCATTGACAAGACACATTCTGCCACTAACTACATGGAATTTAAAAGAGAAATTCGGGAAGCCTGGTGTAAATATAACCATTGGAAATGCAGTCGTTCATTGCCAAACAACGTGCAGATGATGCTCGAGCTGGTGTTTTCAGTTTTTAAAAGTGAACCTATGGTATTGTAAGTAGTAATGACTTATAGTGGTGATCGGCTTCTTATGAAGGTCAAAGAACTTGCTAACTAATAAAGAACTTAAACCTGCACGTTCTTTGAGCCAAACTGGTTTGATGAATATATTTAGTCTCTGAATATTTTATTCATCTAGACAAAAATTTCTTGTAAGTCACTTTTCACTGTAATTGATGATAGGCCTTGGGAAAAGCATTAACTATTGAAAAGTTATCAGGAAACATTATTTCCTTTCTGAAAGCTCTTCCAAATCCCACACCTGTAACAGAATGTATTTGTGTGTTAACTTGTAGATAACAATAAATGAACTGTATTTAAAGATGGAGCAACCAACCATTCAACTATCTTCTCTTACTGACAAAGTTGTAAATTTGCTACTTCTTTTGCTGCAAATGGAGGAATTTGAAAATTTTCCAAAATCAAAACCACAGATGAAACTGCAGGTTGAGATGAGTATTTATGACTAGTGATGTTTCCCATTACTAGTTTATGCTTGCAGATACAGATATTAAACACAGGCTGTTGAAAACCCATTTACTTTGTTCAATAAGCCGTTGTCAAACTTTGCAAGAGCAAAAAGTATTTTTCAGCCTGCACAAAGTATCAAAGGTAACTGAAACCACACATTTGATTTTGCTTTGTAGTTTACTAGATGCTGTTAATTTTCTCCCACTCTGCAATGACATATGGGACTGTATACAGTCATCATGATTTCAGCTGAGTTGCACCTGTTCTTGTCATGACAGATTTGAGTAGGAACAAGTTGGATCCAACTGAATAACATCAGGAGAAGCCACAGGCAAAAAGCACCATGGCATTCTTGAGGATTATTAAGTACTAGTTTAAAAAAAAAAAAAAGAAAAAAGAAAAAAGTAAAAAAACCCCACAACCTGAGCTTGAGTTAACTCGAGAACACTAGAACGGGCTTCCTGGAGAGGTTGTTGATGCCCCAAGTCTGTCAGTGTTTAAGAGGGATTTGGACAATGCCCTTAATAATATGCTTTAACTTCCAGTCAGCCCTGGAGTGATCAGGCAGTTGGACTAGATGATCGTTGTAGGTCCCTTCCACCTGAAATATTCCAGTCTAGTCTAGCCTAGTCTATTCTGTTCTAGCTAGAGTTGCAGGAATTTTCTGCCATGGTAAATTGAAAAACAGATTAGATTCTTAATTTTCATAAAAGTTCTGTATTTTTTCTCTCTCCCTCTCTGTTTTCCTTCTTTGTGTCTCTGAATCATAGACCTGGACAGGCTAGAGAAATGAGCAAAGAGGAACCTCACGCAGTCCAGCAAGTAAAATGCATAGTCCTACACCTGGGGAGAAATAACCCCAGGCACCAGTACAGTCTGAGGGCTGATCATCTGGAAAACATCTCTGCAGAGGACCTGGGGGTTCTGGTGGACACCAAATTGAACATGGGTCATCAGTTCACACTTGCTGCAAAGGAGGCCAGGAGCATCCTGGACTGCATTAGAAGGAGCACTGCCAGCAGGTTGAGGAAGGTGATCCTTCCCCCTGCTCAGCACAGGTGGGACACCTGGATTGCTGTGTCCAGTTCTGGGCTCCCCAGTAGAAGAGAGATGTGGAACTACTGCAGTGAGCCCAGTGCAGGGCTACTAAGATGGTTAAGGGACTGGAGCATCCCTCATAGGAGCAGAAGCTAGGAGAACTGAGACTGTTTAGAGAAGGCTCAGGAATATCTCATCAATGTATATAAATACCTCATGGTAAGGAGGAAGAAGGACAGGGACCGAGGGTCTTCTCAGTGCCTGGACACGAGGCAATGAGCACAATCTGAAACACATGAAATTCCATCTGAACACAAGAAAACATTTTAGTGTGAGGGTAGTCAAACACTGTCATGGGTTGCCCAGAGAGACTGGAGTCTCCACGTGTTGACCTGGGCAACCTGCCTGCAGGTGACCCTGCCTTGGGCAGGAGGGCTCAACCAGGTGATCCTCAAAGGTCCCCTATCCATGCTATTATTCTGTGATGCCTGTCAGTGCAAAAACTCAGTGGCTTCCTCCTGACGTGTTTTCTCATCTCTGGAGCTGAGTAAACAGTATCTTTACGAGGGGGTGATTTGTTCAATCATCATCATGGCTTGGCTTCACGGACGAAGATTTGGGAAGGGCTTTAAACGTAAGTACACCCTTCAAGCCTGCGCGGTGGATTTTTTAGGTGAGGCGCAGCGTGCGCGAGACTGGCCCCACCCTTTACAACTGAGGTTCATCTGCCAGGGCCTAGCGAGCTTGGACGGTGACAGCGAAGTCCTCAGGTTGTAGGTTTGGTTAGAGTATCCTTCTCTTAGATGGATGGCCTTACAGGGCTAAACGAGCTCCATCTGCCCGGGTTTGGAGTTAGAGTTGTCCTTCTCCTAGGATGGTTGCCCGAAGGCTAGTAAGCCCATCCTGCCCGTGGACACGCTTTGTCTGACCCTTCAGTTGAGACCTGTCTGGCTTGGGAGACCCTACCGGAGGCATATGCCACCACCAGCATAGCTCTCAACTTCACAAGGGCACGCAAGCTCTTTACCCACGGCAAGGAGGTGCCCGTGAAAGAGATTTGTTCAATAACTTGTTACTAAAGAGCTGCTCTGCTCATCCTCCTGCCTGTAGCCACATGCTTTTCCATCTTTCCATTGCCTTTCTGTGGCATGGGTGCACGTTTCACAGTCAGCTTTCACCCTGAGTCCCTTTTGTTTTCACTAAGCCCTCTGACTGCAACACAAAGAAAAAAAATACTTCGCTTTAGTTCAACAAATATGGTCCATTTAGGTGTATTTAATCAAGGAGTACCTCATGAAGGCTGTAACAGCCACCAAACTGTTCCCATCATAAAACAGTGTCACAGTTTTCATTTAGCAACTCTTCAACTCTGTGGATAGTTTATTCCATTGAATTAATTTTCTGTTGAGTCCTTCTCTGTCTGCCAGCTCACCTGAAAGGTATGTCTCTATAAGCTTAAAGTCCTGTTCAGACTTTTGGATATTTGTAGGCAAATATCTTCTAAATTAGGGGAAAAATCTTACTCCCATTCCGCTTGTTCTCCCTCCCCTTTCACTGTCTAACCCTGTGGTACTCTGGTGAGGCTGAATCCCCATGGAGCATCATGCTCTCCTGTACTTGAGCTTTCTTCCTTTAGAGTCTTTTTTTTTTCTGTGAGATCACTGGGAAAGACATCTGCATGGGAAGGTTATTTACGAAGTACATATACCTCCCATTCTTGACAGGACCGTTTTCACTGCATCTGTTATGGTTGTCTAAGGAAACATTGTGAATTACTGTTCAGCTGCTTCCCCAGCTGAATGACCTTTTCAGGTTCGCAGCCCCTCGTACACTCCCAAAGACAACGGCCCCGCTCTGTGGCTACAGCAGAGGATTACATGCCCCAAATTCAGGGTGCAAAAGTAGTCTGAAGAAGTACTTATTTTTTTCTCCAAGAAACATGGGCTTTGGCATAACATGGAGCAGCCCTCAAGTTACTTACACTAAATGAACTATGTGAGGCCAACCAGTTTGACATGCCAATGGGACCCACTTGCAACCACGGTCCCACTCTCACTCCATAGTTCCATAAAGCTTCTGGCATCAGACCACCCATACATGGGGTGGCCCAAACTGGCCAAGATGCTGTCCCAGGCTGGCCTTGGCCAGGGACACTCTACTGATGCCAGACGAAGGTATCCTCCCAGGTATTCACAGCTCCTCCCTGCATTGTGCTTTGGAGATAAAAGCAGCATCAGTCTCCTGTGTATTCGCTTTCAAGGCCAAGTAAGTGCATTAGCGTAATCATGGTAATCACCACCGGCAACAGGAAAGAAGGACAAGGTGAGATGAGCTAGTTTTTGCTTCTGTTTTCTTTGTTTTAGATCAGTGGGAGCTGAGCAGTAAGTCTGAAAATCCCAGCAGGTGGCTATCAGGATGTCTAGGGACTCCACAAGCCTTCAGGAAATTGGACTGGTCTCCTTTGCATGGTTTAAGTTCACCTTCCCTTCCTCATGAACAGCAGCACAATGGGTGCATTTGTTCCAGTGCTTAACACGCTCGCCAAAAGATGCAGCTTTAATAGAATTAACTGCTGTGAGCTGCTGTAGTTAAAAAATTAGAAGCAAAAGATTCTATTTTTTTAAGTATAATGTATAATATTTTACAAACATCTTCAAAAGTGTCCTTTGAAAATTATATTTTAGATCTATTTCTAATGAATAATGGAAAAACTATTTGCTTGAATTATTAAAAATGAGGCATTTTATTCCAGCTGTTCTAACGTAAATACTTTTGCCCACAGATTTTTCTAGGTAAGACATTCTGCTGTTTAAAGGGACTCGTAATTACCCTATCCACTTATTTCTCTGCCTCATACTCCATAAACAAGTGTAGGTGCCTGTTAGGGCAATTTTGCTACACATATTTCCTTATGAAGCTGCACTTGTAATACTGCATACTGATTTGGTCATACAGACCAGGTCCCAGCATGAGTTTAGGTCTCTTTTTTTGTCATAAAGTATTATCAGTAAAGTATAAGAAGGAGACTAAGCAGCTAGCTCGTGAACTGCGCCTTCACTGCCCCTTCAACACACAGATCAGTTTGTCTTTTGTCTTAGAACGTTAGTTACAGCCCATAAATCATTTGTGTGGCTTTATCTCGAGCCTGGGCTCAGCAGTTGCTGACAAGTAAGAAACAAGCGCAAAGGATGTATTTATGTCTGGGGGTCCATGCGTGGTCTGCTCAGGGCAAATCCTGCTCTGGCTCTCTGGATTCTGCTCCAGCACTGGGAGCTGATACTGGGGGCTGTCTGCCGAGGTACCCCCACGACTGCCCCCCTTATCCCCAGCAGCTTCATTGGGATGAAGAACACAGAAGTAAACAGGGAGGCCTGCAGATGATATTAAACTAGGACAAGCTGCAAACACCTGCCAGGACAAAGGCAGCGAGAACAGAAGTGTGGCAGGGAGCGAAATGAGATGCAGCCTGAAAAGCATGAAAATTAATGTGTCTGAGAGAAGTAAACTGAAAAAGGACCACAGGCCGGGGGAGAAACATGGGCAGCAGTGACAGAAAAGCATATCCTCAAGGGAGGGGGTGGTGAATTAGGCACAAATAGGCAACACTGCAGCAAAAAGGTAAGTAGGGCTACCATCCCCCGGAGGCACACGGTCCTCAGTGCCAGGCCAGGGGCCACTTGGAGACAGGTAACGGGCAGGAGGAAACTGAGGTTAGTACCTGGGCAGGTAACTTCACTGGCCTATGCACGGGAAGCCCCTCCACCCACAGTCACACACCTCACAGAGCCTCCCCTCCTGCTGCAGGCTGTCGCTGCTCGGCTCCTGAATTCTTTCCCTCTGGCATAGGATTTTCCGCTCTGGGCATGTGAGAGTCCTACTTTTTCCCTTAGTCTAGTGCTTTTTTGTTGTCTCCACATCTGAAAGCTCCAAAGGATTCCTCAATAAACAGCACTTCATCTGAGGTGCCACCAAAAGTTTATCCCAGGCTGCCATGATACCTCTCTGCACAGCCCAGGCTGCTGAGCAGGAGCCAGAGCAGCTTCCACAGGCCATGGGTCTGCAGCCCCTGTCCACCCAGAGCCACAGACAAGGCAGTGGGACATCTGTGACCCATGGCACAGAGAGCCTGGCCTGCAACCTTTACAGGGAAGTGTGGCTTCACCAAACAGCTGGCACTAATGGTGTGACCCAACAAGTACCTCCTCATCTGGAGACATTGAGTTGATGTTTCCCATCCTACTACCTGCCAAAGCCCCAGCTCTCATGGCATGTAGCTGCACATTTCAGCACATGTGGAACTAACTGTTCTTCAAAAACTCTTCGTTACATGTCCAGAGAGGGCTTTTCAATGAGAAATGGCCAGATGTGCAATTTCAGCCATCAGTATGAAAAAAGGTGCTTGTGAAGAAAAAAGACGGTAACACCAATATCTGACCCCAACAGTGGGTTAAAGGCTGAGTTAGATTTGCCAGACAATTTTGTTAGACCCAGGTAGGTGGTCCCGATTTCATGGTGTTTGTTGGAGGTGTGGAAAGAATTGCCAACCCTGCTATTGCCAAGTAAGGGGCATCTGTGCTTCACAGTGGGTAAGACAAGCTCCTGTGGTCCCATCTTCACCATAACTGGTATCTAGAACACAGGATCCCTCCTGCACTGCCACATTCTCCTTCATCCCCTGCTCCTGCACAGGCTGGTGGCCCAGGGCAGACCTGGTCTTTGCACAGATGCTCTGGAAGTACCGTGCCTGGGATCCTGGCTTGGGCAAGTCCACACTGCACATGTTCGATGGGCTCTGTGACTCCAGTAACCTTCTGAATAAACTCTACCCAGTGCCATAGGTGTGTTTTCAACCTCCACAGTTTCAAAAGAGCAAATCCAGTGAAGCGCCTCTTTAGCAAGTATTACACAAGCTTGCCCAAGCTCTGTTCTCGGTTATTAATGTGAGGCCATGTGGCAGTTTGAGGAAAAAAACTGCTTGAAAGCTTTTGTTTTAAACTGACCAATTGGACTATTCCCTTCCATGCTACGATTACACATCTCATTGGTTGAGAAAGTTTCTCGCGAGCGTACTGTGCCTTTAAGAGCTGGGTACCACAGGCTCTTTCGCGGCTTTTCGGCTTTTGGGTTTTCGGGTCTTTTCGCTCTCCGGACGCTTCCGGCTTTGCGCTGCGAGAGGCGCTGCGGACCTTGCAGCTTCGCTCCAGGAATAGGCTTCTTCAGACATTGCGGCTTGGCTCCGGGAACCTTATAGGCTGTCTCTCCTCGGCTCGGACCCTGCCCGCCGCCTGGGAGATCCGCGCCCAGAGGCTGTCTCTGAGTGGAGCGGAGCTGTGTGCGTGCCGGGGAAGCCCCCGCCGCACCGCCTGGGGCAGACTGCTGTGGCCGCTGGAGACGCCGCGCCCTGAAGCTGCTCTTTGCCTGCTGCTGTAACGCCGTACCCTCTCTGCCGCCAGCGCTGCCGCTTCTTGCTGCTTTGCTTCTTTTAATTCGCACGACCAGAACTGGTAGGAACAGCATAGCTCGGGGTTTGCACGTTGGAGCCCGGCGTTCGTAACAGCCGTGGATCCTTTGTTCACTCCACGAGGGCGCACACGTGGCCGGCGCCATTTTGGACTCCACGTGGCACCGTCCCCCTTTCTCTCTTTTCTCGCGTTTAACCCTCGCTTTTCCATCCCGTATAAACCCTCAGATTTTGCATTGGTTTTTCCCTGCATATTATATATTTTGTTCTAGTTTTATTAAAGTTTGTTTCAGTTTTCCAAACGTTCAGAGGTCTCACAAAATCTTTCTTTTCCTTTTCGTATCTCTGCTTTTTAACCCTTTCTCTCCCGGTCAGGGGAAAAAGGGGTTTAGGGATCGGAGAGGACTCGTCCCCGTGATTGGCTTGCCTCAGCCAACCGGCGACAGGCCAGCAAAATTGTTCTGGAGACACACAACCAATGATAAGAGAAACATCTCATTCTCTGATGTTTCTCATAACTCTACCTGCACCACACCTCTGTCAGCCGAGCTGCTGTCTTCGAGTGGTTTTCTGTGGCTGTTAGCACATAGGGTCAAAGATTACTGACTAGAAAACTGCCATCTCCTCTGGAATCTCTGTTTTTTCATCTAGGATGCAGAGATATCTTCTGGCAGGGAGATATCTTCTGGCAGAGATATCTTCTGGTTTCCATATCATAAAATCTGCAACCTGCTGGTGCAGGTAGATAAAAATGTTAATTAATTGATGCACACTTTAGCTAGCCTCTAGCTCAAGTTACATGTACATATTGAAAAGGGACCCAGCAGCTCTACGTGACATAATCAAGCCCATTCCTCAGAAAAACTCCCAGAAAAAAACTACTGGTAAACTCCATTGCATTAAAAAACATCATAGCTCATGTTGAAGGTAAAGAAGATTGGACTGACAGATTTATAATTGCTTGGATCTACTGAGAATTCAGAACAAGGCAAGCTGTTTGACCAAAGGCACTTTCTAGTGTCTAACTCATTGGTATTCATTAAGTGGAAATGTAAGCTGCTGAGATGAAGAATATCAGATACAGTAGCTTGAACTTTGGCAAGATCAAAAGCAATTAGTTAGGTACTAGAGTCAGAGTGCTTCATTCTAAGTGGAAGAGAAGACAGGAAAAAATTAGCTTTGCATTATTTTGCATTACAAAAATTTATTGTAATTTTGTAATACAAGGGCAGTTACAGAGAGAAAGTGGAAAAAACCAGCAAGGAAGACAGACAGATAGGTTGATGTCTTTGCTCATCTTGGGTCCTCCTAGCTTCTGTCATCTGACTTTGTTCAAAATGGCTATAAGAAAGGCAGAGCTCTGCTGTTGCTCTCTCCCATGCCCTAGTTCATCTGTGTAGATGTCCTCTTAAAGTAACCCTGCTGGGATGGTCTTCTAGGATGGTCTTGTAGGAAGGTTTTTGGTTTGCTTCCCCAAATACAGATCTCACAGAGGAGAAAGTGAAAAACAAAAACCAATGAAGTTTTAATGAGAATAGAACGGGATATATAAATAAATAGGTATACAAATAAATACATAGAGAATAAGAAAATTCAGCTCAAATTCTATCTTCCAAAAAAAAAAAAAAAGTATGAAGACAAAAGAAAAAAAAAAAAGAAAAAGAAAAAATACTGCTTTATGGCAAACCACCCACCAACTAGTTCCTATTTACAGCTAGAAACTTGCCATGCAAAATAGATAAGTGGAAGGGTAATTAGGAAAATGGATATGATTAGGTGTTTGGGGAGCATGGTATCTGTTCTGCCCATGTGTTCAGATGCTCCAGGAAAAGTGCCAGAGAGAATGAAGAAAAAGAGTCATCTCTGCAGACAAGAAACAACAGGCAGGTGGACTCTGTCTTCAGTGACACCGATATCCATGAGCTTTGAGTGGGGTTTGAGCAAGCCAAGAGCTGCTCCTCATGTTTCCACCTCTCCCCAGCAGCTGGGATGCTGCAGGAGCTGCTGTGAGATAAGTGTGACTCCCTGTGAACGTCTACATACCAACCAGCTATGAGTGCCTTAGGACAGCGTCATGGTCACCTAAAGAAGTTACCTGACCTATTTCTTGCCTTGAAAAATAGTTTTTATGACCTTTGTTTTTCCTTTCTGATTTTTTGTTGTTGTTTTATTTAAAGGTAAGACAAAAAAGCAACTTGGAAAAGCAGACCTCAGTTGTATCTGAAGATGCTAACTTTGGTTAAACTGGAATTGTCTACTAATACAGGGACTGTAGCAAGGGGAATGAAGAAATAAAACCAGAATGAGAGCAAGGCAGAGTACAGAAGTGAGGGACTGACTTTGCCATACATCATTGCCAAGGATCCCAGGATTTACAGTTTATTTAATCTGTTCTCTTTTCAAAATTAAAATGTAAATAAATTATGCTAGAAGCAACCCAGCTGTTTCGCCCACCTTTCACCAGAGCTATGTTAGCCCACACTGTTGTGTCTGCACAAATGGATGCAGAATGATACAAAGCTGCATCTGCTCCCTCGACCTGGGCCAGCACTGGTGTAGGGGCCGTAGCCTGCATCATTGTAGTGCTGTCCCAAGCCTATAAGCCTATATACTCTCTAGAGCAGACCTCTTCCTGTTTATCTAGCTCAGAGCATCAGCAAGAAAATCTCATAACTATCTGTATCCATCCCTGCAGACACATTTTTAATTCTCTTCCTATTGTATTGGTATATATATCAGACAATAAATCATAGGTAGATACTATAGAGACTGTGGAAACACCATCCCTGGAAATACTCAAAACTCACCTGGGGAAGGTGAGGGGGAAGACCCTGCTCTGGCTTTGAGGTTTCCTTGGTGTGAGCAGGGCGTTGGACTAAAGGAGCTCTATAGCTCCCTTCCAATTTAACATTTCCACAATTCCATGATACAAATCAATCTGAGACATACACTGAATAAGGAGAGAAAAATAAATGTAGAAGCACAAAGCTTGTCCATTGCTATTGGCTGTAACATCAGCATTTGCACTTAGTAAAGTTTAGTTTGGTGTAAATCATAGTATGGATCCTATTACCATTTGAGCAGTTTCTGTAGTTATCCTTGATACTCAATGCTTTAAAAGTCCCACTGAAAACAGAAGCCATGTTAGTTCATACCTTATTCTAGAGAAAAGCGAGGAAAGTGACTATTTCAAGTCTGCAAAGGAGACCACTATCATTCCTGGGACCCTGAAGATCACTGGCCCTAAAGTAACCCCAGGCCTTCAGTGCAGAAGTCGATTTTTGGTCTGCCAGCAATCTGTTTCCTGAGGTAGAGCACCAACCTAGCCTGCCATGCACTACCACTTTGGGGTTTTTTCCAAAAGATGTTTTGCAGGAGTATTAACCCACCAGTTAATACTGGTGTTTGTGTCTCTGTGTGTTACAGCTGAGTGAGATGGGAAAAGAGTAACACTACGAGCATGACTTTCAGTGACATTTTTTCCAGTTAGCTTTTATTGACTTCATTATCCCTTGTAACTTGTACTCAAAGTGACGGATGCCTCATTGCGATGGGCAAACTGAAACACAAAGATGGGGCTCTGCCCATCTCCATATCATCTTGGTCAAAATGATTTTCACTTAAGTCATGTTCATGTCTCAACTCCATCTAAAATCCATCAGCATCCACTGTGCCTTCCAGTCACTATTTCCAGGAGATCCCATCATTATTCACTACCATTCCTCTTATTATCTTCTACTATGTCCTTACAGCTAAAGACAACTTAAAATTTCTATGCTTAAAACAGTGCAGTAGCTAGGGAAGCAGGGCAGGAGTCACTAGTTTCAGCAGAAAAAAGATTTGATACATCATGTTTCTGAAACAAATGATGTGCAGGCTGTGGGCAATGATTCCACTGGAATTAACCTGCAAGCAGCCATACCTGCAGCACAGTCCTGTGCAGCTATTTCCTATATTAGTACCTTTTGTCTGTTCACTAAAAAATACAGGTTACACTTTACTGTAATGAGCTTCATGATTTCCGTCAAAATGGTTTGTATTAAATCAAACACATCATAAAGTAAAACATTTTATTACAATGTTTTTGAAACACTCTTCTCAAAGAAGATTGTTTTGAACTATATTTAAAAGTCACTCAAATATCTCTGGTGTTAAATGAATTATCTGAAGCATGTCTGTCAGATTAAATGAAACACCTTTTTTTTTTCTTCAAAAACAGGGTTGTGTTTTTGCAAAGAAAATTTACTTCAGATTGACCTGTGATTAATTTTTTCAATTATTGAATTCATCCGGATAAAACCCAAAAAATAAGTTATTTATAAGGCCTTAATTTAATTTTCTTTCATGACTTGATCCTAATGCGTGTTTGCACATAGACCTCCTGTTGACCTCCATGGAAGTTACACATCTAAAGGGAATGTAGAACCAGACTCAACAGACAAAATTAGTGTTTTTCAAATTGCTTTAATTGGTATTTAATTTTTCCGTTGTTTAGAGCACAAGTTACTGACTTGTAATGGGAAAAAGAAACGTATGCTGAAATGAGAATGTAAATCAGATAAGAAAAATGGTTAACATTATATTAGAGCTTCAGAAACAGAGCAATTGGTAAATGTGAATGTTTTCATTTGAGTTACAAATACCACCAATTGCCATTTCCGCTGCCACTTCAATTAATTTGTATTCAGGAAACCACATCCCCGAAAATGTGTAAAACATCTGCTTCGAGAAACTGCGTGTCAGTAACTAAACCGTGTGCATCACCATACGGAGAGCTCCGGAGCTGTAAAGAGGAAGAAGACTAGATCATCTCCGTTAAGGACAGTGATTTGTGAGTTGTCCACAGGATGGATCTAATCACATTATTCATTAATTCAGCCTACAAGGCGGAGAAGAAGTGACTCAAAATCATCAGCAATGACACAAAGAAAGTAGGTTGATATTTTTTCAGATGAAAGATAGCAATGGTTTTAGCTAGGTCCCCTTGTATGCAGGTACTTCAGGAAGATCCTTTTTTCATATTTTGTTAAGTTTTTTCCTATATTCTTTAGTTTTTCCCAAAATTAGTGCTTGTCCTACGTACATGGCGCATCATGCTAAGAAATTTGAAACCCTTCAGTGCAGTAACTAGGTGTGACTTCACCTCCCACTGATTTACTAGCCTAGAAAACCTGCATAATAAAACTTGCAGTGAAACAGTAGGGCAACTTGACAGCAGTAAATAACACGTCCCTATCCCCTCTCAAGTGTAATGCCCTTTACTGAATATTACCAACTTTGGCATGCAACACAGGCCTTCTGCTGATAATAGGTAACATCTGCTTTAGATCAAAAGGGTAGGGAACGAGTACTTCTTGCAGGCAGACTCTGCTCATCCTGGTTGTAACAAATTTTAAGTGGAGCTGGTGTATAACAAAAATCACAGCTGACAAGATGTCTTTTACAGACACACACCTCTCAGCTGGATATCAACATGCAGCACCTCATTTGGGTTTTGGATTTGTAACAGTAATGATTGTCCAAGCATCTCCTGAGTCCTAGTAAATTCAGTGTGCCTATCTGATGAGAAGTCTCTACAGTTAAATAGGGAAATGCTGTAAATACCATTTTGAGCAATATATTTGCTAGGTAAGATAAAGAAAGGTCAACTGCTTTCAATGCTTAAAGGTGGTGCTGCCACAATTTTAAACCCTTTGTGAAAATGCTCTTATCACTACTATATGTTCTATCACCATAGACTGTGACTATTTCTTCAACTCTATACTAAATGTTATTAAACATAGCTAGATTTCCCAGGGTGGCTGCTACAAAGAAAAATATTCAGCCCTGAGTATATAAAGGGCTGTTTTCCTATATACAGGCACCATGAATGATGTGTGATTAAACATGGGATTCTCAGAAACTGGCAGACTACTGCTCAGACTAGGAGAAGCGGAGATGGAGAATCCTCTCCTTCCCTGTCTTAAGTGTTGGACAACCTGTGCTAGCACACAAGAAAGCAACTGCTTTCTCTCTCAGTTCACACCTATGAACTCAGATCTAGAGAGAGGCTTTTTACCTTAGACACCAAAACCAGCTCCAACCTTTCTTTCAAAGGATGAAAAAGTTGATCATTGTGCTATGAGTTCTTGGTGTCCAGTGTCACAGCAAAGTTAGCATCCAGGAGAAAGAATTGCCAGGCAAATACAGATTAGCACTTTGATGCCCACAGTGGAGGCGCTGACTTGCTTCACCAAATGCCCCATAGGCATTAATGTTAGCACATGAAGGCTTGCACAGTACAGAAAGACTTCAATGAATGAATTTGCCTAATTCTAGCAAGCCCACATTAAACGCAAATGTGCTGTCTCAATGTTTAGGTCTTATAACTTGCCCAAACCTGGACAAATTTTCATGGGAAACTCAAAAGGGCTATCCAAAATTCATGACTCGGTGCATGAAGGCACAAAAAAAAACTTGGTGGAAAGGAACTTGGGAAAAAGTAAAAGTAGTGCATTTTTTCCTCTTCTCATTTTTTTTTCTCTTGAAACCCTGAAAAAAAACCCCAAACATCACAGCTGAACACCTAGCAAGGAATTTTCAGCCTGAAGTTACAATCTGGTGATACAGCAGTAAATGTAAACAAGATTTTGCAATGAAAAACATTGTTACTTATGATAATAATAATTGGGTGCTGTATCAGATGCATCTTCATAGAAGTTTTACAACATAATCCTAATAAAGTACAGTACGATAAAATGATTAACAGCTCATATTTAAAGAATTAGAATATGCTTATCATAAATTAACACTTGAGAAAGCAATAGTCTTGGTTCCTTGAGGGCTTTAGACTTTTTGAAACTTTTCTACTGGCCACAGCTGTAATACAAGAGCTAAAGAAAGTGTCTCAGTGATTTCTATTAAACATCTGTGTCCATAATCTGCAAGTAAAATTCTGAGAAATTTATATCTCTGGGCTAAAGGCCAGTGAAGGAATTGTTAAGTAATCACTTCAAAAACAATTTCCTTTAGTACAGGATGTCCATGAATTTTAATAGGTCATAAGTATACAGTAGCAAGGATTTCGTTCATGGTATGGTTTTCCCTCTCTGAAATGAAATCATTGCCAAATGTTCTTGAATACACATTAATCCACTTTATGATTTAAATGAATTCCTAGAAGCCAGGCTTTATGCGATGGAATTGCCTCAGAGGGAATTATTTCTTTCTCTTAAAATATTACTAGTGGTTTTCTATAATATGCATTCTGAAAACATTATTTTCTAAGTTATTTCAGATTCTTTCTACTTCATTTTCAGAAACACCCCATCTGAAGAGTTAGTCCCCTGCACCACTGTAACCTGCTTTTCTGGAAGTCCCCGAAGAGTTGTGGTTTTGCAGGGTTGAATTACAATCTTTTAATTAACAAATCCTACTTATTATTTAGGGATGATTTTGCTCCTCTGCAAAATCCAGTAGTGAAGTCTGGATTAAAACATTAAAGAAACACTTTCGGTGCAGGTTTTTGGACTGTTCAAGCCTGTTTCACGAAGCTATGGACCAGAAGAAGCCTCCCAAGGATGGTTTTCCGAGCACACATATGAAACACAGATTTGTCTGACATCCTGCAAATGTTTGTTGACAATGCCAAATGAGTTCATTTTACTTTCTCTCTCTCTCTCACATACACACCTATGTATTTGTGTGCTTGTGTGCATGCCACCAAACTCCTCCAGCTTCCCAGTTGCTTTTGTTGTTATTCTCTGAATTTGTCAATCACTTCTGGGAAGATGCTCAGCATCCCACACAACATAGCAGCTCCTGTCATGCCACAGAGATGGAGAACATTTGCTGGATTCCCACTTTGCAAGATGTCTCTGCATAAACAGCCCCAAATTGGCCATATAATGTGCCAATCTCACATTTAATAATTTTTTCGCTCCTCATCTCTCTAAACCTTGTTACACTGTTGCCCTGGTTTCATGATCCTAGGGGGAATTTGCCTCAGCTGAGCTTCCCCACATGCTGTTTCTCTTACCTTTTTCCAGTTTGAACTTCATTTCCTTTTGTTCTTCCCATGTTGTTCACAAATCATTGCTATTTATTTGCCCATGGTGCTGTAAGGCCACAAAAGAGATTGCCTGGGGGCCTCTCTGTGTAACACTCAATATTTGAAGTGTTTCAAGTTAAGTAGAATTGGAGGCATAAGTGCAGTTATCAGTGGTGTAACCCACAGGTATGCAAGGTACAGAGAAACCAGCACTGTCAAAAGCCCGGGGAGAGGGAAGTTGTGCATGGTATAGTCAGAAAACTGAACCTTGGTCCACGTCATTAAACCCAAAGCCATCCTGTCCCTTAGCATCTTTTCAACAGTTCTTCACTTCCACTGTGCTCACCTTGTCCCAGTTTAGCTCTCCCTTGAGATTTACTTTAATAGTCTGTTTACTCCTTCACCCAGATCATTTAATAAGATGTTAAACAAGCCTGCATTGTAATACCAGTCTTAGCAGTAAGACACCAAGCACCAGCTTGATACATTAATGTTTATCATTACCCTTACAATTCAGGGAGTTTTCATCCCAATCAAAGTACCTATCAGGACAATTATGAGAGTAATATTTCATAAGTGACTCTATCCAGTGCATTACTAAAATGTAATTATATTGGTGTAAATTGTCAGAGCTATCAACAGAATTAGGCATGTTCTATCTGTAGAAGATCTGCTGCTGTTACCTCCTCTGTTTTTCTTCTCCCTAATTTGCCTGTTTGAGGCAAACCTAAGTCCTAAGAGCAATGGGGGAGCTTGGACAGTGCATGCATGGAGCCGTGAGATACTGTGGAGAACATACAGCTGGGAGAGTTAGACTGCTGCTGCACTGGATAGGGAAAGACTACAGCACTGTCCACTGAGGCTCCTGCTTTCCTCTCACAGATGTCTGGGGTTTTCCTTCCTCATCATTTTCTCCATTGCATGATGAGGGATCCAAATGTAACTGTGAGGATCATTCCTCCCTTCCAGAGAAACCAAACTACGTTTGATTTTCTCTTCTTGTTCACGTCATCTTAGACCGTGAGCTGCCTGATCCCTGAGGTCAACTCCAACGAATAGGATACATGGAGTGACAATGTTTACTTCATTGTCTTCATCCACTTCTTGGTTCAAACTTTAAACAACTGTTGGAAGTCTCTTGCAAACTGTGTCTTTTCTGCCTTGTCTCAGCAGCAGCCCGTCTTTGGCTGGGAAGCACATCCAGCTCCGGGAAAGTCACTGAAGCTGCTTGGGAATGATGGCTTCTCCCAGACACTGCTCAGCTGTCTTGGGCTCTGCAAGAACTGGCAGTGTTCCAATGTTCCAATGGCTCCCAATGAAACCCTACATTTGCTGCATAAATAACGTAGTCCCCACATGACCTGAATCCACTGACTTTTTTCTGTTTATATTTTCCAGGAGACCATGTCTGGTTTAGCAATTAACAGGTCTTTTATTAGATCTCCTTTACTTCCTAAATGCTCTTCTTTTACTTTCTCATTACAGACATAATCTTTTTAGTCAGGTAAAACTCTTCTTTGTGCAAATTTAGTCCCTTCACCAATTTCTGGGTGTTTTCCTTTCTGGCAGACATTTTCAGGCAGGAAATGGCTTTCGTTAAAATGTGTTGTATTTTTCCTTTGATCACTTCCAACCACATTTCTACTCACTTTCCTATTTACACCTTTTCCTCAAAACCCTCAGCCAATTCTCTCTTTTTGTTTTGTTCTGTTGTTGCAGATTTTACTTAATCTCAGTTCTTTGCAGCTCATTAGTCTAGACCTGAAGATGAGGATGGTGGGGAAGACGTAAAATATAAAACATTACTAAGATCTCAGCCTTAAGCATGAAATTAAACACTTAAAAGGAGGAGCGCCTTCTGGTATGGATTGGTAACGCTACTCCTGGCTGCACTTACTTTCCTAGCTAGTGGCATGCAACCTCTGAGCGTGACAGTATCATAATGCACACCTCAACTTTTATTCAGAGGGAATATTTGCTGAAATTGCTATGAAGCAGCTGAAAAAGTGTGAAAATCACAGAGGGGCTTTGTTTTCTGCAGAATCACAAACTCAACTAATCTCATCACTTCCAAGGTGTTAGGCTTAATTGCTACAGCAAATTCTGTCCTACCTGACAGTGAAAATAAAAACTTCAAAGTATTTTGTCATCTCAGAGGCATTTGCCTTACCACCATGTGCCATGCCCTGAGAGGTAGCAGAGTACTGCAGTGTCGTGTTTTACTTCCCTTTGTTTTAAACACAAAGATTTTGACAGAAGGCTACCTAAAACAGGAGGTGTTTGAGTTTCCCTAAAGGAAAAGTTAATAGGGCACTAGATACTACATTTCAAGCCTGAATGCATTATTCAGGGGGCAAAAAACCTTGAGTTTTATTTTAAAGGACTCAAAGTTGTGTTTTCAAATATGTGGCTCATTACTTCTTAATCTCAGTAGTCAACTATAGTATCTTCTGCAATGACTTGTAAAGCTAACTCTTAAAAGAAATAGATAATTTTTAATTGAAGCAATTTCTATGAAATAGTAATAAAAGAAAATCTTCTTGAAAGGATTTTTAGAATATTTCACAATCCATCTTGAGTCTCAGTGTGGATCTGATATTTACATAAATGGAAAAGAAATGTGGAACAGTCATTGATCTTAGAAAAGTGTTGGGCATACTGAGAGAACTGAAAGCCTTTGCCAAAGCATTATTTTTGCAGTCTCTCTTGCCCTGCTCATCCACTTCAGAAAGCAATAATTTTTCATAGTGTTGAAGGTCCCTCCTGCTTTAACCAGGCTGTGCAGCCATCACTTACCATCTGCTGAATCACTGTGTTAGACAGTGGAAATCAACAGCTTTCAGGAGTCACAGTTAGACCTACCATGAGATGTACCAGACCAGGATACTTTTGCAATGTATTTCAAAGGAGACATCCTTGCCTCTCTATTTTGTTCACAAGTACTACCTCCGAAGCAGACTTTTGGACTTGTTTTATTGTACTTGCAGCCCAAAATGAAACTGCAGTAGGGCATAGGGCAATACTTGCCCCAAAGTATGCTCAGTCTAAACGCAGTAAGATGGAAAAAATCCCAGCTATTTTTCTCCTTTACAGATAACTTAGGTCTTTCAAATGGGATGTTGCATAACTTTTCCAAAGTCACATTAGAGGTGCATGGCAAATCTGGGAATTGGACGCCAGTATCTTGAACCCTTGGCCAGGGTCCCACCTAGAAGTCTCTCCTTTGAATGATGTTAGAGGGTCTCAGCCCTCTGTCAAACACAGAAAACAAAAGCTACTTATACTCAGTGCTAAGTGGAAATCTCTTTTACACATCAGCTCATAAAGTGAGACAAAACTTTGTAGTGCTAAAAGAGGCTCAAGGTATGCACCCACGCTATCAAAATGCCTTTGAAGTATTTCAGTTTTCACTATCTCAGGGCATTTTTGGTTGGTTGATTTTTGGTTCGGAGTTTGGGGTTTTTTTGTTACTAACTCCTAGTTAATCCAGAAAGAATAACCATCTCCTACTGAAGATGAAACATACAGGTAAATACACACAGTAGAGCTATTAATCTAAACACAGTCTTGCATATGGTCAGCTAAGTAACTCTTCAGGCTTCATCAGTGGTATTGACCTCATTCTGATTGTCTAGAATGGGCACCAAAGTACTGAAATGGATTTTACATACCTATATGTAGATCCTTCACCTGCAAGCTGAATCCCACCTTAGTTACCTACAATGTAGATATCCACTCCTGAGGTAGTTTCTCCAGACTCCCTGGCCAATTAATGGAGAGAAAAGGGGTTAGTGGAACAAAGCTCCTGACTTGTTTCAGGTATCTATTTTATGATGTAGCATTTAATGGTTTAGAACTGATTTTCAGCAGTTGAGGGAGTCTAGACTGACCAGCTCAGGTATTACCACTGCAGAGGTTTACCCTGGGGCCAATGTCTTCCACATACCTCTGCTCTCTGAAGGCCTTGCTTGCAAAACTATCACAGACAAGCTGTAATGCATTGGCTTTGCATCTCCCTTCTCTGAACATATCAAGACCCTCCAAACAAGCACCAAAGACATCTTTTTGCACAACAGCTGAAAACATCAGTGTAGACAAAACTTTGAGGTTTGTTGTTTTTAAACTCCTTCACTCTACAGCTTCTTCACCAATGTCGGATGGAGCAAGTTTCATTCACTTCATACAAACTGGAAATTAGCCATAAAAAATAACAAGCCTCTTCACTAAAGCAGTGTCCTCCAATGGAAAGATTCCTTTTGTGTTACTGTCTACTGCCCAAATAATGTAGCAGGAGTTCAGTTCATCACAATTTAAACCAGATAAGGATTGAAGCAGTTTATTGATTTGCTAATGACACATAACTCACCTGAAGCATATTTGGGACCAATATCAGTAATACAACAGATAACCTGCAGGCAAAGAAAGGTCCCCCCACAAGCCCTGCTATGTGTACACTGGGTGTGGGTCCCCACTTGTTGCACCCCATACTGTCATGCCACCGACTGAGCACAGGCTCCACAGGCTGTCCCACAGGGACCATGCTCTGTTTCATGTAGGTGGGGGTTGCAATGCTGGCGGGGCACTTTCTGGCAGTGTCAAACTGGGTTTGACTATCGCTGGTTACCCTTCAAGATGTCTCCACACCCTACTAATTTTCACACTTCTTTCATACTTCCTTTCAGGCCAACTCCTCCTTTGTTTCAAAGCTCTCTTTGAAGTTCCTTGGCTACTCCTTAAATGGTCGATGGTCTCTCTTCCCCTTTAACACCATCAGTTGGGGGCTGATGGTCACTTTCATCTTTATCATGATTGGTTAACATGGGCAAATGTGCTCCAGACACTTTTGTGTATTCAACACACACACACACACACACACACACTCTCTCTCTCTCTCTCTCTCTCTCTATATATATATATATATGTCACACTCCCACAGGCTACAGTTCTTCACCAGCTGCTCCAGCATGGGTCCCTCACAGGGGCACAAGTCCTGCCAGAAAACCTGGTGCAGTGTGGACTCCTCTCTCCATGGGTCCACAGGTCCTGCCAGGAGCCTGCTCCAGCGTGGGCTTCCCAGGGGGTCACAGCCTCCTTTGGGCATCAGTCTGCTCCAGCATGGGGTCCTCCACGGGCTGCAGGTGCATGTCTGCTCTACCGTTAACCTCCATGAACTTCAGGGGAACAACTTGCCTCACCATGGTCTTCACTATGGGCAGCAGGGGAATTTCTGCTCCATCACCTGGAACACCTCCTCCCCCTCTTTCTTCACTGACTGTGGTGCCTGCAGACCTGTTTCACTCATGTATTCTCATTTCTCTCTCTGGCTGCAACTGCTGGGGGTTTTTTTTCCCCCTTAAATGTTATCTCAGAGGCACAACAACTGTCGCTGATGGGCTCAGCCTTGGCCAGTGGCAGGTCTGTCTTGGAACCGCAATTCCATTGTGAATATTCATGTCTTCTTTCTTTATGTTTTATTGTTTAATGAAGTTTAAAGTTTAGTTTGGTAGCTTTATGGATTCTTGAAACTAGGCACCCACCTGCACACTTGTTTCTCATTTAAGAAAAATCAGTGGCACTGCCACTGAATTGAAGGTTTCATATTGTATTTTCTGATAATCATACAAGGAAAAACAACTGTGGCCATGCCCATCACACTGAGTTACTATACCGTTGGTAAGCCATAGAGTACAGGGGCCACGTTATCATCCATCAGCTTTGTTGCAGCCTAGGAGACTGAGCAACAAGTGGGAAGATGAGGAATCCTTTGCTTCCATGCTTGCTCTTGGTGTTGATGTACCATGGTACATTAAACACAAAGCCAGTGCAGGCTGTCAAATTCTACTGAACCCTCTTCAGCAGACTGAATGGTTTTTACAGTATTGGAGCCTTGCTTTCCTGGAGAAGGCTGAACACCTGCCTGCCGATGGGAAGTGGTGAATTAATTCCTTGGTGTGTTTTGCTACTGTGCACAGCTTTTGCTTTAACTGTTAAACTGTCTTTATCTCAACCCATCAGTTTCTCCACTTTTACCCTTCCCCCCACCGATGGGGAGTAAGCGAGTGGCTGTGGGGTGCTTAGTTGCTGACTGGGGTTAAACCACAACATCTAAGGTAGTCCAGAGGACCCAAGCACTTGCTATCTCTGCTTGGGGGTGTGAAAGACCCCGCAATGGGCTGCCCTCAGCACCCCCTACAGTCCTCACAAATCCCTGCTCCCCATCACTCGCACCCTCGCCCTGCACACCCCACCAACCCACGCCCACAGCACCCCAACACTTGCTGCCTTGCACCCCCCTCTCTCCCCTGACACCCCAACACCAGCCTGTCCCTGCCCAAACCCACCAGCCCCTCACCTCTCCTCCTCCTCCAGCTCCCCCTCTCTGCACAGCACCTCCAGCCGCACACCAACCCCACCTGTGGCCACCTCCAGCTACAGATGGGCAGGACCACCACAGCCTTTCTCCTTCTTCCACACTTCCCTGCCTGTTTCCTCCCCTCCTGACAACTTTTCCTCTGCTGCCAGAGCGGAAGGCCTAGTGCTGCTGCCAGGTACCTTCTCGGGGACTTGGAGCGTTCCCAACACTTCCATGCTGGCCTCTGGCCCTTCAGGAGAGGAGCTAGCACAGGACTCAAAGGAGAGCATTGCAATAGCAGTTCTTTAGTGGCTGATTCAACCTGAGGCTCCCCAAGTGCAGTTTGACACTTGGAGCAGGCAATGATCATCATTAAAAAATTTGTAGCAAGCAGAGTAGTAATTATTTTCTGGGAATGCTATAAAAATGGCACCATGGGGTTCCAGGTGTGTAAGTCTGAGGAATTCTCTCTACAAGGAGGTTATTTTCCATAGAGCTGGGGTATGCTTAGCATTGCAAATTCAATACTGTGGTCCATGTAGTCATCTATCTCCTCCAGCAGTTAAATCATTGCTTCTCTGCAGCAGAAATTTTATCTGAAGTTAACTTTTCATCATTCAGAGCAGATATCCCAGAGGTGTATGAGCTGCAGGTGGGCTCTGACATATTACAGAATTCTCCCCAGCACCTATAGGGGAATATATAGCAAAGAATTAGGCAGAAGCTACTCAAATTCTGGGACGTTGTGGATAAGCAAAAAACATTCATGACCTTAGCTGACAGAGATGATTTTCAATATTGGCATTATATATCTTACTAAGCTTGGTGCAATATTTAGAGGAAAATATGGATTATTTAATAAAAATGGTAGTATATGACAATCATACTTTCACAGTGTGATCTTATGGAACTACCAACTATTAAATGTTCACATTAAATGGGGTTTTTGAAGTGCATACAGGTGTTTTTTCTACCTTCTGACTCTAGCAACATTTCATTCAACGTCACTCACTAAACTGGAGAAAACCTGAATAAATGACACTAACTGCTGTTCCCAACAGGATGGCATCCCTGCAGGATAAATTCTGCAGGGGCTGTACTACAGCAAGTGCCTGAGGACCCTTTCTGCAACATGACTGCAAAGTAGGAATGATCTAGAAGATATTTCACATCTCCTCTTGCTGCGCCAAAAAGAGTGTTTCAATTCTTTAGAGGTCTCTGATGACTGTATAGGAAATCCACATTGTCTTTACTCTTCTGGGAAACCCAGATCCATCCCAGCGAACTGCAGATGCCCAGCCAGGGCACTTACATTCCTAGTAATATAGAACCACAACTGATCAGCAGGCAGTTCATTCATCCATGGTTTCATTTTTCAGTCCTGCCTGAGGTGTAGGAAGGAACTGAACTGAAGCATGCAATATGCTGGATAAGTGTGAAGAGGGTTAGGGAAGTATGTGAAAAGATAAACTTGTTTGCTCCCCCTGTTTTGGAAAAGAGCATTGATGGCACATCATTTTGTGTTGGGTTTTATCTGGGAAGGATATGAAAAATGGTTTGATTTATAGTTCCTAACCGGGCTTAAGAGTCAGTTAGGCATTTAGTTGATAAATAACTCAAAACAAAAGTGCTTTTGGGCTTGCACAGAAGCATGACTTCAGGTATATTGAGAACAATGTGTGCAAAACCAAGCATGCCACAAAGCAGAAGTGCCTCATGCTTAAGCATTTGCGGAGTAGAAACGGGACCTTATCACCAGCAATGTGCGTGCTTAGGGTGCAAGCAAGAAGAGCAGGACAGATCTTTCCCTCGTGAACAGATCTTCACCTGTATCAACTCTTGGTAGCCCTCTGGATCTAGCACAAAAATATTGTCCTGCCATTGCAATTTAGGCAAGTACTCTGCAGGTGAGGTGCAAGCAAGAAGTTCTTCTCCTTTCTATCCTGTATATACCTTCTACAGCTAACAGGCATTGAAACACTTGGTAATGGCTCTTTGTGACATGACTGAAGAGCATATGCTTAGTAAAGATGTCATCTGAAGTGAATATGTTTATTGGCTCATGAGAAATTGTCCAGTACACGATTTTTTAGAAGGGAACTGATTTATAAATTATTGCACCATCCCTTTTCATTTTAACACCAAACTTTCATATGTTTTCATATTTCTTTAAGTTGAAATGGGTCCGTAAACCTAATAAGAGTGACTGAATTGTATCCATGGTTGAGCTGATGTCACACTAAAAATTACAAAGTTATGTGAATCAATAAAGAAAGGAAGCAACATGATTAAGAGAGTAGCCTCACTGAAACAAGGCTCTTGCACAATAAGCTGTAACACTGGACAACTATGGCGTAATTTTACAGTGCCATTTGAAAATGAAAAGTGATGTAAAACAACATTTGGTGTTCCATGATTGTTATCTCTTCATTACTTTCAGATCAAACACATTCCCTTTATCAATAAGAGATGTGCTCTGCCAGCCCTAGAAATTCTGCTTGCCTTCTAAAACTCAGACTAGCTTCTCTTCTCATTATGTCTGCTTTGATGCCTGTAAAATGTCAAGCTGTGAATTCACTTCAGATTCATGAGCCCTAAGAACTTCCAGCTGTGCTTTTCTAAAATTTGTGCACGACTCCATGACCTCAGGTTTGGTGATCACTGTGTTGAGAATGAGAGATTCAAGACATTCAGTTTTAATGATGTTATGTATACAAGGTGCTTGCAGAACTGAAACACAAAACCCCCAGTTTTTTCTGTCACAAAATAGGTAGATCTGACTGTATACACACTGGGAAGTGATCTGTTGAGTAAGAAGATGGCATTTTTACATGTCTGCTTTCCAGAATATGACTACACTGTAATTATTTTTGACAATACATCAGACTAATGTACTCTGATATATTCTGTAAAATTAATGAAGCCATAGTAATGGCAGGTAAAGCAGCAGCACTTTGCTGTTAAATCCTCAGTGAGTGATTAATTATAGAATTAGGGACTTTATAGCGAAAACATGTCCACTCTCATGCAAGTAGAGTCTCAAAAGCTTTGGAAAGAAGTTATTTGTGGGTTAATGAATTATAAATTAAAAAAAAAAATAAAATAAAATAAATTATTAAGATTCCTCTGTGATAAAAGGTGGCCGATCTTTTATAGAAAGAGACAGATTATTCTGTTCAGAGAATCAATATGTATACATCATCTAAACTGATTTGTTTTCTGTGACCTGCATCTTTAAATGCCAGCTATTTTGTTCTGTCTAACAGTAATCACAAAGGATGCACATTCATTTTAGCTCCTTCATGGAGCCTTAGAGCATTTATTTTAGCTGGGTTTTTTTAACCCAAAAATGAGCTGTGTGCTGAGAAAGCATGTCTTGCTCACTTCAGTCATTTTAAGTGTGGGAATAAACTAAATTGCATATTCATTTTTGTTAGATGCCTTCAATCTAGGAAACAATGTTGATTTCAACTTCCTGAGCCAATACATTTCTTTCTAAATAGAGAAGCATCTAATTTTGCTTTTTAAGTCCCTGAGGGTTTTGTTAGGGGATAATAGTTTCTAAAACTACATGGGCAGTGAAGATAAATCCTATCTTGACTCACTGAGAACCAAAATAGAGATTTATCTATCTGGAGCACTGGATTGTTGAAACACTAAAGAGATGGCTTGGCAGCTTCTGTTAGTCTATGTTCATAAGTTTTTAAACCCTATGCTAGTTCATACCAAAAGACATGAGATGGACACAAAATGTTGACATATCCTCAATGTATTCTAGTAGTAGAATCACTTTGAATTGATATTTCACAGTAACAACTCTCTTGTACCTTCAGGGTAGACCAGGGAGCCAGAAATTCACTATTTCTCTTGCAGAGTGATGTTGTCTACATCCCTGAGACTTCATGCAATTAGACCAAGTCAGTCTGACATACATGCTTAGCTTTAAACTTGCCTGTTGACTTCCCTGGGACTGAACATGCTTCCAGGTATGCTCTAACATCACTTGCATTGACTTCACCAGGAAAGGTTACAGAGTACACTGGTAAGCTTGCGCAGAGCTCTCTGCAAGAAAATGCAGGAGATTGCTGGCTGTATTTCTCACTGCTAAGCAAAGAAAAATCCTTGCATTAAAGTTGGTAATCCATGGCAGGGAAATCAGAGTAAGTGGAAACAGAATCTTAAGACTTTTAGAGATGTTTGATCAAAGTAACACTTTCCAACACTTTTGCTCTCAAGTCATATTCTTGAAAGTGAAGCCTTTACCAGCAGGCTTATGAGAAACAGCTGGTGAGATGGGAAAAATCAGTTAATCATATTCACACAATATAAGAACAAACTATTATGTTCCCTTTAGGTTTATCGTTTAACATATCTTCCAACTGAGCAGATAATACCCACACCTTTTTTACCTGCTGGCAACAAAAACAAGCCACAGAAATCTAGTGGGGAAAAAAAAAATCTACAGATTTGTTTCTACATTTACTTTTTACTTATACAATGCCAGGTGGAAAAAAATTAGGGTTCTTCTACCTTACAGACATTTAGAACATTTCAATCTCCGCTATAACAACTCTAATCATCTGTGTTTCTAACAGAGATGAGAAACCTGGCACTGCAATTAAGTAAAGTTAGTTATGGGCTAGCGAGGAACAAATGGGCCCGTCTCTGATGAAGGTTGTCAACATTTCCCTTGGTGGCGAAGCTGCCATCTCCTTTAAGGAAATTACAGTACCACTGCTACTCAAAATGCAACTCCGGACGTGTTCTCACTGACTCTTTGTTGCCCAGTTTTTAACTTTCTGTTAAAAATACTGGGGAGGTAAGTCAGTGGGAGAAAAATTTCAAGTTCACCAGCTGCCTCAGATGTCCTCTGATCTTGCCAGCGTGGGCATGACATGAGAGCCAGACACACAGCTAACAGAAACCAGGAGAGATCTTTGAAGCTGAGGTCTCAGGTATTAGTGATGATATTTTAAAACCAATTTTGGAGCATCAGGGCATGAAACACAGCCTCATTTTGCTCAGATATCTAAGGAGAAAGGAGCACACTAAAAACTGGCAGGGAATCTTTTTAAAGGTGTACTAAATGTGGCATAAAGCAGTTCTAAATAGATTTGCACCCAGAAAGCCCTTTGAATCTGTGTCAGTTCCTCTGAGGGAAATGTGGTGATGTGGAATGCAACGAAATGCCATTTCAGTATACTAGACTGTGTCTTAAAGGTTCAAGCCACTTTGGGATTGGCATTTGTCAGGCAGGCATCTGAAATCCTGCTCCTTTCAATTTTCATTGCTTTGTAATGTCTCTCTGTGCAACAAGAATAAATTAGATAATACAAAAAAAGTCACTATGTATACCTTTAAATTCTTTGTCCCAGATTCTCTCTTCTTATGGATTTCATACTGACTTGCCACAGATAAGAACAAAACAAGATCCTGACAAGGAATATCCTGTCATTCAGTGATGGAACAGGTAGTAGAAGGCTGATAAATCCTGTTTCATTAAACCAATTTTAGAAGAAAAGCCAAGTAATAAAAGTTTCAGTACACGGTGGTCACAAATACTCATGACAAGCTCAAATTTTTATTTAAAAAGACCATTTGAAACAGTCACTGTAGTATTTACATCATTCAAGTTACAGAACAGAACACCAAAGTTCTTTGATTTTCATCCAAATATACCGAGGATACCATCAATCAGAATTAACTCCAAAGTCACTCTAACTTCTTATATCAGAATTAGCATTTAAATTAGCATTGAAAAGTATTAATAATTTACAAAGGAGAATGCATGGACAAAGTGATCAAAGCAATGCAACAACTCCATCATGGAAATTGATTTCCTGAAAGCAACTCTGCTTCCTTGGGCTTTTAATGTCCCTTTTAGAGGTTTTATGACTTAAATCCTGATTCCCTTACTCAGTATTTCTACAGTCAAAAAGGCATTAGTGGTTTTGCCTCAGAAGAACATCAGGTGTGGTTACTCACCAAAGAACTCCACGTGCTACTCTCTCTGATGTCCTCCCTTCCCCACAGCCGGAGGCTCACATTCCCAGTTTTGCTAGTGGACTGGACAAGACAACTGAACAAAGATGTATCTTTTTGAATTTTTTTTTTTTTTTTTGAGTGTTCCTTATCAAATTCATAGCAAATTCTCACAAAAAATCCTGCCAGCACAACTGCGGGGGGACTGCCTCCTGGCACACAGGCTAGGGATGGGGAAGATGGCAGTGTGTTAAGGTATCATTGAACCACAGACTCAGATGTATGCCCTTTGACTAGGGAAGTCTTTAATTAATGCATAGCTTGTAGTACTGCTTTGGTAAGGTATGATGATTTATGCAAACAAATCAGTGACTTGATTGCCAGGTCGTGTAAAAGTAAGCTGGCTGTTCGCTGCCTTAAGAGTATAAGCTACTTAGAAACTACTGCACATGGTCTACAGTTTGTCAGCCTCATTGAAAGCAGTTACTACTGCTCCTCACACAAAGATAGGGTCCTGTCCAAGGAATACTTCTGATGTTGAATAAAGTATCTTTAACTTAGTATTACATATAGAGAGAATCAAGATTTAGTATTTCTATTTAATTCTGGTAGACAGAATTAACTGTGGTACTTGGAAAATAGCATTTCCATTTGGATCACATTGATTTCAGCATCAAAATCTGGATGTGAAATTAAGTACCATGGCCAAGTCCATCTAACACTTTGCTGCTGAAAGGGAGAGCTTTGTCTTCTCCCTCTTCTCCATGCAGCACTCATGTGAAGGTCCTCCATTACCACCTTCACCTCACCTCCAGGAATATGGCTGCCTGTGCTCATGGCCAGCTTTGATATCAGACAGCTGCCTACCCTTGAAAAGCTGAGTCAGAGCTGCAAAGTGCCTCTTTGGAATCAGCTGCCCTCTGCGTGGGTGGAGCTTTTAAGGTGACGCTCCTGGCCTTAGTCCTTTGTCAGACCTCTGCTGCAGCCATGCTTATGCCTGGCAATGCTTCTCACTGACATAGCCATGGTCCATGGACTTAACTTCCCAGCTTCACCTCTGGCACTTCCCCATCACTATGGACTTGTCCAGTAATCTGGACTGTTGGCTGAATGCAGCTACCATCACAGGGTCTGATCTGCTCGTCTCCCTCAGGTACTGTGAGGCAGGGCTACCAGCCCTGTTGTCACCCTGTCTCCAGGCTCCTCTTCCCTTGTGGCAAAACCCTGTTCCTGCTGCTCCCTGACCATCCCACTGATCTAAAGGTACTCACTGCTCTGGCATTAAGTAATTCACATTTTTGTCAGGCCAGTTCTCTGCTGAGCATTGTCATTACAGTGTATTATTATCATAATGTATCACATAACACTGATGGCACAACCCATAAAATTAATGGCCATACATATCCATGACCTGGCTCTCCTCTGATGTCCCAAGATGTAGGATGATATACAAGGTGGCATTTGATGGGCTGATGTTAGGACAGCTCACAAATCTGAGCTGCTTCTGCCACAGCCAATGTCAAGGACCCTTTTAGGAAGGGTCCTGCAACCAATCCAACAGCCCGGTGTATCCACCAGGCTGTTTGAAAAGAGGGGTCAGATAAGGTAAACCAAGCCTGCTAACACCCAGAAACACCTGAAAGATAGTACAGCTATGCCTCAGTGCACTGTAACATACACCTGTTTTTCACTCTGTTAACTGCTTAAGTTCACATTAAGCCAATGATTAATTATATCGTTTGTCACCTTGACAACATCTTAAACTCTGTTTTCAGTAACTGGGCTATACAATAGTAAAAACTAGGAGGTCCTAATTATGTGTTTCTACATTCAAGATATCTTAATCTTTATGACAATTAAAATGTGTGTTCGTTTTGCTTAATGAAGAAGTCACATTTCTCTAGAAAATTAACCTCTTCTGAAGGACCTCATGTCAGGACACCAGCACAGTGAAGTGACTGTATCTGCAGCAAGAACTTTCCCTCTCCTCTCTCTTCAGTTACAAGGGGACAAACCATTTGCCATTTTCTCTGCTGTGGTTGGTCATACTGCTTTCTCAGCTTCGACGGTAAAAACAGAGTAACCTATAGATGCATGGTTATCTCTCCACAGCAAGGGGGCTCAAAAAAGGAGCAATTCTTTATAATATGTTCAACCCTTCATTAGTTGGAGTGCCAACTGGAGTCCACCCCAGAAGGAGTGAGGTTGAGAGCAGCATAAAAGCTACTATGAGAAAGGAATAGCTAGGTGCCTAGTGAAGCTGCGACACCAGAAGTTGTGAGAGGGTTTAGAGACAACAAAAACAGTGGTGGATGATAACAAAAAAAATGCTAGTCTCTGTAACCCAAATTTGTGGAGTTGGTCTGATCTTACTTACCTTGTGCACTAGGTACCTACTTTAGAGCACTCAGGGCTGCTGGTAGTAACCAGTAATGAAACACAAGCAGTGTGAGGGCATGCACGATGGTCAGGTGTTTTTAGCTATCTGCTAAGAAAACCAAAAAACAGAAGGAAGTTCACCAAGAATGGAGGACTACAAAGAAACTGGGAAGAAACTGTCCCCTCCTGTGTGAGGACTTCTACATCACTTTCAGACCTTTTATTTCACAAAAGGTTAGTGCCTTTTCAGAGAGAGACAAAACCCAATTGGAAAGTGTTCCAGCCCTATGTAGATTATTAGTGAGGACGAAACTAATTTGCCATGTTGAAATGCAGTTTCATTGCTCATTACAGAGAATAGACAGAGAAAGTGCATCCAGTTCAGGTTTTATATTAATCTTCTCCCTGATTTACAAATGTCAAATGGTTTGAGGTATCCATATTGTGCCTAGAATGAAAATAAAGTTAGATTCTTTCAGGGTAGCTACACATCCAGTTCAGGAGATATAAGTTAATGAACTTATATAAGTTAATTGTGAACATCCAAAATCAGTGTCATGGAGAGCTTCATTCCTCACTAAATGCTGACCAAATGTGGCAGATATCCCTTCTCAGGCAAACAGCTGAATAGACGTGTGAGTGTGACAATCAGTAGCTGGCATTTTTACCAATTTTAAACGAGTTGGTTTGGTTTCAAACTGATAGTCATCAGAGGAGAAAAATACTTTATATCTCTACAAAACGTAGCATGCTCTCCCAGCATGGAGCTGTCACTCTGAGGAGCAAAAAACCCCACAAAAACACCTACTTCAAAGCTAGGTAGGTCTACACTACGTTGTCGTCACTGCAGTAATTGTGGTTTATACCCAAAAAAACCTCAGGGTGTATAGACAAAACGGATAAAGAGGACTGTTATTGCCTCCTGCCCTCGTTCCTCAGTTGAGGAAATGAAGGATTAATCCTAGATCCTCAAAGATGATTAATCACTAATTCAGTGGAAGTATGGGACTAATTATTTCTGAGGATAGGAGCCAAAGTGATTTGCTAAAGGTCACCAGGAAGTCTGAGACCATTGCAGAAAAGGAACTTGAATCTGATAAATACAAATCCAAAACTACAACCAAACACTGCTTCTGACTTCCACTTACAACATTTAGGAAACCTGAGGAGAGCACTTCGATGAGAACCTCTATGATACTTTGCATGTAGCAACACGAACAACTTACTAACAGGCAAGAGAAGATGTGACTTTGCAAAGTACTAGTCACCCTGCAGCAACTGTTCTTTCAGTTGTGGTTAAGTGTCAAGTGGTTTGTGCTTTGGTGGGTACAGGTTAAGCTACCTCATATTTGCTGTGGGGAGAAAACATTCTGACAGGGTTTCCCAGCAGAATATCTACTGTGGTGTAAACTTGCCTTGTGGGAACTTGTTCATGCAGTCAGTCATTCCTTCTGCTAACTTCCAACCATCAGCAAAAGACATGCCCCATGGGTGAAAAGTGGCCACCTCTTTTATCTCATTTTTTTGTGATAAAGTATATTAAAATATTTTATGGGTTTTTTTTTTTTTTTGCTTGTCTAGTTTTGAATATGAAATAGGCTTAGTGCAATTCTCTGACAGGAATTCTATCACTGCTAAGCTGATTAGAAATCCAGGAGCAACACAGCTGGGCTCTATTATAAGCTATCAGCAACAATCACCACTGAGAATTACTGTGTACTCCTGAAGAACAAAATCCATTTTAAACCAGAATGAGAGATGCAGGACAGCCAAGGAAGCTTGGAAGGTGACTGGGTAGTGTTATCAGTTAAATGGGTTTTATAAAACATCAATTTTTCAAAGCTTTACTCACTAACATGGTATAAGACCAGGCCCTCGGGGATTCTGCATCTCATCAAGGGCAAAACTTGGCAGCAAAGAGAGAGCTGGGCTATAAATTGTTCCCGATGGCTGGGTTCCTTGAAAGCCTGCAGCAGTGTAATCACTGAACTTTTCAGAGTCCTTGATCACACAGCTGGCATGTCCTGAAAGAGGGTTCCAGTAAAATGCCTCTGGCATGCTTTATCAAGCAGCACACAAAACTGCTGCACGTGCAGAACCCTTGGGATGAATCAAAGCCTTGAAGGTTGCATTCAGCTGACGAGAAACTTTCTGAAGTTGAACATTTTGCTCTCTTTCTGCTGATGTCTGACATCATCATCATGATTTATGTTTGATGAAGGCCAGCTATGTGGTCTTGCATGAGTGTGCGAACCAACAGGGAACATGCCAGCAACTCTGTTACAGAAGCAAGGTGAATGGGCTTGCAATTTTTGTCAAAGGGTCAATCACGAGTCATGACAGGCCACATGCTGTGCACAATTAACTGCCTATTTACAGTTTTAAAGTCACACTGAACCTGTTAGGGTTGCAGTGACTTATGAATAATTGTGATTCCTGGGGTAGATTTCATGTTTCCTGAATTGATCCAGTCAGATGGCACTGTCTGCTCAGCGTAAGCCATTCACAAATATGTACATCCTTGTGGAGGAAGATCTAGTGCTAGAAGCCAAACAGGAACCTGTAGCTGAGAGTACACACTTGTAATTCCAGTACCAGTGCTTGAACACAGAACCGTTTCCCTGGAGTTTTCGTGTTTTACTTCTTACAAATGGCTTTTACAGACTCAAGGCTCACCTATGCTTTAGACATTGTTAATATTTTCCATATCTGATAATAGTAGCTCAGTGACATAGGACAGCGTTTAAATAGAAATGCTCTTTTGGATGCCAATATTACTTGCCATATGGTTTGCTATAAGTTGTTTAGGTGAGACAGTGCTGACCATGATGGAATCCTTTGCCTGCTGTGGACACAGTTGGACCTGACTTCACATAAACCCCTCAAGTCTTAAGGTACCCCATGTGGCATTTGATAATTGTTTTTTCCCTCCCTTGCCTATGCCTTGGATGTGCAGCACTCTATAGACTTTCCTGTAACCAATGAGAACCTCTTCTTCAAATTGTTTTAACAGAGGAAAACCTTCTCATACTATAGTTGGCAAACACAATAGACGTCAAGCCCAAAAAACAACAGAGGGCACATTTTTCCTCTTTTAAAATCTTTTATATTAGATATGACATCAAACACTAGGGACACCATCAGATAGTTACTTGTCCATCTGCTATTCCAAGGCTTTTCACAGACTGATAGAGAGAGATCAAATGTGTTCCTGATGGAGAGAGCAGCAATCTCCAAAAAAGAACAGCCAAGTATTAAAATGCTATGACAATGTATCCAGCACCTGGTACAGATATGATGCCACACATTCTTTATTACATATGGAAATAAGTATGGCCTACTGCTTCAATTTTTTGTTGGTGTGTTTGGTTCTTGAAGATATTTGCTTAGAAATCTGCAGTGGACAGTTCCATGGGGAACTTATATGACTGAAAGAACTATGAGAAAATGTGGTCATGTACTGCTACTTCCATTTTCTCTTGTTTTTCCACTGAATCTTTCAGAATCAATTCTTAAGGGAGAAGGACAAGTCCAAGACTTTTGTGGACATATGCCAACAGAGAATTTGGCCCCGGGTTTCTTTTTGTGTAAGATGAATTGACAGCCTCGTACCTGCAGCCAAAGGGAGCAGATGGAAGAAAATCCAGTGACAATTTTGTTCTAGTTGTATGCTTCAACAAAACACAAAATATTGCAAGGAAGTTTTTTCCTCCTGTAATTTTATTTACCAAATGAGGGTATCAGGAAGGCACAAATGCCCATTTTAGTTTCCACTTAGCTCTAGAAACCAGCACAGCACCATTTCCCAGTACCACTTATCTTATGAAATATATATAAAATATATAAGATATAGCTTCTGACATTCTGTGATATTTTTATTATAACTGTGATTGTGACTAACATAGGACCCCTGGGGTTCAATCAAGTCTCCTGCTGTGGTCCTGAAGCTGTGAGCTCAAGCCTAGTTTACAGACACACGTTAGGAACCTATTCCTTGTTGATCCAGCTGTAAATGGACAGGGACTCATGGCCAGACAAGTTGCGAGCTGCTGCCGACAAGAACTACAATGCCCTTTTCAAACAAATACAACCATCTTTTTCAAGATACTTGTCTTATAAGCTTCATATTCACTAGGATATTAGCTATTAGTCTCAATGAAGTCTCCTACAACTGCTACTTAGAGAGGTTAAGAAGAAACTGTGGTATGATCAGGAATAATACTTTCCTCATGCTTATAAGAATATTAAATTGGCTTGATAAGGTCAGAATGATCCATCTAGCCCAGGATTCAGATTTCAAAAGGAGTTACTATGTGGTTTGTCAGAGGTAGCCCTTGATATGCGGCACATCTGGCTTTAGATCTCTCAGCTGATCTATGCTCCTCTTGGTAATGGCTTTCCATTTCCCAGGAGCATGGACCATCAGTAATAGCCAGTCTCCATCATTTGACACTAAGACTGGTGCTTCTGGAAACCACAGAACCAGAATACAAGGGCAGTGACAGATGAGACCTTATGAAACCCCAGCAACTCTCAGTATTTTATTCCTTTTTGACTCATCCACTGACAGAAGCACTGTCCAGTGGAGTGGAACAAGGCTTTGGCCAATACTGTGCCCATGGCAGCAGCCAGTCTTCAAAGGTGGCAGGAATGGATGGTAGAAATACTACTCTAGTTACAGGACGTTTGGTGAAACACTTCAGCAAGCAGCTTCTGGCACTCAATCTTGTAGGTTTAGTTTCTCTTGAGGGGAATCAACAACCCCAGGAAAACAGCGGTCAGCATGCTTGATAAAGGTAATAAGAACAGTATACTCACAGTAGTGTTTCCTCCAAGTTCTCTCATGGCAGCTGTCCAATAAATAATCATACGAGGACTTCCTGAGTCAGAGATATTGTCACTGTGTATATAACAATTGTATTAGGAAATTGTTTAATACAATTGTGGTGTACTCAATGAATATTTAAAATATATAAATATATAATAATATTTAACATTTATTTTAAATATATGTTGTATACCATTATATATAGCACTATTGCACAATAAATCTGCATTTTATTTTGTTTGAAGTTTTTCTTTCATTAATTTGTCTAGTCACTTTTGAATATGCGAACTTGTAGCATCCACTAACTTTATGTGGTGAAGATTTCCACAGCTTGACTGAACATTGTATGAAAATTCCTCCTTTTGTTTGATTTTATCTAGTCATCTGGTAGTTTCATTTTGAAGTTCTCTTGGTTTTGTACTGGATGAGACAGCTTATAATAACGATTTATAATTGCCTTTTCTAGCCATTTGTTCCATAGACCTTTCTACCCTCTCAGTTATCTTGCTGGCAATCTACTCACTTGTCTATTATTTAGCAGTTCCATACCCTTTGATCGTCCTTGTCATTCATCTCTGTACTTCGTTTTGCTATTGCCCTTGAGATAGAAAAACAAGAACTGCACTGAGCACCTCCAAGAGGCACCCTGTGCATGTTATTTTCTGTTAGCTTGCCATCTCTTTCCTAATAATTTTTAATACATGAGTTGCTTTTTGCTTAAAAATGGAACAATTAGTAATATAGTAGAGAAATAACAACGAAATAGCCTAGATTATCCCTTAGCACCAAAGAGGTATGAGCTGATCTTGGCATACCAAATGCAAAAGCAGCAAAGATGCTAAAGGTGCGAAGAAACCCAACATATGCTCATAATTCATAGAAAGACCCACTGCCTCCTGCTGAACCCTAAGGAAACTGTCTTAAACAAGAGCTTTTATTAAAAATAATACATTGATTAACCTCATGTTTTTCTTGCCAACATTTATTGCTCTATGGAAGAGCTATGACATTTCCAAGGGGCCAGCATCTGAGCCGTATTTCATCACTTACTGGGCCAAAGAAGTTTTGTGGTTCTCAGATGGGGACAGCCTCCTAAGGAGCTTTAATTACCTGTCATGGAAACTGGACATGTGATGGGATGACTTCTGCCTCTGTTGTCTACCAGCCCAAGAAGAAGGCTCCTCCAGCAATTCCAGGATTTTCATTTGGGAGGAACTACTCTTATGTTTATAATTACAAAGATCAACACTGATTTAATTTTGATTCAGCAGAAGGCTCTTTGAACGCTGGAGTAATACTCTTAGCTCAGTGTTTTCCATACTGGGTTTAGTTGGGGTGAACACAAACACGTCACCATTTATTTGAAGGACAAGCACTGTGAGGAGGCTGCTTCTCAGAGTTTTCGTGGCTTTGACAAGTAATTAGGGTTTGAATTTGGAGTCATGACAGGCAGAATTTTAATCAGGACAACAAGGAAATGAATATGTAAAGAAAAGAACAGAGATGATCAGCATCAACTGAATGGGAGCAAAACCAGAACTGCCATGGTCATGTTATCAGAGCTTTGGAGAGAACCATTGAGAATTTTTATGGCATAGATAAGAAAACTGGGGAAAAGAGAAGTTTGAGAGAAATGTGTCTTTTGAGAATGACCTATAAAGGAAAAAGAAGCCAAAGGGGAGAGGACTAATTTAGAACTAGGAATGGGTGATCTATAACATTTTCTAGTACCAGGTTCAACTTGATTAGTAAAGCTATTCAGAGATGCTGACGCTGAAAGGAACACTTCCAATTCTTGGGCCTCATCTACAGAACAGACCTGTTGTGGAAAAAAAAATGAAGAAAAAAGAAAATTTAAAGGTTTTAACAGTATTTCACATGTCATTCTACATTTAGACTCACTGAACTAACCCATCACAGCTACACCAGGATCCTGCAACACTAACTATTTCAGGCATCATTTCTGAGGAAATTTGGAACATTTCCTTATAAATACTGGAGAATCCAGGGAATTGTTTGAAGACAATTCTAACTTCCCTTATCTTCAAATCAAGAAGATAATTCATTTCAGATCAAGACTAGAGTTTGCTATTTCTGTAACAGCGCTCTCGACTTTGCAAGAATGAGGTGGGAAAGAAAGGGAACTCATTCTACTGAATGAAATCAGCATTGGTGGAGTTTCTGGTCATATGGAAGTTGTGAAAGACATTTCTTCCTTTCTGCACTGTGGTTTACTTCCTGTCCCCACAATCTTTGAGAGAAGCATACTCTCTCAGCAGGAGCAAGAGAGAAATGGTCCCTTGTTATTCTTATATTTCCTTTTTTTCTAACTTTATTATTGTGTTTTGAGAGAGGTGAGATGGGTTGATTTATTGGACATCTTTTTTGCCCTCAGGCATTTAACAACAGGTTTTCAGCTAGTGTCTTTGGCTTAGCTTATTTAGCCTGTTTATCAGGTTCTAGCTTATTTAGATACTTTTAGGTTATGTCTTTTCCTTATGATGATTCTTGGCAATGCCAGCTGATGATTCCAGGAGTCTTAGTAGCTGCAGCATGGCAAATGACAGAGACAGTCTCTGTGCCACAAGAATTTCTGGGTAAGTACCAGACAGAACACGATCTGGCGGGTAAAACATACCTCACCCACAGGAGAACAGAAAGTGAGAATTTAACACATTTTCTTTTCAAGGAATTTTTCTTGATGGCTTATTCCTTGTTCCTCCCCTCCTCTCTCTCTGTGAAATACAGGTGTCTTTTCTACAAATAACCTCAAATATTCACAGCTAGAGCTGTAAAAACCATTTTCCTCAAGATTAATTTGGGAACATATTCATTTCTTTATATGAATATCCGTAAGGATTCTTATCAGGTAGTGGGACTAAAAAAGAATCAGTTTTCATACTAAATCTTTAATGGCAAAGCTTAGGTCAAGAATTTTCCGAAGAACAATTCTCTCCAATTTCTTTCCTCTGGACCAGAAGTCAGGGATGGCTTTGAAAGCCAGAAACAACAGGCTGCAGGGGACAGAGAAATGTGTTAATGTATGTTACCCTTCCTGGTTCCTACCAGCTGAAAACATCTCAGCCAAGCCTTTCTGTTGGGAAGCCTTTCTGTTGGCATACACACGGAAAGAGCAAGACCAAATACTGCTTTTAGGAGGGAAAGGAACTTGTGGAATAAAAAGCTCAGAAAGTGACCTTTGCTCTGAGATTGCTTTGTCCCTTCATGGCAAGGGCTGCCAGAACTAGCAGTGTCATGGTGTTGCCCTGCTTGCAATGCAACTCTTACGAAAGGCAGAGACAGAAAATTTTGTCTCTTTCTTCTACTCTCCCCACAAGATCTGCAAAACCTGTCCCTCATCCTGATTGTACTGCTGTGGTCTCAGCCGCCTGGACAGTTGCTGCAGTGGCAATCTGTCTGTGAGAAAGCCCTCCTCTTTGTAAGGTCATTCAGATCAAAGAATTGTGGAGACTGTTTCAAATATATAATTGGTTGTATATGAAGTTACCAGGGTTTTCTTTGCTGGGCCTCTTTTGAAGCATGAAGTAGCAGTATTATCTGAGCTTTCCAGGAGCTGTGTTTTGCTCCATCTAATCTATAAGAGCAGATAAAATTCCCAACCTACTGTCTCACGCAAAGAAATTTGAAAACCCTGTGGAAAGCCCCAGTAGTTGCACAGAAGTGCATTACTCCTACAACAGCGTTGGGTCTGTCTCCACAAATAAGGATATACCTAACTGCCAACATCCCAGCTCTGCCCCTCTCAATGCTCTAGGGAGAAGGACACCACAGGTAGCAGTGCTGGCCATTGTCTTGTTGAAGGAAACTCCTGTGAGTAAGTATAGGGAACAACTCAGAGGTAATAAGGGAAGAGGGGGAAAAGAAGAGAAGTTTCTCCTGTGCCGCAGCGAGGAAGACACAACCCTACATGACACAGGAGTGATCCTTCCCCAGCATACAGGGAAAGGAAAAGAAATATCTGCAGAACATCTTTCCATTAGATTTGGTTTGCCCAGTATATTTAAACAATAAACAGTTTTGCAAACTATTCTAGCTAGAATGACTAAGCTCTATAGTCCGTGATATTAATACCCTGAGTACTATCGAAAGTAAGATTTATGGTACCTATAGTTGAACTAAAGGTGGTTTACAGAGTTCAAAATGAGAGGGGATATTAGATCATCCAATTTCAATCTCTAGTATTTCAGAGACCAGTTCACAAATGTACCACCCAGCTCCCCTTTTATTGTGCTATGTTGTGCTTGGCTAAACACATTTTCCAGCAATTTAGTTAGGCTTGAATCCAAGAAACAGAAAGCTGGAGAATCCATCACTGCTTTATTAGTTTAATCCTGTGGTTAATTGGCTTCACTGTCAAAAATTTGTGCCTAATATCCCATTTGAACCTGTACGACTTTAGTTTCTAGAAACTGGGGCTGGGGGGGTTGTTGTGGTTTTCTCTATTTAATTCAAGTCCCTCACTATCATTTTCTCTTTAAAAAGGACTTATAATGATGTCATGCCTCAGGTCTTTTTGAGTGAACTCCTATCTCACTCAAAAGTCATCCTGCACTTTCCTTAAATCTCTGTTGCAAAGGGGTTTTGCATAATTCCATTTTCTGTATATCTTTTTTAAAACAGAAAAGCTAGAATTGTTCGTAGTATTTCAGAATCAAGTTTTACCAATGTTGTACAGGAAAATGTACTTATCTCCCTAGCTGTGAGTATTGAAAGTGACATTTTTACCTGAACATCACAGTGGGAGTTTTTGGTTAGACGCTTGCACATTGCAACCTTTAAATCATTTTCAGAACCATGTTCTTGCAGTAAAAGTTCACTACTCTGTAATCTCGGCTTGAATTTCACATTCTTAGCTTTGCATTGTGATAAACCACATTTTTTGAGGGTGCCAGGGACACATCCACAGCCTTACCATACCATGTATCTTCATATGGTCTGCAAATCTCATCAGTTCTTTGTATTTACTTCCACGTCATTAATTCAAATGTTGAAAAGTATCAGGATTAGTACAACTCCATGTAAAATCCCATTACAGACATTCATATCCAGTTATGACTTTAGATGGACAACTAATCACTGGCATCTGTTTAAAAATTTACGTCCCAGACTATTTTCTTACAGTTCCTTCACTGTTCATATACAATACTGATCTTTATCAGAATGCACTGGTATACCAAATATACCATACATTTACCAAAGCCTAAATAAATTACATTTTGTATATACTATCTTAAAAACACAATTTAAAAAAACCAAACCAAACAAAAATCAAAAATCGGATTCACTTTAAAAGGCCTATTTCCTATTAAAAAGAATGTTCATTGGCACTTATTCTGTGTTTGATATCCCACTCTTTAATAGCTATAATTCATGCCTAGTCTTCACTACTGAAGATCAATATACCTGTGACTTACATGAGGATAACCAGCATATACTAGTTTGAGGATGACTATCATCCCTATCTTTGGAACTTCGCTGCAGCATTAACACTCTTCTTGCTCCTTGGGACAGCTGTGATGTTCCAAGAGATATTAAAACCAAATTTCAACGGTTCCGAGTTCTACCTGGCCAGCTCCTCAGGTCTCTGGGTACAAATTATATAGGCCTATAGACTCAACACAATTTTTCTTTTGCAGATGTTTAATATCCTCCTTAGTTGCTATGGAACTGGAAAATACTTCTCATTTCCTCTAATGATGGAAAAAAAGCATAGTACATTTTCTAATGAATTAACAGGACTACTTATTAAGTTTCTATTCTTTTCCCTTAATAATAACCTTATCATCTCTGTTTAGAAGGAGGCCTAAAAAGAATTTCTTTTCCAAAAATCTTCAGCTTCTCATTTTTTCTATGTGATGCTAATATTCTTTAGCAATTTTTCTACATTTTATGATCATATATGGCTCCTTACCTATTTTTCATGACTTATAACTTTTTATTCACAAATCCTGCCCTGGCTTCATTACTGTGCCAAGACTGGCTCTAAGCCAAAGTTGTCCCTTCTGATAGATTTGAACTGTCTTTTTTAACCATCTCATAAATTCTTCTTTTAAACCAATTATTTTCATTCTTTTTTTCCCCCCACACTTTTGCTCACAATTTTTTCTGATTTAAAAATTAACTCTTATACACATGCTTTGCACATTTATGTGCGGTATGTATTTTTATAATTACTGTTTAGTGTAATTTTTTTTTATGCAGTGACAGAAATTAGTCTTGGTTATTGATCCACCAATCTTCCACTTATGTGATTAATTCTTTTTTTATTATAATCTGGCACTAAACAGTGCAACGCCTCTCGTAAGAAAAATACTGTCTCAAATTTTTAGAAAGTTTAACAATGTCTCAGCACTGGCGGTCTAAGCCCTCCTTCCTTGGTGTTCCACATTTTTAATATAATAGGATGATGTATTTGTTCTAGAATAAACTGTTGGAAGATCAGTAGTTTTGTTGATCTGCCTGACTAGGACATGCTTGAAAGACCATTTCTTTAAGTACTATCACTGTATTATGTGGGAGTAAAGAAGCAGGCAATATTAACAAGGCTAGACACGGGTTAAATAAATAGCAACTCTCATGGATTACATTAATACACTAAGCAGTGCTGGCTGTCTTGCCTGTCGGCAAGCTACCAAGAAGTTAAGGACATTATATACAAGCTCACATCTGATCCTGGTGGAAATAGGCCAAACACAGCTGCAATTGGTCACGACATTGCCAACATCTGACACACTTACCCTTGTAACAAGAGATCCAGGTCATGGGCAAACTAGGAGGACTAAACACAGTAGAATAAAATATTAGCCTTCAGGGATATCATTGCAGTCAGTAATGCTGACTGATTTTTGTGTTGAGGTTTCTTTTTCTTTTTTTCTACAAGCAAGATGGATCTTCCAGACACTGCCTGGGTAAGTAAAGGCATTGTGATTTTCTTGGCAGTAAGGCTGGAGTCATAGAAGAGACTGTCAACAAATAAATGGCTTGTAGGTCCAAAATCTGCTTCAAGCAGAATTTGCATAGCTGTGTGGAAATTGGCAGGACTGACTTTGTTCTTACCGATTTCAGTGCGGCTGCTTAGGCTTTAAATCAGAGCTGAATTCGGCAATTAGCAGTCCTCCGTACGAGATAGTAAACAGACATATATAGACATAGGTTCTCTTTATTAATACTGTTTTAAAAACAATCAAACCAATGGCACCTATTTACAATAGATGAGAGAGCAGGCTGTAACATCTAGATTTTCTGCATCTAAAAATCTTCCGTAACACAGGCAGTTTCATAGGAGCACAATGATCTAAACTTCTAGCTTCTGTTTATTATCTAAAACACAGCATCTGCATTTTTTATCACCACTAATGAAGTCCAAAATCTGCATCTGTGTACTCCATACATTGTAGACTGTCAGTTAGCTTTATCCTCAAAGCACTGTCCTGAAGCTACTGGCCCTTCTCATTTCAGGATAAAGAAGAGTTGAGGAGCCTCTTGGTGGAGTGGCAGTGCCAAAGAGAATCAAGTTCACAGGTTCACAGTTTTCAGGCTTCTATGTACATGACTTATAATATGACTTATAACTCTTTATTGAGAAAAAGCAGCCAAGCAAGCATTACCTGGTCCTTAGTCAACTTTCACACATTACTTGGAATAAAATTGTCAAAAAAAAAAAAAATTTCTAAAAAAACCCCCTAAAACCCTTGTTTGAAGAATAATTTATAATAAGAAAATAATACCACAGAAACCACTTCTTTATTTCATAGTATTGTACAACAACTGCAATATAAGGAGGAACATTTAGAAGCAGTAAGATTTTTTTTATAAACAAACTATTCTGTTGAAAAGAGGATAAGTCACAATTGTCCTTATGTTGGTGTGGGGAGCTAAACAAAATTCCTCCATGGTTTGAGCATGTTCAAATAGCATTTTAAGCTCCTTTCAGTATAATTTAAATGCCCAACTCTATATAGGATGGTCAAAATGATCTAGAAAACAGAGTAGAGGACAGAAAATTCTAGGTTGCCTAGTTTCCCCTTTCCTTTCAAACACAATCCAATGGATGATCAGGAGAGTCTGACTGTGACGTAGACAGCTGTAAGACTGCTCGCAAAATGGCACAAAAAAGGATGTTGACTGCTAAAAATTCTTCAAGCCTACAAAATGTTGATTATATAGAATATGAAATAAACTTCATAATTACATACAAAGTCCTTAGGAAGGACTTGTCCTTACTTCTCTCAACATCTAATATATTCCTCAGCACTTTTCCCATGTTTCCTGCATAGTTATCCATGAATCCCTCTAACTTGTAAGGTAGACTTGCAGACTCAACTCATTTTCTCCTCTAGGATCATACCTACGGCCCTTGGGAACTGAGGAATCCTTCTTTTCTGCGAGTAATTATGTGGTGGTATGGTCCCCCTGTAACTCAAAGCCCTCTCTACCAACCAGCACCACAAGATGATTACCATCATCCCCACATCACCATTGGCGAGTCAGAGCTTCAGTCAGTCCAGCAGTTCAGCTATCTGGGTAGCATCATCTCCTCAGATGCCACGATCGACAAAGAGATAGACAACAGAATAGCAAAGGCAAATAGAGCTTTCGGAAAACTCCATAAAAGAGTCTGGTGCAATAAACACCTGAAGAAAAGTACAAAGGTCAGTGTCTACAGAGCCATGGTACTGCCTACTCTTCTGTACAGGTCTGAATCATGGGTCATCTACCGCCACCATCTGCGACTCCTCGAACGCTTCCATCAGCGCTGCCTCCGCACAATCCTAAACATCCACTGGACTGACTACGTGACTAATGTTGCTGTCCTTGAACAGGCAGACGTCACCAGTATTGAGGCCATGTTGCTGAAAACGCAGCTGCGTTGGGCAGGGCACGTCTCCGGGATGGCGGATCACTGCCTCCCTAAGATCGTGTTCTATGGTGAACTTGCCAGTGGCTGCCGCAAGAGAAGAGCTCCAAAGAGGAGATATAAGGACTCCCTGAAACAACACCTCAGCCTAGGCCATATTGACCACCATCAGTGGTCCACCCTGGCCTCCAATCGGGAGATTTGGAGACACACCGTACATAATGCTGCTGTCTCCTTTGAGAGCACGCGTAGAATCAGTCTCGAGGAGAAAAGACAGCGCAGAAAGAACCGTGCCTGGACTATACCACCCAAGGAGACCCTCCGGTGTGCTCTTTGCAACCGGTCTTGCCTATCCCGCATTGGCCTTTTCAGCCATCAACGCGCTTGCAATAAGCGTGGGTAAAGCCCTTCCCAAATCTTCGTCCGCGAAGCCAAGCCATGATGATGAACTCAAAGCCCACTCAAGACCTGATGCAATTTCTTTTCCCCCCACCCAGGTTTTCTAGGCCATGAACCATGCCAGGGTCAGTCAGGCATGGATTGCAAAAGACGGTGAAACAGAGCACTGAGGCACCTCCTCGGTGTGCTGGGCCTGCTTTCGCACTCTTGTACTGCTCTCTGTGTCACTTGGGAGGTAGTCACCTCCTGATAGTCTGGCACGTCCACACTTGGGTCATGATAACCTGGTACATCTGTACTTGAGTCGAGGTCAATGGGGGGTGATACCAAACATTGGAAATCAACAAGTTCTAGGCCTGAGCAGCTGGCAGAAAAACCCAGAATATTACGACATCCGAGGAGAGACAGAGTGGGAAACTATCTGATGGAAGTCAATCATCTCAGACCTTATAAATAGTCACTCTAAAGTGAGAGCCTTTGAACTCTTCTGGATCACAGCAGGCTGCGTCCAGCAACTCCCCTGAGTCGGGATGCCTCTCGGGTATGAACTGCATGAAAGGCCAGGACAAAGTCAGGCTTCTCGAGCCTCAATAATCTCCCATTCTGGTTGCCAGAGCTTTTGTGAGCAATTTTAACTATTGTGAGGAAATTTTAACTATAGGCCAGTCTCTCTTTCCTCTACCTCTCTACTTGTTTATGTGTCTGAAGATATACATTTGATAACACGAGCGTGGAGGCATATATATATATATTTTACTGGATCCAAATAACTGTATGTTTGTGTGTTTTGAGGTTATGTCTATACATATACACACATATATACATATTAAGGATATCCTGTAGTTAGTGTGAACCTTGTCATCATCAAATCTGTAACTAAGTTGCTATTTTGATTATAATATATAATCATCATCATCATCATGGCTTGGCTTCGCGGACGAAGATTTGGGAAGGGCTTTACCCACGCTTATTGCAAGCGCGTTGATGGCTGAAAAGGCCAATGCGGATAGGCAAGACCGGTTGCAAAGAGCACACCGGAGGGTCTCCTTGGGTGTATAGTCAAGGCAAACCAGTGCTTTCTTCTCTTCTCTTCTTCTTTTCTCTTCTCTTCTCCTTTTCTGCGCTGTCTTTTCTCCTCGAGACTGATTCTACGCGTGCTCTCAAAGGAGACAGCAGCGTTCTACTACTGAATCACCTTGTTAATTTTAAATTGATTAATGATTAAGCTCTGCTAAAAATCAACCACGTCAATATTTTCTCCTGCGACAACTTACTCTGTACCATTCATAATGTTTATTACCTATCATGAACTCAATAAAAAACATTACAAAACACCACACCACTACAGTCCAAACAGCTTGACTTTCCTGTGCTGAACAGAGCTACTGAAAATCTGCAGCAGTCGGGGTGGCACTGTTCAAAGGGGAACACTGTGCTCGCTTCTTTAAGGAGGTATTCTCCTCTGAGTGCTATGACTTGAAGTAATATGGTAACTCCTTCACAAATCTCCATGAATATCTGCTGCTGCTTGGAAAAAATCTGGATCTGAAGCTGACCATCTCCAATGTACAAGGCAATATAATCTTCCCTAATTTTCCTGTACCAGAATATGCAACCAGTAGCATTATTCAACAGAGCCATTAAGGCTGCAGTGACCAAGTTAACTTCTAGCTACCCAATAACTGCTTCAAATAATAATAATCAAGATCTGGACAGAGTCTGAGTGTCTACTGAATAGTACAAGCCATTGATCCTAACTGGGAGAAGTTCAGCCCATGAATCACAACATTTATCCTTCTGGCTGGAATGGATAAGAATTAAGCAGAAACAGATGTGCCTCGGCCAAATGGGTTGGCAGGCTACAGGGACTTCTGAGTTCACAAAAAGCTTCTGAAAAAATACATAGAGGTCTTTTGCCTGGAAGTGGCTTTCGATGCTGAAGTAGAACAAAGTCTGTGATATACCTCCAGAAATATGTGCATCAGGTGTACAGAACTGCAATGTTAATGTGGTAAAAAGACTGTTAAGCAATATGAGCGCTTGAGGTGAGGCTGTGTGACGGGACCAATAAACTCAATGTTTGACAAAAATGTTTTGTACGAAGTAGCAGTCCCAAGGCATCTAGTAATTAACCAAGGAGCTGGCACTAGATCTCTGAAAGAGAAGAAGGATAAAGGCAGTCAGAATTAAGAGATATAAACAAACAACTAAGCAGTGCTCTGATGGCCCACTAATGACTCCCTTCTGAGTTCTCTGAGGGCTGGGTTCAGATTCCTGTATTTGTGACCAACTTGATCAGTTGGAAGGCTGGGCCCTGACTCCTTCAGTATTAAACTGTTTAAGCATCCAGCTTTAATAGAATGGCTTTGAACTGGTGGGTCCCAAAGCACTTTCCAACAGGCTGTTAATCCTGGATGGTTGTGGGCAGGCATTCAGGTCCAAATTAGACATGTTCTGGGGTGTCAATATGAAATGCAGAGAATAGCTGTATGCACACAGTACAAAGACAGTGTACTTGTCTAGAAAATGTTGTTCCTGTTCCTAAATATCAAGTCTTGTAACATCGGTCTGAGAAAGGAGAGAAGAAATAGCTTCCTAGGCTCAGACTTGTTATTTTCTGAGGATCAAGTCATGTTTCAGTCCTTCAGGGCACTAATTTCTTCCCCTCTCTTCTGCAAAAATTAGTCCCTTTTGATCTCCGAATCTGATCGTACTGAAGACACTACATATGAACTCTCTTTTGTACCTGTATTTGCCAAGAATTTCAAAGAGAACTGGAGTAGGTTGCAGAACAGAATACAACAAAAGAGTTAAGAAGCCATTAATTCCACTGTTCTTTCCCTTACTTTCTGTAAAGGAGAAGAGTGAGCTAGCGAAGCATGTAAATAAGGAGCCCAAAAATCTTATAGACTGACAGTTCTTAACATACTATTTCATAAACGAGGGCATTATGACTTTCCTGTCTCAGGAACATTCTATGCCTTTGTCCTTCCCTTTCTCCAAGTGCTCTCTCCAATTGCTGCAGTACAAAGAAAAAGGGATTGTGATTCTCTTACTTGTTAAAGAATGGCTTAAACAGAACAAATCAAAAAAAAATCCTCAACTTCATATTGAAAAACCGAACCGAAAACCCTCTATCACTGTGTAGAAGAATTGGTAAAGTTGCTATTTCACAGCTTCAACAAAGTGATAGAAAACGTGCAAAAATTGCTGCAGTTCAAGAAAGAAATTCCTGTTAATGGGTTAGAGCCATCCTTACACATGAGGGGACTCTCAAGTGTGAAATACATGTTTCAGAAAAAACTAGACACGTTTGATAACACTTACATGTGAGAAATGCATGTCATTCATTAAGCCAAAACCAGAAAATATAGATTTTGCTGCCCAGATAACTATGCCAGAAGTAAATCTTCCAACTTTGTTTGAAATTATATGTAAAACCTATTTGTGAGAACTATACAGGAAAATACTTCATTGCTTGATTAAGGTGAGACGAGACTACTCAGAACACAACCTCTGTGTGCAACTCTATGGTAGAAGTGACCCCAAGGTGTGACTCCCTTAGACCATGAAGGAATGTCAGCACAAATGTCAAAAAAACATGAGCAACGTTGCCAATTGTTCTAAGAAAGGAAGGAAAAGATGCTGACATTTAGATACAGGTATGGGTTGCTTCTACTTGGCAGTCACAGATGTCAGTGATGGACAGAGCATCTAATCTGATGTATTTCTCTGCCAACAGAGGATTGCTTCCCTTATACAGACCTTTGCTTCCATCTAGTTTTAACTCTCTTAATAAGAGAGGGTCTCCCTATTTCTACTGGAAGAGGATATTTCATAGTGTAAAGCTGAGCTCATTACTTTTTATTAAATTATTTTTGTAAATTTATCCCATTATTTATGTTTACTCCTTCATTAAGCAGAGTGACTATGCTGACTTCCGCTGCGGTAAGCGATTTTCTTCTCTGTTATTCACGCTTTCTTGGCTATAAGGAGAGAGATGTGATTTTAAAGTAGGCCTGAAACAAATTATTCAGATTGAGAAGGAATCAGTCTGTGAAGCAGTAATAACCAGAATTAGCAGATACTGAGCTCTGCCAAGGCAATATCTGTTCCATACCACAAGGGCGTATATCAAGAATAGGAGACATCTCAGGACACATTCAAGGATGCTGACTCGGTAGGGGGGCAGAACATCCAGAATGACACGGATCCTACTCAGATGCTCAAAGCAATAACCGCCCATCCATTACGAACCCATTCACCCACTAACAAACTGGACTCTAGATAAAGCTACTTCAGCCCTTGAAAAGGGCATCAAAGAAACACTGTTCTGAGATTTAGAGGTGTTCTAGTAATTAAAGCTCTTGAGAGCACAGGGGCTAATAAATTTCCAGTCCTAAAATAAATTTCCATGTTCTAACTCCTGTCCTGCACACTTCTATTCAGCTCTATTTTGATTGCCTTTATTATATTGTGGATGCTATTTTTATTTATAACCTGATTAATTTCTGTCTAATTAAATGTAAATAGATGAAAGGGGAGACTTACTTTCAGCAGACTGATTTAATTTATCTGTAGTTGTGGGACAAAGGTAACCATGTAAAATGAGAAGGGCCTACAAAAAAAGCTGTTACTGATGGCCATAGTATGTGATTCATCTACTAAAACCAGAATACATATCCATAATGCAAACCAAATTTCTGTTTATTTAGAGCTTTTTACTTCCATGATTTGCAAAAATAATTTTGTCTGTAATTCATAAAGCTTAGTAGTTTTCTGACTTCATAGTATGTTGGGAAACAGAAATACTCGAACAGTGTAAAAAGGGATGTTTATAAGATTTGATAAAATTGGCATCAAACTTTTGTACCCTTATCTGAAAACCAAGTTTTAACAAACTTGACTACAGTAGCATAAAGACGTTTGCCTTGCTATTCAAGGCAAGACTTCAGCACTTATTGTCACCTGGAAATTCGTATCAGTGAGTATATTGATCCCTCTGCACCTCACCTTCGTTTGAGGGTAGATCTGTTCTGAGGCTGCTGCGCTTTCTGTGACTCTATCCCTGTGCAATTTGACTTGAATCCCAAGAGCAGGCAGGAGGAATAAATGGGGACATTGTGAAGCAGTAAGAGGTACAATAAAGCAGAAAAAATTCTCTTGAATATACACTTGCATTTTGATTTCCTCATCAAATAATGTGTTTCTAAGGAGATGTGCTTTAAGAATTATTAGTTCTTAGCTTCCTCAGCAGTCTTCATTCCCATGTATCTTTCAAGTACCTTTCAAACCTGTTTTAAAAACCCAAAGGCTCTCTTTGACTTGACCTTTTCATTTTATAAGACAGCAATAAGGTTACAAGATAATTTACATTTAGATTATGTTTTCTTTGTAGGGATATCACAACACCAGATGCTATGAATCTCACAGTCCCGCTTCTCACAGAAGTTCTTGGTATGACCTGTGCTCTTTAAACCTATGATAAAGGTAAATGCACTTCTGTGTAAAAGATAGACAGACAGGTAGATAGACAGACAGATATTGAGTGAACAGAACTCATATCATCACTCTCAGGAAAATGCTGAAATAACTTTCATGATTTGAAAATATTACTGCAGCTACAATCATTAGTACTGTCTTGGTTTGTAATCCGGACGGATCAGCCTTTGCAATGACGATTACCTTCCTGAATCTTACCCTGTATCTGTGTTTTTAATACATGTTGTTTCTCAAGACAGTTAAGAACTGAACATTAAGAACTGGCACAGAAATCTAGAACATTAAAATGAACTATTTCACAACCACGAATTAAAGAGGCAGCAGAAAATTACAGAATCTACTTAAACAACAAGCTGTCAGCCTAAGAACAAATGAACTTACAAGATTTCAATAATTACATTTGGCATCTCCTCTTAACTGCACCTGGGAAGGCAAAACGCAATGCAGCTGCTCCTGGCTGGATGGCGATGATGTACAGACTAGTGACAAAACTTTCCAAACATGACTTTCCTTCCCCAAGAGCTGGATTGCCAGAAGTGCAGTCCCAGGAAACTAATACTTTGCTTGATTTCTTTTCCGTCACAATGTTTCTCTTTTCTGAGCAAACCAGGCAGGTAAAAAAAAAAAAAAAAAAGCATCAGTGGCAGACTTTTAAGAAGGGCTTCATTTGTTAGCTGTCACTACTTTAATTCCTGTTTATGCCTCTATGCCCTCGAGCAAGCAGAGGACAAGGTTCAGGGCTAACAAGAATTGGATAATACTTCACATTGCAGTCCAGTAATAGGCTCGCTAAATATCAAATCGATTTGCTAATTAATTAACATTCTCTTTATCTTTGTAAGGTACTGTTAATTTTCTGGGGTTTTTTGTTGTGTTTTTTCCTCAGATGATGAGGACGAGAGCTAAGGAGTTGAAGTATGCTTCCAGGCACACTCTCCAATGAAATTCCTGTGTGTTACCAGGGTGTCTGAGGTAGAATCCAACTGATGCAAAAAGACAGGGAGTTTTCAGCAGAGCATTTGCTGGAAAACCTTCACTCCAGAAATAATTTTCTCATTTAGCCTTGACCTGCTTCAACCTGCTGGTCTGACAGGCCTATGCCAAATCCAGCTGTCTCAGTGAGGCATCAGAGAACTGGTGAGGAAGGGGACTCGCAACTCTCTTTCCTGGGATTTAAAGGGTATCAGCTTCCCTTTTCTTATTTGCATTTTAACTAGTTATAGAGTGGGTATATGCAGGGAGTGTGCCTAGAGAAAAATGCTATTGTTTTTAATTCATTATTACTTCGGATTTTTATTTAATTCATGTCAGAAGCACTCAAAATTTTAAGCAGGCATTCTTTCAAGATGCATTTAAAGCAAAAAAAATAAACTAAAATTATTTCAATGGAACTATAATATGAAAAAACCCCAGAGATTTACTAGCAATCTCTGCCTCAAGGAACTCACAACTAAAGAGGTAAGAGGTGGGAGAACAACAAGGCTACATGTACCCTTGTACCATGTTTCACTGCTGGCACAGATGCAAGGCTGAGTCCTATAGAGAGGGCCTTGTAAGTTGTCCCAGGCTGTAGCAGAGATGAAAAGTCACTAAGGCAGGTGTGGGGAGTATTTTTTAAGGCTCCACCAACAAAAAAGAAATAGTCTGTAATTCCAATTCAAACAGTAGAGCTGGGAGTCATCTCATCCATGTTAAAGGTGACTGGTGGGTCAAAGGTGATGAGGACAGTTTCTCACTTCACTGTGATTTGTCTAGGGCTACACCACAGCAATTTTGACAAATGAGGGAGAACTGTATTACAACATGACCAAAGGTGAAACCAAATGGCTACAACTGTAAACAGCATAACTATTTATCTCAATGATAGGGAAAGGGAGCTGTGGTAATTGCCAGAGAACAAATGGGATCAGCTCTGTTCATCACGTGGGACGAACCGATGGGTGCAACGAGAAAGGCAAGAAACCACGGAGAGTGAGGAGGTGAGAAAAATGAAGAGGGGCAAACAGCAGGTGATCAAGGCAATGGAGGTCAGTGGGACTTCTTTGTAAGAGTGAGGAAAAATCCAGTGGCTGTAACACAGAACGAGGAAGTAGGAGGACAACTGAAGGAAGGCATCAGAGTTGCGTTACACGCGACTTTTTTCTTGCAATAAAATGTAAGACCTTTGCAGAAAAAAAGGACTGGATTGAGGAGTGAAAAAATGGCTAAGATTATGGATACAGCATTCTCTTCCAGTGCAGAATAAAGATGTTTACTCAGGAATAATGTATTTGTAATGGCATGGATTGGGAGGAGGTGGTCTTAGCTGCTCAGATGAACCCTGTAATAGGGAGAAAGCATCCAAAGAGCCATGGAGAAGTGAGTTGAGAGACCTAATACCCAAATGAAGGAAAGATAGGGCGATAGCAAACTGGGGGCTATAAAAAGCTAAGTGACAAAGGACATTAAACTGTACTCTGTGTCCCTACTCTCCAGCTGACAGTGGCTGGAGAGCAAGGACACAAGCATGGCCCAGAGATGGTCTTGTGACGGTCACTGGCTGGCCAGTTGTGGTCCCCACAGCCATCACGGGAATGCAGCAGGACAAGGAGGCTGAGCAGGCTGACAGGGCCAAACCACGGTGGTGGCTGCGAAGTGGCCACAAGGGGGTTCTTTGCCCTGGGGAAGACGCGAGAGCATCACTCCAGGGGCGCTGCCGAAGCCTGAAGGTAAAGTCCCAGAGACCTGCTGAGGAGGCAGAGCAGTCATTAAGGGGCGGGGGGCGGCGCGTCTCTCTCTCCCCTCAGCGCCGCCAGGCACGCGACCCCGACCTCCGCACCTCGCATGGAGGCCCGCTCAGCCCGCGCATGCGCGCTCTCACTCCGCGTTGAGACCGGCAAGATGGCTCAAGCGGCCTCTCCGCCGTCCCGCCGCCAGGGTGTGTGCGCGGCCCGCAAGCACATGCGCGTTGAGCACTGTGGCGGCGCCTGCGCGCTGGGGTTGTGGGGGCCGGTTCGCAGGCTGAGGCGCCGGGAGGCGCGGGTGCGGCGGGCCCGGTTACCGGCGCCCTGCGAGCCAGCCCCTCCGCCGCTCCCTCCTCCTCCTCCTCCTCCTCCTCCTCGCCGCCGCAGCTGGCGCTGCTCGTGATGCAGCCGTGCGGCGGCGAGGAGGTGGCGGGGGCTGGGACGGCGGGGGCGGTGCTGCCGCTCCCAGGCGCCGATCCGTCGCTGCCGCCTTCCGGTAGCGGCGGCCTCATGTTATTCTACGAGCTGGGGGGCCCCGGCGACGGTGAGGCCGAGGCGGGGGAGGAGGGCGAGATGGCGGGCGGCGAGAGCACAGCCAGCCCGGAGGAGCTGGAGGAAGAGGAGTCGACGGCGGCGGCGGCGGTGACGGCAACTTCGAGCGGCGATGCGACGGCGACGGCGGCGGCGGGCGGCGAATGCAAGAGCTGCACCTACCAGGGCTGCAGCGAGACCACCACGCAGGTGGTGAAGCAGCGCAAGCCCTGGATGTGCAAGCGCCACCGCAACAAGATTTACAAGGACAAGTACAAGCGCAAGAAGAGCGACCAGGCCCTGGGGGGCGGCGGGGCGACCGCCGCGGGAGGCGGCCCGCGGGCCGAGGTGAGACACCTTCGGGTTGGGGGTGATGTGGTCCTCAGCTGGGGCCTCGGCGGGTGGGGAGGTCGGTGGGCAGCCCGGCTACCCTGTGCTGCCATGGGACTAGGGGCTTCTTAGGAAGTCAGTTTCCGTCAGACGGAATGGGACATTTCTGTCCAGAGGAAAGGGGTGAAATCTACGGCAGTCCCAGAGCTGGCTCTTCCTCTGGTGCCAGAGCAAAGCCCAGGGTTTTTTTTCTTCTCTGATATAAATTGTAGCAACTTACAACTATACAGGAAATAATTCTTGCTAGAAGATTCTTCGCTGTGCAGCGTGCCTTTATTTGACAGGAGCAAAGATGAAAGTGTAGATCTAAGACAGATGTGGGTCTTCTTGTCCGGTTGGTGCTGAAATGTGGGGGTTTGTAGTCACAAAGGCCGTTGGGTATCAGGTTATATTGTATATAAAAATCAGTTGTGTAGGTTATGTAAGAGTATTGTTAATTATTTTTGTTTTATATTAAATGGCAGTTAAATATTTAGACCACTGATAATTCATGTGTACTTCCATGAACTTATGTGCATTGTTTATATGGGGAAATATTGTCAGTGGGAGAACGGATGCTAATATTCAACTTTTTAGATAGTTTTTTTTCCTGTGGTTTGAGACTCAGCCAGGATAACAGTTTCCGATGGCTGCTTGTACTGAGTTAGCATTTAGGATCTGGTATGTAGATGAACTTGAAAGAAGGAAATGGTTTTACTTTTGAAAGTGCTGGCTAGTTTGTGCTTGAAGGGACACATATAAAATAGTTGCTACTAGAAGAAAAGAATCTTACCTGGCACTCCTGCTAAAAGCAACCCCTTTTTTGTCAGCACAGCTATCTCTGGAGTTGTGTGACCGGAAACTGATCTAACTGCAACCTCACTATCAAAACCTTTTTCCGTTTTTTGTTTTTCTTAATATAAATAGAACAGTAACCATACTGGGTGTCGCACCAAGGAATCTTTTTTTCGTCTAGCTGTAAAAGCTGCCATGAAGCAAATGCATAAGAAAAAGCCAAGTGTATGTGATGTTGCTTGGGAATATTCTCCCAGATTCTTTCAGCTCAAAGGACTTGCTGAGATAGGTGCAGGTTTTCTGATGTGTTTTGTAACTCTTAAGTGATGTCATATGCTTTTCCAGATTTTTGTTGAATCCTTGTAAATTCTCAACGTCCGTTACATTCTGGGAGTTTTTTCAGGTCCACTTCTTGGTTTGAATGACCTTGTTTTTGAACCTGCATGCGGTTCACTTAATTTGCCAGTTAGTGTTTACTTTAGAAGATACAGTTAACAACCAAGTCCTCTTTAGTGACACTTACATGGCAGACTTACCTCCCAGTTGTTTCCTTCCTGCAGTGAAAAGGTGTAACATCGTTGTTTCCAAGTAAAAACTCAGGTATTTTTGTTACCCCGTGTTTGCCATTCTGTGACCTTCTCTAGTTCTAGTGGCTACTTCTCTTTTAGATGAGAAAACAAAAACTGCACAGAGTATTCAAGATGTAGGTGAATCCTAGATTTATGTACTGGCATGATTTCCCCTATTCTCTCTTCCTAATAATTCATCGTGCTCAGTTCATGATGTGTCTACACAAATACTTGTGCTAGTTCAGAAAAGGGGACAGTATGGGAGAAGGGTAAAATTGGTGCATTTCATGTAGTGATGGGTTGAAATTTTCTGATCTGTAACATGAAGTAATGTTTATCACGTGTTGCAGGCTTGCTCCTCCCAGTTTCTGCAAGTGCAGGTTGCTTTGAGTGTTGTGAAGTTAAGACCTGAACTTGCAGAAGAAAGCAGCATGTTTAGTGCTAAACTTTGTGTGCTTTTTTGCAGTGGTGTCTACACTGTTGTCTTGTGGGGTAAGAGTTTGATTCCTAACAGAAGTCTCATTTTTCATTTCTGAGGACAGGATTGAAGTGTAAGATACTGGGATACTTGTTGTTACTGTTCTTGCTTGAACGCTTTCAGGTAAATGGAAGTGTCAGTAAGTTGTGAATTTAATACACATAGGATTCAACACGGGTTGAAACTTTTCAAACCAGGACTATTTTCTCTACATCAGATTGTAGAGCCACATTGTTCAGAAGACAGTGTGATTCATATGACTGCTGACTGTACAAGGAACAGAATAAACTTACAAAGAAAAAACCATGTGTATTTTACTGTCTCTTGCCTGTGGCTTTGACAAGTTCATAATAGCATTCTGAAGTGTGTTTCTTTTACTATTAAAAGTATTAATGTCATTCCTTCCCAATTGCAAATGTTAAGTATCATTCAATTCCACAAGCTGGAGATGGAGCTGTTGTGAATGCCTTCATTTTTCAGAAATGCAGTAAGTAATTTCGAAACCATTAACTAGCCATAGTAACCGGTTAGTTTTGCAGTTTAGAAGGTAACTCAGCTGCATTGCTTCACTGTGACCGTTGAATAGTGAAAATAACATGGAAACAAGAGGTCAGTTCTTGAATCTATACATTTCCATTTTTTTGCTGTTACTTTTCCTCTGCAGGTGATGAGGCAAACATCTTTACTCTTGGGACTTTCTCTGGAGAAAAGTAAATTATCATTAAATCAGGGTTTATAATCTCACTCTCTATTTTTTTTTTCCCTCTCACATGCAGGTCGTGTTGAAGGTTCAGCTCTGTACAAAACAGAGAACAAGTTCCATTGGAGATCGCCAGCAAGACCTTCTCTTTTAGAACAAGATTAAATAAAAAGAGGCTGGTAAGTTTTGTTTTCTTACAGGTTTGAACTCAAATAAATAAAGGCAGTGTAACAGTGTTTAACTGAAAGAAAGATGAAAATCAGTTTAATGATCTGTTACACTGTCTATCACACCTTTAAATTGCGTATATATTTGTTGATGAGCAAGCTGTGTAAGCAAACAGACTTGTAATATTTGTAGACTGCAATGAATGGCATGTGTTGTAAGTTTTTAAACCCTTGTTTGCTCCTTTAGGTTTAAATAATTAAGCCCAATGTTCAGTACTTACTCTTCCTTCAGCTTCTTCACAACTTTCTACGTTACTGGTCTCTGCACTTTCCTTCTCCAAAAGCTAACAGGACTGTTTGCCTGTTCTTTCCGTTGGCTGTGCAAAGCAATCTAACAATCCTCATTAAAGAGCTGTAGTGCTTGTTCAGAAATTTGAAAAGTCTCTAAAGAAACCTTGTATCATTCTGAAGTACGCGGCTATGTAGATTTATTTTCTTGAATTCTTTCTCCATAATAGCACCTATTTAATGATCATGTCTGAAACTCAGAGGACTATATGTAGCTCTTCAGTTTTTACAAGAAAAAAAATAAAGAACTATGGAGTTCTTCATGCCTCACTTGCTGTTGTCCCCTTTCCTGACTCTTTCTATTCATGTGGCTTTTAGTTAAATTTGAAATGTATCTTGTTAACAAAACTTTTTTTTTTCTAGAAATACAGCAACAAGAAACTTTTAAAGTAGATGTTGAGAGCTTTTGCACAGAGTTATGTCAAGGCTCTTTGAGAACTGAGGTTTCCTTGCAGTATTCCAGTGAAGTGAGATTCAGATTGTCCTTGATCTGGTTCTTGTTTCTCTCTCTCTGCTCTGACTCAGTTTCTCTTATTCAGCATTATTTCTTCTGGAATTTCTTCTTTGTTTTATACGTATTTACACAACACAAGGCCTGAGGGTTATGTGGTGACTGAGAAAGAAGTCTCATGGCCTGTTGCATCTGAGGCTGTTCCTGCCCGTGAAAGTTACTGCATGTCACTGGTAGCTGCCTGCAGGTTTATAATTTACAAGTGCCAAGTCCTTTGTGCTTGTCCATAAGTTTCTTGCATGTGGTTAATCTCTATGAGAAGGCTTTTGTGGTGGACCATGTGTGGCTGGATGTGCAGCTGACACTGGATAAAGATGAAGAAAGCACCGGCAAGGGGCTGCAAAGCAGCGAGTTGTGGCTGGAGAACCTGAAGCACCTTAATGTCATAAAACAGCAGCAGATAAAGTACTTACTGCTGGACTACACTGCGCCGTGAAGTGACTGCATAAAGCTCATGTGCAGTATATGGAAAAGGTGGCTGCACATCTCTCCAGTGAGCCTGTTTGTTATTAGTAACAGCTTTCAGTGTCTGATTCATTAATCTTGTTCTGTGCCGCTATAGGTGTGAGTTATATGCAGAATGGTTGTTTTCAATTATAATCCCTGCAGAATTGCCCCTAATAGCATAAAGTTCTAGACTCTGCCCTGGAAGCAGCTGGTCCTTTTTAATGTAAATCTGGATTACAGAGTTGCAGTACCTCTTTGCTTGCATCAGTGAAGTGACCATATATAACAAGCCAGCAGTCCAGGGAATTAATTCAACTGAAAAATAAACTTCTTCCTGTGTTAATTTTTGGAAGGATCCATTCCCAACCTGATTTGCCATTTGACCTTACAAACACTTGTGCTGCCACCATGCAGGAATGAGAGTGGATTACAGCTGGATTACAGACTGCAGCTGTTCAGGCCAGGAGCCAGATGCAAGTAGTTTTAGATACTTTTGTCTTTTGACTGACGGCAGAGGGATTTTTTAACTTATGCCTTGTGGCTGGTGTCCTGTTTTGAAATGTTGGGAAATTATTGAACACTCAAACATAGAATCATAGAGTATGGTGAGTTGCAAGGGACCCATAAGGATCATTGAGTCCAACTCCATGCTCCTTGCAGGAATACCTAAAACTAAACCATGTGACTAAGAGCATCATCCAGATGCCCTGGGAACACATGAGCTTTGCTGTAGAATTGTAGTGTTTTAGTTGATTTATTACAGTATTTTTGAGCAATCTGCAGTGGGAAGTGCCAAAATTGGCTCAAAGCACAATTGAACAGTGTTTTCAGTAGATTACTCCTTTTTGCTCTCTATGTTTTTTGCGATATTGTAGATTCTTTACATTCTGAATCTGCTTTCAGGATGTGTATTAATGCTGCTTCTGGTTACCTGCTGATGTCCTGAAACAGCTTCTAGATGTTTTTTGTGAGCATGTTTTGTAATTTTTCAGTATTAAATTGAACTCTCATTTATATGGGTGTACCGGTTTTGGCTGGGATACGGTTAATTTTCTTCACGGTAGCTTGTATGGGGCTATGTTCTGGGTTTGTGATGAGAACAGTGTTTGATACCACAGCTGTGGTTTAGTTACTGCTGAGCAGCGCTTCATCCCACTGTGATGGGAGTGAGCCACAGGCTGTGTGATGCTTAGTCGCCTACTGGGATTAAATGGCAGCGATGGGCAATGCGCAAATTGATTTAATAGTAAAACATTATAATATAAATATAATCACTATGGTAGCTGTTTCGTGTATGTGAGCTCTTTCAAGTCTGCTTTTTCTTTCTTGCAGTCCCTACTCAGAAGTCCAGAAGTAGTGCAGTTTCTACAGAAACAACAGCAACTGCTAAGTCAGCAGGCTTTGGAACAAAGGCAGCAACAGTTTCAAGGAGCACCTGGGTAATCGGGACAGATCAATGACCTGCAGATGAGTCTGGTGCTGAAGGAGCACTAGGATGTGTATTTTATATAAATACAAAGAATCTCAACGTTAAAGGAAAACTAAAGTTGCTGCTGTACTTGTTACTTGTTTGCACTTTGGAGGTTTTGAGCTGCTTGTATGTCTGCAAACTTGTGAGCAAATCTGGAGGAGTCTATTTTTTGATTCCTTTTAAGACTTCATTTTAATGTTTAATTTTTTTAATAGAAATTTGTTTATATTAGTAATGTTTAGCTGTACACCCTCTTCCTACCGAAGTCTTCCACTAAATTAACAATTTTCTATATAAGGATTTACTGTTAAACAAGTCACTCTTTGATGACAATCATTGAAGGAAGTCAGTTACTTTCTATGGAAGTGGTGAAATAAAGTCCTGAATTTGAGCCAGTCCATTGGCATAACCTAACAGCAATCGCTCAGGGATATGAGAAACTTATGTCCAGTAGAATCTTGCACTAAAGGCAAAGACAGCATGCCGTCAAGAAGTCGATCCAGTGGCTCAGAAAAGTGCAAATCGGGTGATTCTCCTGGTATATATTCATTACCTGCAGTTTGAGTAGGTTTGAAATGCATCATGGTCTGTGCAAAGCATGTAAAAGAATTTGTGTTTAATGGTTCCAAAAGTGATAAAGGCCAAAAAGCTTTAGAGAAGAATTAAGTGGAACATACGCAACTGAGAGTTGGACCTTGTTTTGTGGAGTTATTCCTAAGGACCAACGTCTTGTACATGAAATATAACTTAATTATAGATAAGAATATCACTCATTTTTAAGTGACTAAATTAAATTTTAAAGCTTTTAACTCCTAATAGTAAATGCATTCACAAACTATAATGTAATTGTTTTTTCCTTTATGGAGTCTTTTAACTATACTTCTTTTAGAAAAAAAAATCTTCTGTTAAGACAACTGGTATCTTATTGGCTCTAACGCTGGACTTCTCAGGTTTTCAGCCAATTCAGATGAACTTGCAATTGATTGGGTTAAGAATCCAAACTATATTTATCTAAGTGTTGAATCCCACGCTTTGTTTTTAAAACAGTTTCGTATTAAAGCACATTTCTGAATGGTGTAGATGCTTATTAAAGTTCTACTTTGATATTGCAGCAGTTTGATCCGCTAAATAATATCTTTTCACGAGTATTTGTTAGTCTTAAGAATTTTTACAAGCTGTGCTTTGTGTATGTATATAACTTGTCAGTAGGGATTTATTGTATTTAGCATTGTGCAAGTTGTTCTTTAAAAAAGAAATTGAAAAACTTTGTAACAACAGTTCTGGACCAATAAGTGTTTGAGTAAAATCTTTGTTTTTCTTTAAAAAACAAAACCAAAGCCTGTTCTTTTTTGTTCTGTTAAGTTTGTGTGGTGTTTTTGTTTTTCTGTTCTAAAATGGCTAGTTCTGACTAGGTGGCATTAAAACTTTTTTTCCAAGGCTCTTGTTATAGAAAGTTATTTTAGCTTTAAGTAAAATCGTATGGCTCTTTTCGTTGTGTCAGAATACATGTGAAAACCTAACGGGCTGAAATCATAGAATGAAGTATTTGCTTTTGTTTTAAGTGGTCAGCTTATGGAAGCATTTAAGTGAACAGTTCCGATTAAACTTTAAAAAACCAAGCAAACCCTCTAGTAGAAAAGGGGCAGAGGGAGTGTTTGTTAAGACAGTACTGAACGAGTTGGTTCCCTCAGAACAAATAAAACTTGCTAAAGATGTGCATAGAGATGTTCAGCACAGCACAGCTCACCTATCCTGTGTTTCTGGTGGTCTGTGGTGTCGGTACCTGACAGCCTGGTGCAGATATGGGGAGATGTGCTGGTAACAGGGTGGTCCTGTTCAGGCAGGGTGTCAGGTGGGATTCCCAAGCTGTGTGTGAACCCAGCAGTGGCTCCTAGACTATTGTCTTCTACTTCCTTCCTTCTGTTATTGCAGAACAAATATTAATTTTAGGAAGACTAAAACCTGACTTCTGCAACAGTACATTCTTACTACAGCTCTCTTTTTCCTTGAGCACTTTGAGACCTGCACAGCTGCAAGTCTGTCTTCCTACTAATGTCAGGCTGGTCCACAGCTGGGGCTTCTGTCACAGGGCGGCATCACTGCTCATTAACTGCCTGTGGGTTCAGGGCTGCCTCCCTCAGAAGTGGGCTGAACCATCCTCTTGAATCTTCAAATCTACCGCATGACGGCGAGAGATGCACATACTTTGACATGCAGATTTTATGTCATAATTTTCAATCTATTTTATAGTGTCTGGCATCCCATTCTGCTGGAAGTGTTGCTTCATCCCATTACTTGGTGAAATCACTGATTCCTCTTGCATAACACTGGCTTGTATGAATAAATGCTAATTATAATGCTCTGGATCCCAAAGCTGCTGGTGATCAAACTGGGACCTACAGCTTTCTAGGGACAATCTCTTTCAAAAAGAAAAATGGGAAACAAGAAAGGAAGGAGCTCTTAAATCAGAAATATCTTTATTAACAGTAAAACACAAGACGTGAATAATCCCTTTTAGAATAGGATAATTCCATCAAAGAAAATGGAGTGTGTTAGAAAGTGTATTGTTCAAACATCAGACTAAATACGTTGACTTAAGAATGCCTCAAATCAAGTGCAGCAGGAGGGATGCTTATGAAAATGTCCACTTGATCATCACTTGTTACATCTTGATAGGACAGGGCATGGCATAGAGTACTCTGGGCTGACTGGAGGACTCCAAGCTGCCCTGATCTCTCAGGCTCCTAAAACTCTGACAGTCTCAAGAGGCAGGAGTCCAAGCAGTGTTTTTTATACAGCGATCTACACTGTTTTACAGAATATCACTGATGTGAATAATACTTCCTTCTGGATGGTGCAGACATTTTGCTTTGATTCTGATGGAAAAGAGAGGGCAGAATTGTTCATAGACAGAAGTGACACTATTAAATCTATGTATAATTCATGGTTCTTTTCTGCACCAGACTGATAGCTTGCACTTAACACAAAAACCCCCGCACTTTGCTTGAATCCACCATTGTGGCCCCTTGACTGCACAGAACTTGAGAACCTTACGGCTTCATCGAGCCACACAAAAAGGCCTGTTTCCTCACTTGTCTCACTTCTCAGCCCCATTTGTAGCACAGAGGCGATACTGAAATGAGGGATTACATTGCTAACACTCACTTATCTGCAGGAAGTATGCTGTGGTACATGGAATTTGTACTTCGAAAGTATTATAAATAATTAAAAACTCAAATTGCTTAAGTAAGTGAAGAGAATTTATCTGAATGTGCATGATCTTTGCTCATCATATTTGCTCCTTCACTCTCTTTTTTGCAAAGGTTCTCATGGACATAACTGAATTAATGAGATTGAACACACACTTCAGCATCAAAAAACCTCTATGAAACATGATGTGCTCACTACTGTGTTTGTTAGTGCAAGGCGTCAGACTTTACCAAGTTTTTTTTAGCTTTTCTTTGCTGATGAGGTCTGTATTTAAAATTATTAACAGGTTGGTCTATTCCTTCCTATGCTATTCATATGCAATATTATTTGAATACTAACACGGAATATAAAATAGCAGCATCCATGGATAATAAAAACACTATGACTGAAGATCTAAAAACTGTTCACAATTAGCTGCAAATATTCACATTGGCTATAATGGAACAGTAGCTGACTCTGGAGGACGTAGTGGTTATGCCTACCTTGCATAAGAGACACGGCCTGCAAATTAGGTTCATTATCTGTACAGGCACCAAGTTTGCAAGCATGGCCCAGGTGCAAGTGGAGGTGTCCTCTTGTTAGGACTCTCACGTCTCACCTACCTGGCAGGAAAGCATGGCATCAATATGGCAATACAATGTAAGGCACGCCTGGGCAAACTGTTTGGAAAGCCCTGAGGTGAACAGCTAACAGGATTCTGGCTGCTCCTGTCCACTCTGGAGCTTCGTGTGAGTAGATGATTGGAACAAACCAAGGGCTGTGGTTTGTGCTGGTACACAACAAGCAGAAGAGTTTGTCTGCACTAGAGACAGAAAGCAATTTCTCTCTGCTGAACAAAGACTAAATGCCCACTCAGGCTTTTTGTACCACGCAGAAAGGTACTCCCAGAGCTGCCATTAGGAAGAAGCCCTTTTTCAGTGACTGCAATGAAGCCTACAGATTGAGAAACCTTTTATTCACAGAGCTAAAGTCTCACATAATCTCTCTCCCCGTGGCAAGATGGGACCAACTCTATCAGGCTCTTTTTTGATGGTGGCCTGACCTCTTAGTCGCTCTCTTGGAAGCACACTTGTCCATTCTTATTTCCTCTTACAAATGTGATTTCATAGTCAGGAGCCTCTTGTGAAGGCTCCTGCATCCTCCTTTAGGCACTGCAATTTCTCACCTATGCATGAAGTGAGTTGCTTTATTGCAATTCTCAGGTAGACGTTCTATAAAATCAGTGTCTTTTAGTCACGCAGTTTCTGTTCAGATTGCAGTTTTCTTAGAGGAGCACATGCTGGATGTGTTTATAGCATCCTTGAATCATTGCCCCAAAGCTGAACTCCTCATTAGTCCTGCAGGGAGGCAGATGGCAGTCTTGCAAGCGCAGTTCCCAGTTGCAACCACAGCCCACTACCTGGCTCACACGGGACACCATTTGCCCCAACATATCTAATGGCTTAATCAGGAGGCTGGCACACTCAGCCAGGCTGTGTATATACAAAGCACCAAATCAAGGATCGTGGTACTTCAAGCTGCTCCTAAAACAAGTCTTGATTAGTTTAGATGTGAATGTAAAAAGATCTAGTGAATACAATGGCTGCCCAAACATGTAATGCCGTGATAACTCCAGCGATGACCACTGAGCATATCTGGTCATATGCTCTCTCCTTCACAGTCCCTTCATCCTCTCAGTGCATCTCCAGCGACTGAAACCAACCATGAACTATGAGTCCTCTATAAAAATCTTCTCATCCCCTTCAGTGGGGTTTCCACTCAACCAGAAGGACTTGGGTTCAGATGTTCAAGTAAGAGCTGTCTCTCCAGGCTTCTCCAGGGCAAGGAGCCTTTGGCTTGGAGAGCACGTTGGACATATTACATTAGGTTAATTTCTGATTATATAAATCTATATCCTGGGCAGCACTTCTCAACTTTGAAAAATGGTATTTAATTACCCTAAGACTCATTAACCTTTCTTTCTTGTGTTTGGTTTTGGTTTTACTAAGTTAGGTTATGGGGAGCCAGGGGAGAGAAGTGAATAGGACAGAGGATGTAATGTTTCTTTCCTGTGCTGAGCACCATGTAGTGCTCAAGTTTTCCTGAAAATTACAGCTGCACCATGGAAGTCTCTAATGAGCCAAGAAAATTGGCCTTATACTTGAGACCCCTTCAAGGTTACTAAATTTGATCAAGCTTCTTTATAAATCATTTCCATCCATCCAAGGAAACACAGTCTCTGCCTGAGCTGCCTCCGTAATCCAGTTGTTTGTGCAACTCCTTAGTCCCTGGTGAGACTTTCTGATTCGTATCACTTATAGGCGAAGGTGACTGTTGTAAGCCAGGAAGGAACAAGGGCTGATTAGATAAAGTTACAGTCACAAGTGCCTGATTTTCTCCATTTTAAGAGTTGTGTGACGATGTTTACAGTGAGAGATGTTTGCAGTGTTGATTTTACGCTAAGGGAACATTAATGCCTCGTAACTTTGTCCTGCACTGAACTCATGCAGAAACAGCTGAGGATAAACATACATGCCTCATCCTGATACTAACAAACAGAACAACTCCTGCCTGTGGCAACCAGTTATCACCAAATCTCTGCACAGACCCACAGAATAATGTAAATTGGGAGGGATCTCTGCAGGGCATCAAGTCTGATGCTCAAGGCAGGGACCACTCAGAGAAGGCTGCTCAGAGCAGTGAATGTCTTGACACAATACCTGCTGGAGACATGGAAGGAATTTCCTCAACTCCAGTTGATGTTTCTCGGGGCCACAGCTCCTCTTCATGTTGCTGATATATAAATTCTTCAGACTGAGCACGGCAAAACACGGAATTCTCATGAGGGGTAAAAATGCTTGTGGCATAGCATCTGATGGGGAGGAAAAGCATGTGCTCCACTGCTGAATGCTACAGCCATTGCTGTACTGTATCTGATCAGCTGTTACAGTGCAAGGTTATGGGACCGAGTCATCAGAGCAGCAGTGCCACTAAATGGCTCCAGGCAGTTAGTGTGCTGGATCTGCTTCCGTCACCTCTGGATGCAAATGACACATTCATACTGGTGCTCTGAACTGGCAGCACTTAAGCAGTCTTCTTCTCCTGACCACTCAACAGGAAAACAAGTGGTCTATGTACCACGATGGATGTGTTTTATGACTCTGCCTAATCAAACACCCACCGCTGCCTGCTGATGCCTTCTGTTTCTCCACAGAAATTTTCAAGAGGGTTTGAACTGTTGGCAACTCAAAAAACATAGAAAAAAAAAAATCTGTCTTTGACTAAGTAGTCTCCCTGTAAGTGGCTTTAAATCTCTCAGTAAGAGCTAGAGTATTAATGCGTACATTTAAATGATTTAAATTGACTACAGGTTGATAGGTTCATGAAGACCTTTCAGCAGAAAACATCTCCTTCGAAACGGGGAGACATTAAAGTGAGATACAAAGTTACATTGTTATAAATTATGAGAAATCTGCATTTTTAACTAAGCCCAATTCACATATACTAGAGAAGCCTGTAAGAGACACTGTGTTCAAAGAGAAATGAATTGTTTATTACCCCTACTTTTTACCACGGCATCTGGGCAGGGGTCATCTTCCCATTTGCTTGTTTGCCTCATCCACTGTTACCACTTCCTCCTTTTGTTGGGAGCTCTCCCATTCTTTTGGGAAGGAGCTGGCAGCTGCTGTGTGTTTGCACAGCATCTCACACAGTGGACTAAGGCCCTAGAGGCCACCAAACCAGGAAATAGTTGACACAGTGATACCAGTCTTCCAAAAGGCCAACAACTCCGAGATGCCTGTTGGCTTTGATTGCCTAGAATCAGGTGCTTCAGTCCAACTTTCAGCAAATAGTTAAATTTGCTGAAATTCATCTCATCTTAATGTAGACATTTTAAATAATCCAGAAGAATCATGCTCCAGAAATGCCCCTTTACTTACTAGTTAGTGAATATTAAGGTGACTAACTTTAAGGAGATGCATGTGTGGACTCATTGAAGCCAAATCCTATTTGTATGAGGATTACTATAAAAGTAGACATACAGGAAAGGAATAACTACTCTGAATTTACCAACTTCCTTTTAAACAACTCAGACACTTACTGAGCAAGCTTCTACTAGGCTGGGAAAGCCACCACATCTTCCCTAGGGCCCACCACACCTACTTTTGGATATGTCCGATGCAGCAGTCCACATTTGAGCTAGTTACCCTGAGTTCCACTTATACTCAATGGAATGACATAGACATGCTCAGAGTACAGTGTATTTCACCCACTTGAAATACCTGCCTCATGATGAAATGAATGATGCCCCAGAAGAACCTGCTCTTCACTGACCAGCCAATTCTCCTCTGCAGCATCAGCTGGAACCTCGGTTCTGGAGCTACCCAAGAGCAGATGTATCTCAGAACAGCCCCCTTTGCCTTCTGTGAGGAAGATGACAATGCTGAGGATGCCTAAAATCAAGCCCTAGGCTCCTCTCTATATTAGGAGGGAAGGAGGTTTCAGCCTAAAAGGCAAGGAAGAATCTAGGATAAAAGACAGGGCTAAAACCCAAACAGGAGAGGTGGTTTTCTCTGTCCTTAGCTGCTAAGAAAGTAAAGGGATGAGCAACATGAAAAGCACAGAGTAATCACCAGAGAAAGGGTGCAATAAACATGCTAAAACCCGTGTTACCAGTACCTTGGTACCGTGACACCGACAACAGAGGGAGCTGAGGGAAATGGCTCTTTCCAAACTAATTCATCTCAAGTTTGCTAAACAGTAAATGGCATGCCTGGAATTTCTGTGTAACATTATTATTGGGTTTCATTGCTGCAGAAGACTGTAAAGCTTTTCCTGTTCCACAGTGACACTGCAGACATCAAATGGTGACAGAATAGTGTTCTTCATATTTTAAAATTTGCTATACAGCTTGCTAGCTTAAGCTCAAGCTTAACAATAATTTATCCTCTCATGCCCTACAAATTCTGCAGACAGCTGAAGGTGCATTCAAATGAAGTGACCCTGCTAGTTTACTGATTCTTCTGCTCTGTTCATAATTACCATCCCATAACAGGTATTACATAGCATCTAAAACACATGGAAAGTCTTTCCAGTTAATGTTATTTTCTTTGCATATGTGATGTAGATGAAGATTTCAGGCATCCTCTTCTAATTATGCGGTAAAATGCATAGTGACAGATATTGTGTGAGAAGAAAAGAAACATTCTGTAAACCATTTTTTTTACCCTTCGGGATTCTTCTGGTGTGTTCTAAGGAAGAATAAGACTGGAGATGTTATCACTCTTTCTGATTGTTAAAGCAAAACTATTTTCAGTGGTCTGTTATGCCTCAAAAAAAATAATTCTTTACACTTTCAGCAAGGTAATGGAGACCATCAAAATGTAATACTAGTTTCACATGCCTCCTCAGGAAAGGTTACCAAGTGAACAGCATTTTGTAAGGCTGGCTTTGTGGGTGACAGTATGGGCAACAGGTTTCCTTGCTTACAGAAGGACCACAGACAAGGAGCTTTTACAAAGGGTTTGGGTTCTGCCCATAGATTCACTCTTTGCTTGTTCACGGCTTACACTGCCTTACCATCCTCTGCAGGAGAGGCAAAAGCACTGCGAATGATGAAGCCTGTATCTAAGATGAGAAACCATCCATGGGGATGCACGTAGTGACTGGCAGGGAAGCCCTCTCTGTCAAACCCAAGAGTTGCAGTCAGATCCTGAGGACTGGCCCAGCACAGGGGATGGACATAGCTGACTCCAACCTCTTTCTCGTTGGTGGACATGGCTGACTCGCACCTCCTTCTGATTGCATCCTGTGAGCATGGGGCTTCCTGTTCCCAGTACAGAGACAATCCCAAGATGAATGATAAAGTAATTATTCGGTTCTTCAATGCACACTTCATTTCCCTTTTCTGAATCACAGTTCAAGTCCCTTTTAGACGTACCCTTGATATCAGCACAGTAGTCTAACTATAGACAGTCCTAACCTTAAAACAAACTACATCAACACTGTATAATGGATAGGATTCAGTTTACATGCTGGATACATATGTAAGTATGTATGGATTTTGCAAAAAAGCACTGGAAGTTAATTAGTTTTTAAACTTATAGGTGTATATTTAAAATTTTCTTTTTTTTTTTTTCCTTCTTAGGATCTTGTTGCTTTTCAGCGCAGCAGTACCGTACACTACTGTGTTAACAGTATCGACTACTCGGATGGGTCCAGAAAGCTCTGATAAGGCTCCAGTGCTGAATTTGTGCCCAGAGCTGTCTCCTCCTGCCAAATCCTAGGGGAGACAGGGGTGCCTCAGCTCCTCAGAGGATCTGTTGTCCCATCGTGCTTTGCAGTAGGGAGACAGACTGGAATTGCAGTTTAGTCCTTCAGTTCACTGGATAAAAGTCATCTCTATGCATAAGTCCTGTGCACCACCTAAGGTCCTCTTTTAGACCTGAAATTAGGATGTAAAATGGATATAAATGGTGTAGAGATCTGACTTTGGTTGCCTGCAGAGGGGTGAATTTCACCTACTAGGAACAGCTACAGCCAGGTTTCTGAATCCACATGAGAGTGCTGAGAATTCGCACCATTTACTGGCTTGGCTGGGGAATGAAGATGCTCACGGGAAATGTTTGACACTTTTGCAGGAATTTGGCTTATTTTGTACTAGAGAACAGATATGCTATACCTGAATTTCTAAACTTATTGTACTGGCATCAGAGTAACTAGAAACCACAAAACGTAGCGTGAAAAAAAAAAAAAAAGGTAGTAGACTATGTATAGATAAATTTACAGCTACATACATCTACATATAGAAGCTTCTGTTCACTGGAAATCCTATAAGCCACTGCCTGCAATAGCATCCATCCTAAGGGAATTCTAGAGATGATTCTTAAGAGACTGAGGAGATGGGGTTATGAGGTGAGCCCATCTGTGTCAGCACCTTATCCAGCCATTGCAATGGTCCGTGCAGGTGGATCTCAATCCAGCAGGGCGTGCTTGTAACATCTTGGCGATGATACTCTGCTCCCCAGCCCTATAAAAGCATCAAAGGACCAAAGGGTGAGTTTTTTTAATTAAAAAAAAAAAAAATTAAATCACAACTACAGTGCTGACAGTCTTAACACAACTTCAGGTAGTCCATCACCCATGTTCCCAAGATTTAATGCTCTGTCCGAGGGACAATTTTCTCTAGAAACTCTGCTCCTTTTTAAGATCATTGTTATGATAGTTATCAGAGACTAGACGCTGTACTATTAAATTAAAAATGCTCAGTCACACTTCCAGGTGCTGAGACCAACTGGAACAGAAAGGCCTGTTCCCAGTTTTGCTTGCCTGCAAACAGCCCATGGGGAATGGTCACTGCTGTTTGTACGCCAGAGATGTGCCCAGGAAAGTCTGCCAGACTGCTGTCTGGCACAGACAAAAAGCAGGCCAGGCCCTGTCATAACACTTAAATGGGAACTGGGAATGATCCTGGGCACTACTTCATTTATTGGTAGAGAAGCATCCTACAAGTGTAAGACTCTAGAATTTCTAGGTATTTATCTGAACTTCTGGAAACTTCCAGCAAACTCCTATGTACCATACCTAAACTATATATAGACATTTTCCATAGGTTTTTCTGTCCTTCAACATGTCCTCTTTTCCTATGGGAGTTCCCAGCTGTTTGCTGTGGGAAGTCCTGCAGTAATTTCTGTAGCTCTTTCAGGGAGATAAGAGATATGGAAAGTCTGACAGAAGACAGGGATGTAGTGGTAGCAGGGAGAAAAGAGAACCTGCTCCTTAAGCAGGCACGGTGTGTGATCATTAAGCAGGCAGCCTGTTTTCACAGCAACACTAGTCATCCAAGTCGCAGCCCAAAGTCCTACTGCCTGTGTCACTGCTAGAACTGAACTTGGATTTCCATAAGGCACTGTGCAAAACATGGTCCCACTGCAGGATGAGGCTCTTCATTTGTGAGCTGCTTATCAGAGAAGCTGAACCTTACCTGTGATTACAGGTTGATATTCTTGTAATGAAAAAAGACATGGAGGTATATTAAGACTGTTGCCTGCCAAGGGTACCTGAACTGTAGAGTGCTGAGCGACTCAGACTACTGAGGCTGCTAGAACCCACTCCTCTAGACAATCAGCTGCAAAACTAGGATCAACACCAAAACTGTATTCCATAATATGGATAAAATCCATTTCTACCTAATGAACAAAAGGGCAAAGAAAGTGGAAGAGCAACAGGTGCACCCACCAAAGCCCAAATCCTACTTTTAAACTGGCAGCATTTTTCTGACCTGCAGAGTTTTATAGGGCCAGAAGGGGCCCGTGTTCACCTGCACCTCAGACTACAGTTCTGGACATGTCTGCACACACTGTCGCTCTTCGAGGCGGCACAGTCACACTTCTCCATGGGTGAAGTCTCAAGCACTCGGCTGCAGTGAAGCCACATGGCCAGCAGGACCAGTGTCAGCAAAGCCGGTGCACTCTGCCATCGGGCAGGACGGAATGTCTAGAGGAACGGCAACGGGAATGGCCGTTCGTCAGCACAACGTGCCCGGTGCAGAGAGGGCTGGCGGCGTGCGGGTGGCCGCCCATCTCCCTCTGCTGGCAGCACCCACAGGCTCACGGTGCTGCTGCCTGGGACGGCAGGCTGGAGCTCCCGGCGGCGGAAAGGGCCGGGGGGGCAGGACCCCCTGCGCCTCCCGGACATTGACTGGGGCCGCAAGTAGCCTCCTTCGTCTCCCGGGCCGAATCGAACGCGGAAGTGGTGCTCTCTTAATGAGGGAATAAAATGAAAACGACTTGCAAAGCTGTGGTGGTGTTCTGAGCAGATGGTGGGAAGAGGATACCGATATCCCCATGGGGAGACCAGAAATGCGCCTTCTGGCACGGGGAGATCAGCTGACAGGTCCTGCTGCTCCTGCCAGCCTTTCCCACTTCCTGCGGGCAGCAGCTCTCTCCAGCCCAGGCTCCAGCTGCGTCCCAGAGTGCTGAGCTGCCTCACGCAGTGGATCTCGGCCAAGTCTACTGGGTCATACTCTTAGCCCCAAGACCTGGGGAAATGTGGAAGAGAGGTTGCTGGGCTCAGATCTCGGCTAGGAGAAGCTGTCTCTCCACTTTGTGCTTCAGCTGTCTCATCTGTGGAGAGTGGAGAACAGCCATCCTGCTTTGGTCATCAGCAGTGCTCAGTGGATGGAAACTGCTGTCTGCTCTCACTGATGATAACACTCACATTTGCCTGATGGCTGAGCTCCTCCAAGCTGCTCTGTGTGTGCACAAAGGGTATCACAGGGGACAGGACCTTCACTTCCCTCTGTCCTACGTCCTGCCTCCAGAAGATGGTACAGTCCTGTCCTACGTCCTGCCTCCAGAAGATGGTACAGTCCTGGCAAGTTTCTCACGTCTGGTCTCCACCCTTCCTTGCCTCCCAGCCAGTATCTCAAGCATTGGTGGAGCAGGAGACAGGGCCTCCAGCCCTTTGGCTCTGCTTGTCCTGTGGGCTGTGGGTAACCAGCAGCATCTGGACACAAATCAGGGGAGAAGCCACAGGACTGCCCATCACCTGGGGGTTCTTGGTGTGTGGCTCTGACCAACAACACACTCCTCTGTGCACTGTATGCCCAACACCCAGGGGCATTCCTGTCCCCAGACTGAACACACCAGGGCTCACACCTTGGGAGAGAAATAATTTGAAAAGACTGAATACAGGAAAGGGTTTTCACAGGCCAGGAGGGAAGGACCTAGATGAGATTTGCATAGCCATTTTCCAAAGGTCATGGGAAAGGGCTCAAAATAACTCTTTGCACTGGTCTTCTGGTGCCTGAAGAACTATAGTGGCTGCTGTTGTTTCAACAAAGCAAGGTGATAATAGGGCAGCAGCATTATTTAGTGCATCAACACCACCGTTTCTGCTGCCATGCTGGGCGTGGAGGCAGATAACACATCAAAGAGACTGAGTTGCTGAGATAAAGAAAATATTACGTAACTGGCTACACTGCCTTTACAAACAACATGCCCATTCACGTCTCCCATTAAAGAAAATGCTGTTTGTTTGGTTTCTTCGCTTTCTGTTTTTTCCCCTAGTGCTCGCGTATGAACAAGATGTTAGTTCCTTTCCAAGAACAAAGCAACAGCATGGTCATGGGCAGGGACATTTTGGCTTGGACTCCTGGGAGAAGTTACAGGGCACTCTTAATTCTCTCAGAGAGCTAAGGAAATGGGTCCTAAGGATGGCTGAAAAGAGTCTAGACCAAAAAGCTGCATAAGACTCAACTCATCTGCTTTGCAGAACATAGGGGAACTGGGTTCGAGCCTCAAGCAGTTTTGTAGTGTCTTAGATGTGAATTCAATTGGCTTGATTCAGTCATTTGTATAGAACCAAATCTGCAAGACAAAGGGACATACTCAAGCTACTTCTTATGGCTCCTAGCAGGACCAACTGGCTCTTAGTGGTGCAACTTCTGTAGTTTGCAGGCTGGAAGCTCGCCCCAGAAGCACTACAGGAAGTCAGTCTAACGCATCTGTAAACAGTCTTGAAACATTCATCATTCTCTGGGTTTTAGATGCTATAATAGGCACCTAAGTAGATCCTAAGTACTAAAAGGAGTCAAGAGATCTCATTCTGGTGAGAAGGCCATTCAGAAGATTTAAGAAACTCCCACACAGCCTGACACATGCCACACAGAGCAATCAGACTGCAAAGGTCAGATATGAAAGACATGGAAACAGTAGTGGCTTTGGTAGTCTCCTGTCTCTTCCAAATAACAGGGGTAAGTTCAGATGTTTTTTGTATTCTGCTTGCAAGAAGTCCTGGTTGTGTGGCTGGCCAGAGTGAATGTCATCAGAAATTCAGACAATCTCTCGCCAGGGATCAGATAGGTGCTAAACAACAATTTTCAGCAAGCTCAGTGGAGGCTGAAGGAGGACCCAGTGTTTCTTGACTGAGACCATATATACCAGTCTTTAGTAATTGTGTGACTGTAAATTAGTCTAGAGACATGACATTCTTTTCAGATCTATGGCTCTACCAAGCTCTATTGCAAACCAGTAATGACAGGAGAGATCACAACTGCCTAAAATATGTGCTACAACATTCACATGTTGGTAAGCCCCTCTAAGATGAGCTTTTTATGCAGTCAATGAGGGAACATCACCATCCAGTATCTGCTTATTTTCCACAAAAAGCCTGTGGAATACCTGATTTTGGAATCTAAGAAATTTCCAGGCTGACCACAAAAGCTACTGATTTTAAGAACCTAGAGGGCTATGCTGGAAAACAGGCAGTCTATATTGCTATTGTCAAGCTGGGTGTCTAAATCCTCCCTTGGGAAGGATTTGATAGGGTTAAGTTTTGCACCAAAGCCAACCAGTGATAGGCTTTGCCTTTTCAGAAATGCAAGAGAAAAGAAAGAATCCTTACTTTAACAAAGCTCATTCGAATAGTACACATCTTGGTCAGCTCATACACCACTTCAAAACCATGATTGACTGACTGGGCAAGCAGCTGGGCAAAGAGCTGGTTATTGAAGATTTTGAGGCTACAGCCACTGGGGATCTTGCAGACAGTGGCTGGGTGGAAGCCATGCTGGTAGTTACAGTTGCGGCTTTGCACAAAAATACTGCTGTCACTGACACATTCAGCATAAACCTCCCCACCGACGTAGTAAAGATGAACACCTTGAAAAAGAAAAATAACATGCATTATTTCTCCATTGTTCAAAACACACTTTATACCAGTAATTCATTTTTACTGGTGCGGGCATCATTACAGGTGCTCAGTGCCTATACAGTGCCTTTTAAAAGACAGTAAACTGTGTGCATGGACATGTATCTGTACAATAGACCCACCAAAATGAATGGAAAATTGTCATGAACTGGTCTAGGAGGTACTGGTCTAGAAGAAGAAAGTTGTGGCACGTTATATTTTTCTTGGTTTCTCAGTGAAGGTTGGTTTAACCAAACAGCACAGTACTTTATGACTTAAAAGCAAACAAAACAAAGCAAAATATTTATTTGCAGTGAGATCTTCATCAGTGCAAGTATGGCAATGGGGACCCAGACTGCTTAAACACGAGCATGAAACCACACCCTGAAGGGGGCCAAGTCCTCTGTGAAGATGCCTTCTGATGGCCAGATTAGGTGATATGAACCCCACTTATGGCCAAGAGAGGTGGAAGAACTCAGTTCTTTGTTCTCATAAAAAACAGCACCAAATAAAAATAACTTCCTCCTTTCTACTCCCAGGTACGGCATTCAAACCATAACATACAAATGGCTCACGTTCACAGAATCTCAGTGAGCTGCCTGCAAAGCTAGTGATAACTATGCTTTAACAATTCAGTCGTAATTAGTCTTATTCCTGTTGTCTTTCATACAAAAAAGACTGGTTACGTATTCCCAGTCTGTTCACCATTCTGTGGTCATGACAGCAAGGGGCATCAGCACATCCTTAGGACAAAAACAGCCTCTAAACAGAAGTGGGAAAGGCTCAGGGAAAAGCAAGTTGAGTGAGAAAGGAATCTGGGAAAAACACTCTCTCCCATAGACTTTCAGGGTGACTCAGAGGGGCACTTTAAAGTCTGTCTTCAAGCCATCACTTGACTTCTACTTCTATGCACCCATGAGGTCTCAAATTAGATGTGAGTGGTGGGGGTGTGGCTCAGAGCACACACTAGTACTGCACTGGGAACACGGGTGAGATGACAGCTCCATTAGACCAGTTGTGACCTCCAGTCCACCTGCACCAGACATTAGAGGGTACTGCATGTTGTGACTGCTATTACTTGACCTATGTCTCCTTTCTCTTCTGTAGAAGATGAATAGAAGGGAAGGGCTGAAAACACAAAGGTCCTAGCTGACCTTGATGAGTCCTTACAACTTTCTGAAATAGATAGAGTGAGAACATAGGGTAGGCAGATAAGAATAAGGACAAAAAAAATGTTCACCACATTTCAAATCTTCAGGTATAGCTACTGATTTAGGGTGACTACAATTCTGGGTGCTGAGGTGAAAAATTTTAAAGGCTGGATTCTTGGAGTATATTGAGTAACCCAAGCCCTGACGAAAATGAATGCTTTCAAAGGAGTTGCCCAAACCATGGACTGTAATAACAAAACCACCAAAGTCACTTCTGAAAGCAGATGCTACAATTTGCTTTTTTCTTGTGGACTTTTTAAAAGCAATAAATACATTGGTAATGAAATGTCAGCAAGCATTTCCATTCTTCTGGCATTTGTTCTCAAGGAAGCCAAGCAGCTGAATACATATTTGTAGAAGACCAAATCAAGGGTCCATATGTTTTAGCAGGGTTTCATTGCTCTCTGCAGAAACTGGAAATTCAGCAGTCTCCAAGCATCCACATCTTTTTGACACCCTGATTAGAAGTCCCCTCTTTGTCCTTGAATTCTGACTGCTGAAACAGGTCCAATTGCTAGTAGATGTTGCATTGTGTTCTGGATTGTTTTTAGCTTTGATGTGGTATTTCCAGGAAACCGTTTCACGCTGATACACTAGATGACAATTCAATCACATATCCTTATCCTACTGAGCTAATCTTGTTTACTCACTTTTTTCTCCCCTGTTAACATATGACAATTGTATCCATTTCAGTAGCTTTCATCTGTCCAGCACGTCTTTGAACTACACACTTTTGGAGCTGCTCTGTGCTCTTCTGCAGGCCTGTACTGGTGCCCCTTCTACTCCACTTGAACATGTTTTTTTTAAGATTTGCATAAACAGGGAAGAGCAGTAAAATTAAGGATCTCTGATATACTAAGCTCCCCTCTGGGCAACTTGCTCCTTTCCTTTGGGCAGATTCCTAGTGTAAGACTTTAAAGGACTTTTAATCAATGAAGACAGATCTTCAAATTTGAATGGGTCAGGACTATTAGCATTTACCTAATTTTCTTTCTGTTCTGTCTCTTCCTCTTTTGGGGCAGAAAGTCACAGGACGTAACATCCTCAAATGACAGCTTTGACTGGGATCTTTTGTCATGTTTCTTTTAGGGCTGGGCTCAGCTTTGATCTATACTCCTCTGACAGCTTATGCTGATACAGCAGCTTTACTTTATTTTCTGAGTAAGTTAGAACTAGATGTACAACCCATTTTCATCCCTCACAACATAAAACAGACACTTGTAGCATCACACTGGCTTCACACAGTGCATCTGCAGCACAAGTTCTTTCCTTTCTGGAGAAAAGTGCAAGAGCTAAGTACATCTCCACTCGCCTTCAGGTTCACTGTTGTTTGTAAAAACTATGTCACATTTGTCTCAGAGCTTCTTCATATTCAGTCATTCAACACTAGACTATCAAAAGCCAATTAATATACTGCTCTAGGCCTGGGAAATGAGGTGAGGTTGACAAGATAATAGGAGTGGACCAATTAGAGTTAATTAGCCCAGTGGGAAATCCATTCCCAGGCAGCTACTGGTGAGAGGCTGGGTTGGCAAGATAATGAGTCTAGACTGGATATACCAGAACAGGCAAAGCTTCATCGGCACAGAGAAGTGGCCAGTACAGGGCCTCTGACTCACTGCCACAAACAGCAGTAAGTTCAGGGAGAATATCAGGCCCTACACAGCCCTAGTGATCTGGGATGGAGCACTTGCAGCCACTCATGTCCAGGTGTGGTCTCCTTGTACTTGTCACCAGTAGCATATGATCCTGCACGCGCAGGGTCTATGTACATCAGAAGGGGAGCATACAAGGAGAACTGCTGGAGAGAGAATCCAAGACTTAGTTTTACTGGCAAGAAGTAGACAAAGCAGGGAATCAGACTGGTAGAGGGGAAAAGCTACAAAGGCAACTCTGGTAGAGTTCTTCAGCTAAGCAACTCAACTACTAAGTGTATCATCCATCTCCCTTTGTTACTTGGTGGGAGAAGAACCAGCTCTGAGGCACCAGCAATTATCCTTTTAGTGGCATTTCAATGGCAATATTCCCAGTTGCCAGAAGCTCTAATAAATAAAATGAAAATATATACTGCTAAATTAGAACTCACAACTATAAACAACATTTTTGTCTTTGCTGGCCAAGTAAATAGCTTTTGTAAGGAGCTAGTCCACTGACTGCTATCATCCAGTCAGGGAAGAATCAGTTGTTTTTCTTCTATTTCAGAGCTTTTGTTTTAAGACAAGAACATGTGACAAATCAGCTAGGTTTGTTAATGCAATGCAATGAACAGGTCTTTCAAGCTCTGAATAGATCCAAGAAGGGATTTCCTCTTACCTTTTCCTATGTGTCTCCTGGTGTTTTCTATAGTAGAGTTGCGGTTTACATTTGAGAGCAGTCCCAGGCAGAACCTGTTTTTGTTATTTGAGGGATCTGTAAAGCCATCTATAAGGATACTTCGAGAGGAAGCTTGGAAAGTCTCCCCGACCCGGTTGTTGAGTTCATAGTAGGCAACTGAGCACCAGTGTTGGGGTTCCTCATAGCAAACAGGTCGAAAGTCTGCAAGAAATAAAATTAATCAGCTGCTCAGGTCTCAGCAATATTTTTTAAACAATCATTCTCTGTTTTGTTTCCTCCTTCCCTCACTCCTACTCCCCCCACCCCCCCCACCCCCCCCCCGCCCCGGCTCTTCATCTAAACAGTCACTTATGTCACGCTTTATCTCAACAGCAACTTCTGTTTCTTCTTAGTTTTATGACTGAAACCCTAAACATGCAAAGAGCTGGATACAAGCTTAACTCTAAGCCTCCAAGGAGTCCCACTTGTTCTTAAAAGTGATAACTCCACTGCATTAAATTAAGCACATGCTGACATTCCTTGCTGAATGGGGGCCCAAACTCTACACTGAAAATAGTAAGGGATACATCTGCTCCACACACCAGCAGGAGCTAGGGATGACAGATGGGCTCAAAGCAAGTTAAAACTGAGCCAAGCCTTCAGCCTAATACCAAACTCTAAAGTTCAGAAGTAATCAATCACTTCCCCCCGTTTTTTTGCATGCTTTGGGGCTTTCCGCTTCCATGTGGGACCATAAGCAGGAATGTCAGCAAGGTCATTTCTTTTGGATCTACTCCTGCCCAGGTTTTCTAACTCAGAGACAGAGAAAGACTCAAAAAATGTAACAGAATCTCTAAGCCTCATTCATCTTACAAGAATTAGTAGGAAACCTTATCCTATCTGCCCAGCGCAGGCATGTGAGCACCCCTGCCCCCAGAGCATCTCTGCACATAACCTCTAATAAACTACAAACTAATATTCACAAGGGCAGTGATCAGGGATGGTAAACTATGATAAAGAGATTAAAGCATCTCAACAATTTATTTAAAAGTATTGGTGCCTGATAACCAGTTATTATCTAGCCATTCTGTGTATCCATCTGCAATTATCACTATCACCCTCATCTTCCTTCTGCTCCAGTTCTGTGATACAAACGTATTCCTCATTGTTTCAGAAGGCTGGCATTATTTTTTTAATGTGCATGTGTGTGCACAATGTTCAGTCCTCATGCCATAAAGGACATCTGTAAGAACAATGGTGATTTTTCCTTTGCAGTAGCAGGAAGCCACAGGAAAATCCAGCAGAGGAGCTCCATTTCCCCTTGCTGCTCTGCAGGAATGGACTTTGAATGGTGGAGGCATCACCTACCACTACTAGTCTGAAGGTAGAGGAGTCCATACTGGAGAGGTCAAGAAATTACTTTGAAGGAGCAAGGAAGATCCCACACCCTTCTACTCTGAGTACCCATGTCCTCTCCCACTAAAGCATTCTTGTATGAGGATAAAGAGTTTGATCTTTGGTAAAAATCTCTTTGTACTTCACTAGAACATGTCCTTTTCTTTTCTAGCCAGCCATTAATGTAATATTAATGCAAAGATGGCAGTAAGAAAGGCCCCAACCACAAGGCTTTAAAGTACTTGAAACCCAGAACTGAAGGTGATGAAGAAAGCAGTTCTGATATTGATAGTGCTCTTGAGTGTTATATTGCCTCACCATCCTCGATTTGGTATCTTTGTCTTTACAACAGTGTTTATACAACAGATAACGGTGTTTGCTTTTATTTATCTGTAACTTCACACATATTTCACTGAAGTCTTAAATCAACTTACTCTGCTAGCTAATGGATGGGTCTAGTACATAGCCTTACTACAAAGCTGGCTGAAACCTATTACTACAAATCACTGAACCTTCTTATTCAAATAACAATTTTTTTGCTTAACAGTTTTTCTTTGAAGAATAGTAAAAATGGTTATTTACTTTCAGCTTCTCCATCAGCAGATTTACCTCCATTGGGCAAAGATAGCACTAGTTGACTTTCAGCTATTGCATCCATTGACCGCCCATTGTGGGTTCCCGGAGGTTCTCTTGCATGGTAAGGCGGGGGTGGAGTTTCCACTATTAGAAAGAAGGAAAGAAAGAAAAGAAAGAAATGACACCTAAATTAGGATGTTGGTAAATTCTCTACGGCTTTTCCTGGTGAATACTTAACTTCTTCAGCATTGTTTATCTAGGAACGGGCTGGAAACAGAAAAATAGGCATGTGCAGACAGTGCGTCTGAGCTACTTTGGCCATACACCTTAAGATGCAATGAATTTTGTTCTTGAGTGCCTGTTTTTCTCCACTGATTACAAAAACAGTATAGACAATTGCATGAGATGCAGAGATTTGCACTGTTGACATCTATATTTGGGCACACCAATCCCACTCAAGGTTCTTGTTGTAACTCCAGTTTGGTTTAGATAGTCTTCCATTCCTGATTGTTACACAGGCAAATTATGCTTATCAGCATGCTGTGTGCTGCGATATACTGAAGCTCAGGTTGAGCCACTTCCATTTTTAAGTAGCTTTGTGAGGTCCCAAGTTCAGGTAAATGCACGAGTCGGAGCCATTACAGAGTTGAAACGGGCCTGATTTACCTGTCAGAACCAGCTCCACTGAATTCAGCTTGGTTACAGAGAGGTGAAAGACAAAGATGGGAGAAGACAAACAAGTCCTACTACTTGCTGAAATATTTTGATGTTGCTAAATATGATTTAATCTGAAGTATACATCTAGAGAAGAAATGAATGGAGAGGGAAGGAAAAACATCACACTGTGTTGAAAGTGTCCAGCTTAAAAGGAAGTTCAAATACTACAAATATACCTTGTAAAAATATACACCTTTCTTGCACTTAAAAAAATCAAAATAGGCATGAATTTCATTTGTAGTTGAGACATTAAAACATTAAACTACAAGATTCTGACCTGAATTCATCTTTATGAAAAAGCTGAGATCATTGAAAGTATTTAAGAGTGAGAACAAAGTGCAGAAGCGAATCTGTGCCACGTTTTGATATTAAAGCTAGCTCTCAGCAGTGTTGCATGACACCTTCTTGGTATGTATAACAGCAAAAGCACAGTTAAATTCTCAGGTAATTAGAGCAGTACTAAATATGGAGTTCACAATGGAAACAATCTGAGTGACAAAACCCTGCCGACCTCAGAACTGCAGAGCTGATGAAACATGTTCCAAGGTCATAGGAACTTGCCTGGTGGTTTCACCAAGTGTTAGGCCAGATTGTTAAAAGCCTTAATTTCCTGAAGTTTATACAGTCAGTGGGATCAGCATATATTAAGAAATATTTCTGCATACCAATTTCCCCATTTTATCCTGTCTCTCTTGTTGGAGTTTCTAAAGGTCTCTACCCTAAGTATTTCTATTAGAGATGCCTGATTTATGTGCTGCAAGTGCTCTTTTCTATGGATTGTATCAGAAGGTTGGATGGGCAGCTTTAGACAGAATGTGGCCTGGCAGACCTGCTCATCTCCTCAACTTCCAGTAACCACGAAATCTCATACAGGCACTTCTAAGAGCGGGATGACGACAACTCTTGGTCCCTTGGGCATCCATCAGAAGGACTAGGAGACAATACTAAGAGACAGTCAAAAGGAATCACAATCCAAATCCATCCTTTCCAACAGTTCAATCTGTAGCTACAGGCTAGGGGGGAGCACACAGAATTGGCCCCTGACCCCAGGCCCTAGCAAGAATCTCGACTGCCTCAGTTGGGATGTCTGAAAGCTCATTCTTACCTGTGAGCTGATAGGGACTTCCTGGTCCAGAAGAGCTTCCTGGTGAGTTGGGGTAGCTGATGCTGTTAGGCGACTGGGAGAACATGTGACTGGGTGATGATGGGAAAGGGGTGCATGGAGGATGCTGGAAAGATTCAGGATAGGTGGCATTGTGCGGCATCAGCGGCTCGCTGTGCAGAGAAGTGTTTCGAAACTTGGCAAGGAGACTGAGGTGAGGGTTAAACTCGCTGTGTCTTGGAACGAGTACAGGAGGTAGGACTGAAAATAAGAACAAGAACAGAAAAAAATACTGGTTAAAACTGCACTCTTCAAAGTATATAACAGGCATATTACATGCAGCCTAAATATTGCTGTCTATATACAAGTCATTAAAGGGCAACTAACCTGTTCAAAAAAAAAAGAACCAAAACCTTATTCTTGGATCTTATTTTCCAGATTGGCAGCTAGTTGCAGCAATTTCATGTTCAAAATATGGATTCATTCCTGACTTGAGCAAGGTGCCATAAAATTCACAGGTATGGCATGCGCACACAGCTCTCTTACGGAAACACGAATGGCACATTTCTCTCTCTCAAAATTACCTATTCCTTCCTTCCTGAAAGACTGAACGTGTCAGGAGTTTGCTGAATATTATCACCAGGATTTGCCAAAACCACAGCCAAGTTTAATATCTATTACTGGGGCTCTGCAATACACTGCATATTTTAACATCAGTGTTTTACAGATGGGCAAAAGGCAGCACAGACCTGAAGCTAGACACCAGATTTAAAAGGTTTTCAGGTACTTGAAAATGCTGCCAGCCAGACAGTGGGATCTTTAAAAGGAAATGTAAATGGCAATTCAAATATCGCAGCAATATTAATTTAGCTCTTGCAATATAGTTAGAAAAGATCTAGCATGAGGAGGCAAATGTCAATGGTTGGTTGCTAAGACATGAAAAACGCAGGTCAGGAAACTGAAATCCAAATTCATCCATGCAAAAATTCGTCTAATAGAAGATTAGACCTCCTCTCTCTTCACAAATTCTCTTTGCTTACATCTCATACTGTCAGTGCTGTTAACAGCACTGCTGCATTGAGAAACCTGAAGTTGACCCAGATTATTTTGGATTCTGGCATACCAGGAACAAGAGCAGAACAGGAGTCAAAACACTTTAGAAGACCTGACTAATGAGTTACCTATGAAGATGCAGCCCCTAGGCTGAAACACAAAGAAGCTTGCTAAATATTTCTGCATATGGGAGTTCAACTTGAAGCTTTAACTGGGTCCCCCATAGTCCCTGGGGAGTGAACAGCACCTAAAACGAGCGACTCATGTACCCCAAGATTTCTCTATTAGTTACTTGCTCACATAATTAGTGCCTAATTACCTTAGTTAAGGCCTTAAACACAGGTAGGGAGAATGAATGCCCTGTTGTTATCGTGCAGATCTAAAAGCCACCAGAGAAGATAAGGAGGCAATCTGTGTTAATGTGACAAGGATGAATTGTCCCAACAGTGGGAACAATTCAGCAGGCTTGTATTGATTGACCTAGTGTCCAGAGTCCCCAGCAGCTTGTAATCTTTCAGTCTATCCTTACTAGCTTATGGAAACAAATAGCAATGTGCGCTCTTGGTTATAAATACTGACAGGAGTATGTTTCAGACATGTTTTAACATATTGTTTGGGCCCAAAAGCTTTGTCTAGGTAAGGCCAACTCTTTTTAGGTAGGTTAGCTAATGAGCGTAACTTTTAATTACAACAAACTCTCATTTTATTCCAGCATAGTAAAAGAGTGGAGTAATTGCTATAAAACAAATAATATAGAGATAATGCAAAATACGTGCATGAGAAGAAGGTGTCGGAACACCCTCCTTGGAATGCACCCACAGTGCACATCAATTGCTCAGAGAGATGGGGAATTTTAAGCAGGAGGGGGAGGACCAGTGTCCAGTACCAACAGCAGGTTTACAGCTTCTTGCTTGATGTAGCACTATGCTGCAGCTGGTGCTTCTTCCCACCCACTGGCATATACAATTTGGGAATTTGCCAGTCTCCCATGAACTGAAGAACAGAAGATTGGACTGATGCAGAACTTATCTTCTTACCTGCCTGGAAACACAGGCACTGGGATACCTGTTAGGAGAATATATGTAGACCCTTCTCTGGCCCAATGCATTTCTAATTAGCTTCTGGTCAGCACAAGGATGGTGCTCTGGAGACTACTTTCTTTCCTTCTGCCTCTGATATGCCCCTACCGGTAGGATGAAGATGTTATCACCACCCTCTTAAGTCCTTTAGTAGGAAAAGGTATTTCTGCTTCTTTACCGCTTCTTTAGCTTTTTGGATTTCCTAGACTCTCCAGGTAGGACTCATACGGGCAATATAGGTATTCATATCTGAGATGCATTGCCCAGTCCCCCATGGATCTCTTCATAGCCAGTGGAGAGAAAGACTCTTTCACTGCTCAGTTCATCTACTCTATATTGGGGCAAGACCAGCACCACCACTGCAGATGTGGTTTTGGTGAGCTGGATCCCTCCCATCCTATGCTCCTGTGAGCAGCTCCAGGCTGTGAGCTGCTGCTGCTACTTCTGGAGTTTTCCTCTGCTGCTCCATGAAACTGGTATGATGCTCGTCAAGTCTGCTGCTGCTCAGCCAGCTCTGATCAGCAGCCCTAGAAAACAGGGAACTGGAGATGCCTTTGCACCCAGCAGAAGTGCTGAGCAAGGGACGGCTGTGCTACAGCGATGCCATGCAGCATTGGGAAGTCGGCACCTTGCTGCGGGTACCACTGCTAAGGAAGCGGCTTTCTTCAGCTCTCTTAGAACTCAACACAACTCCTTCTCTAAATTAAAGCTGAGAATCTGGATGTGTGAACAGCACTTGCCAGGGAAAGCCTTTGACTCGCCCTGAGTGAGTCAGTAAGAGGAATTTGCAAGCCTTGAACTCCTTGCCAGCTCTGACCAGGGTACTTTTAATTTCTGCTCTGCTGTAGTTTTTGCCACCTCCCTCAGCCTTTCCACTGACTGCTCTGTGCCTGCCTAGAGGACTAAAGCCTCTGCGGCAGTGAGGAATTCAGAGATTTTCTTGTTTGTGGCTAAAATTCCCCAGAGGGCCTTGTTCTCCTTGTTCTTTTGGTAACAGATGTCACCCTCCATGGCTCAGCCACTTGGAAGGATGTGTGACCAGAGGCATGAAACTGAGTGAATGCATTGGGACCTGTCTGTCCTCATAATTTACCTATGTTTTCTCCATAGGTAAATTCTTATAGGTATTACCTATAGGTAAAATTCCATGGGGTCCTTTCTTCTACCTGCTCTCCTCCACTGAGAGCCAGGGGTGGATCCTTCCTCCTATGCATGTCCAAGTGTTCAACTGAAGACAAATACAGTTATTTCAAGACCTGCCACTGCCTTTCCTGCACTAGGCTTTCTCCTGTTCCTTTTAGCTGCAACAGTTCTTGCTGGAAACCTGGCTGTGCCCAGGGCCTGTGACTTCAGTTGCTAGCAAGCCAACCATCTGCCTCACAGTTTAATTCCAGGTACAACATCCGCACTGCGCTTTCTCACACATCAGCCCATCTTTGCAGCTTACTGCCTTTGAAGACCCACCCACTGGTGAGATTCATCTGTTCCCTATGCCCATGACCATTCATGAACACCAAACACATAGCCAACAGTGAGATCATCGGATGGTCTTCCAACTGGGAGGCTACCACATCTTAGCCTACTTGACAAAAGCAGTTAGTCTCAGTCAAAAGTTCATTTAGGTTCCTGCTGTCTACAGCAATGGCACACACTAGAATTTACAATATCTACACATGAATGATCTCATATAAAAATAATAGAGTACATGTTTAAGTAGCTTCTGTATTTTTCTGAAATGGCAGCTTCTCCTGACAACAAACCACCCAGACTTATGACCAGCTGTTTGAGGCAAAACAACGAAGAGGGAAGCAGACCCTAGCCACCATACTATCTCCTTTAGGCTAGGTGGCCTAGCCCCTCTCTGCAATTGCACAAACAGAGGAAGTATTTGCTGCTTTTTTCGAAATGGCACATACTGCTCAGCAGACCTGAGAAGAAATCCGCTGGGGGTACTGGTGGCAGCTATAAAAGCTATGCATAATCTGTGCAGTATTGGTCAGTACAGACTAGGATGTGGCTGCGCAGCCTGAGGACACAGCAGAGGCAACGAAAACCCTGAACCTCAGAAGAGAGCTTAAAGCTGCTCTCTAATAATAGAGGTCTAAGGACCTGCCAGGCCATTAAAGAAAGGCTGAGGCCCTCCCATTTTTGACACAACTCATTCATTCTGAATAAAAGTTAACAGATCTGGTCAGAGTGGTTGACTCAGCAAGAGAGACTGCAGTGATTGAAAGTGAGCTCCAAAAGGATGGATATTTTTTGAAAATAATACTGGCTTGTGAGTTATAAAAACGCACTGCTGACTAACTTCATGGGTGGATTCTTTAGCTCCAGAAGATGAGACTCAGAGAATCTCACATAAGCCTAAGATCACCAATGGCCAAGATGCATAAGATTTCCTGTAGTTTAAAGAGAACTCTTGTTTAAACAGACTGGCACCTAGATCAATTGCTCCCAGCCTTTTCTGTGGTGATCTCATTTCTTCTCTTGTTTCACCACCACCTCCTTGCAGCACTGCTTTCTTAACTGCCTCTGGCCTGGAGCTGCATTACTGCCACTTGCAGTGGTGTAAGTTACCTCTCCTGCCACTGTCCCTGCACACCAAGTAGGTTGTACTCCTTGCTGCACCTCATCTTTAGCCAGTGACTCAGCTTATGAGCTTCAGCTTCTAAGCTGTCTCCATAAGAAGAGCAGTAGGGGTATCTCCCAGGTACTATGGAGATCTAGCATGGCACAGCTTGCATCCTCATGGCTGCACTCTTTTTCACCTCCAAAACAAGGTGGTCATGTGTCCAAAGTTCCTCTTGTGGGCTAACCCCTGCACCCTGAGAACTGCTAGTCCATCAGAGTCCACATGGGCCAAAGCTGTGCCTGAAAGCACACTACCAATTCATCAATGCTCAGACCTGCACCTTGGCCCCACCTCATTTACTGATAGAGACGTAGCCAGTCTGCTGAACAGGCAAACAAGAGAGACATGTTCACAGCTCAAACCTTCTGAGTCAGAACAAGCAGCTTTGGCAGCCATTTAGCAGCTGCTGGATTATCCCAGTACTAGTGTCTGTTAGCTGGCACTGAACAGATAGAAGACCAAGGCTGAAAACAGCACTGCGCAGTGCTGTCAGCTACCGTGCTGAGGAGACTCCATTAACACCAGAAAAAATTACACCAGGAGAAATGAGAAGACACTGAAGACTGCAGCCTTCAATGACAGATATACAAAATGGGGTATTTTATGACCACCTTTTCTTAGATTCTTGAACAGTTTATTTTAGCAAGGCAGGAGATAGTCTCTTTCCACTGCAAACTGTTGACAAGAAGCACCATTCCCTGCAGCTGTAAAATTTTAGTTGTGACAATGTTTACAGCAGTTTGGATACAACCTCAAAATGGCAGCTCCACTGCCATGGAAAGACTTATCACAAAACGGAGCAGCCCCTGTTGTTTAACAAATGTTAACAGTCGTCTTTCCTTTATTTTATCTGTGTGAAAAGAAACATCCCACGGTTCACTTATCTGATCCTAATGTCACCTCAGAGTAAAGTTCATGCTAGACAAAGGGTAATCACAGAATAACAAGTGTACACTTATCAACCGTATCCATTAGTAAATTAAATTACTGTGATTTTTGGCAGCAAGGAAGAGATAGGCTAGACATCAGAAATAATTTTGAACTGTAAGAGTAGCAAAGCAATAGATTCACTTGCCTGGGGAAGTTGTGGAGAGTCTATCACATGGGATTTCTAAAGCTCATTAGAAAAAGATCTGTCAGGAAAGCACCTGGTAATTTGCTTTTGTTTGGTAGTAGAGGCAGAGGAGAACAGGATGACTGCTCCAGATCTCTGCCAATCGTGCTTTCTAAGATCCCTATAGAAGTCAACACTGAAGTCTAAAACTTTTTTAACAGCTGCTTCGCTGACACAAAGCCCAGTTAAACGACCCTTCAGGGAGGTCACAAGTTTTCAGTACTGACCAAGTCCAGTCTAAAGAAAGAGGATCATCAGTGAAAAAAATCCAAGTTTTATGGGAACTTGGGGGATATATTTCACATAAATTATCCATTTAGTAAATTTAAGTAAATCTCATGGAAGGCAGGCCATCAGGCATTTTAGGAAGAATCAACTGATCTGGTTTCGTATCTACAACAAAATAAGTCATCTTACTGCAACTCCAGTCTTTAAAGAGAGGGATAGTGATACATTTTTCCTGTGGATTACTGAGTCAATTGTTGCTTTTCAGACAATAAGACATCTAACCAGAGCAGTAAGTCTAGGATGGTGCCTAGACTCCAAGAAAACGGACACAAGTTTGCAGGGGGAAGGTTCAGAAGGCAGCCAGCACCCACATCTATGGAGAGGAAGCTCAATTTCAGCACCCTGGACAACATCCTGCCAATCTCCGGGTCCAATGGGATCAGACCCCACAGGCAAGGCGCTCCTTACTCCCTTCTTACTCCTGGCCATCAGAGCTGTGATGCCACCAGGCAGGGAAAGAACCAGGGTCCTTCCACCAAATGAAGCCTGTCTTTCAGAGCACAACTCAGTAGGCGGCACCAAGATTAGATTTGCCAGTGCAAGACCTAATAGAGAGATGTGAATCATTTGCAGATGCAGCTCTGTGGAGAAGGACCTGGGAGTCCAGGTGGACAAGTTAATCACAAACCATTAATGTGCTCTTGTGGCCAAGAAGGTCAATGGTACCCTGGGGTGCATTAAGAAGAGTGTGACCAACAGGTCAAAGGAGGTTCTCCTCCCACTCTACTCTGCCCTGGTGAGGCCCCATCTGGAGTACTGTGTCCAGTTCTGGGATCCCCAGTTCAAGAGTGACAAGGAACTACTGGAGACAGTCTAGCAAAGGGCTATGAAGATGAGTAGGGACTGAAGCATCTCTTTTACAAGGAAAGGCTGAGAGACTTGGGTCTGTTTAGCCTGGAGAAGACTGAGAGGGGATCTTATCAACGCTTTTAAGTATCTAAAGGGTGGGTGTCAAGAGGATGGGGCCTGTCTCTTTTCAGTGGTGCCCAGCAACAGGACAAGGTGCAACAGGCACAAACTGGAACACAGGAAGTTCCATTTGAACATGAGGGAAAACTTGTTTACTTTGAGGGTGACAAAGCACTGGAAAAGGCTGCCCAGAGAGGTTGTGGAGTATCCTTCTCTGGAGATATTAAAAACTTGTGGGATGAACTTGCTTTAGCAGGGGGGTTCGACTAGATGATCTCCTGAGGTCCCTTCCAATCCCTACCATTCTGTGATTCTATCTCAAAAAGCCAACCATATCCTGGGGTCCATCAAAAAAAGAGTAGCCAGCAGGTCAAGAGAGGTGATTCTGCCATTCTTCTCCGCTCTGGTGAGATCTCACCTGGAGGACTGCGTCCAGCTCTGGAGTTCGCAGCACAAGAAGGACAAGAACGTGTCGGAGATGGTCTAAAAGAGGACCACAAAAATGATCAGAGATATGGAGTGCCTCCTTCATAAGGACAGGCTGAGAGTTGGGGTTGTTCAGCCTGGAGAAGAGAAGGCTCTGGGGAGACCTTATTGTAGCCTTCCAGTACTTAAATGGGGGCCTATAAGAAAGATGGGGCAGTCTTTTCAGCAAGGTCTGTTGTGACAGGTCAAGGGGTAATGGCTTTAAACTAAAAGAGGGGAGATTTAGACTAGATATAAGAAGAAATTTTTTACAATGAGGGTGGTGAAACACTGGCACAGGTTGTCCAGAGAGGTGGTAGATGCCCCATCACTGGAAACATTTAAGGTCAGGTTGAGTGGGCCTCTGAGCAACCTGATCTAGTTGAAGATGTCCCTGCTCACTGCAGCGGATGTTGGACTAGATGACCTCTGAAAGTTGCTACCAATCCAAAGCATTCTACGATTTTATGATTCTGTGATTCTGATGATATAATTACCTGGGGTTTCCACCCGTCGGTAATGGTAGGGGTTAATACACACTTCTTTCTGTTTTGAGCCAAACGGGAACTCACAACATTCCAGTGGTTTCAGCTCGTGGTGAGATTGTAAATCAGGCCAGCGCCACACTCTGCAATATATGACATGGGGAAGTCCCTTGCGGTGAGACACCTGCAGCCGCCCATCCAAGGAACGTGGGATTGTGACACATTTACTGGGCTGACCTGGGCAGCTCAGAGCCCTTTCCAGTTCTTCCATGGCACCTTTTTTCTTCTTTAACTTCTTCACCAAGGAATCAACAGCTTTTTCTGCCCACTTTTCCTCTTCATCTCCTTGTTTCCAGCCCAGCAGCCTTTTCACTGCAGGGCTGGTGAAGGAGAACAAGGAACTGATAGGGGTGTTGGTGTGCATAAGAAGCAGAGATTACACACGAGTGTCAAGAAAAGCACAAATTGCTCTCCTGCCTTGCAAGGCTTGCACGGAGTTTCCACAATATTGAGATGGGCACTTCCTTCAAGGAAAGGTTCTTCCACACATATGTTTTTGTAGTCTTAGGCACTGGTTACAAGTAGTCCAACAGCGTGGGTCTCAGATCTTTTCAAACATCAAGAAACTGCTGATGAACCCTGGAATAACAACACAATACAGAGTTATTCACACACTCATTCATTGTTCCTTCAATAAAGTCTTTTGAAAGAGAAATTATTCAAAATTTGTATTTAATTTTCAATGGTTTTCTGTTTGTTCTTTGCTGTTTATTTTGGGTTCAAGCCTTTCCTCACCACTACCCTCTACACTCATTTCAGAGTTGGACCTCAGGAAGTATCAAGTGTCCAGTCACTTAAAGTTGTGTTTAGAGTTTAATGCACTAGACAAATTGTTGCAGAGTTGGGGTTACATACACTACAAAAGAAAATGTACCCTTTTTTTTTTTTTTTTTTTTGGTTATGCTGGTAGCAGCAGGTCCAGCTCAAGCATGTTCTATGAAATTAAATCTGTAACACCCAATTTTATGGAAGTAATGAGTAGAATCTTCTTCTGATTTCAAATCTCTCTCTGCCCCACCAATCTCACTCTACTGTCAAGAGTTGTACAATATAAACTGCAAAATTAATTTAAAATTCAACTACTTCCAGATTTCATTTAGTGCCTTTGAAAGATCTATCATTATTCTCTAAGCTTATTTACATTTTCTCACATGTAAGTGAAAAACGTTGTTTGCCTAGCCAGTCTGTTTTGCTCTCTCCAACAATTTGCAGGTTTTTTGGATTAAAATCACAGGCTTTTGGACATGTTTTGTGCTGGATGGATCCTGAGTTATTTCTGCTAAGAGTTGCTGTAACTGACTAAGTCCAAAAGGAAGAGTTTAGTTCTTGAGGGGTTTTTTTGTTCTTGTTTTTGGTTTTTTCCCTTTAAACGTAGCTGGTGTCAGTCCAATTTTAGCTGAAAATGGCAAATTTCCACTGACTGGAACTCTAAGGAAAAACGTCCTTGTATGTCAAGCTATTTACTGCTTTAAATATACTTTATGGACCCCTTGTGCATACCAAGTCGAACAGCCTCACCTAGACAGAGGACACTTAAATCAGAGGATGGGTGCAGATTCTAAATGGAGGCCTCCAGCGAAGCAACTTCGTGACTGCCCTATTCCACCCTTGTGGGAGGACCTGGGTCCTTCTTCCCCCTCACCAGTAAAGGCCCAGACATAGTCCTCAGCACTGCTTATATGCAGCCACCGAAGAGACAGAGAGATATTACCCAGTGCTGGGAGCAGCAGAGCTTCACAAACAGGATTATTCTGCAGTTCCCTTAAATGCACAATCCTTGTAAAAGTTCAAAGGGCACCTGGGGACACCGAGTGCAGGCACAGGTCCAACATTTTAAGACAGGAGGCCAATTCCAAGGACTGGTTCCTCAGCATAGTCTGATACCCTCAGCACCACATAGATCTTGCACACACTGCAGGGTAAGCACACATGGCCCAGGGCATGGGCCCATTAGACAAGGTGCATGTTTGCTGAGAATCAGTGAGCGCCTAGAGCTGTTTTTCCTCTTAGCCCTTCTGTTTTGTTCTCGTGCCCATTCCTCTGCCCCACTGCATTACCCTTTGAGACGCCAGCACCCTGAGATAGGCAGATATATGTAAACATAAGGAGCATTTTCCCTTCTTCCACGAAAGCAGCAATTATGCAGGCAGGGCCTCAAATTCCCAAAAGCCTTCCACAGAGCTAGGGAGATGAAAGCACTCGGCCCTACAGAAGAGAAAGCATAGAAGCGACTCTCTGGCATGTCACAAACCCCAGCAGCAGCTGCTATTCCCCCAAGAGATTCATATTCCAAGCACCAGTGAACAGGAGGGTGCATGAAAACATGAACAGAGAGACTACAAAACTGGAAGGAAGGGCTGGCACACCTTGCTTCAGGCACCCACCACAGCACTGAGCTCTGGCTTATGCAATTTCTACATTATCAATCTATGTGTATGTCCAGTTGCCCTCAAATGTCAAGAGAGGCTCTTGACAGAGCACAGCAGAAATCCCCTCACTTGCACCATTCAGCAATCAAAGATCAGTTCCACGAACTGCCCAAACTAGTCCCACCATGCAAAGAGAAACTTCAGATTCCAGATTTTTTCTCCACTCCATAAGAAAAAATCCAATGATCTAGAGCATTTAATTGGACAGTTCTTAATGCCTCTTACTCAAAACCAAAGTCTGTTCCAAACACTTAGAGGGCACACATGAGAATGAAAGAAGTTCAGAATGATTTATGACAGGAAAAAAACCCTCAAGCTGCTTGTAAAACATAATGTGGATAAAATCTAGGCAGGCAGTCTCCAGCCTTTGCGGGAGCAGGCTCAGCCTACAAAGCCTGGTGCCAGCCTCATCTGGGTATCCCACGCAGTGGAGGTGTCTGACTCTTACTGTCGCAGTGGGAACCTGGGGAGGATCCACCACCGCACTGCTGTCATTGCTTGGCAGCACCAAGCCCCATCCTCACACAAGAAAATGAAACAATGACGGGATCTCTGTGGATCAGCCCTGAAAGCAGCAACAGGAAGCGAGGAGAGCCTAGGATGAAAGCCCACAGGACCAGTAGTGCTGTAAAAGTCTCTGCTCCAGGGTGAGGGGGAAAATGGTTCTTATCTGAAGGGGTGTCCCAGGCGTTAGCATGTGTAAACAACTGCTCCTGATAAGTTAATGCAACATTACAACCATCAGATATGAAAACATACATGTTCACGTAAAAGTATTGTCCTGAGATTTTCTTTTCCATTTTGACCAAGGTTTTAAATAAACACATTAATCTCGTTTAGTCAAATTAAATAACTCAACAGTGACATCAGTATGAGTCTGAGCACTATTGTTGCTAGTGGGAGAGTCGCCAAGACTATGTGTATAAAAGCAAAAGCTGTGCTTTGCGGACCATATGATGTAGTCTCAGATAAGTACATTGCACAATTTCCTACCACGCTCCCCCCAGTTTCTTCTAAAATCTTTTCTTCCCAAATTCAACTGACACACAAAATATAAATGGTATTAAATAAACTAAGCAGATTTCAAATAATGTTATTATCAGAGCATCCTAGTTCAATGTTACTCAATTACCTAATACCGCATACTGTTCAGCAGACTAAGCCCTGTGTTGCTTGGCTTAGATACTCCGTTATGACATACCCAGGCAGCCACTCTGCTCTAGGGCTGTACTGATAAAGATGTCAATTCACGATTTAATTTTAACAATCTTTCAGGACAGCAGTTGCTTAAGCTGTACCCCTTTTGTAACAGGCAACTTGCCGACCCAGCTGGAAACTTCCAACGCTGAAACATTTCCAAATCATGTTTGATGTATTTTCTGTGCTGATGATGCATTGTGTCTCTCGATGCTCATCACTTTAGAGTGGTGGCAGGGAGGGAAGTCTTACAGTTTTGACTCATATCCCCACCACATGTACTAAGCCCTGAGTCATAGCATGACGGTGACAGTGTGATGTGCTATCACGAGTATGAGTCAGGCATCATTCAGGATACATACCTAGCATAATTCCCTCCTCTGGGACTACCTCTGGCTTTGTCTATCCGTCAGGTAAGTGAATGGTCAACACCAAACATGGTCAGTCTTCCATGTCGTAAATCTTTATTCCATTTCTGAGTTTAGCCTATGGCCTGAAACTTGCTTAGGGAAGAGGCAGAAGCCAGATAGCACATGAGTATGGACTCACCCTTTTGTTTCTGTGGTCTGCAGGAAAAGGTGGGACTGGAAACACTTCAGTTCACTTGCTCCATTCTCCCTAAACATAGGGTGCCTACCTTAGCTATGGCTACACCCGTGCCAGGGAACATTCTTGGGTTTGGGAAACTTGATTATCTATAGCATAAATTATTACTGTAGTATGTGGAATGGCTTTAGTCTGTGCCAGTAGCACTCTCCCAAAGAACTCTCGTGCGTAGTTCAAGAGTTAGCAGGGACCAGGTGTCTCTCCTAATATGAAGTCTGCATAGAGCCACCGTTTTGGAGGGTGAGACAGTCATTGCATGGAAGTAAGCCTCTCTGTTCCAGCTGGCATCAAGGCACAGCACTAGGCATGTTTAATTTATTATTATAGAAGCAGCCTTTCAGTAGAATTTACTTGGCCACATAAACATGTCCAAATTGTTGACACTCATATCTGACCTACTCACCCTCAAGTCCCTAAATATCTACTTGAGAAAAACATGCATGTACATGGCATGGACGATTCCACCTAAAAGTAAACATCTAGGAAAAAAATAGCAAGAACAGGCACTGCATTCAGCTAGAGCTAGGTGAGATGAATCTAACCTAAGTCTGAATGACTGCCAGGCTAAGACACAGCAACATGGAGATGAAGTGGAATGGACTTGGATACTTTCTCCTACTCCTAAGCCCTTTTTTCACCCTTCAGTGTAGAATTAGCCTGTAGGTCCTCAGGTCAACAGGAGAAATGTGTTCCTCCAGGAACTTCACTGCAGTAACTGCCACTGTGCTACTAAAGAGCCTGAAACACCAAAAGCAGAGAAAAGCAGATGAAACACCATCATTGTGGGCTTACTGTTTCCTAACTGGAGTCAGGTCCTGCTGAAGTCACTAAGAGGGGTTTCAGAACTCACGGAAATTAAATACGCCCTCCTCTATGTCTCACATGAAAGCATGCTGACTCCTCCACTATGGAAAGATTTTGGGAAATTTAGATTTTGTTTAATGTAAAAAGGATCTACTGTGTCGGGGAAGACTTGCATCACGCCTCAGCAGAATGTCTGTGCAGGCTAACACGCTGATGAAGTTCCCTCTAATTCAACTCCCATGGGTGCAGCAGGAGAATTGTACCGGTCGTTACAATTTACTCTAGGCTTAAGCAGAAGTCAGAAAGGAAAACTGCATGGATGCTAATGAAAACAGGCTTAAAACACAACTGTGCAAAAGTACGGTCTCCTGCCTTCCTCAAAAGCATATTTGTGCACGTGTGCGTAAGCACAGGTGTATGCAGGTGTGTGTATGCATCTGGTCTTGGAATAAAGCTCAAAGACTCTGCCTCCGCCTGGAATAAAGCTCCACACTCTGCCTGCCTTGGCTAACTGGGCTGTGAGAGGCGTGGCTGTCGGTCTCGAAAATGGCTGACATCATCAGTCTTGGTGTCACTGCAGCAGCTGAGTAAGGCCAGAGAGGGAGATTTCTCAGAGGGTCGTCTAGACATAAGCTGTGCAGCTCTTGGAGATGCACACGGCTGGAAAATGGAGTAGTGAGACAATTATAGCTGGAAGTCTGCCGCTTGGTGACTAAATCACAACAGAATTGGAAGGGGGAACATTATTTCAGTCAAACAACATAAAGCGGAATGTTGTGAACATGCACTTGATTAGTTATTTTTATCTAGCATTCATTCAGTTACTTCTACCTACTACAAAAGAGAGATGCATGAGAGTTTTCTCAGTGTAATCAAGTCTTGATTTGGCTTCAAATGTGCCCGGCTGACAGCAGCCAGCGTGCACTCAGGGCTGACAAAGAACTTGCTGGCTCACATTGTCACTGCCACTGTCTATGGGGATCTTCTGCACATTAGCAGGGGAAAGGATTTTAAAATAAATAAACAAAAGTGTGTTTACAAACACTTGGGTCTCAAATGAGAGAAGAACCTCACCAACCTTGCCCTGGGCCTGCTCCCACACCCTAAGCCTGGAGCACCAATCCTGGCACCAGGGTTTTGCAGGCACAGCAGATCAGCGCTGAGCAGGAGAGGTTTCACATGTGTATTCACTCTAGAAGAGCAGCATGGAACTGCACACCCAAGCTGCAAACTACCGCTGCTGGCACTCCAGTAACCAGCTCATGCCTCGGGAGCGTTGGCCACATGTTACTCCTGACACATGTAAATCACTTGAAAAGGCATATTCCACTCACGGCACCCACAACATCATTGTCCCCCAGGATCCCCTGGGGCTTCTAGTTGTGCTTGGGACCCACCGAGCAAGGGTGCTGTTATGAACCTATCTGAAACCACTGTCTTTTGCACCCAACAAAATACAGCAAACGAATTATTCATTACAATATTATCAAGTTCTTCCATGACCACAGAACCTGACACCTAGGGTTTTAGTTAAATGGGATGTAAAGAAGGTAGTTCTTTTTTTTAATTAAGAAACTAAATTTCTTCCTGATTTGACCGTGGACTGCTACAATTGAAAACAGCTGCAATGATAGGAGGTAAAGAACTTGAGACTCAAATTTATCCATGTTTCACACAGCCCTGGCAACATCTCATTGTTTATTCCTGTAAACTTAAATGAATAATGCAAACTTTGGAAACTCATTTTCTTGGGTTTTTTTCCAAGTTTGTTCTGAAAGCCCTTCTACTTTGAACTTTATGTGAAGCCATCAATTTCAAAGAGAAAATCCCACAGAGCTTTATGCCTCCCTGGCCACTTTTCCACGCTGTGGAGTCTTCACTGAACTCACTGCCTCCTGGACAAAATAAGGCTAAAATTTGATGCCAGTGCCTAAAACTCTATGACATCCAAATAATTCGTCTGAGCTTGTGGAATCACTCAAATATTACCTCATCTACTCAGCACCATTCAGCTTCCCTTGACAGGAATAACACATCTTCATTTGATATAAAGGTGGAAAAATTCAAGTATATAAGCTGCACACCTTAACACAGCTATATAAATTTCCAGAAGCCAAACTCTTGTGGATGTGTGTAAGAGGCATAAATTCCATCACAAAAGAAAATTAGGTATCCAGTTCACTTCTGGTATGCTCATGATGCCTGACTGGGAAGGGATGTACCAATTCCTGTGGTGAGACCACTCTGGGTGAGCACATCAACAGATGTTTCAGCAAAGTTTCATTATGATGGGGAGAACAGAGGGGCATGGACAGGGTAACAGTACTCCAGCGTGCAAAAGGCTGTTGCAAGCAGGATAGGGGCAATCTGTCTTTCATGTCCACTCAAAGAAACAGGAAGGATATATGAATAGGATAGCTATGCTTTGGGGTAGTTACCTCTGCTGGATGTCTGTAAGTGCAGCTTTCTTCAAGAAGAAGGGACTGGAAAAGCCCTTGAGATGTGCCCTTCCAACCCCTACTATAACCAAGCAAAAGAGCTCCTCCTTTCAGGTGCAGAATTAGGCTAACACGACTTCACTGGTTTTAACCCCTGGGCTACTTGCATTCTGCTGCTCAGGGTAAATCCAAACTAGAGGGCTGGACCTTCTCACTGATTTTTGCCTTTGAAAATCCCCCACAATATTTGAAGCCACCCCTTGAAATTACTACAACCAAAGTCTGCAAAGATATGAAACCAGACCAATTTATCATTATGATCTCTCTGACTGCACTTCCTTCCTCGGTATTAATTTTTAAAGGAAACCAGCAACTGTCATGTTTATACGGAGCGAACCACGCTGCGTTCCCTGGCTGGACCACACCAAAGTTTCTGAGATGCAATCCCACAGGGATACATCCTCTTCTCTGCCCCACACCCTGGTCCCCACAGGCAGGAGGAAGACCCATTCACCCAGTCCCTGCCTTATCCCTTCCTGTGGCTGCCTTGCTCAGGCTTAGACCAGCAGCTCTGGGGAAAAGCCCCTCTCTCAGCTGCCTTCCTCCTGCAGAGCCAGAGGCTAAGGAGCATACATGCCATGGGGGACCTCTGCGAACATATTTGTGGGAGAAGGCAGGAGGCAGTGGGATATGATGGGGGGGTGCATCAACCTGCCCTGGGGAGCCAAAACATCTTCTCATGGCTCTGGTTATCCCCATTTTATAGATAGACGGTCCTGCATTCCTCACATACCCACCATTCCCACAGAAACTGTAGCAAAGCCCATCGGTGTTTCTAAAAATGGAATGGTTGGAAATACGCAAAAAATAGAATTCCTGCTTTTAAAATAAACGCTGAGTCGTCTCTAATACAAAGCGTGCAGCCAAGTGCCTCCAGAACAAACACTTCACAAAGGAAGAAGGGGACTAGAAAAGAATTTCAGCTTCATTGCTGGCCTAAAGTTTATATCCACACTAATCGGATCCTGTAATCCTCATTATCAATCACTGGCATTCTTGGAGTCATTCCCAAATACCCATTTTAGGAAAAGGATTTGCTTAAAGTTGAACGTTAAGAGTGTTGTGAATAAGAGTACATCTAAAGAACGACTACTTCACTAAGGATGTGGCGCCCAAGTCTGATGGGAACCTATCCTGAAAGGATAAAGCAAATGTTCTCCTCGTGTTGTATAGTAGCACATCCCATCTGCCTAACAGGAGACCTGAGGGCCAGCTGGGCGAGGTTCAGCATGGTGCTGAACGCCTCCATTTTCAGGGTGAATACACAGAACTGATGGGAGGCTAGCTCCTGCTGGCAGATCTGCAAGGTCTGATCCCAGCTATGGAAACTCTGGCGCCTGGTTCTCCCCATGCAAGGACTGCATCTCATGCTTTAGAGATCTGCTGCCTAGTTGTGCCAGGTATCTAATGCTACAAAGTCAGAGATAACCTGTGACACTGGGAGTTAGCTAAGGCATTTGTTGCCTCTTAAGCATCCCATGTTGACAGGGCAAACCCAGCCACGCTTCTATCTGTAGCCTGGCACAAGGCTCCCTGCCTAACATCCCAGGTCCCAGAGAGAGATCTGGGAGGTCTGCCTGGAGAGTTAGTTATTCAGTTACGGTGTTAACACAGCAGTCATCTTTTGCAGAAGATTCAGCATCACACAGCTTGGCAAGTGAAATATAGGTTAATAGATCATATAGATCATCAATAAAATACTCAAAAGGAAGAACTTCCAGAAGTGCTTCCTCTCTGAGTGACAGCAGCCTGGAGAGGGAGCAGCAGTTCTGCTGGCCACCTCTCCTTCCTGCCAGGTGAGAAAGCCTGGCCAAGTGCATATGGAGGGGATACGTTCCACGCACAAAAAGCTTTACACATACATCTTGTTAGCAGTTTTCCATGAATCACATTAGCATTTTATTGTGTTCAAACCATATCACATTCAAAGCTGTTTTTCCTAAAAGGCTTTCATTGTGCATCACTGTGGGAAATTGCTAAAGCAGTAAGACTGACGTATAGGTTCTCCTGCATGAACATTCACAGCGATCTGTGCTGAGTCCTCAATGGCTCATGAAACCCTGCAAGGGGGAGGAAGAGTGGAGCATCCACAGGACCTATATCTTTGAGAACTGCAGAAAACAGGAGTGTGGAGGACAGGTAAGCACTAAATTAGTTTTATCCATGTAAAGATCTGATTCAGCGGTAGGAATTGCCTTGGACAAGGAGCCAATGCTCCCAAGCAACATCACTGAGGCATTTTTCATGAAAAATATACGGATGTGCTTGGGCTCTCTATGGAAGTTATTTCACAACAACAGGACTAAGAACAAAAGGAGAAAGAACTTGTCTATCTAGTTCCCTCCTGTGGGGGAAAGGAGGAGATGGCTGGCCATTCCCGGTGACTCCAGCTGAAGACATGGGTGCTTGTCTTCTCTGTAAACTAGAACACTTGCTTATGAGATTAAACAGGCTTTATATGCCTACATTTGAGCCTGAGAATATAGAAAGAGGGCTGAATTCTCTTTAGTATGTAGGATGCCATGCCATGCTAACAACCAGCTTCAGAAAACACGGAGTAAAATGCAGAAATAGCCCTGAGTCTTTAAAAGAAATATGTATCTCTCCTACAAACCTATCTCAGGAGTCTGAGGAATACCCCATCTCTCCAGGGCTGTTTCTCCCCTTCCTCTCACCTCCTAACACTCAGTTCTGCCTCACACAGCCCCTTCAGCCCAAGACTGCCACCTCACACAGGAATGAATTTTGGTTTCTCTACTCTAGATGTCCCTGGGGAGGCCTCATGCCCTGCATGAAGTCATTCAAGATCTGTTGATGAGAGAGAGATAAATTAGCTACCTCATATGTGCTGCAGGGTAAGAAACTGCATGTTGGCAGCTGGGCCAGGGTAATTTGACAGACAAGTAGATTTGGATAGGCCAGGCCAGCAGGTAACCATAAAGGAGTCTTAAAAAGCCACATGAACTGCTTGTGCCTCCTGTCAGTTCTGCACCTACTGGGCAGCGTGTGGGATCCCATCCTGGCACAAGACTCTGGGTAAATCACTTTCCTTCAGGTGCCTCGGTTTCTTTATCTGTCAAAGAGGTACCTTGATGGGGACAGCTTTGTAAAGCACTAAGAACTCTCTTGATGAGGAACGCTGCACAGGAATGCTTCATAAAAAAAAGGATTTCTTGTTAAAGAAAGGCACGGCAAAAAAACCACACACACAAAAAGATTAAGTATTGTTGAAATGTATTGACCTCAGCAGCAGGGTTATTTGTGCTATAAAGGATTCTTCATTACACGGAGCTTTGCTATTAGCAGACATCACTTTCTGGAAAGGGCACCACCACCAGCAGCTCCCTGCTTGCTGTTCTTCCCAGAGCAGCTGCATGACCGAGTACACCACCAGACCAAAGAAACACAGAATAACGGTTATCAAGAAATGGCCAATCTGGCTCCTATTGTAGCCAGGTAATGAGGGTGAAAGGAAGCCTGAAGCAGAACAAATTGTAATGACCCAAGTGTCTGTTAATTCTCTTTCTTCATTTCTCTCTTTCAGTGGATGGCAAGTTTGAGGCCAATAGTTCTGGGGAACTCTGGAAGTGGGGAACATTTTCAAAGCCTAGACAAAGTCCAGGCGTATAGAGAGATTCCAGAACAGGAGTCTGCATGGAGGCATTTCAGAAAGAAAAGCAAAAGATGCAGGATTTTGGCAGGGGTCATGCTGACTGGGAGCAGAACGTAGGTGGGAGAAAAAAGCTTGTTAGGAAATGGGAGGTTGCAGTATCAAGCTGGAAGGTTGCCACAGTGTGGACTAATGCTTTGGCAGCTGAAAAAGGAAGGAGAAATGTAAGAAGCAATATGAAGAAAAAGTGTCAAGAGATATCTGGGAGTACCAAGACCTGTGAAGAAACAGAAGAGGAAAAGATGATGCTAAGTTTGGCAGAGGGAAAGATGGTGATGCTACTGACAAGGAAAAAGAGTGGGATGGAAACAAGTAATGAAAGGAAGGATGTGGGAAAGATAAAGCATTTCTCCTCCCAGTAGAAATACACCTCAGTCTTAATGCTGTCTCAGAAAAACAAAGATTGATAATGAGATTTTACTCTGTTCTGGTTTGGTTTTATGTAGGGGCGACTGTGTGGGCTGGCGAACAGACTCCATTCCGTCTCTACCTCCACCGTGTCCTTGCTGTGCCCTTGTCCAGAGGAGCTGAACCTCAAAGCCAACTGCTCAACCTTACATCTAAGATGTTGTAATAGTTCTTGCAGAAACCTGCAAGTGGTCCCGTACAATGATGTCTAAAAATCACAGGTATCTGCACAAAGCTTGGGCAGATAATGTTTCACCTGCTTCAATGTAAGCACATACATTCAGTACTCAGGATCTCAATCTGCACTCTGATCCCGCAGTCTATTAGATCCACTCATCTGCAAAAGCACAGCAAGGTTTTCAGCTGCTATGATAAATACACAGGGCCCTAGACTCTTTCATTCACCTCTTCATTTGTAAAATTCCCACAGTAGTAACCATTTAAGCATTATAGACAAAATATAAGATGGGAAATAATTTGGGATATTTTTGAAAAATTAATTTTATTATACTGTATTCAGAGTCTAATGATTTCTTACAACAAATGTTCTCAAAGACAGTAATAGGACAGCAGTGATTCTCTCAAATTGTGATCGTTATTGCTATCTTTTGTTGTTAATGTACTATAAAAGTAATGATTCTTTATACTTGCCTGCAGCAGGAAACCAGCCAGTCTGCCAGAACAACCTTTCCTATGTATGTTTTTTCTGTGCTGTTTCCAGTTAAAATATTTATGATGTTTGTTTTTTTCTTTCTTCCCCCTCCCTGAAATTATTATTTTTAAGGGGTACGTTGCACAGCAAATGGAATCTCTGTACACTTTTGCTATATTTTTTTTCAGCAGACAAATTACCCAGAGCTTTTTTTTTTCCTTCTGGCTCCCCTTATTCTGTCAAGTTTCTTTGAAATGGGGTGCCGAGTACTGCTGATGCTGGACTTACTGTTAGCCAGTATCAGCTCCAGTGATAAACTCCAGCTAGTGTTTTGGTTAGAGGTCACCTGTAATTAGCAGTCATTGTCCTTTGACTTTAACAATGGAAAAATAAAACTTTATAGAGACAGATTAGCTTGGCCATCAAAATTACAGCACTTTAGCTTTCAGGAGAGAGGATTACATGACACACTATCTCCTGGGCTGATAACAGCAGACAGCTAAGGATTTAAATGCGAGATGCAGAAAGTCTATAAAAGAATAAAAGGAGAGAAAGGAGGATTAACTGTCCAGATGTTACGTGATACATTATACTGACACTTCTGCACTCTTGTTTCACTGAGTTCGCCCTCATCTTTACCCACTGAAGACAAAATGGGGCACTACTACCAGTTTTCCTAAGAGCAGCTTCCAAACCCGAGGTGCTACCCCATTCCCCTGCATACATCCCCACCTTCTGCAGACATGTGGCATGTGTGCACATGCCTCTTAGCCTTGGGCAAGTCTGTTAATAAAATATTAATTCTCAACTTCTTCACAAAGTTGTGCAGTTGACAGCTTTGTGCATATTTGTTTCAGTTGCTGCTTGTGAATAAAAGCTTCCATCTCCAACTCACATCAATTTACAAATCCTGATTACCATAAGGATTCATGATAAAATACACTTGACCCTTATTCCAGTCATTTTTGCAGAATTACTCTTTATCAGCTTATGTGCGAGTTAAAAAAGTGAAGAAGAAAATGTTTTTAACTCCACCATAAAGGAGAGATGAGAATGGCAACTACCGCCAAACTCAGTAAACATAATACAAGATAACCTTCTTGATACAACTCGCGTTTATTTTTGCTACCATGTCAAATTAACTCAATAGTCAAAAAAACAAAACCAAAACAAATAAACCACAGACATCCCCATCCTCTGCTTTAAAATCTAACAGGAAGCAAACATGAACCAGCCAGACACTGGTACTTATCAAATCTGAAAGAAGGGAGTTGTCTGGCTGGATTAAAACGGATGAGGTTTGTTTGAGTGATGACATTTGTCTACCATTGCAGAGGGGGAGAATTTTGCAGCACTTTCTTCAGCTTATACTCCTGAAGATGAGAAGATTACTCCTACCACACAAATGCATGCACGTATAAAGATGCACATTTCCACACTTCAGAGACACAAAGTACTGAAACCGGTGTTATCTGCAGTGCCCTTCCCAAACCACAGCAAACTTGAATACATTCCCGAGCCATGCACATCATTTCCCACTTCTGCCAAGGGAGAGCTCATTCACTGAAAAGTTGACCATTCTAGGCTGAAAATTTTTTTCACTAATTTATAAAATGCAAGTAATTAACAGTGTGAGTGTGCACATGCATGCACACGTGTCCATGTGTGTGTCATTCATTTTTATTCCCACTAATGCCTCTTTTAAAGCAGACCTGGCTAGCATCATATAAATGTACCCATAAAATCAAAGTAGGAAAACACAAAGTTACCGCACAATATCCGAATTGTTACAAATGAGCCAAACTTTGAATTCCCTCCACTTAGAGCTGCCTGGGCATGGAGATAAAATCACAATAATCCATAATTTGCCATATCGAGGGCTATTGTTTTTTGAAATGTTGGTTACTTGCTAACAAGTAACGTTTTAACTTCGGAGCCAAAAAAAAAAAAAACAGTCCCCGTTTGTAGCTAGAATACAAACCCAAATCCCAGCAATTCTGCTCCGTTTTGCTTGGGAGTGTGTCCAGGAGTGGGATTTCTTGAACAAAAAATAACCTCTGAAAGAAAAAGTGTTTCCAAACGTGTCATGTGGGGTTTTGGTTTAGGGTTTTGGTTTGCTGTTTTTTTTTTTTTTTCCTCCCACTTAAACGAGAAGGAAAGAAATCCTGACAGCGGGAAGACTTGTCAGCGTTTAGCCATCCATAAAAATGTTTTTTTCCTCGCGCTCCTCCTTTCGCTTGCCGTCCTGGCGTCGGCTTGTCTCATCTCGCTGCTGCCCCAGCCCCAGCCCCCGCCCGCACACCGCCCCAGCGCAGCGGGGCCGGGGCCGGCACCCGCGGGGACGGACACTGGCCCGGGGCGCCGCCGCGGCTGCCCCGGCGGGCGCACGGGGGGATGCTGCGGCCCGCCGCCGCCCCGGGACACGGCACGGCACGGCACGGCACGGCACGGCACGGCACGGAGAAGGATGCAGGGCAGCCCCGGCGAGAAGTTTGGGGCGGCGGCGGCGGGACCGTCCCGTTCCCCCTCTCCCCGTCCCCCCCCTCCCGCCCTTCCCAGAACGCGACCGGGAGTCCCGGCTCTTACCTGCCACCGGGCGCGGGCTGGGGTCTCGGCGCGCCGCGGGCGGGAGCGGGGCTGCAGCTGCGCGGCGGCGGCGGCGGCGGCGGCGGCGGCGGGGCCAGGGCGCAGCGGCAGCGGCAGCAGCAGCCCCGGCCGGCGTCAGTCAGGCGGGAGCCGCCAGGCTGTATTAGTGCGCCGGGCTGGACCGCGGCCAGCAGCGCCGCTGCCGCTGGCCCGCCCCTGCGCTCCCCCCGCCGCGCCGCCCCGCGCCCGCACACACACACACACGCACACACGCACACACGCACACACAGAGACAGACGCGCAGACACACACACAGACAGACAGGCACGCGCGCATGCACGCAGTGCGCCGCGCGGCACCCCCACACGCTGCGCACCCCCCCACTCGCTGCCCCCCTTCCCCGCGCTCACCCCGCCACGGACGCGGAGTTCACCCCCTCCAGCGCACGGACACGGTCAACCCCTTAACGGAGTTCATCCCGCGGCACAAACACGCCCCTGCACGCAGCGAATCTGCCCTTCGCCCAGACAACTCACGCCCCTCATACACACGCACACACGCACTCACACACACACACGATCACGCTCGCCCCCAGCCCAGTGTCCCCGGCCTCAGGCGCCGCCATTTCTCCGCCCCGCGGCTCCCTGCTGAGCGGGCGCCCCGACCCCTGCCATGCCCGGCGCTGCCCAGGGCCGTACGCGAGGCTGGCGGCAGAGGCCGGGCCCGGGGCTGTGAGGGGACGGCGAGGCTTTTGGATGTGACCGCCGGGGCCGCCCCGGGGCAGACCCTACGCCCGGTGCTTCCACAGCCAGACCTTCGCTTATGGCCCCTCACACAAGCCTCCGAGCACCAGAGGATGGCCACAGCGGCCAAGCAGGGCGCCGGGCAACTCACCTCCATCCTGCACCACTCCGGGTCATGCTGACCCGGCTTTTGGACACAGGAGACGAACTCCGGCTGTGGGGAGAGACTGGGAATGTGCCCCTCTTGGGCAGCTGCAGAGAGGGGTTTGGGGGCCAGGCTGTGCCTTCCTGCAGCAGGCTGTGCAGAGGACACCAGCTGTCCCCAGGTGTGCCCTCCGCTTCTCCGCCTGGACCCCGTGCCAGGGCCATCACCTGCGTGGGGTATCCAGCAGAAATCTCCTTCGTCCAGTATTTGCACCAGTGTTTGGGGCCACGGCAGCCAGCTGCTGGGCTGGCTGCAGAGTCAGCGTCTCGAATTTACTGTCCTGAAAATCTTCCTGGCGATTTCTTGAGTCGGGCTCGTAGGACCTCCCTCCATTTAGCTTTTAACTGCAGTGCAGGAAAAAAAAATTGTAAATAGGGTTAGCAATAGCTGTACAGGATTTTTAAATGATCCCATCAGCTCATGGGACTGATCAGAGGAGAGCAAACTGCTGCCATTACTAGTAACCAGATGTATTTTCTGCTCTAGATACTACCTATCAAACCCTCATATTACCGATGATGAGAAAGCTATATAGCATGTTGTATTAACTGTAGTAAGGAGGGGCTGAAAGAGAAATATCAGGGATGTCAAGTGGCTTCAAGGACTCTAGAAATAAAAGGTATTCACGAAACTGGCGCTCTAGGCAGTGCTAGGAATGGGTACCGGCTGAACCTGACCCCGGATGCCTTGAGGGGTTCCAGTTAAATTCCGCTGAGCCTTTTGAGGTCAATCAATAAATATGATTAAAGATACCATCCTGCTGACATTTTCGCCAAAATTTTTTACATTGTAAAACAAGACAGAAGAGCTAATGTTGTTTGAGTAGACATCAAAAAGCCACAATGGGATTACTGCTCCACAGCACAAATTTATCAAGGCGTGTGTGTGTGAGGGTTGTGGTGGAACAGGGAGATACAATGTAATGCCCCAAATGCCTGTTTCCCGCTGTGGCCCCAAATGTCTTAAAATACCAGCAGCTTCCCTTCCGCTGTCCCACTTCTCCTACAGGAAGGAGAATTCTTGACAGATGAGTGGCAGAAGAGATGCTGTTATTTATAAATCACTGTAAACATTTATAAAGTGCCAATCACACATTCTAACTCAGCATGACTTGAGATTTTATATCCATAATGCTGTTTATTTTTAACCTATGCACTTTAGGCATCACACTGCAAATGCCATATGCACAGACAGTTAGGGTGGCTCGGCTGAGGTGTGGTGTGCAACCTACTGAGGCATGGCTCATGGTCAGCAGTCTGAGGGCTCTCATGCCCAAGTTCTGCTGGGTCCCACTGCACTTCTTTCAGGTGTTGACCTCCAGTTCCTTATGCTCAGAGTTGCTGCTGCCAGCGAAGAGGTGGTAGGACAAGGTGTGTCTGTACTCTCTCCTCTCTGGTGCACAGCCTGCTGTGCTATTTCCAGCCCATCTTCATTGGCAGGGCGAATTAAAATGCCAATTCTGCTACTGGGGTGGTCCCGACCAGTGGGCGATAGCGGCAGAGATAGAGTCAGTTCCTAGATCTTGTTAGTAGCTTCAAGTCAAATAGGCATCAACTGTTTGTGAAATGACTGAATTGCACTTGTGTTTGTGGGGTGCCAGTTTTAGCCACACTCTTTGGAAAAGTCCAGCTGAAAGAGATCGTGTGGGTATATACATTACTAGAGTTTGATACACTATAGATTATACAGCAAGGAATTTTTTTTTTTTTTTGTATACAGTTGTATTTCAGATCATGTGGCATGTGCAGGTGGCTGTTTTATTACAATGGCTGAATATATGCTGGTGTTACCTGGGATCTGCTAAACCTGTTTAACTATTTATCTTCTCAGGACCAGGGCTCATATATCCCACCTCTCCTTTCCCCTCTCTCCACACACACTTTCAGACCCCTCCCTGAGACCAAATCCTCACCTGTGTGGCTTTCAAAGCCTGTGTCCTCATTGCAAGGCTCTGCTCTCCCCTTCTCCTGCCAGTGTGGCTCATCACCTGTCACTCCACTGCACTGCCTGGACTCTGCTCATTCCACTTCTCATTTGCCATTATTCCCCTCGAGTGCCTCATTTCCCATTCTGCCTCTTGTAAGTTAAGTGCAAAACTTTCCCTTAGCATGCACAGGGCGTTAACTTTCCTTCACAAATCCCATCCCACAAAACACAGACCAACCTTCTGTACTCATAAACCAAAACCTGATCTGAGAGTATTCTCCGCTTTTTGGTCTGTATTTTGTCTTTTTATGCTGGATAGCTCTGTAAAGAAAATAATCAGTAAAAGGATGTGTAGAAAACAGTAAAGAGTGGATGTAACTGTAAAAGGGAAGGAAGCACTGAAACTGTGTAAAACACACAGAATAACACTGATTTTCCACTTGAAGGGAACTGCAAGTTCCTAAGAGCTGTAAATATATCGACTCTGTACTGCTCCAGGGCTCCAGTGAGGTACTGGCACTGTCCACCGCTGAACAGGAAATTGCTGTTACAACAGCAGTGTCGTATGCTGCGCGATATCTCAAATGGTGGCTGTGTGTTGGCGCTGGCACCAGCAGACTTGTAGCCACAGGATCATGAATTTGTGGTGTTAGTTATATTTTCCTCACGGGCTTTCCCTAGGCAAAGACACAGCAGGCACTTGCCCCTGGCAGCAGATCCTTGGGAAAAGCAACATAGCTGTGGCTCTGCTACTCACTTTGGCTGTGCCAGAGCCCTGGAAAGCGAGAGCTGTTCCTGTATTGCAGCATGGAGTCAGACGTCCAGAAGAAGCAGCTGACTATTTAAGCAGCAACAATCACCACCTCACTTCCTCAGTGGGTGCATGAACAGCGAGCCCAAACCCTGCCAGGATGCCTAGCTCCACACCTTTTGCTCCCCTTCCCAGGGTAGGACTGGACCAGCCCCAACACCTCACCCTCAGGTTTGGCCAAGTTTGACATTGTTTGTGCTGTCAAGAAGATTGGAGCTTGCTCAGTTATCCCTGCTTCTTATTCACAGGTGGTTTGGATATTTCAGGATCTCAGCTAAGGTCTGAACAGTTTGTACACCTCTGTATCAGGTTTAATAATAAACTCTTGAACCACAAGAGAGTCTTCTGTCACACATCTTTTCCAGCACACGCAGGATAAAACGTTTCCATAACACATCAATGTTCTGCATGTTTGTGTCTTTAAGATGCTAATTCTCAGAAGAAAAACAGGTGGGAAAAGCAGCTGCAATCTTGTGCAACATGTTGCTGAATGCGGTGCTGTAGAGGGTGTGCTGGACAGCTGGGTTTTCTGTTCCCTCACAGCAAAGGCATTAGATTTGCTCATCTCACTACTCTTTGCTTCAGACTCTAAAAGTGAAGCTATAAATTCAGGCAGGCAGAAGAAGGAGGTAGGTAGACAGGTCTGGAGATGTGTGCCTAAAATGAGAGAAGGAAAAAAGGGAACCAGCAGTACAGTGGACATAACAGTAACGAGGAGCACCTGAGAAGACTGTAAAGCAATAGTTCAGAAATACTGGGAGACACAGAGGTGAGCAGACTGAGTGGTTTCATGCACTGTCACCAGAATGTGGATTGTGTCCCTTTTGGGTCAGATGACAAAGAAGATCTAATATTTATTATTTAGCTTCATGGCACTTTTCATCCAGAGTTGAAAGAGGTATCAAGAGGTATCAAGTGTGATACAGACAAATGAACTAAAAACATTCCTGATAACTTCCAATTACCAACCAAAAAAGACTCAGGCAAACACTTGAACTGGCCAGGTTACTACAGTTTTTAGAAATGGAAAGGATAATTTTCTACACAGCCCCATAACTGAGATAAAGATGTTTGTTGTTTTGTGTATGTAACTACCTACTGAAGCAGCTGCACAAGAATGAAGTCGTATTATTTGTGATTAAAGGTTTTGGGGTCAAATTTTGCCCTAAGCTACAAGAACATAAATTTTAAGTGAAATTTGTCATCAATTTATTATACCAGAACTCCACAGACTCTCTTGATTTTTTCCTTTCCTCTGATCCACAAACAAAGACTTGACTTTAATCCACCAAACTTTTTAATGCATTGATACCCGGCTACCTGTTGTGTAATCTGTGCTGAGTTTGTTCCCTGCTGCAAAGAATATGACTTTGAGATGACTATTGTGATGTCTTTTTATTCCAGGAGATGTGGATTGATCCCAGACTAGCTGAGATTAGTTTGAAGTACAAGATCTTCCAGTAGACAATCTATTGCTTTCTCCTCAATACTACAAGACCATGTGGAGGAAGAGGACAGAGACAACCTACTTTTGCACTTGTGCCTTTTGCATAACAACTTTGATGACTTGGTAAACCTTAGAAGGTAAACTCTAGAAGGATTCTGCTTCCATTCTTTTCAGCCAGCACTGGCTGAAATGTGTAATAAGAAGTCACTTCCCTGCTGTTTGTTTGACCTGGCTGAAATATTTATGTGTCTCAGTCTCAGCTGGCATTGGTTCAAGAACTGCTGTAATCCCCTGCCTTCACCCTCTGAACTTCACACCTAAACTTCGGAAGAATCAGATGAACTGTCAGCCATTTCTTCTGCGTCCACTCTTTATCTTACTAGACTGAACAGTTTTCTTGTTGTTTAGGGTTTGTTTGGATGAAAAGAAACAGTATGGAAAAGAAATAGTATGTAAAGATTCATAAATAGTAAGAATGAACCACTGTGCTCTGGCTTCACACATACCCAGAGGTCCCAGGATTTCCCCGAACTTTGGCATGAAAGCCAATAGCTATGGTTGAGCTAGAGCAAATCTGGAAAAACAGATTTTGAAACCTTTAATGACAGAAAATCCATTACAAACCTTGGTAAGTTGTTCCGTGGTTAGGCTTGTCCTTGCTATAAATAAAAATGGTTTTCTCTGCTCTGAATTTTTCTAGCTTCAGCTTCTATCAATCTTTATGCACTGAAAGCTCATTATTACTACGTCTGTTCCTTTACAGTCTGTGCTTATGCTACCTTTTCCTTCACGCACTTGAGAATGGCCCTTAGAGTATCAGGTGATTAAATCATCTTAAGAGTTGCTGGGCTCTCCTTTGAACCCTTTCCAAATTCTCATCATCTTTTTGAATTGTGGACATCAAGAACCCAGGGATCTTCAGCTCTACCAGACATCAGCTCTTGCTGAGGTAATTCCCAAGACCTCTTTAGATTCCAGATTAGACTCTCCATCTTCTCATACCTCTGCCTGCAAATGTTCTTCACTCCTGCATGTCACCTTACTTTGAATGTGCAGAAACATGCATTGTTTTCTTGCACCAGGTTTACAAGCAAATACTGGAATAACTTCCCTATAGATGGGGGTGGGAGGGAAATCTCTCCCCCTGAAGAGCAGCTTAGGCAAAAACCTGTCAGATCCTTCCTTGGAAATGGGGAGGGACGGAGTGACATTGAGGTCCTCACCTGCCCTATTGACAATCTAACTACGTCATCCCCTTGATTTTTTCTCCACCCTTTTCAACAATGTCATAATATGTGGCATTGGCAAAGTTCTCAGTAACGACTTCATAGTGTGTTCTGCATCACTGTTAAAAACATGGTTAAATACTGTAAGGTCAAAAAATGATGTCTTTGAGCTCTCATTAAAAACCCATCAAGCTAGAAAAAAAAGTCCCCATTTATGGTGACATTTTCAGACCTAGGAACTAGTCAGGTTTTAATCAATTTAGAATAATACAAATTCAATACAGCTTACATTAATTTCCTAATTAAAATGTCAGGTAGCGTGAAGCTGAATACCTCTGAAAACTCTGTACTATCAAACCCATTTCCTTTACCAGCTAAACTTTTAATTCTGTTTTAATTTCACCAGATATTTTTGCTGACTTGAGGTACGTACACTGTTCTCCCTTAATTCTTTAGTGACTATAATCTGTGTAAACTGTTCCTCTGTTTTACCTGGAATTGGTTTTAGCTCTGAAAGACGTCTAATTACACCACCCTTTCCATATACCTCTAAAAATGCTGGCATAATATTAGCTGTCTGCCACTTGAATGTTTCTAGCCTTCCAAAATCTGATGAAGCAGCATACGTAGGTCAGAGAGCTCCTCAGCACTCACATTTAAAATTCTTGAGATCAATGTGTCAGGACTTGATGATTTCAAAATGTCTGAAGTCAGGATTTGCTTTTTAACATCTTCTTCAGTTATCATTAAAATACAAAATAAGTTATTGCCTTGCAGTATACGTAATGTATACTTTTTTTCCAGCTACTTTTTGAAGTCTTTGCTCTATTATTCACAGTTTTATCATTTCTACCTAGTACTGATACAAGTAATTGTTTGTATTACCTTAATTTCTGTGATACTTAACTCCTTTCCTACTGTTAATCCTGCTAGTCATGGATTTCTCCTCATTTTGTTTCTATTTTTTTTTTTTCCTAAAATCTCTATTTCTTTCTTGTCTCCCATGTTTTATAGAATATCTTTGCATTCATACCCCTTCTGAGTCTGTCTGTTCTCTATTAACCAGAACAGCCTCCGTTCTCAGCTGGATTGTGGTTTTTAAAGCATCTCCTAGAATATCTTAAGCAGTTCCTAATTGTTATTCCCTTTTCTATTTATTTTCTTGCTTTTCAGCTGATTTAGCTTTTAACCGTTTTTAGCTTTGTGAGACTGGATTGTTGTTGTTTTTTGGGTTTCTTTTTTAAATTACCAAGAACATGTATAGCTTTCTGAACTGTCTTTTTGTTGCACAGCAAAACTGCAATCAAGTCATGATACCTTGCACAAGCAATCTCTTTAATTTAGTGATATATTTCTCTACCAGTCAAGACTGAGTCTAACACATATTCCTTTCATGTTAGATGCAGAATTTTGGGGGCTAGGGAAGCCCCCAAAGTGCCCATAGTGAGCAGAACTTTCTACAAAAAATTATTGACCTGACAATAATCTTCCTGACCCTCCCTGAAAGAACATTTAAAAGCGAGTCCATAGAGAAATTTTTCACTTGGTCTTGTTATCAGTGAAGAAGAGGTATAAAGTAGATCAGCATGTCTTGGAAATATTAGGAGTGGGGTCATCTTAAGGTGCTAATTTCAGTTCTCCATTTTCCATTTTAAACTCAGCTGAAGCAGTTCCATCTACAGAAATCTGGCGGAAAATATAAAAAAAATACTTTTACCTTTATAATGTTCAGGGATGGGCATACAGAAGCATTACGTTAGTCACCTGTGAACTTCTTAATAGTTCTTATCATGTTTTATCTTCATAAACCAGCCACAGTGCAGCTGCAGTCCCTAAAAAGCCCTCACATGTTGTGTTTATTTAGAAGTTATGGTTATTTGGATCCTCACACGCCTGTGTGGTTTCTTCATATTCTTGCTGTAGACAGGGAAAATAAAAGTCCCAACAACAGGTCAGTTAATATTTTGGGGTTTTTTCCCCCCCTTTTTCATGGACTTAATACCTCATTAACAAATGTCTTGAAACAGAGACTGTAACGATTTGTTTCACTTTCTGAGAAAGCCCATCTTGGAATGTCATTTGAAATTCTCTTCACTCAATGGTGTCCTCAGACTTCCCTCTCCAGATGAAAACATGAAAAGATGTTCACAATTAATGTTGATGGCAAACATCTTCTTAATAACGTTTTATTTTAAAACACTCCCGTGATTTAAACAAAGACAGCATGTATGCTTTCCAGGGAGAGGGGGAGGAGGACATCTTTATAAACTAGGCTATTTAAAACTCAAAGCAAAATGAGAGGAAAAAAACCCCTCAGTGATATTTGACAGACAAGAACACTGTACTGATAAGCACAGCTTATTTGTTCAGTGTTGGCATTAAAGCAGGATGCAGTGAGTAGAAGGGAAAATGCCATTTGTATTAGAAAAACCACTGTATTTTAATTAAAAACTTGATTTAATTGGATCAAATTTATCTGTATTTTCACTGTTTGGCAGAAGTAAAAAGAGCCTCATAAACTTATATTTGCTTCAAGCAATAGGGGTCAAGCAAGGCATTATTTTACCATGTGTTTTGCTTTAAAACAAGTTGGGGACTGACTGAATATTTTGCCTATGGGTACTGAGAAGAAAATCATTGTGCTCCAATCCACTCCTTGCAAATACGTTAAAAGCAGTTGCTTCGGAGATCATGAAGTTACTACTACTCTGCAGGACCAGTAGTAATGATCTGTTTGGAGGTCTGTGCCTTTCCAAGGGATGCGTTTGGTAATTTATGCCCTGATTTCAAGTTGACTGCAGTTTATGGGAATTACCACCATTTTCAATAAGTTATAGATCCAACAGGTATTGAGTAAGGATTGCAAGACTGGACTTGCGATAGATTCACTCCCCTGGGAATCACCTGGCACCAAATACAGGCCTCACATAACAATCAAGTTATCGGAGAAGCTGAGTTGTATGAAAATCCGTTTTACTGAGTATCAGTTCAGTGACTATTTGCTAGACATACAAAATGTACCAATCTTAAGGAATATTTTTATACCTACAAACAATTTTTTAACCCACTCAGTGTCTAAGATGAAATACTTTGAGATAGCACGTTAGTCTCACATTTTCTAGTCTTACTATTAAAAAAAAAAAAGAAATAGAGGGAAAAGAAGATGTCTTCCTATAGAGGAAAGTAGTTCGTTTAAAGATGTGCCACTAAAATATACCTCTAGGTATATCACTTCAGACAAAGAAAGTGGGTATTCCTGAAGTCATAAAGCAGCTACTCATTTTCTAGAACCTTACCAGATTTGCATTACAGGGATGTACAGGGGTGCACATACTGCTGACTTTTTATGATGTCTCTTCATCTTTTTCCACCTTCCAGAATATATTCCAGAAAAATATCCTCATTCCTTCCACAGGGACATCTGCCCAACTGAGTGTAAAATGAACCCTTTTTTTTGTTGTTTTGTGGATTCCGAAGTTTTACCTCCCTCCATTGCAAGACTTAAAGGCACCACATTCTACAAACTAACACATTTAGATTCAGTGAAACCCTATGTTACTGCACACTAATATAATAATGAGGAATGTAATTAAAGTCACTACTATAATAACATCTTATCGGAATGCACAATGAAGATAAACGTGCTTATTTCAGAGACAGAGGGCTTATTGCATAGGAAGCAGTTTGTTCTGATGGATTCTTTGATCTGCAACTGGTATCTTTGTTAACTGGAGGGATGGGGAAGGGCTCGGTATATGTTGCACATTTTCCTTTGGCTGCCAAGGGAAGAATAATTAAAAATAAGGGGGGGCTTCAGGATCAAAGAAATGGAAAAAGTTATGATGCCTAGTCAACAGGCTGAGGGAAAAAGTTTTTAAAAAGATCTTCATTAGTAAATATTGAGGAGACACAGATGCTGAATAAACACCTCATTTAGCTACAGACTTCAGCCGAACAATTACCGTATGAAAAAAATTAAAAGACTCAAAGAAAAATAAATCTAGGTTGGTGGCAAGTATGTAAACTGTGCATAGAAATACCACAGCTATGCACAAGGTATCAAGTTTTCTTCATAAAGGGCAAGAAATCGCTCTGACTCATCTCTCCATATTTTGTACACAAATGAGACTGGATGGCAACTGAAAGCCTCAGAGACATTTCAGAAGTCAGTCCCTGGGAACTGCGTGAGATAGTTTCAGCTACTGGCCCTTGGCACTGTGTATCTCAATCTGGGACGTTCAACCAGCTCCAGTCTCTTCTAAAGGAGGCACTAACAAGCGTGGGGAAATAAAGAAGAAAAGGAGTGATTTCTTTTTTCTGCTTAAGGCTTTCCAAAGCTAGGGCACAGCATTAATAGTTTATTCCAAATACTTAAACACTCAGTGCATGGGTCCATGTTTGCAGAGTCCAAGTGGAAATGACTCAGCATGCAAAAAAGAAAAAGAGCAGGCTGTCCTGTTGTAATCCACATAATTAAAATATTCTGCCTAAATGCATTACATCTTCCCCCACACATCAAAGGCGTGTGTTTCCTCAAACTCTCCATTTATATTTAGGGAAGCCAGAGCTCTTAAGCTCTTATGAGAGAGAAAATATGATGTGATCTGGTCATCTCTGCCTTGGTGTGGATAACAAATCACAACACTGTGTAAAATACCAGGTCTCAGGCAAAGATTCCTTATATTCAATACATACTGCAGCAGTGCTACAACTCAGTTACCCTCTGCTGTACTAAGGGCTGCACATCTAAACCCCACCTGGCAGATTTAAAGTCTTCCTGGGGGTGAGTGATTTTTGGTCTACTTGGTATAATCCTCTTCTGGTAAAGTTTTGGTGGCAGTTGTAACAGTTCTCCATGCCTGCCTTAGACCCTGTGCCTTAGCCCCTCAGGCAAAAGCTGTGGAGCATAAGAGTAAGTCCTTGGTCACAGCAGGGTGAGTCTCACAGTGTAAAGTAGGCAGTTGGGCTCTTCATAATGGACAAGACTGGGTGCTCCCACAGTGGGGTCAGTGCAGTGTGTGTGCAGCTCCATGATGGTCTTCAGCTGAAGGCAGGACTGCTAGGAGTAGAGACCGTCCCACTTTCCCTGGCTGTGCCTTTTTGTCTCTTCCCTTGTACACGCCTTTATAATTGGGTCTCCCTGTGGGGAGTTTGATGGGTAAAAGGTCCAGCTGAAAATGAGGCATGCTTCAGATGTGTTAGCATTCAGCTGGACAACATGCTAATGTAGGTGTGGCTGTGCAGTAGTGACATGAAGTAAGAGATGAGGATGATAGACAATATCAAGACCACACCTTACAGCAGTAGGGGAACCTTTTGTAGGCTTAGTGGCATGACTACCTCTCAATGATGGCTCTATATGCCTCTGCATGGCAATTTCTGGTTTAGTTTTTATGTGTGTGGGAGCGAAGCCATTTGGAGTCAGCTGCTAGAAAACACACGATACATTTGAAATGTGTGCTTCAAGAGGCACATGAATCAGGGCTTCACGAGGGACTTCTACCTCTTCGTAGCAGAGTGAGCCCCAGACCGTCTTCTGAGGAAGGTAGGAAGTTACCACAGCAACGGTTACAGCAAAATGGAGCAGAGGGGCTCTGGATCCTCCTTAGCTTAAAGGAATTTAAACCATGGTACCTCCTTTCTGAAATAGCCACTGAGCTGTGGAAAGGTCTAGCATGAGGTCATTGAACTCTTTGTTGAAATTGGGCCGCTCTTCAGCAAAGAGTGCAAAACTCTTGAGGACACAGATTAAGTGGAGAGGTACACAGCCTCCTTTTTTACAGAGGAATGTGTCTGAGAATGGGAAGTCTTGGTTCTTGTCCATGTGCTGGAACTGCTTCACAACACTTGCCTGACAAGCCATTGAATAAAACGCCTCTGCAGCACTGGAAACAAGACTGAGGACTCCTTTCCCAAGGGGATATTTAAACTTTTCATTGGAAAAGATTTAACCTTTTCATTGGATATATTTTGTCAGCAATGATTTTATTACTCAGTGGCTATTAATCATGTGCCTTACTGTGGCATTCATATTTCAAGTCATTAGCCTTTTATTTTCTGGCAAAAATGTAGTAGATCTGTAAGAGTGACTGTTCCCTGCTGTTGAGAAAGCCATGGCATCATAAAACTTGAGAAGCCTTGCACTAATGTAATCAATCTACTAAATGACATCTATATTTGAAATACTGTGTGCATGTATAATGACTCACAACAGAAAAAAAAATACTGGTAGCACTACCATGTTGTGGCTCTGTTCTGGAATTTGGTGAGTTTCTTTTGTGAAACATCTTCTGTCCTGCAAACCCTTCTACATGAAGGCCTGTTCCCTCTGAATTAGTGGCAGTTATCAAACACAAATGGTGTGTTGCTACACAGCATTTTGGTGTCAGGTTTGCATCTTAGCAAAATGACAACTACAACTACACCTTTCTTTTTTTTTAATTACATTATCTCTCAGATGCAAAAGATAATGTTTGCCACTGACTTTACACCCAGTGAATGTTTCCTACAAGCTTTTTTGCTGTGTTAAGCAAAGCGCTGGGAAATGTGAGCTGATTTATTTTGAAGTTCTTTAGTGTCTTACTGTCTACAAAGGCAACAGCCACCTTGGGTGAATTGCTTACTTTGATCTGTCCCCTTCTTCAAGCATGAAGAATTAATCTGTACAGGACACCGACCTATCTAGAAGGACTGTGTGGGATTCAGCTGTGAGTGAATATAACAGCAGACTAAATTAGGGGCAAAATGTTGACAAGCCTGCTGCAGAACCATGAAAAGAATGAACCTTTTGCAGAGCTAGAGTTGTGAGTTTCCTAAGAAACTTTTAGGGTCCTTGTAAATTATTATCTAAGCACAGCTGACAATAGCAGTCTACATACTTGCTGACTTCCCCTGATTCATTTTTAAATATCTGACTGAGCAGAGTAGTGGCTTTATGAATGACCACTCTGCAAATGTTTTCCCCAAACATCTTGCTCGATGGAAAAATGAAAGCTCTTGCATATTGCTTGAACTTGTGCAACTATATTATGCACTAGATGTCCACTTAGCAAAGGTAGTATTCTCCCCAAAGCAATCACTGTGCATAATAAAACTTCTTTAAAGTGCAGAATGTAATTGCTTGGTGTTGTCTGCACACCTACAGAGCTATATTCATAATGCTTACATTAATAGTGAACATGTTAGGAGGAAAGGAGCTAAAAGGCCAGGATTTTTAGTGCAGCTTGCAGGCAGGGTAATTGGGGTCCTAGGTAATCAACAAATCGCTTTATATCCCTCTGTGAATGTTTGCTGATCACAGCAAGACGCTTCTATTCTAACAAATCAAAATCATTGGCCCTACCACTGCAAAATTCAGTAGGGGTTTTTTGAGGATAAATAAATTATCATGCCCATCTTCCAGATTAGGCCTAGACTGATGTACTGTATAATCTTGAGTAAATCAGAAGTAGTCAGGAATAGAAAGAATGCTTCATTATTTTACAACCCAGAGAAATCAGTACATGTAAAATTAGATTCCCTTAAACATCCAGGTCTGTTCAAGCCACTGCTGCTGATGAGGGAGGGTTCACACAGCAAGATCAGTCTTCCCTTGCTACTTTCTCCAAAACTGTTTCAGTATCAGAGGCAGAGCATCAACGGTTTCGGGGAATGGAGGGGGCCTTGCACTGGATTTTCCTTCCTTCGGTCTTAGCTGTGACCACATTGTCTCTCCTTTGAATGATTGTTCAGATGTAATTAATTGGCAAGGTACCTGAGCAGTGACCCTGTATTTGGGATTTTACCATGATCATCTTCTATTTTCTGGAGAAGGCAATGTCTGGGATATGAAGTTAGCTCTTTCTTGGTTAACATGAGGCTTATGAAGGCACTGGCAAGTATGTGAAAGGCAAACATCACACTCGTGGACAAAATGGTGAGTAACATCTCCACTGCAGTATTCCTGTAGAGTCTGAGAAATCACAGCATTCCTTATTCCTTGTTTACCACTTAAAGATGAATGGCTCTAGTAAGTAAGTTGTCCAGCTGTATTTATTTGATTTGGTCAACAGCCTTTCCCAATAATTAATTCATTCAATAAGTGAACTGAAAAGGTCCAGATTTTTTTTTGCAATGGCATCACTTGCACTCTATTCAGATATGGGTGTGGGTGTAAGAATTTTAAGGGTATCACGGAAGTTGAGGCAATGCGTGAAAACATGAATAGTCCACACAGAAGCTGCTTAAATTGAATATATTCTTGTGCAGTCAAACATTCTTTTTTTCCTAGCTTTCTAGCAAATACTGGAATGAAATTGCTTGCTGTCTCCTTTATGAGAACAATTAATTGGTCTTTTTTGTAGTCCCATTGCAGTACTCCTGCGGAAAACTGGTTATTTTTCTTCTGTTCCTGTCCTTAGGAAGAATTTTATCGAGAAAATAAATCGTCAGGAATAGTAAAATCAGACACAACATCAGAAAACATTTTTGTGAGACCAGAATTTTATTGTTTGATTAAAAAAACAGTAAAGGTTGTTCTAACCTTAACTGTGCTTAAGCTGTCATTATCACAAAACCTTCCATTAGGCAGAACGTAGCCAGACTTGTAAAACTACCAAAAGAAGAGCTGACACAGATGATTACCATTTCCAAAACTTATGACTTGGCTTAAAGACTGGAAGATGGCCACGGATATGGTTTTGGTTTTTTGGTTTTTTGGCAACAAGATACAAAAGTTATCAGCAGTTCTGTGGTTGAGACCTTAAATCGCATCAGAGCTAGTCAGCCAAAAAGAGTCAGAAATTCCTTGTGGTTTTGTCCTAGTTCCTAGTTTGACAGCAGATGATTGAGAGTATGCAGCGGGGTAGTTTATGACAGCCTGTGCAACTCAGGGTGTAATGTGGCTACAGGATGAAGCTTGTCCTTGACATAATTAGCTAAACCTTTCTCTACTCTACAAAGATAGGAAGATAAAGATTTGTCCCACATGTGGAAGGCTGCTTTCCAGAGACCATGCAAAGTGAATTTGCCAAAACTGTTTGCAGAATTCAAGGATTCTTCACCATCCTGTGGTTCGAACAGCTCTTCTGATCTCCAGTCCAAAAGCTGACACTCAACATTTCCCTTTGTTTTGTAATGGGGCCTTTATAGAGCTTCAGAATAACCCCAGATGAAACATTAGAAAATGGCAAAAACCAGACAGGAATTCTAGAGTTAGGGTCACCTCATTCTTAAAGAATATTGTACAGAACATGCCAGCAATGAAGGCTCGGACTCAGTCTAGATGGTGAAGTTTACTCTGCTAAAACAACAAATTTCTGAAAGTTCAAAGGAGGAAAGTGATCTTGACAGCAGAACACAAACAGCCATGATGCAAAGGCACGGACCTGAGAGGGAGTTACGGTCATACAAGTAAGAAGGATCACCTATGGCTAAACCGTTTTGGGAGGATGTTTGTCTGGTCTACAGCTGTTCCTTGAATACTAAGTGTACATGTAGAAAGATTCTTGAGTAGGAGTACATTATTTATATAATTTGCTGCTTGCATGAGAGCGCTGGAAAGCATGGTAGAATAAATGTAGACAAAGGATAACGACCCACAGCGTGTTAGAGAGTTTATGACTGAATACTGCTCACTGCTGGTAGGTTGTGTCCTTAGAAAAGGTATGAGAATTAGGAGGCCTTAAAGCAATACCTGGGAGCTGCAGGAAGTCCAAAAAGGAGTGAGTACTCCTTGCTAGGGTGGCTTTCCTCAAGAGAAGCTCGATGCATTTCCCCTGGGCCTGGTGAACTGCTGTAAAAATGCTCACTTTGCATTTGGCCAACATGCCCAGCTGACCCACACTCTGTGCCACTGCAGCTTGCTTGCTGCTGTTTGCCTCAAGCAAGTCAGGTGATTTCTAATAACTGCAGTCATGCATTTACAGTGCATTAAAGAGCTACTTCTGACCTGGCTGCTGCTCTGAAATGGGCTAGACAGGTTAACTTCCTTCTTTTAAAATGGGTGTCCTCCATTTGTCAGGTATGGAGCGCTGTTGCCAGTGGATTCCACATCCAGCAAGAGTTCATCTCCTTCTGTGGAAAGGGAAGTCACGGAGAAAACTGCTTTAGCAAAGAAAATCTACCCTTTGCACTAACATGCACATATTTAGGCTGTGTGTGTGTTCATGTGTAGTATAAGAATCTGGCAGACAGACAACTTGCAGACCGATTCACTGTTACCTGCAAAACTGTGCCCAGAGTGCGAGACTGGCAAAGTCTGGTTTTTTTCACACCAGGGAATACCTAATTATGCAGTTAGGGCAGCTGAACAGATCAATGAACAGTATAAAGAAAAATGGTTTAAAAAATATCCAGGAAAGTGGAGGCTAGTTAGCTCTTCCTTTTCTGATGGATCTATTAAATGAAATCATATTCTAGCACACCCCTCTCAGCTATGATCTCACAACTATTACTTAAGCTTGGTCATACAAAATACCATCTCTTTTTCCAGTAAGAAACAAAGGTTTGTCTGTAGCTTCTCCCCTGGGCCTAGATGACCTCTTGGGCTAGCGTGCTCGAGACTCCCTTAGTGCCGTTGGCTAACGCAATAGGCACGACATAGCAGCATCCCATTCTTAACCTCTGAATCCCTATCCCAAAGAGGTAGATAACTTACAGTTCAGCTGGCAGGGTGCAGCCTTCAACAGTGCTGGAACACTACTTTAATTCATGCCCCTTGAGCTGTAACAGACATGCCACTGCATCTCTAAGAAACATACACGGATCATAAATAAGGTTAGATGTTATTTTCTGTAATAAACACTGAGATACAGAAACTTCATTGCAGCCTTCTGTCTTTGCCTGTCTCTTTGTTTTGACTATTTTTAGCTTGCAGTCAGCATTGTGACTGTGAACTTAAGGAACACTTGGACAACAGGTACATAAATAATTACGGATGGGTCTCCAGAGCCTTCAACATTAGCAGAGGATTGAAGTTAATATTGGCTGGGACTATTCAATGGCTTGGAGATGTTGCTGTGCTTATATATATTCATACAATTTCATTTTGCATGGTGAAAAACTGACCCGGACTACTCTGCATTGGTGGTGGTGGAAGGGTCTGCACAGCAGCTTTGAAAGTTGTAAACTGATGTGTTACTGCACACAATTCTGCAGAATAACTGGAGCTGTCTTCTGCGTTTGGCTGCTTATAATTCATAGTAGTGATCTCTTTATATCAGTTAAAACTGATTAAAGCTGTGTTATTACTCATTCAAGAGTTACCCTGCATGGTGATAATGCTTAGGGAGATATTGAGTTAACTGCCAGAGTTTTCACAGAACACATACTGCGCATCAGCAGGACGTGCCTGAGACTAAAAGAGATAATTTTTACTGTTTTTCCTAACCCTTGTTTAAAACATGAATTTAAAAAACGGCTTGTAATGATAAAGCTAAAATTGTATCAGAGGCTTTTGCATTGTTACTGCTTTGGGTTGTGATAAAAAATGTTAACAGTGAAGAAAACTTTTGTGAAAAACTGAACCTTTTCCAGTAACTTGCTTTTTAATGTATTTTTCAAAGAGAACTCTTTGATATTAAGTAGCCTATTGAAAAAGTCTCTTGTGAAGGGGTAGTAAACTGGTGCAGAAAAGTAAGTTTTTTATGCAGAGATAGCAAATTTTTTTTTTTTAAATAGAAATCTGTATTTATGAAAGCACTAACTATGCAGGCATTGATGTTGGCAGAATAATAATTGCAGAATTACTGTATAGATTTTCTTTATTTCTTTTTATTTCCTTTCAAAGTCTGCGAGATTACTTTGTTTTAATGTGTCTTTGAAGGGCTGGGTCATGCAGGACAGTGAGTAATACAGAAGACTTGCATCTCCATGGGTCATGCCTGCCAATGCAAGGGTAGAAGGAAATAGTAAAGGTTAAGATTCCACTGAAATACGAGAAGACCTTTTGTATCTCTGAAAGTCTATAAAGACAAGAGTGAGGACAAGTTAGGCAGAGCACTGGTTTGTATGACAGGCTTTGTGATCATGAAAGTTGTCTACAGATGCTCAGAGGAACTTGGTTCTCTACAGAGTCTCTGCAATTAATTAGGCACCACCCTGAAGAACTGTAGGCACCTCATGGAATGTTCTAAGGAGTTGGGCATCCAAATAGTTGGTGTCAAATTTCATGTTTCAGGCTCTTGCAAGGAACTGCAAACGTACATTCGTGCTATATCTGATGCTCGGTGTGTGTTTGACATGGCTGAAGAATTTGGCTTTAAGATGAACATGTTGGATATTGGTGGGGTTTCACAGGTTCAGAACTTCAGCTTGAAGAGGTTAATCACGCCATCAGGCCGTTGCTGGATGTCTACTTTCCTGAGGAATCTGGTGTTAATGTGATTGCTGAGCTTGGATGTTACTATGTTTCATCTGCATTTACAGTAGCGGTTAACATCATTGCAAGAAGTCTGTTGGGTATGATAAACTTCTTCCTTATGGAGTGGAGCAAACCAGGAATGATGATATCATAACCTGTATCTACATATTACATAAATGATGGTGTTTATGGTTCTGTTGCGAGTAAATTACCTGAGAAACTGAACACTACCCCAGAGGTTCACAAGAAATACAAGGAAGATGAGCCTCTGTTCACAAGCAGCCTTTGGGGTCCATTCTCTGATGATCTTGATCAAATCGTGGAAAACTGTCTTCTTCCGGAGTTGAGCGTTGGAGACTGGCTGATCTTTGACAATACGGGTTCTGGTACCTTAGGTGAACAGTCTACCTTTAACGACTATCAGGCCACTGATTTACTACATGATGTCTTTCCATTCTGTGAAATGTGAATCAATCAGCCTTTCTCCTAGTAGGAATGACAGGGAAATGTTCCACCCAAGCCTCCCATTCCATGTTTGTGGCACTCCATAAAATCAAGTAGGGGCTCTGGAATACATCAAAGACGGAGCCAGGACTTTCTTGCTGGAGCTCTGTAATTAAAGGTCTCATTTCTAGAGGGCAACAAGACGTCAGGTCTTGCTTAGGCTTAAAAAACGGATTAATTTAAATTCACATTTCCTATCTTAGAGAATTGTCGTAACCTCCAGGTGACAAGTCATTCCTTAAGCTTGTGTTGAGTTCACTGCCTGTCAAAAGGGGAAGTCCTTCTTTTGTCGCTGCACCCTGTGCCTGCTGGGCCACTCAGTGAGCCACTTTAAATCACTGAAATGGCAGAAAACTATCTCAGAAGAAAGGAAAAAAACCTAAACAAGCGGAAGATGGCATCCTGCCATTCTAGTGGACTGGCTTGATGGGAGACTCCAAGCAGCCCCAGAACAGATATAGAGGGAGAAGGAACACTCCTCTCTGTGCCTTCATGCAATTATACCAGCACAGCTGCTTCTGAAATGGTACCTAGGAGACTCCTCCACTGATTCTGGCATCACTGTGAAACAGCTGAGATGTGCTGTGCCTGAAGGAACGCACCTATATCACCTGATATCCTAAGTAAGTATAGTAAATATATAGTAAACGGACAGTAAATATACCAAACAGAGGGGCTGGAACGCAGGTCTTCCTCATCTCAGGTAAGCGTGGAGTTGTGTTTCACTATTGGGCTTTATGCACATCAATGCACAGTGGAACAGTTCATATGAGAAAGCAGTTAGAGAACACTCCATGGGACATACAGGTTTGCTCTCCCTCCAGTGGGAAGGGATTTTGTTTCCCATTTCTTAGACATGGATTGGTATCAGTAGACAGGTAAACAGGTGCCTGCTCTGCTAAGGGAAAGCTTAGACCTGTTTCTGAAAGGTCTGAACTCCTCAAAATCCTTCCTACACTAAGAAAAGGGTTCTGGGCTGTGCAATGAGCAGAAAGAGATCTCTCCGTGTGCTGAACAGACTAATGTTAGACACCTCTGACTAAAGCCAGCAGGCTGGCCTGCGACTTGTAATATTTCACGCTGGTAAAAAGGTGCCTCGTCAGTATTCTGGATTCCAATAACCTTAAATGTAGGCACTCAGGAACCTGATGCTTATCTTCTGAAGTCATGGCTATGGTCCAAGACCTCTGTCACCTGATGTGATCTTCATGGGAAAATCAAGATACATGATTCTAAACTTCCCATTGGTTCAGATAGCTACACAGAAAAACAATGGTAATAAACTAAAGTGAGTAACTGTAAGTATCTATAATTTTATGGATTTAACAAGAACAGCTAACTTCTCTTACGGTAAAAGCTTGGGGAAGATCAGGATGTGAATGACTTAGGGTATATATTTCATACAAAGACAGGGCATCTCTGATCTCTGACAGCGACAGATTTCTATTAGATATGTTCTCAACTTTTAAAGGGTCTGATTTCTGGCAAGTCTAAATGAGTTACGTTTCCTATCACTTTGCCTCTGACATTTCTGTAAACCTTAGGTTAGTGTCAAATATTTTGGTGTTGGAGACTACTGCTTGGGTAATTAATACCATAATTTGGGGTCTCTGCCATGTGCTCATCTCTTATGTAAATAATTCATAGCCATTGTGTAACTGCTTTTCGAAATATCTGATTATTCTTCACATTTACTTAATCATTTTCAGTGCATACTTGTCATTGTGCATTTTCTCTGCATTCAGTAAATATTTGGATTAAGTTAATGTTGACCTACATACTGATATAGGGCTCTAGACACAAGTGGACTTAAGACCTCTGACCCAAACCTGAAATACCAGGTTCTGAAATAACAGAAAACATTCACTCTGCTGTGGCCTGAGCTGAAGATGTGTAAAAGCCACTGACTTTAAAACCTTTTGAAGTTTCTCAGGGGTACTACATTAGGGACAGGCTCTTGTGCACTTCAGTTTTGACAGTGAAAAGCCACTTTTTGCTAACCTTTTATTTGCTCCTTGTTGGGATCCACAAAGCAATGCCCATTTGCTTCAAGAGAGTGACGTTTACATGTACCTGCCCAACATACTTCTAGGGGAATGCAGATAACTGTCTGTGAGCAAAACCTAAAACCAAGCAGAAGTCTAACCTTCTGTTAGAGCATGTGCCTGGTGGAGTCCTTGTCTCCTGTGACAGCTTGTGTGCCTTGTAGTTCATAATCTGCAAATGCAACGAGTGGAGTATGCTACCCAGAAGACTTCCGATCACTACATGAGTGACAGAAGACAAAGCCAACCATCCTTCTCAGCTAAAGTAAGTCTCCTTTGCTGCCTCTGCTTCAGGGAAAGCTTAAAGCAGGTGGTTCAACAAGTGCAGGTAACTGTTCTAGATCTGAGATCATTCCACACAAAGAAAAACAGTTCTCAGAAAAGCAACCAATAACACTTCAACTCCAGAACACAATATGACAGACTTGGAAATCTTTCTTTTTTTACTCTGCTGAAAGATAGGGATCTGCTGAAAGGTAGGGATAGTGCCATATCTGCATCACTGAACTGTCCAAATATCCCTTGGAAGTAATTTGCAGAAGGGTTTGGGAATTCTTTCACCACTTCTTAAGATGTGGGCTTGGACGTGGGCTTAAAGAATAGAGGAAGTGAATCTGTACTTTTAACACCCTCTTTGAATGAGTTGACCACTTGGGCAAGAAGGAAAAGAACCATATGCTTGTCCTATTTTACTGTGATAAAGGAGATACTGTTATGCCTCTCTTTAAATCCTTTCTCTCATTTATACTTTATCGAAACTTCCATTTTCTAAACAGAAGGCTAAGCAATTAGGTTGCCTTTGCCATACAACTCACTGTTGCCTGAATCGGTCCCATGCACTAAAACTGTCTTTTAGGAAAAGTAGTCCCTAAGCAAGCGTTTCCTCTCATAGCACATATACACAATGTGGGAACGAGTCAGAAAGGCTACTTTTGCTTCCCATGTTCTTCATACTTGGCTTTCTAACTCTGAAAAGTGAGCTTGCATTGAAAACTGGTTTGTATCATCTCCCACATCTTTGCGAAAGACTCCACTGCTCCTCACGTGGTTCAGACCTGGAGCCTGTAGATCTATGGCAGATATCAGTGACCAGGGCTGGAAGAGTGGTATCAACAGCCGGTTATTCTCTTTAGGGACTGGCACAGAAAGAATACAAGATATAATTTGCCAAGGATTTTGCAAGCGGTTAACTAACAACTGAGAAACACTGAAAAAGGGGGTCCTGGGTTCCAGCCCAAGCCTCTGAATATCACTATATCCTCAGTTACCACTTGTTTTAGAAAATTTCTGTCCTAACCCTATTGTCATGGAGGACTTGGCTTAGTAAGCCCCTTCAGCTTCCCCTTCCCTCATTAGCAACATCCCTTTTTTCCATCCTTAACTGGTGTGTCTCCTTCCCCATTCCCTTGTTCCAGTTTGCTGATTCCATTGCTGTTCCACCCCCACTCCTCATGCAGTCTCAGTATTTCCTATCTTCCATTCACTCTCTGGCTTTCAATCTCAGCCCCAGATCAGTCTGCTTTTCTATTTCTCCCCATTCTCCTTCTGTCCCAGTTAACCCAGTTCAGCTTTTGTCCCACTGTGACAGAATGTGTCAGGCTCCACCTATACAAGTAAACTACACTGTGCCAGGTGTCCCGCAGCTGTCTGTCCTTGCGCTCAAAATATTTTGGGCACAGTGTGGCAGTCAGTGCAGGTCAAGGACCATCTCCAACAGACAGTTTAAATGCAGAAGCCTGCTTTGAAAGGCAGCTGAGAAGGGGAGACGCAGGCATATGGATGTGACCTGTGCCATGTCTATCAACTTCAGAGCCAGACAGCAGACTCTGGACTATGAAGGCGTGTAGTGACCTTTATCTGGGGCTCAAACCCACTGAAAGTGTAAGCGAATTCCCTGCCAAAAAGTTCTAGCATCCAACCCCTCAAAAGCTCAAAGATGGTGAATCTTAATCTCTGAAGGTGGAAGATATCGAGTATTTTGTTTGACTTACATAGTTGCGAAAGGAGACAGCTCAATAAGGAGAGAGTTACTGGACAGTTTATCTGCAAAGTTTTGAAAAACTTAGTAGAAAATGAACGAATCAATTAAAAAAAAAATCTTAAATTTAGCATCCCCCTTCCAAGCTTTGGCATTCAATTTAAAAGCAGAATTTTTTAAAAGAAAATGTCACCAGATATTTACTTATCATGCAGAAATAATGCATGATCTAAGCCTCCTAATTTGAAAAAGGTCAACTATTATGGTTAAAATTTCAAATAAGCTCAATTTTAAGGTAACACATCAGAAAAATTTTAAGAATCTGCTTTTGAGAACTGGTTGGCAACTTTCATTATAGGGCAGAGTTATCATTGAACAGGATTGATCAGGGAAATTCACTTTACAAAATATAAGAAGCTAGTATTTATTTTAGCAATGGCAATGAGGAGTCATGTGATTGATTCTGCAGAAGTGGTAGAGATGTATGTGGACAAGGCAAGAGAAGAAAGCCTGCAAAACCCAACTGAAATACTTTTGAGAATTTATTCCAACACTTCAATTTATAGAAAACTGAGGTAACCCTAACAGAAGCAAAACTCAACTCAATATTGCAGAAGGAATAAGAAAAACCACCAGTGAAATCATATGTGAAAGTACAACCATATACCGTTTGTTCTCTAAATCTGTTTCAAATTTGTACATGTTTCTGAAGGAAGATTGGCTGAGTTTGTTGGCAATCCACAACTGTTTTGAAAGCCATAATGAATCTTGTGTACTGCAACAGAGTATAACGCTACTAAGAAAGACTCAAGACCCCTCCCTCCCTCCCTCCCTCCCTCTCTGATCTCATTTGAAGCATGACAACATCGGACTGGCATTGATAATGTACAGGCCCCCCAGTGTACATCTGGTCTCATTTTTGTATGCTCTGAATTACCTTTTCATACCCCTTCTCCAGCACAGGTTTGTAGATGCCAAGGACCCTAGCCTTGAGCATGCAGTATAATTACATGAACGAAAAGTATTTATGAAAGACAACATTTTAAAATGAAACGTGCTTTCTCTAGGACCTTCTACAGTCTGGAGACGATCTGCAGTTTGATCTCAGGCAACGTATTCGCTTCAGACAAAAACATCTGGAATGTCAAGAGACTACTGAAAGTTCTTAGAACAGCCTTATCAACATTACTGTTATAACTCAGTAAAACCCATTAATTGTTCCCATAACACTGAATCTAAACATGCATCAGCGTGAACCATGATAGGTAATTCCAAGTTGCAATATGGCCATATATTTCCAGATACTAGAGAAACAAATGGTTGTGGTCATTCACAACATGATATTGGACAAGCAGAATAGCGTGCCTCTTTTTTAATATGTATGAGAAAATTTCAAATGTATGATGAGACCAAAGCAGGTATATTTATTTGAGTGAATTTATTCACGTTAAAGCTACTATTAATAAATAAATCTCTGATTGACAGGTAAGAAAATCTTTTTGGAAATGCTTTCTCAAAACATGTTACAAATTTCCTGCTGACAACCTTACAAAACACATACATGCTGCAAAAATGAAACATACAACAGAAGCAATGAAGAATTACCTCAGCTTTCATCACCACTTCACTTGATTTGAAACTGTTCTCATGTTCCATTAAGTATAATAATATATTTGGAAAATGTAAATAACCTAATTACATTTTCTTGTTTCAAGCTGCCAGGCACCAGTCATATATCGCAGTCGTATAAAAGAAGATCCCTGCCCATCTGCAGCCAGCTCCAAAAGGGAACTAACTTAGAACCTGTGATTATGGAGAAATCAGAAGGACGCTGTTAGAAAAATGAGCATTAGCAAGACCCACATTTAAGTAGTCATGATCCTCTGCGTTCTGAGCACGTTCAACCCACAACCTAGACCTTAACATTAATAAAATTTATATTGCGAAAGTTATTGCTTTATAGTAATTACATTACACCATAGGTGGGAGACTGTAGCTTGCGAGCATGTAATGCCATGTATGTCACAAGATGCACAGTCTTTGCAACAAGGCTTTGTTCAAGTAAGAAAGAACCTGAACACCAATAATTAAGCAAATGATTTCTTAGTGACTTCGGAGAAGAGGAGCACACAGCAATAATATGAATGTGCCAATCTTCAGACAAGGTAGGGAATGCACACTGTGAAACCAAGCCCTCTTCTATCTCTGCTAACATTTGTGTTAGATGCAATATACATGTGGAATTGCATTGAAAGAAAACATTTCTTTTCTAGTAAAGCTGACACAGGATGTTCTCTAACTGCACCGTTCCTCACCATTGCAGTTCACTATACTTTCTGTTGCTCTGGAGTTGTGTAAGAGAAGAGACTCACTTAAAAACATGACAGAAAAGAAAAGAAGGAACTGCATTTAATGGGAGGGAGGAGGTGAGCAGAAGCAAGCTCTAAGCTGGCTCCTAAGCTGGCTTTGCTATGAAGAAATATGTATGGAGCTATACTTTCCAGTAACCCAGTAAACAGAGACCTCCTTACAGATCTGAAAGGACATCACATCTTAAGAAGAGAGGATACACTAGAAGAAGCCTTAATAGGTGGGCTGAGAATTTGGAAGGCAAGACACAGTGAAATGGACTTGAATCAATAACAATGATGCTCAGACTTCCTGCACAGTGTTCTACAACTGCAGTATTTTTATTAACACATTCCAGCAAGTGGATGTGCCAAAGTAGTGCTTTGTCCTAGCAGTATAACTACCTACTTTTGTCTCCAGTGGGAGTGCAGAGTTTCTCTCCCTGGCCACCCCTTCACCTACTCTTCCTGTACCATGCCATGGCAGAAAGCTGGCAAGGACATTGTATGGAAAGGCATCTGCGTGTTACCAAAACCAGGTATAATACGGGAAGACCATTGGATATTTTACTCTTGATTGACATGTAAGGCATCTTACAATAATACGAACAATTTCCCTACCTTCAATTTCAGTCCAGTTGACAGCAACTTCTGCTATAGGTATTCTCAAGCACTGAGCTATATAAAGCAGTTCCACATCAAATGCCCTGAAGAAGAACAGGAAATTGCAAATACAGTCACACTTATTTCCAGAAGAAAGATGGCAGCACTGTTAATTAAATCTCTAGCCTGATTTAAGGAGGTTGGTGTTCAGTTATGAAGTTGATAACAATGCTCTACAGGTCAGATGCACATGAAAGGAAAATTAATTCCCTGACTGAACAGCCCAGAACATAGCCAATATGCAGACAACAATACCTCACTGCATCCTGTTCTCAAGGTACAGGTCATGCTGTGTTCAGACTGCTGCTCACTTTTCATTCTGACACAATCATGATTTAAACATTTGTAAAGACCAAGCAGTCAAGTGTGCACTGTCAATCTACATCCCTAGTAGTTTCATCAAAGTGGACAACTACCTGCTGTGGCTTTACGCTGATCTGATGGTTTCTCCTTGTACTTTCTAAGTCAGGTATAAAGGCAGCAGCACAGAAGCAGAAATAATTCATGTTACTGTGCATAACAGAACCTGAACAACAGTTGTACTTTACCTGGTGACCACTTATTGTACAGCACAAATACCCTCTTGAGAGACCTGTCTTTTTTGCTGGCACAATTGTTGCAGGTTGTGCAGCAAAACGAATCTGGGAAGTGATCCTGCTCTGTCAGCTGCCACTCCCTGCCCAGTTTGTCCAAAATACATTTTAATTCTCTCAGTTCTCTGCACAGAGAATTGTTTGTGTCATTCTTGCAACTGGCATGCACAAGTGGGCCTTCTGGATCTGTGACACTGATATTAGAAAAGTGTTTTGACAAGTACAGCTTGCAATGCTCATGTAGAAATCAACATACGAAACTACCAGTAGCTACTATTGACAAGGGTGAATGCAAATCACCCTGATGAAGATTCTGGTGATTTTGGTTAAATTTCTTAGATTTATTGGTCACTGGGTCTTTTTTCCCCTCCTCTTTGTAGTCTTCAATGCCAGTAGGGATGTTCTTGTTCCTTAAATGAGTTAGTAGTAATTGGAATTTAAGCTAAACAGCCCTCCATCCCCCCAATAAAAAGCTTTTTAAAAACACTAGTCTGTATTGGAAAAAACTGTCAATGGCCATCCACACCTGATTTCTGCTAGATTCAATACATACTCAAACACAGAGTTTTTTTTTTTCCCAGGGAACTAAAGCTTGAAGGTTAAGGAATTGGAAATGTTTTAGCCAAGCTGTTGGTAAGGTCTTCAGTTTGAAGTCAATGGAACAGATGTTCCAAACCAACTTACTTAGCTCTTAAAAATGCAGCTGCGAGGCAGACAAGTACAACTCAACACTAGTCCACATTTTCTCTCAATAACTTCCTAAGTTTGGAATCTCGTTAATTCTCATTGCCAAGTCCAAGACAATTTTCTTTGAAATGAAAAAACAAATCTTTTGCCACTGGAGAAAATGTATGCAATAAAAAAATAACAGCATTAGTAGTTCACGCTTCAGGGGTTGCTTGAATTCAATTAATTGGTAATCCCATTTAACACTTCAGAAAGGGTACAAAGTGACCAACAGGTGATCAAGAGCAGGCAAAAAGACATACTTTAGCAGGCTGCTAGCTAAGTTCAGATGTTATTTCCTTCCACTTCAAGCCATTCTCTCCTTTCAAGCAGTGAAGTGCACTTCTGCAGAACTATTAATGAACGCAACAATAGAAGTCCACTTTGAAATGCGCACATAGGTATGACACATACAAGTGGGTTCCCATTGAAGTACAGATTACAGCACACTGGCTGCTAGTGAAATCATCACCAAACCCGCACCAACCTGAACTTGCTCTGTATGGTGTGTTACAGGAGAGTTACTGATACCACTCTGGACAGCACTAAAACATGCAAAGGCAGCATAAAGAGGTTCTCTACAGAGACTGCAGTTATTGTGCATAGAGAATTTAGAAACACTTGGCAAATCTGATTTGGATTAGGACAGAGGCCTTTCAATTGTCATCAAAAAGTTACAGGAAATATTTTTTTTTTTTTAACCTCAGTGAATTGAATCTGCTTCAAGCAGCTTTGCCATTTCACTGTTCTCTTTAAATGAGGGTTGAATATTATTTATTAATTATGCCATGGTCTCTTCTACTGAAGTTGTATTATTTAATGTTTTGCTGACATTTTACATTTGTAAGCCAAAACCCCCATGTATTCACCTTTGAATGTTTCTGAGTCATGTGTATTAAGGCTAAATCTTATTTTGTAATACTTACTACTTAACTCACTAAAAATCTTAAGAGACACAGAATAATTGTCTGATGAATTATACTATATGAGTTGCTTTAAAAATATTACTACATAAAGTATTAGCCTAGAGAATTAATAGTTATTTGCAACCATTCCTACAGACAACCAATTACAGGAATGTCGGCGTATGCATCACAGTACAACAACATTAAACAGTTTAGTGAACTACAGCGCTCAAAAGTAAAGATTAAAAGCACAGGAATTAATCACGTTGAACATTAATATTGTTACATGTGATTGCTGTTTGTGTAACAGCAAGCTCATCCTGAAATTAAAAAACCCCTATTCAAAGCCGGAAGAAGAAGACTTCCATTGTATACTGCTGGGATACCTGTTCCTCACCACCTTTCAGTACGCCTCACACACATACTAGAATAGATCACAGTGTATTCAATACACTGACAGTTTTACAGCCAGATCCAGACGGTACAGAAGAAACATACAGAAGTTATCCACAGTCAGGGTTTAACTGCGGGTATGCTAGCTGGAGCCTACCCTAGAGGAGATCAAAGCAACCACCAGTCCATGAGTTGGTGGGTGCAGAACGTGTGTTATGACATGAGGCCATTTGTGGGGTATTTAACACCTGACAGAAACGCTCTTGAAATAGCAGGGAATTATTCGCACCATGAATTTCACTGGATCCTGCTGCAGAGTGAAGCAGGTGCCGCTGGGCCGGGGCACACAGCTCAGAACACCTAAGTTTGCTTCCAGCCTGAATGAATTCAAGTAATCAAAGTCAGACACCTAAAAATATATGGTGTGAACAATTTCCCCATCTATTTCTAATAGTGGCTCCATTATGTGTTAATTAACACAAACATGAAGCGTAAAATCCAGAACAGAAAAAATTCTCCACGTGGCTGTCTTGACACTAAGGAGTACTTTCACATTAAGTTAAATTTAAGACGATGCTGGCAGTTGAACACCAAGTTGGTAGGTGTTTAATTGAATTAAACCCTTTTAAACTGAACCTTTAAATGCTTCAGCGTAATAAAATATCTATCTTGCAAAATTATTCTGTATTTTAAAATTGCACTAGGACTCTTTTTTTTTTGCTGGTCCAATATTAAGTGTTTCAAATATAAAAATTAGGCCTTCAATTATACTATTTTAACTGGAATTTAAGAATTTTCTACACCCAAGATAGGTGTTCCAGCAAACAATGACCAGAGAAAAATTTCAATGGCCAAGAGGTCTAAGAATGAAAAAGAATGTTACTAGGGTTAGTCTGCCAGTATTGCTCTAGCTGTACTGGGGCTTTTGAAAGCCCACTTAGGTCTGCCAGGAGCAGGATATTTTTACAAGACAAAAACAGATACAACAGCAAATATTTTTGCATTGATTAGACATTTGTAAACAATTCTACTTGTGCACAAAACCAGGAAAAACCAATTAATTCCACTACCCAAGCTGGTTCACAATGCCAAAGGAGTGGAAGAAAATCCCTGAAGCAATAGGAATGCTTATTTTTCTGTAATTTTTATATAGAAACTCACATTTAAAGATTAGTGACAAACTGGAGAAGCAAACATTATTTTTTATATCGAGCTTTTGAGTTTTAAATGTGAAACAGCATGGCTTGTTCAGTGCACAAGGCAATTTTTATAAACACAAGTAATAGCAACAGTTTGATCTAATCAGTGATTTGTCGAGTTGTGTAATATCATTATAAATTCCACTTTACAAGAGCATGTCAATCAAATCAGGAGTAGAATTACGTCTTGAATCTCCCCTCACTTTATCAATATTTTGGGTAAGACAGTACCACTGCTATGTCTAGTTCTCCCAGGCAGGAAAGGGCATTTTACGGCTGAAAGAAAATTTGTGACTTTTTTTTTTTTTGTAGTCAAAGGAAATCAATGACATATTTAGGATAGGAAAATTCTGCCAGTGAAAACCATTTAATTTTCCAGTTTTCCTCCTGTGCATTAAAATTTAAGAGAAATAGTTGTATTCTCAGGTCAAGACTGTGGATGCAGAACTACAGCTTCTTTTGGAGTCTGAAAGTGAGTAATTCCAACTGTCTCTATTATGTTTAAAAATAGCCCTTTTAATTTGCTTTTAAGTTTTAATTAAAAAATGTGCTGCAACCATTTCTGGAAAAATAGATCAGTGATGTGATCAGATTCAGAACCTAAAACACAAAGCATATGCTCTCTGTTCAAAAGGTTCCTCTCTAATTCAAACTAATGTCAAAACTTGGCTATTAGAAGTAAATTTCAAGAAAGTCTTGGTTTGTATTCAGATATAAACAGGCCAGCTCTCCAAACAACTGTTAAACAAAAAGTCAACAAGAACACTCACAAAATAAAGTAGTTTAGGATGTAAGCATGATTTCTTAGTATCAAATATATAAACAGTTTCCAGTATCCATTAATTTCAAATGCTTTCTGAACTTTAAGGGTCTAGATTAACAAAATATTCTATGAAATACGTTGGTCTTTCTTTAAAAGCAGTACCTGATCCTCTCCACCATAATGATACAACAACAGCTATTTTTCCTTTTATATTTCAGTTTGCTTTAAAGATTTCATGAATATAAGACTGGATAAATCAAACTCATTCTCAGCACAGAAGAAAGCTGTGGTCTCAGTTTCTAGTATTTTTAACATAACGAGGTGATATTCAATGTCAACTGGACCAGAAAAAAGCATGAAGAAAGCAGAAAAAAGTGAAGGTCTACACAATGAGTTTTTCATTCTTAATGCAGCTGATACTGGTTGTTTCCTTATGATAACTAATATTGAAACCGTCCAAAGATGCACATAAGACCATAAAGGAAGGTCGTGATGTTCTCCCCCTTTTTTTTAATATGAAAGGTGAATATGAAACACAAGACTCCATTATATTGGTGGTGCTGGTGAAACACTGAAAACGCCATATATGTTTTTTTTTGTGTCTCTGATAGCTATTTAAGTATGGAAAATTAGAAATCTTTCAGCCTGTCCAACCTCGCAGCAGGAGAGCTATGTTGTTTACATTGACGTATCTATTACCAGTGTAAGATGTTCAGCTTCCAAGAAAGAGACTGTGCTCCTAACAACTTGCTCTTTGAGTGAGGTATGTTATCAGCCTGCTGAGAGACACAGAAACAAACTATGTATTATTTCCTAAATACGTACTGCTCTGCCTTTTGGAGCAGTATTGACAACATCCAGCACTTCAAGGCAGTCTCCTACTGCCCACTGCTAAGTCAGTGGTAGTACTCTCTTGTATGCAAAGACACTACTGAAATCCTGTATCTGAAGGGAAGAATTCTCCGGGTCTTTTGTCTACAGAAAACAACGGGTGCTGTGTATACAGCCCAGAAAGTGAGCTGCCTTTGATACGAAATTGCTTCAGTAGTTTTTCTTCTAACCCACTATTTCAGGATTTACTAAATAGTTTACCTTCTGATGCAGTCCAGGCACCAGCAACCTGACATGTTTTTTCCTCAGTACTACACACTATGAGTTGAATTTACCCTGCTGAACTCCAGTCATCTACAGCAGGGATAGCTCCTTCTGTACGAATTGTCTAGAGTCCCTTTATAGTCGAAGGCAGGAAACAGGCATCTGTTGGCTGCACTTCATCTGGCATATTTTAGAGACCTGTATTAGGACAAAATGAATTATAATCTAGAATTGTCCCTTCTATTGGTTAAGACAAGTAGATGCACTCTAGATGCAATGAAGCAAATCCTGTCCATTGTGTGTGTGTATTTATACTCTTAACTGAGCAGTAAGCTTAACAGGTCAGGGCAGGAATTATTAGATAGCCAATTTTACTGTCTATTAACATCATGAGTAAATATGTTATGTATTAATGTTTAGACCAAATATTTATTATGTCCTCACATAAGAACTCACTTAACTCTGTAGTACCTCAAAATCTGAGACTGACAGAACTTGAGCAGACAGGACAGATCAGGCTTCTGCAGAAACTGAATTGTGTTCATTCTCTTCAACAGCAAGCAGCAGGGGAGCCCTCGACAGACCCAACGACTAGGGTGCTGGCCCTCAGACGGCTTTTACCCTGTTAAATGCTGCTGGTTTGTTGAATATATGTTGAATAATGGAGCACTCTGCTCCATTATACCAGAATATCTGAGCACTGACCAGACTGAACTGAATTATTCTTTCAATACTTAACAGAGCTGCACTTGGGATTTTAAAACAGTATGTAAAAAAAAAAGAATCAAATAAATTTCTTCAGATGTCAAATAGCCCCAATGCAGAGGTGGTAGTATACCCAGACTTCAGAGCTTTTTGTCCAATATCAAGGCAGCAGTTTCTCTGCAAACCCTCTGCTGATGGTCTCAGTATGAGTAAGTTGCTCTGTGAGCCAGTTCGGGACTCACTGTTGTTCCAAGTCAGCAGAAATACAATACTGAGTACTATTTCAATACTGACTACTATTTCTTCCTCTTACATCTTCAACTAAGTATGAAAATAAAGGCTGAGAAGTACAGGGGACAGCCTGAAGGACAGATAAGGATAAAATAGACAACATATTGCCTGTTTTGGCAGAAAATTTAATCAAATAAGAAACACTATTTTGTTTTAGGCAAATTTGTGACTAGGAAACAGCTGAAGAGTTGTTTATTAGAAGAATTTGAGTTGATCTTTTCTTGACTAACAAAACAAACATTCTTCATCACTAACCAGTAAATTTTACACAAATAGGAAAACATTTCAGGGATTAGTTTACGGATTACTGTAAATAAAAGAGCAAGAACAGAAGGCTAATTTTATAGCAGAACATAAAAGCACAATGAATTAACCACCAAGACCTGAAGATCCAATGTGTTTCACACCAGCAATATAATTGTTATAAAATAAGTTAGCCATATCCCTTTTTTACTGCCTCTATTCCTGGATAATGGGGTACAGATGAAACTGTACAGCCACAAATATTTTTACACTTCTGTTCCTAGAGAATCTGAGTGGCAAGAGAAAGCTTGTTCGGATATTTTTTAAATAAAAACCTGAAGACTTTACATAATGTCTGCCCAATAAGTAAAATTATATTAAAAATCTTCCATTTACACAGAATAAGATCGAGATTGCATTTTTACAGATTAAACTGATTATCTTCATCCATTTCTTTCAGTGTTTCTTCTTGAAACTCTTCAGTTCGAGAGCAAAGTTAAATAGGAAAATTTGAGATATGCACTTCTGGGCTACACATACTTGTTTAACCATGTATTTAGGAAATTCCTGTAAATAAAATGTACAGAACTTATAGATGAAGTTCGGTTTTGGAGGTAGCAGTAGACATCATGTTTCTGGTTCAGCTGCCATTTTCTTAGGTCAATAAGCAAACCACTCAGCTAGGAACGCGATTTTGCGGAATGCTGACTACTCACAATTCCAGATTCAATAGAACAGAAGCTCCACGTTCTGCATCAGATTTGTACTCCAAAACACTACCTTTTGCAACCCCACTCTGGAGGAGCCATATAGCTCAACTATCACTGCAAAGCTCAGCCTCACTTGGAATTGACAAGTGACTGCGGGATTACACACATTTTCATATGAGAGCACAGTTCAGTACTTCTGTTCCCTGTCACGCAAGCAGTAGCCTGTGGAGATTTTCTTGGATGAAGACAATAGTTAGAAAAGATTTGATTACAGCTAATTAAGCCTGGGGACTGTCACTATCCTGTTCAGCACTAATTGTGATGTAGGAAGTTTACAGAAATTATGGAACTCATATGGAAACAGTGTTTCAGTCCCTTAACAGAGGTCATGGACTGATCACTCTCATAAGGGAGTGTTCTAGCTAAATTACAATGAAAGAGTGCACTAAAGTAATTCAAAGACCATGCATCATTTTCTGCTGTCTTACATCACAGATCTATCAGTAGTTCTCTCATAAATATTCGTGCAGGAAAATAAGCTAAGAGTAGGCATTTCTTTTCACTTTGAGCCTTCAGCAATTACAAATATCAGATATGTATTTTATGTATTAAAATATTTTTGGTTTAGCAGCACTGAATTGCGATGGTTGTAAGGGTGTTCGTCAGGGGTCGGTATCAGGGCCAATGCTGTTTAACATCTGTGTCAGTGACATGGACGAGTGTGATTGAGTGCACCCTCAGCAAGCTCGCAGATGACACCAAGCTGTGGTGTGGTTGACATGCCGGAGGGAAGGTATACCATCCAGAGGGATCTGGACAGGTTTGAGAGGTGGGCCCATGTGAACCTCATGAAGTTCAGCAAGGCCAAGTGCAAGGTCCTGCATCTGGGTCAGGGCAATACAAACACAGATACACACTGGGCAATAAGTGGATTGAGAGCATCCCTGTGGAGAAGGCTTGGGGGTGTTGGTGGATGCAAAATTGAGTATGAGGCAGCAATGTGCCCTCACAGCCCAGAAAGCCAATCGCAACCCTGGGTTGCATCAAAAGAAGTGTAATCAGCAGATTGGGGAGATGATTCTCCGCTTCTACTCCACTCTCGAAGATCCTACCTGGAGTACTGTGCTCAGATCTGGAGCCCCCAGTGTAAGAAAGACATGGATCTACTCCAGCAGGTCCAGAGGAGGGCCACAAAGATGATTGGGTCTGGAGCACCTCTGCTATGAGGACAGGCTGAGAGAGTTGAGGTTGTTCAGCCTGAAGAAGAGGAGGCTCTAGAAGACCTTACAGCGGCCTCCTAGGACTTAAAGGGGGCCTACAGGAAAGATTGTGGAGGGACTCTTTATCAGGGAATGCAGTGATGGGATGAGGGGTAGGTGGTTTCAAACTGAAAGAGGGTAGATTTAGGACTTCTTATAAGGAAGAAATTCTTTACTGTGAGGGGTGGTGAGGCACTGGAAACATGTTGCTCGGAGAAGCTTGTGGTTGCTCCTCACTGGAAGTGTTCAAGGCCAGGCTGGATGGGGCTTTGAGCAACCTGGTCTCATGGAAGGTGTCCCCTGCCCATGGCAGGGGGTTGGAACTAGATGATCTTTAAGGTCCCTTCCAATTCAAAACCATTCTATGATTAAAACTCCTTAACTTTCCTTATCATAATAAGGCTCACACCTGTAAAAGGAGAGAGGACTCTCAGAAATAGGGAGTAGATTACAACACAGTAAAAACTTGTTTGTTTGGAATTTCTTAGAGGTAAAGAGAGAGGAGTTCTTGGGATTTTCTTTTTATTTGCTTCCCTATCAATTATCATTTGCCTGTGGCAAGGGAAAACCAAAATGTCCTACCTTTCTCAGTACTTACACAAGTCTTTTTATACCACAAGCCAAAGTAAAATGGACTTGCAAAGAGTCAAGGAGTCAATTGCTCAAAAACCTCAGCAATGTAGTCTAAAATATTTCTTGCAGTTTACAATGGATGCTCTTTTAAAATTAAACTTAGTAAGCCCATCTGTCCACCCCATCATCTACGAGTAAGAAAGAATAAAATTAAATACTCACTATTTCCCTGAAGTATATCTAATACTATATAGAATTCCTAAGAAATACCAGGATATTTTAGTGTAACGAGAAATGTAAATTACCAAGCACTTAGTACTATAACTGGTTAAAACTGAGCTGCTAGGATTGTACACAGAATACACATGCTTCATAATAGCTGCAATACTGAAATTATTTTTTCAAAACCATGTTTAATTAGAAAAAACCACCAACCAAAAAAAAAAGAAGAAAGAATTTACCAGCGTTCTATATGAAGACTTGAGAAGGTCCGCAAGGCAGCTTCTCTGGTTAAGAGTTAAATCCGCACTGTGTGTCCCTGATCTCTTTGACACAGAGAAACCACACAAGGAAGTGGAATCCATACATAAGAAGAGTTCGAAAGTAGAGCGCTGTGGACAGAAGGCAAGAAGTTAGATGTTTTCATTTAAGTGATGAGTGAAATGTTGAACAGAGCTGGCTTACAGGACAATAATCCTATTTCATGATAGCTTTCAAAGTTTGTAAACTGTTTTGTTTTGCACTGGAATAACATCAGAACTTTTCAATTGTTCCAGTGTAATGAAATTTAACCTGAAAAGGAAAGATTGCCAGTCAAGAGCAGGCTAGGGCGCTGGCCTAGGATATGAGAAGTCCAAGTTCTTTTTTCTGCTTTCCTTAATCAGAACAAGCTTTTCATTCTGGATAATGTGTTATTAAGTGGAGTCAGGAACCTGCACCTGGATTTCAATTAACGAGCTGAACAGCTGTGGTATCTTCTGTATGGTTTCTCTGGGAATTCCCCCAGGAAAAGAGTGAAGCGGGGAGGAGGATGGCATGCTACATGCTCTCTCACTGGACACTTACAGGATATTTTTTCCCCTCTCTTCGTTGTCTTGTTTTCCCTAAAAATTGATTGAACAGGTCCAACAAATTCAAAAGTTTCCAGGACTGGAACATGAAGAATAAGGCAGCAGGACTGCAAAAAAGACTGCTATTAAGAAATATACAGTATAAACTAAAAGTGTTGCAGCTGCTACTCTGCACAAAAATGAGAAAAAAAAGCTTTATATTATACAAAATCCCAAATGGGAGCACCTCTTGTCTGCCACCCATTTATTTTTATTGAAGACTGGCATGATCTCCAGAGTTTGCACACACCATGTTGAGGCACTTAAGGGGATGCAATTAGAGAATGCACTTTTTTGAGTATATGAGGTACCACGCAAAAACAGGACTAAAGTGACAGCTGCTATGCAAGGTAATATTTCATTTTATATTGCCAGCAATGTTTCACAGTCATCATTTCTGTCTTTTGCTTTCACAAATGTAGTTTATGCCCCTGGTAAACATTCTCCTAGCCTACTCTTTGGGTACACTTTTGTTCTTGATGTAATAATCATACAAGTAAGTTTGACCATGGAATCCAGAGGCTAGACTCTGGGTTTTCAGATGTCCCTCCTACCTTTTTACTCCAGACAGCTCCTGAACAACTAGAACTCTGATCCACAAATGGCTTCTGAACTCACTGCTGGTCTTAAGCTCAATTTAGGTGATTGTATCTAAGACTGCAAGCCAAATACCATGCAAATATTTAGGAGCTAACAATTTAACTATTATATTTAACTATTTTCATCACTCCCAGGGACTATTTATGCATGTCATACTAGTTGATCCATAAGTACATTAACAATTCCAGAGGCACGAACAGCATTCTTAATGAGACTACAATTTAAGCATGAAATTCTGGTCTTAATAATAAATCCCATACGGCTGCTTCTCACAGCTTCATTCTACTGTTTTAGATGCCACTAAGCACAGAGAGAAACCCTACCTTCTCAAAGATTGTTCTGCATTTTTTTTTTTTTCACACCTACACAACAATCTCTTCCCAATGTGGTAAAGGCAGTCTTTCCTTTCCAGTCTAGGACAGCGGGTGATGAAATGGCCTTCATATTTCAAACAAAGCAGTACTACCTAATCAGTTGGTGACTCCTCTATCAAAAAGTCAGAAATAGGAGGAGAAACAGAAAGCAATGAATGGACACATCCTAAAAACTGTACTTTTGCATTTAAAGTCCTGTTCCAATTCCTCTCCTTCATGTAGCAAGACTTTCAAAGATAAAAGAAATGTGAATGCACAGAAGAAAGTTTACCTCACAAAATGAAACATTTTTTCCTGGGATCAAATTTATCAGCTACATGCTCTCCTTGTTGTAGCAACACTTCCAGGATACTTGTTAGCTGTGCAGCTAGTGTAACTGCAAGTGGTATATTCTGTACTACAAGCAGGCAGGTACCATGTCAAAGATTTATCCTATTTTCTGATAACGATAAAGGTTTTGAATTTTTTTTTTCCTGCGAATGCTAACACACAGCAGTATTTCCAAGAATTCTTTCCAGTGAACCACTCCAGTACCACCTGATAAACCAGAATAAAACATTACAGAGCTACCAGGGGCTGAACATGACCAGTGTAACTTCTTTTGAGCTTTTGTAACTATTTTATAGTTGTGTATATATTTCAGAATCATTTCAAGTATTAAACATCAGTATAAACAAGCTTACTCTTGAGAACATTCAACATGATGAGCACATCCAACGATGCTGAAAAAATTAGTCCAGCAATGCGTCTGTTGTAATACAAGTTCCATGCCTGTGCTTTGTCAACTACTGTCTGCCAAGACATCAGAAAACCAGATGCAAGATAAGACTGTGTGCCTATGCATCACTGTTTATTCTACAAGAGCCACACAAAGAACAGTACTGTCTGTGTGTTCGAAACTCAAAAAATTTACTATGAGTAATAGAGAAAAATTACAGTACTTTCCCATGAATTGAGATGTTCTTCAAACAATTTGCCGCTAATTATCCCTAACTCATTTTAAAAAAGTTTCAAGATCTGCAGATCAAGCTCTTGCACTGGAAGGGAATCAATAAAAATGAACTCATCAGTTGCCTTCCACTCCAGCTCCAGTACTGGTTACTAGCTACCAATTCTGCCAGGGATTAGATGTTCTGCTTGCAAGATGTTCTCAACTGGAAATTAAATCCATAAATTGGAACACTAGTCAGTAGACACCAATTCAAAGTGCCTGAAATCTAGCACATCCTTTGCATATGATGGAGTACATGCTACTCTTAGAGCAAGCTTTTCCTACCTTTTAGCTTCCATTCTTTTACAAATATTGATTACTTAATTGTAAAATCTGTAGAGCGGAATCAAATAATAGAATTATTTGAGTATTAGTAGACAGCAGGAAATGGAAACAAACCTTTGCTATTGAGTCCTTCTCCAGATGAGCTCTAGAACCACAGGAAATAGCCATCTGGTTCTGCATGGGAATACAGATTAAAGAGTTATTATTTAAATGAACATATTCTGAATGAGCAGAACCTTGTGCTGAGAACTGCATAATAAAAAACTTCAAAGCAGTATACTTTTCTGCTTCCTGTAGCTGCATTTTCTCTAATGCTAGATTCTGAGGCTAAAAGCAGTCTTTTCTACAATTAACAGAGAATCTACAGTTTATTACATTTTGCATATGGTGCATACAAATTGCTGCAATTTATTCAGGTCTGGTTTAGCTTATGTTGCTCCTTTGAGGTATGCATTCGGCAAATGTGTTAAACAGCACTGATGAGCATTCAGCATTCCTAGGCAATTAATGTCATAACGTATTTTCCCACTAATGTTGCACTGTGGAAGGGATAACAGAAGAAATCACTTGCTGCAGTGAAGTACCTTCAAACAAATAAAATGCCACAGCTTCAGCGAAAATTATAATCTCAAATTGAATCAAAAAATGTAATCAAAACAAAGGTTTAAAATTACTCTCATGCTACTACTTCTCACACGAAATCTCAAATGTACTGCATTTGCAAGTGCCGGGACTGATCCTGGAGGACCAACAGCTGCTGCTGCTGCCGCCACTGCCACCTTGGCAAGGGAGCGCATTGGGGCAAAACCACTGCCTGGCAGGTCCCGCTCTTGTGCGGGACCACAACCCTCCACACCAGCGCATCCCTCTCAGCTCCCGCTGGAAGCATGCATGTTGCTTCTGGCACTCCAGGAAGCTAGCTAGAAGTACCTCACTCATCTGCATACAAGCAGAAAATAAACCCCAGTTTTTTCAAATCAAGCACCCAAGAGAATGACTATACAGGGAAAAGCTCTTGTTCCACAGGTTTTTGAGTTTTTATTTACAACAAAAGTTCTTTCAAATACTGTCATTAAACTAACAACTCTGAGAAAAGAGAACCTCTGTAAAGCGGGGTGAAACTAAGATGCATCCTTAAAGGTATATAGGATGACATCAGATAAAAAGAAAACACGAAACAGCTACCAATGATAAAAATTGGTTTTTAACTGATTAGGCAACACATGGTGTTTGTGCAGAGTAGAAAAACTTCAAAGGAAGAATGGTAAATAGAATATTATGCACTGCATTGAAACAGGCACACTGGATGCAAAGGACATAAGAACTCTCTGGAAGCTCCCTTCTGACAGCCCACTCTTGCCACTTCTAAGCTTACACTTAGGCCTTCAGACTTAAGATCTTCAACCAGATCTCAAAAAACTCAAGTGAAGAGAATTATAAAAATCAATTTGTATGCACGTGTATTAAACTAAAACCATGAGAATTTATACTCACAGGCCATGGCTGAAGATTTTTTAGACCTTCTTCTACTTTTTCAATATCTGCAAATTTTGTAGCTCCATCCGCATCAGCCATAAGAATTTTTTTTCCCCGAGAACTAAAGACACCCTACGAGCAAAACAGTCAGTAAAAATCAATGCCTTTTAGATCAGTACTTGTCTTAAGGTAGCTGCAAGACACTCCAAACACCTAACGTAGTAACTAAAACGGTGGTATCTTAAAGATTCAACACAAAAAGTGAGTCTTACTATTCTGCTACTAACAACAATGTATCAATTAATATTTTAGGAACATCTAGAGACTTCACACACTAGTCCCACAGCAATGGACAAAGCATGAACAGGACAGGTTAACAATCGCTCTCCAGAGAAGCTTGCAAACTAAAAGCTTTACAAACCAAAATCCTAAAGACAAGTTTTTACAGTCAGCTATACAGGAGGGCACAGAGAAGCTGTGATTAGCAGCTGCCACTGCACTGGATAGCTTTTCTTTGTCATTTGAGCTATGGAAAGGAGGATGCGGTGCTATTTTTTCCTAACACTGTTTCAAGAAAATTCAAGAGATAATCTTAAATTAGTTTTGAGAAGTAAGTCTTAAGTCACAGTATCACTGCAAAACATTTGTGATGCACAGGTCTCACAGCTTGTTCTGCCACATCCTTGGTCAGACATCTTTGACAATTTTTGAAGGGGTCTAGACAGGAAAACACTTAGCCGTGGGTTTGCAGAAAGTACTGCTGTAACCAAGCATGTGTGACTTTGAAAAAACTGTTAAGGAAGTGCTGGTATATACATCCACTCTACAGTCTGTAATGCAAAAAGACATCACAGAGAATCGTTCTCCTTTTTTTGAAATAACTTCAAAATTATATCCCTTACAAAAGTTCCATACATTCTAGCTTAATGTTATCTCCATTTGCTATAGTTATTCATGTTTTGAAAAAAAATTAAATTGATATATTAAGATAGAGCTTAAAATACAGATAGAGAAAGTCACTGATAACCTATAAATGACACTTTTTTTCAAAGAAGTGAAGTGTCATTCATCTTAGGAAAAAATGTTCTTTCTAAATGTGTAACAGATATTTGTTTTTAGAACATGATGTCTTTATGATAATATCTATGTGAAAATTAATATGTGAAAGCATAAATTGTGCTGGTTGTACTACTGAGTGCGGGTGATAGCAGCGGGCTTCAGTAAACACAAACTTTGCTGGATGAGAGCGTTTGTTCATGAACCATTTTTAAAACCACAGCTATAACCTGGAAAACAGTGTTTGCAAATTTAGCTGTATTTTCTCTACAAAAGCTTTAGTTTAATCAGTAAGGGTTTTATTTGGTTGGTTGGGTTTTTTTTTAAACACAAGCCTATTTCTAAGTAACAGGAACATGAAATTCAAGTGTAACTTTTTTTTTCTTTTGAATACTCATGTAAAAGAATTTCTTTTTATCGATCTTCCTGACAAGAAATACTGTTTCCAAGACCTAAAATAAGCTTATTTTGAAAAGAGTTTTTGCCTTAATTTATAGAACCTGTACTCAGTTTTCTGATAATAATTTTGTTCATGTATTGAATTCAAAATGTCAATCAGCACAGCTCTATCTTCTGCATAGTTGGGCACAGGTAGTTCAGACAGAGAAGGAGATGAAAGCGTCAATTACCATCCTGACTGCTCCTCCTTTCCCTCGATTTTTACCAAAGAAAGCACTCGCACTTTGTCGCTTCCGTATTTCTTGCAGTACTTCATTGCAACCTGATAGACACACAGAAAAGCAGCATAAAACAAAACCAAGAATCAAGGTAGAAGTTTGTATTTGCTCACCCTTTTTTAAAAAAAAATTAATAGCACAGAGCTATAACCACTTCAGTCGGCACAAATACATTGCCAGTGTTTGCTGGAGTCTGTTTGGGAAAACAAAAACCAGTTCACAGTCAATATGAGAAGACAGAAGAAGCCAGTCATGTTCAAGAATGGGATATTCCCCCAAGCAATTCTAAAACCCGGTCACCCACATTCAAAAACCTCAATGCTAACGTAATTTATACCATACTATTACAGACCTTTTACACCAACATCAATAGTTAAGCAAAGAAAAAGAATTTTTCACTACTGCCATCTATTTCTCACTTATCACTATCTGGTTTTAAACAAAAAATCACAGTGATCTAACATTCCATTCACACTGCAGGGATGTGCACATTTTGTTCCATGTTGTGGGGAATAGAAAGCATGAGTTTTCTCCTCTATCTTTTTCTAAAGGTTTTCTCAAGACCTTATAAGTCCAGAGGCCCATGGCCACAGTTTGCTGTTAGAAATGATGCCAGAAGGAATGCAAAGCAGTCAAAAAATACATACGAGAAATCTTAATGGACAATCTTAAGGGAATTAAATGAAAAAGCAGCATTCATTTTAGTAGGTAACTCAAACATCTTCCAAGCAGTAGTAAAAAACCCCTCAGGCTGCCCAGCCCTCCCTTCCAGTGACACACATCAAGGTCGAAGCAGAATTATTTTGAAAATACTACTACTGGCACGGGGATTTTAAAATGAACAATGCCATGAAGGGTATGGGAAAGAGCTATACAGCGTGTCAGCTGCTCTGTCATCACAGCATAAATCAGCTATTTTAAAAGGATTTTTAGCTTTCTCAAGTTCATATTCATGACTATGCACATGTAGAACATGTCACAAGAAATTTCTTGAAGTTAAGTTTACAATTTTTAGAATCCAAGCTGCAGGAAAATGGCTGTCAGAGCTGCCAATCAAGAATATTAGTATTTGCAAAAAAATTATATGCGTATGCACATGTGCCTGTAACATCCACAGTGTATATAGGACAATGACAGAAGTATTCAGAAACATGAATTTTAATTGTCAACTACTTCAAGCACCAAAATAAGAAAGCAAAACATTGTTATACTCCACAAATGCAGAACAAAAATTCATACCTCTGATTACTTGGGGTAAGACACTTCTTTTTCTTACCTTTGTAGTTTGATCTTTACTACCATCATCAACCACTATTACTTCATAAGTGAATGAAGGATCTTGTTTCTTGAAAAATAAAAACAGAAATACATTTCATCCTATTTCATAAGTAGGTAGTAGGTCTTTCAAACATCAGCATTCTTTCCTCCCTAGCAGTTTTTAACTCATTCATGATTGCCAATAGACACCAATATGATGCAGTAAATTTGTAAAGATGGTATAATTAAAGAATTTTGCCAGATTTGATGCATGTTCCATTACATCAGCTTGTCATAGTCTTCCTCAGCTACAATCTAGAACTAAGAAATCAATTTAGTGGTAAAAAATGAAAGCTCAGAACAACATCACTCCTAAGAAAATCCAAACAAACAAACCCACAAATGTCACAATGGGCATCTTACCCAGAGACAAATCCTAATGAAGAACAGATGCTTAAGAATCCCCTTGGAACAAACCAGGATTTAGAAAGCTAAACATATGGTTTATCCTTAATTGCTGTCTTGGACACATCACGCATACAAAGATTTTTCATCATAGAGTAGTATATTACATTTTTACTTAATTTAAAAATACCTCCCAGCATTCAATCTAAAAACAACTGATAACAGACAGAGGAGTTACTTCTAAGTGGATAAGTAATACTGTTTTAACGTACAGCAAAATAACAAAGTGAATAGATCATTGACTTGTTATAATAATATACAGAAAATATGGAATTTTGAAAGTACAATGAAAATACCTGTCTTTTTTCTAGATAATCCAATGCTTCATCCATCATAAGAGGTACTAGAGAAAAGGTGGAGGAGGTCAGGTTAGTAGATTGTAACAGGCAAAGCACCAAAAAGCACCCACACAAGCAAGCTGAAAACAACCACAAAGCAAAGCTGAGCAAATTGCCTCTTCCATATTAAGTTTACCCTCAGTAAACAAGCTTAGCACCTGCAGCTCGTAAGTCCTGTTTTTTCTTAATGAAAACACACATGTAAGACAGGATAAAAACATTTCTTCTGAAGAGAAGAACCAGCTTTCCATTTTTAAATATGTAATTCTCTACACAATATTAAAGGAAAACCAATAATCATTCCCTATGACTGACCTTGCAAACGCACTGACTGTCTATTTAAGCAAGCTGATAGAGAAGGCAACAAGAGAAATCTGAACACTAGTCAGTAACGTGCCTTCTCTAACTAAGGCTGCTGGCCACGATGCTTCAGCCAACAAACAGACACTACTTTTGCAGCTGATTGATTTGCAGGTTAGAAGGATACTCAACCTTATGGTTGTATTGGCAGTATATGTTCCTTCCTGAGCACATCTCAGGTGATTATTCTATCTCCAAGGGGAGGGATGACTCACTGAAAACCACATGAAGCGTATTAAGACCTTGCTTACTGAAAAACAGGTATATGAAAACCAGGTCTGAGGAATCACCGGACTTGAGAAAGGGACAGGTCTACCTTGTGTCCAGATACACTTTGTCAACATCCCTCTTAAGAGAATCCCAAACAGCTCAGTATTTTCACTCACCAAGAAACGATAATGTACGCTACCATGTCAACCACAAGTACAGCTTCAGAGCTTGATTATTTCCATCACATCTGCAAGCCTTCACTGCTTAGTATCAGGTTTTCATATAAAAGGCCTAGTCAAACAGGAACCCATGAGATCATCCTCTTTTCTGCTTGTCTGAAGCTGCTGCTGTTGTTTACAGAGTGGGAGGTTTTCAAACAAATGTTAAAAGTTGTCTTCTTGACTTACAGCATTTACAGGGCAATGAGCAGCCATTCTGCTGGACTTCACTGAAATAAAGACAATTCTTACAAGTGGGCCATGCTATTTTTAGCAGCAGAAATCAACATACACAGCGTCTTTAATTTTGAAACTCAATGTACTTGGACTGTTTTCTGGAAACTGTGTCCAAAATCAGACACATAATCTTGCCTGCCAGAATCTACTGCTAATATAACTGACCTCTGCATTATTAGAGTAACAACAGATAGATTTTCTTCTTTTTCTCAAAACAAGAAAAATCTTACACCGGTCTTCCTCGTTGTAAGAAGGCACAACAACAGAGAGTTCCTTTGTAGGGGGATCATGTATACTTGGTACAGATTCCTTCCTGCCTTCAGCATTTAGAAAGAATTTCTCTTCTTCATGTCGGTGAAGGTTTGGCATTTTTCTGGCAGTTACATGAGCAATCACAAAAATCTGTGATGCAAAAGAAATGAGAAAAATCATTGAGCATTCTATCAAAGGTTTACCTAGCTGTTGAACGTGCTATAAGCAGCAACCAACTATGTTCAGAAACGAGGTGGGTCAATGGTGCAGTACTTCAATCCACTGACCAAACTACACAAGACCAAAACCTTCTCATACTATTCGACTACTCCATTTCGCCTACTCTGACCGCTGTCAGCAGCACTGGCTTTTTGCTGTTTTCAACTGCAAAGCATGTAGATGTCTCCAAAGTTGTGGTTCAAGCCCCACTGTCCCTTCCCCAAGTAATCTCCACCATACAAGCTGGTGCTGCCTCTGGTCCTGGCAGACAACCAGACAGCCACAACCAGGCAGCTGTGCAAAACTGAGGCTCTGATCATTTTTACGCATGGGTAAAATAAATCTGCAAAATTCGGTTTCTGGAGTACTTTTACTTGGGAACACCATATACACGGTACTGTTGATGGGCAGCAGGATTTCACTTTCAAACTTGCACAGTACTTCAGCCACTCAGAAACTTACAGGTTTCTCACAAGTGGTTACCCTGAATGCACGTTCTCAGCATATTTTCCAAGACGTACTGTAAGGGTGAAATGCTCCATTTTACCTCATACCAAGGCGCTCAACCCACGCCTCGCGAAAACATACTCCCCGCATAAAACCAACCCGTCAGCTGCTGCAGAAGCAGAGCCAGCCGCGACCGGCGCTACCGGCCAGACCGGGCCAGCCCTGCCGCCTCCGCGGGCGCGACGGGGTCCCAAGGCCCGCTACAGGCCGCCAAGCCCCCTCGGCAGACCCGGTGCCGCTGCGCGCCCCTGTCCCACGCAGCAGGGGCGCGGACAAGGCGGCCCCGCGTACTGTCCCCGGCCTGGAGGCCCCCCCCCGCGGTGACCGCGGCACGGCTCTCACCAGGACAAGGAGAAGGGCGGCCAGGGTCGCCAGCACCGCCGCGGCTATGGGCAGGGCCGCCGGGAGCGCCATTAGCCCTCAGCCTGCGGAGGGCAGCGGCGCGGGGCGGCCAGCGCCCTATCGCGCAGCGACAGCGACGCGGAAGCGAGCGACGCGGAAAGAAGCGCCGCGCCACACCGCCCCGCCCCGCACGCCGCCAAGAGCGGCCGCTCCTCGCGGTGAGCGGCGCTGGAAGCCGCCAGCGCCCCCGGGCGGCAGGGGCCCGCCAGCGCCGCCGCCCCGATTGCTGCCGCCGGTCCGCCGGCAGAGGTTTCCGGCCGGCCGGGTCACGAGGCGGCAGCACATCCGGGACGGCAGCGGCGCAGCCATGGCGACAGCTTTCAAGTAAGTGACGGGCCTGACAGTCGTTGTTCCCCGAGTGCGCGGCGCTGGCGTGTTCCGCCCACCCCTCGTCCCCTGTGGCGGGCGGGCGCCCGCCCCTCTGCTCGCTCCTGAGGGCCGAGGCAGCGCTGCTCCGGTAGTTGGGGCCCTCACACCGTTACCGCCGCGGCCCTGCGCCGTCCCTGGCAGCGTGCGTTTGGAGAGGGAGGGCTCCCGTGTGTTCTCTTTTACCGTTCCCGTTTTCTTTACGGTGCTGTTTCCCGCTGCCGTGTGATCTGCACGGCAGAGTCGGCAGCCGCCCAGTTTGCGGTAGGCGTCGGCGCTGGCTGAGGTAACCCCGCGGTGCTGGCCGCGGGAGCGCCCCGGCGGCGCTGGGTCGCGGGTGAGTGTCGGGCGCTTCCTGCGGAGCTTCGCGCTGGACGCTTCACGGCCGTGGCGCTGGGCACCTCGAGTGCCGGGTCCGCCTTAGAGCATCCCGGTACGGGAAAGACGTGGGCAGGTGAGGGCACGTACAGCGGGGAGATGCCGGGGTGCTGAGGGGGCTGGAGCCCTGAAACGTGCGGGGAGCGGCTGCGAGAGTTGGGTTTGTTCAGTCTTAAAAAGGTGTGGTGAAGCACAGAGATGGCTAAAGCCTTGAGCTGCCTAATAGGGTGGGATGTGGGTACGGCAGAAGGGGTAGAGCCTGGATACAGGTTGAAACGTGATTCTGAATAGGTACCGGAAGGGGGAAGCCATAGTGAAGGGTGGTCAGCCGGGGAGACTGGTATCTCCATCCTCAGAGACAGTGCAGTTGCACAAGGCCCTGAGCGATATATCTCCTCTGTGTGGATCTGGTTTGGGTGAGGGGTTGAGCCCATCGCCCCCAGAGGCCCCACCAGCCTGAACTGTCCCGCGGTTCCTGGGACATTAGAAGTGGAAGAGGGCACCTTTCTCTGTCGAAGGGAAGAGGTACAGACAGAACGAGTTTGGTGAAGCATTACAAGATGCTGTGACAGATTTTGCTGGGTTTTTCAGAAACATTCTACACCCTTCTCTAAATAAATACTCCTTTTGAATTAAAGCTAATAGTCAGGGTTATTGAGGTGAAACCTAGTAGTTTGTGTTAGGTGTGTGCAGGCAGGTTCCTTGTAAGGAAGAAGCATTTTGAAAGTGAATACAGGAAAACATCTTTCTCTTAGATCAGTTTAGAGTATCGTCATCTTTCTGTAACCATGTTGCTAAGCAGATTTGCTGGTCAACTTAATTTTACTTGTTGTTTTATTTGTTGTTGTCGTGCTTGCTTATCTTTTTTGCCATCTCTTAACCTGTTTGGCAACTTGCATGTGAACTTCTCTTTCTATTTGTTTTAGAACAGTGGAACCACTGGAATATTACAGAAGATTTTTGGTGAGTAAAACACAATATGCTTGTATAAATTGCTTATGATACTTTTTTTCTTTTTTCTGCTTTTCTAATTCGTCTGTATGGAAACCTGAAACTGTAAGGGAAAAACAAAAAAACTTAATGCACAGGAGAAGCATGATCAAGCCCTTCAGAACATGTTTTTTGATCTGCCTGTGGCATTGATGCTGCCGCAGGTTGTATCCCTGTTCACCTTGATAGGTAAATGCTTCTGTTGGCCTTGAAAGGAATGGGAGTTAAATTTGACAAAGGTGGTGATGAATGTTTGTGGCTAGTACAAAATTATGTCAGACCAGGCTTTTAGATGCTACGAAAATAATAATAGAGGATACTGCTGCTAACCGAGCTCACGGTGACTGTGAAGTAAAACCACTCACTTTTTGGTATGTTAAGTTACTCTATCTGTTACTAAGGTAGTATCAACTTAGAAATGGGTCCAGTTTTATTGAAGTTGATTTTGGTTCTCATAATTGAACCAAAAGTCTTTGCTTTTGAGAAGCTCAAAATGTGATGATAATAATTCAGATCTAACATGACGACAAATTGGTGCAATTCCTTACTTAAGGTTCAGGTATTGTACAGCTTCTGACTGACATATTTCAACATCGGGTTTTTTTTGGAGGGTGGGGTGGTTTTTTTGTTTTTTTTTTTTTCCTGTAGTTCACTCTAAGAGCTTCACTAGGTGGAGATGGGGGAGGAGAACTGCCTACAAAGTCTAAACAATGCAGACAGGTAGAAACTCTCATTTTCAGGTATTGTTGAGTAATCATTCTTGGATGATAATCTGAATCCAGTCTGTAGTACTTACTCTTCAGACAATCTGTTGTTATTCATTTTCTAAATAAATCATGATAAATTAAAAATACAGGGTGTTTTGTGGGCCTACAACCACAAGCTACATATCAGTTGATGAAAAACTGGCCAGAAAGTGATTGAGTTTTCCCTAGCATCTTTGTAACTGCATATGAATACTATTTTATTTTACAGAATACTATATATTTTATATAAACTCATATAACATAAAAATTGGTTATTTAATAAAATATGTTTTCTGATTTGAGCTTTGTAATTTTTGTTTAGAAAGAGAACTGTCGACCAGATGGAAGGGAGCTAGGTGAATTCCGGGCAACCACTGTCAACATAGGCAAGTGTTTATTTGGAATAATAATAATATAATGGGGAGGTATTGTTAATCTCAGATTATGATAGTGACCATAATGACTTGCTAATCAGTTTTCTCGGTGCTTGCATTTTGAAACAAGAAAGAGGAAGAATTTTTTTTATAGTTTCAACAAGCATTGAAGAGAATATGTGGTACAGTAGTATAATTGAGCATCGTTATTCAGTTCTGCTCCTGATCTGATACTCAGAGCACAATTTAGGTAGTCATGGAAGCCTGTCTCTGTCTAAGATCAGCAGCCTGTGTCTAGGCAGTGTCTAGGCATATACTAACCAGTGCAAAACTGATGCCCTAGCATCTTGACAGATGCAGTGTGACTCCTGGCTTCTGCTTTGTTTTAAGCTTGATGAGCAACTGTCTCAAGCGGAGGCAAGATACCTCTTACGCAGTGAGCAGCAGTGCCTTGCCTGCCCTTCTTAGACCTTGTAATTTCTAAAAGTAAAATACAGGTTAGTGAACCACCATGGAATAGTTGCTGATTATTGCTCAAACTTGACACTGCAGGTCTCTTCCATTGTACAATGCTGCCTTCCATTAGGTCTGGCTGTAAGTCAGGCAGAAGGTGGACTTACAGTAACCATTTGTGATTTCTGGTTTAAAAAAGTGCACCAGGGATCAGTATTGGGTCCAGTTGTGTTCAATGTCTTCATTAATGATCTGAATGATGGGGCAAGATGTACCCTCAGCAAGTTTGCAGATGACACCAAACTGGGGGGAGTGGCTGGTATGCCAGGTGGTCATGCTGCCATGCCGGTGGGCCTCACCAGGCTGGAGAAATGGGAACTTCGTGGAATTCAGCAAGTTGAAGCGCAAAGTCCTGCACCTGGGGAGGAACAGCCCCAGGCACCAGTATATGCTGGGGGCCACCCAGCTGGAAAACAGCTTGGCAGAACTGGATCTGGGGGCCCTGGTGGATGCCAAGTTGAGCATGAACCAGCAACGTGCCCTTGCTGTATAGAAGGCCAATGTTATCCTAGGCGGGATTAGGCAAAGCATTGCCAGCAGATGAAGGATGTGATCCTTCTCCTTTATTCAACACTGTTAAGGCCACACCTGAAGTGCTGTGACAAGTTCTGGGCTCCCCAGTACAAGAAAGACTTGGACATACTCGAGAAAGTCCAACAAAGAGCCCTGAAGATGGTGAAGGGACTGGAGCATCTCTTCATCAAGGAAAGGCTGAAAGAGCTGATGCTGTTCAGCATGAAAAAGAGAAGGCTTAGGAGGATCTCATCAATATGTATAAATACCTGGAGGGAGGGTGCAAAGAAGACAGAGCCAGGCTCTTTTCAGTGGTGACCAGGGCCAGAGGCAGTGGGCACAGACTGAAACACAGGAGGTTGCCTGTGAATGTGAGGAACTGCTTTTTTACTGTGAGGATGATTAAGCACTGGAATAGGTTGCCCAGAGGCATTGTGGAATCTCTGTCCTTGGAGATATGCAAAAGCCATCTGGACACAGTCCTGGGCAGCCGGCTGTAGGTGTCCCTGTTAGAGCAGGGGGGTTGGACCAAGTGACATCCAGAGGTCCCTTCCAGCCTCAACCATTCTGTGATTGTATGTAACTGACTGTTTAATAGAGAGATTCTGCTCCCACCCTGGATTCGGTGAGACTTTGTTTCGCCTGTGTTTAGTATAAAATGATAGAAAGTAAACACTTTGTGAAGGTGGATATTCATTAATGCCTTGTGAATGGAAAGCCGGGTTTTATTAAAGAGCACTTTCTCTCTTCAGGTTCAATTACGACTGCAGATGGTTCTGCCCTGGTGAAATTAGGAAATACTACGGTGATTTGTGGAGTTAAAGCGGTATGGTTGGTTTTTACTCTAATTTTGCTGTTAGCTGAACTTGTGTGTTCGTGTTTAGAATGAAGCTCCTGCAGAGTCAGTTGGACACAATTACAGTCTTTCCTCTGAGTTACTTTCAGATGTGCAAGTTAATATATAATTCAATTGTCTAATCCTACCTGTATCGTCTGAGAAGATGTATTCTTGTGGTTTGTATTGTGTAGGGGGGAAGATACATACAAAACTAAAGTCTTTGTAATTTCTAGATAAAAGCTATATAATTGAGGAGTTACTGCACATTGATCTGTAAGTGCATTGGGAATTAGTTGGCTGGACTATTAAGCGCCTTGTAGCCTCAACTTTCCTGCTGGCCTGCTGTGAACTATGAGACAAGTGACTGCACATCTCTGTATTGAGTTTCCATAGGAAAAATGCAGAGAGGGACTGACTAAAAACGGCTCTTGTAAATCTCACTGTGATGATAACTGGGAAGAAAATGATCATTCGTATGTAGAATAGCTGGAAAATCTTTTTGTTCAAAATTCAGCTCTTCTTTTTTGCCTTTTCTCTCCAGGAACTTGCTGCACCTGCAGTAGATTCTGCTGATAAGGGATATATCGGTAAGCTTTTCAGTATGGATCTTACTCAGGTCTTGTGTTTCTTCAGCTAAAAGGTTATAATGATGGGGCAGATGGAGTGTCTTGAGAAGACTTCTTAAAAGAATGAATTTGGGTAAAATTGTATTGCTTTCTGTAAAATCAGTTTCTAAATTGACTTATAGGCAGTGGTACTTCAGAAATTTCAGGATTCCCCCTGCTCTGCTTGGGAGTTTCCCACATAAAGCTTCCTCCTTCTTGCTGTTTCCAGGCTAGGCTAAAAACAAACCTGCAGCGGGGGGAAGTATGTTTGTTAAGAGGGGGAAGGTAGTTCACCTGTAAAAGATTGTGGCATGCAAGGTTGTGCAAAGGCACATTAACTTTTGTCTTGAAGTGCCAGTAGGCAAGAAAAAAAAAACCAAACAAACCTCTTTAAAGTGAAATAAACCCTGGGGCTTTTTCAGGGAACCGTTAGAAGCCCCAGAGGTATGTCCTCACTCCTGTTTTGAGCTTCTTTTGACATACAATAATTCTATGGAACTGAGAGCTTAGACTAAATCCCTCTTTTATAAGGCATCTCCAAAGTATGTTGTTTTTGGTGAACTCGATCATGCTTTTTTTTTTTTTTCAACAAATGTTCATTTATGTTTTTGCTCCAAGTCTAAAGCATCAGGTTTTAGTGGTCAATGGAAAGCAGATAGCCTGGGTATCAATGGATATCCATGGCTGTCCGTGGACATCGATGCACAGCAGATACCAGTAAAGTCAGGCAGTGGGATGAAAATGCTGTTGTTTCTTTATCTACTTAAGCAAGTTTAACTCTTAGGAGTTTGTGTGAGGTCATCATATTCATAGCAGGATTACAAACAGAAGGCGATAGTTAGGGGTATGTGCTTCTCCATAGATATATAGTTTCTGAGTACAGAGTATTACAAGTTCTGTAATACAAACTATGCGTAACTTTATTTTTTAGGGGAGAAGTAGGAAGGCTTGATTGAAAAATTCTTGGTCTTGCCTTTCATTTGAAGTACATAAAATGGTATTGTGTGTATTGTTTTATTTCTGTTTTTGATATCCCATTGCCTGCTTTCTTTAGTTTATGACTAATGATTCTTGCTACCTAGTTCCAAATGTTGAACTGCCATCCCTCTGCTCAACGAGGTTTCGCTCTGGACCACCCGGTGAGGAGGCTCAAGCAGCAAGCCAGTTCATTGCAGATGTGATTGAGAAGTAAGAACCGTCTTAGTGCATTTAAAACAGGAACATCTCTGCAAGACAATTTCCTGTTTCCTGGTTTACTGTCTTATTTTATTTTAGTTCACAGATAATAGCGAAGGAAGATCTATGTATTGCAAATGGCAAGGTAAGTTGTATCTCAAATTAAAGAGGGGCAGACTAACAAGATCACAGTGTTAGGACATAAAAGAGGTATTTGGAGATATAGTTGTTTTGTTGTTGGTTTTGCTTTTTATTCCTCATAGCTTTGTTTACATATGAAGTGTAAAAACCGTATGATAGGAAGAAGTATCTTTGTTCATGTGCCCAGCATTTTCTTGGATACTGACCGTTTGCTTAGCTGCTGTAGTATCTCACACATGCCAACCTTTTTTCATAGCTTGCTTGGGTGTTATACTGTGATATCATATGTCTGGACTACGATGGGAACATTTTGGATGCTAGTGCCTTTGCTTTGTTAGCAGCACTAAAAAATGGTGAGTCTTCTCTAGAGCAAGAGACACACTGATTAATGTGGCTTGGAAAAATAAGTTAGTTTTGAGTCATGATACAGATGTATCTGGTTCACAATTCCGTAAGACTGCTTTTTTTCCTGTCAACTGAATGCTATATTACTAAAACACAAACACAAAGCGGAAATGATGGTGTGGATGCCACAGGTGTGTCACACCTGGGGAATATGCTCTCATACAAGACTAACCGCTATTCTGCCATGTGTTCTGTGTCAGAGATCTGAATCTTTCAGCAGTGGTTATAAACAACCTTAATGTCTAGATCAGGGTCTGACCTTGTTAATGTAGTTTGTGTAGGCAGAGTAAGTTGTTGGGGGCTTTGCTTATTTGTCACAACAGAATATTCTTAGCTTAATGCATTGTAGTTTGAAAAAAACGTTGTCACGCATGCAACCTATGGATTGATTCTTCACAGGAATGTGGGTGATAAATGGACGTAGGCGGCAGTGTGAAGGGAAGCTTTATGCTGCAGCAAGGCCTTCTTGTCCTCACTGTGAATTCTTGCCTTTGAGTTCCTACAGTTACTTTGCTCTCGATTTCCCTGTCTCCAAACCTGTAAGGGTGTTAGAGGAATCTGAAGAGCAGATAGCACTGTTTCTATGGATATATAAAATTCATGAGATGATACTGTATTCCTGTTTTTTATATGTCCAGTAGACTTTTTGGGGAAAAAATACTTTTTGTCAAATACGACTGTGAAGTGTTGTAATTGTATGGCATTGTGTAAGCAGAAAATGCTTCTCTGTAAGGAATAATGTTACCTTGAGGAGAAAAATTAAATACTTCCTTGAACTGGTAGTTGTAAGCTAAATACTTTCCTAAAATTTAAGAATTTTTTCATACAGAACACCAGTAATGTAGCCAAAACTCTCTTCTGATAAATTTTCAGTGGCTTAAAAGAACGGCTTAAATATTTCAGTAGTGTTGGACATCTGTCGGTGTACTAAACCCAGCAATGTTTAATATTATACCATTGTCATTTTTCATCTCTTCAGTACAATTGCCATCAGTTACTATAAATGAAGAAACTGGTTTATCAGAAGTTAATTTAAAACAGAAGAATCCTTTGACTATCAGAAAGCATCCGGTTGCCACATCATTTGCTATATTTGATGAGTAAGTTCGTAACTGTTTTGTCCTTATGAGAACAACTTGTGTATGTAAAAGAAGTGAAAGGCAGAGGATGCTACTCGTGATGTTTCTGCACTTCCGCTAGTGAAGCGCATGCAGTCACAGGCAGTGCCGTTTCACCTGCTCTTAAATCCACAGCATCTCTTGTTGAGCTGACCTGCAGTTCTGTGATGTCAATGTGTATGCAGAACAAAACCAAGTCTGTCCAACTTCCTCCTGTGACTTGAAGCAGAACTGATTCCCAACCTAAAATATATGCTTCAAAGTATGGGACAAGGTATTGGTTTATGTTTTTGCAGTAAGTTTGAGACGAAAGAATGTCACCAATGCAATTCATGTTTTAGAAGCGTAAGTAACTGATACGGAAGCTGGTAGTTTTGGCTTATACAAGGATTTAGTCAGCAGAGGAAGTAAGAAGGAATGGTCCAGTTAGAACAAGAGAACCTCTGGATAACTGAAAACATAATTTTTTCCCAAGATGAAGCATGAGTAGCACTCTCTAGTCATTGTTCATGTAGGTAAAGAATCCAATTATGAGAATTCAAAATAATCATGTCTGATAACTTGACTCCTCACCTGGAATTGTTTACTGGCTCTTCTTTAGTCCAAGTGTGTTAAGATTGTGTTCTGCTGCTGTTTGGAAGAAGTGCAGTTAGTTATGGTGGTATCCATTTGAAAAGTAGAAAATGAGACATAAGGTGATTTACTGTGCGATGAATCTGATTTAAGATTTAGGGTATGTAGAGGTGTCAGTGTTTATGACACATTAATCTGTATTTGCAGAAATGATTAATGAGCCTGTATGAGATGAGGTGGGGGGAGCACTAAACTCAAATGTTGACCAAGCCATTACCAAAATGCATCAGTGCAGAGTTATCAGTACTTTAGGGTATTTCTGTTAATTGCTTTAATAAGTTCTTGGGGGTCAGAAGTTTGATGTTGACTGAAAGACTTTGGATAGTGTGATAGGGAGATGTTTGTCAGTAGGGTATTATTTGCACAAATCACACATACTTATCAGTAGACAAAAAAAGGTGCCTTTGGAAGAAGGCTTCACTGACAGTCTGTTGGGCTTTGGTTCCCTCACCAAAACTGACTGTTGCATCAAACAAGTTGAGTATTCCTTTAGCTCCTAAAGCTAAATATTGAGGGGGTGTGCTCCTGAGTGTGCCTGTGTTGTGTGGTTTGGGGGTTTTTTTGTGGGATTTTTTTTTCCAGTTCTGGTTTATTAGTTTTTCTACAGCTGTTGACACAGCCCGCTATATAATACGCTTTGCATTCGCTGGCTTCCAGAGGCATTTTTCTTCTGTGTAAAAGCCCTCCTTGAACAGATAAAACTTGTGCTTTTCTGGTTAATGTGGCTGTGGGCAAGGAACGTTGGAGCATAGCACTGTGCCGCTCCACAGCTGGCTCCTGTGGAGTCAACCTGTACCTGAATAGTAAGTCTGATCCCTCGAGCTCTCCATGTGTGCTGGTTCCCAGTGTCATGCAAAGGGCACAGTGCATGTGCCCTTTTTTTCCATTGGTTTGCTGTATTTTAACTTATTAAATGGTTCAAAAATTACAGTATTTAATCTCTTTTAATGATGTGCATCATGTGATGTATGACGGCTTCTTTTGGCTGCCTTAAGGAACCCAGTAAATCCATTTTTGAACTAGTCCCAGTCTGAGCCATATAAAGAGTTCTGACAAGAAACTGAGCACTCCTTTGGTGACTTTGCCATTGGAAGTGAGTTTTGCCTTAAGGTCTGGTTGGGAGTAGCGCAGCCTTCACCTAAAAACAATGCCATTGTCTTTGTGTAACTACAAAACAGGTGACTGCACGCTGCAAACGGCTGTTTAATGACATTCCTGCAGTATGTGGGTGTCACACATATGACACTTAGGCATACCGCTGTATTTTCAACAGCTAGTACTTTAACAGACAGGTAATTGAACATGTGGAATCTTCCACATTTTTTGTTTTTTCTTTTATTTAAATTGGTCCATTTTGGTAAGAAAACATAAGCTTGAGCACTGACTCCACCTACAAGTATTTTGTAAGACTAGAGTAAAAATTAGTAAGTTATGTGTATTTTGCAGTAATGTTAATGGAACAACATCTGCTAACACACCTGTGTATGTTTTTCTTTCACAAGCACATTACTCATTGTTGATCCAACTGCTGAAGAAGAAGACTTAGCAACTGGAACAGTAACTATTGTAACCGATGATGAAGGCAGACTATGTTCTGTCCATAAACCAGGTACTTCCAAGTTTATTACGCAGGAACCATTGGAAATGATAATTTTTCTTGACCTAGATGTTATGTACCTGCTTTTCTTCGTAAAATGTGGCTGCTTCATGATAACAGATTGCCTGCTTGAGTACTTATTAAAGTCATTTGACTTGCTCTTGAAATTAGTTTTCAAAAAGGTGCCATGACTGAAGTTCAAAAAGAAGTCACAGCTTGACATACATACAGCAGAGGACAGATTTTGAGCGTGTCTCCTGTTACACCTGTAGTTTGTTTCTGTTTTCTTTGCCTGAGGCTAGAGCTGGGGAAGCTGTATGCTCCACAAGTGGAAATTGTTGGTCAAGAGAATTACTGTATTCCTTAACACTCTCATTTGGAGAAGACATTTAGAGATGCATAACTGAAGTACAAATAGAAAATAAAATTTTTCCTTCTTAATTTTTAGGTGGAAGTCCTCTTACAGGAGCCAAGCTTCAGGACTGTATCACCCGAGCAATTACAAGACACAAAGAAGTAAAGAAGCTGATAGACAAAGTGATAAAAAGTATAAAGCCCAACTGAACAAAGAGAGATCTTTTAAGAAGTGGATTTGTAAAAATTTTATTTGTTACAGTGTTCACAAACCTTTTGTACTAAATAAACAAATACCAATACTACATTTACAAAGTTCATTTTATCTAAAATGTTTTTCACCCTTATACTATGTACAACGCTGCTGAGTGGTAAAAAATACAAGATAAAACATTCTGTTAAAAAATTAAGTGACTTATGGAAACCAGACCCTAGTTGCTCTATAGATGAAATCTAAGTTCTGCAGGGTTGGCTTCCAAAACCAGTTCATTCATTTCAGTGTAACATCAAAAGTTCATTTTCCCACCACTAATATAAAACACCGATTTGATTTTAATCTTTCTCCTTTTTAATCTGAAAAAACAAAAAAAAATCCCCTCTGAATCAAATTCTTGAGGGGAGAGAGGATAAAAAAAGGGAAGTCTCAGGATTTTGGAGGAGCTGGTGTGCCTCTTTTCCTTTTACTTTTTGAGTGGCTGCCTGAATGCTGTTGATGATGCAGGTGAGCTGCTTGTGCTGCTGCCATAGCCATTTGATGCTGCAAGAATCGCAACTGCTGCCATGAAGAAAAGGGGGAGAAAATGCTTGTTAGGGTTGACCATAAAGTTGTGTTTCACATCAGGAACAATGAGAGGAAGGTGAGGCAAAATAAAACCAGGCAGAAGCACCAGGTTGCAAAAGGAATACATCATGTGCTGGGGCAATGAGTACAGTCAAGCAGCACCAGTGGCACAGAAGCCTGCTGAGGGCATAGCTAACATTTTACACGTGTCCTTGGACAGCTTTGTTTCTTTGCCCTTTCCCTCCATTGCAGTAACTGCAGTAACTCAGCAACTTCAGTGGACATTTGGTGAATGTTTTTACTGTAATACCTTCTCAGTGTATGCACTGTATGTATTTTCTAGATGTATCAAAAAGAGGAGACTGTGCTAAAAAAATATTAAAATATCTTCATAAAGCATCTGAATGACAATGCTAAAGGAATGCATTGCCAGAGCTGTTGCTTCCACATACCGACTGTAGCAGTGCTACAGTTGAACTTACAGGTGCTTATTCATGCTACTTTGAAACCCACTGGCACCTGGCAGAGCTTATTTAGATATGTGCCACAAGCACTCCTTGAATGTTAGCAGATCAGGAAGGTGGATGGCTTCAGTGAATAAAAATAAATTCAGTGCTCCAAGCTCAAAAAACCACAGATTTTAAATTCTTCATTACGTAGTTTGTCAAAATCATGGTTTTTTTCATTTGAGAGACCAAGATGACATTAGTTTTTTAAAAAAAAAGTCAAAGGGGCAATATTTTTTGTTTTGGAGCTGAGAATTGTATTTTTTTTTTTTTTCTTCAACACAGTCAGAGTGAAGTTGCTGGATTACTTGTATCTGTTGCTGCTGCTGCTGCAAGGCTTGTTGTTGCTGTTGTAAGGCAGAAGAGAGCTGGAGTCTCTGCCGAGGAAGGCTTTGCCCAGGTCTGTTCACGGCAGAGCCAAGCTGAGACAACACTAAGAAAGGAGAAGGGGAAAGCAGGCAGGTCAAAGAGGTCAGGTCAAGTTTGTCAGGGAAGGAAGACATAGGAATAGAGTGTAACAGAAAAGGGGGCTCAATAGAATTAGTTTCAGAGTAAAATTTGAAACAGTGCAGAATAAAGTATACATGATATATGTACTCTGTTAGACCATAATTAGATTATGAAGTGCTAGTGAGGACACAAAGAGGTTTCTTGTACTGGATGTTAAGCACACAGTTAAACATTTCTCAATGAAGTTTGGCGTGGAAGTTCTTTGTGGTTTTTTTTATCAAGTGTGACTTGTTTTCATGTGACACTGTAATTTGCTACACTTAACTGTCAAACAAAGCAGAAAAGTGCATACCTTGAAAGTCTAGTATTTCTGGTACAATTCATGTTCTGATAATAAATAGTAAATTGTTCTGATCTAAGGTAAGACTTCTTTAAGACCAAACTTCATTTCAGTGTGAATTTATCAACATACCCAATTAATTACAAAAGGAGGCTCAGGGAGCACATACCTGTGGCTTGAGGTTGCATAAAATTCCCTACTCCAGTCAGGTTAATTACAGCAGCTTGTTGGGCAGATAATGCCTGATCTTGATTGGATGGACCTTGGTCAGACCCCTAGCAAAAATGAAAAGCTTGATCCTTATTACCAAACTTTAGTATCAGTGAATAAGTAAAAGCCAGTGTGAAGGCAAGCTTTTGAAGTGCCATTTCAAAGCATTTAATTCTACATCTTCCAGTGCATGTAGACACAAGCTATACATAGTCACTATCAAAGTAGAACAGACATGGAATGCCCCAAACCAGCTCTGTTTTGGAAGAAATGGTATTATGCCTGTTACCCAGCAGAAGTCCCATGCAGTCATCAACTTTTTTCCCTGCAGTCAGCAGAGACTACAGTTTATAGTTGTAATCTTACAACAATTTCCTATCCCACTCCCAACCCCAAAGTCTTCAGATGACACCCGAAACCATCCATGTGTAAAGGTCCTGATCAATCAAAATGTAAAAAGTCTGAAACTTACATTCACATGTTCACATTGTGCCACATACTCCTTAATTCCATAAAAAAATACAAACCCTGCTTTTAAAATTTTATTTTCAGAACAGAGTAGTTCTTGCAGTAATCACTCAAATGGAATTAGTGGAGTCTGATCTAGTGTCTGCAGATATCAAAGGGTACTGACTTAGGACCTCTTCTAGAACTTAAATTATGCAATGATTCATAAGGCAGGGGAAATAAAGTATTACATACGCAATTGAAGCAAACTGCATGGCTCATCAGTCAGAAAAAAACCCAAAACAAACCCCAAACTTTTGAGCTGGTGCATTTCCAGGAGTTAAAATGTTTCTTTAGAATAACCACATGAAATAATGCCACTAAGATTTAGGTAAGGTGGACCAAAAGATTGCACATGAAGATGACTAACAAAGACTTTAAAAGTCGTACAACCAACATTTTGGGAAAAACCCTGAGACGAGAATGTATGTATTCTGTTGGCAGCATAGAAATTTGTTTTTTTTTTCCACTAAGCACTTGCATCACAGCTCTGTGACACACATTCTTGTTCTTAGTGAAAGCTAAGCAATCCAGTATTCATAACAGGCCATTTTAACGAATGGCCTGAGTCTTCCTCTGTAATGCATGGTAAGATAGAAGTTCCTTAGGGCAAGTTAGCCAGCGCAGAGAGATTGATTTCCCCCAGGAGAACTTTCTGCTACAAGAAGGTCTAGGCTTACATCAGCCTTACTGTAAATGCCCTTGAAGTTCAATGTCTAGAAAATAAAACCTGATAGTGTGAGCTTGCTTTTTTTTTTTCCCTTAGTAATTCAACTAGTAACTGACATTTAGATTCTGAGAACAAATGTGAGTTTCCCATGAAACTGTCCCTCATTCCAGAACAAGACATGTGACACAGGCAACTATACACCATAAAAACATTTGAAAGAGACACCTTATTTATGAACAGTCTACAGTAGCACAAGCAAAATTATTATGACAAACTGAGTATGCAATAGAGACTATTTGGTAAAAAGATGTCTTGCATGTCTGGGAAGACAAAAGATCAAGACCACAGAAGCAGAGCAGCCAGTTTTCTGAAACTGCTGCACTTGTGCTGTTAAAGATTTTTAGGCACGGGTAGTACAACCACTCAAAATTTGTCGTTTTGAGAATAGATTGGTCTCTATCAAGACTTTAGACGCCTTCAGTGATTAAAGCCTTTACACTATTTACAGGCAACAGTAGAGCAAATGTCTTAAGATTGCAGCTTTAAAGCCAACTAATACTTCTCTGGTGCAAGGAGAACAATTCTGTTGAACTACAGCAGTGAGGATGGTAAACCAACTCACAGCAGCATAAGAAGTTTTAGTTACTCTGCAGTAACACTGATTGTGATTTTTCTCTGTTCATCTGGTATCTGCTCATTATGATAAAATGGGACAACACTAAGCTGATTTTGCGCCCCCTCACACAGTGGGCTGGCTCTCTCCATGCTGGAGTTACGCAATGCCTAGCCAGTTGTTTTGTTACAGCTCTTCCATACAGGGTAAAAATAAAGAGGTGTAACCCAGCTCCAGCCATGGCAACTAAGCCACTGCAGTCTTTGCAGTTTGAGGTGGTTTTGGAGAAAGACTTTTCTGCCCGCTCTGCTTCAGATAGATCTGTTGGGTAAAGGCTCATTTACTTGTGGAGATGGTGAGAACAGGAGAAACCGTTCGATCCATGCACCCCAGATTGAAGGCTGTTAGCACACACCTGTTCTCCCTGCTGCTGAGGGTTACAGGTTTTAAGCTGCTGAGTTTGTTGCTGTGGAGAAAACTCTGACAGCTGCTGCAGCTGGAGTGGGTTAAAATTAAGTGAACTATGTGGAAGCTGTTGAAGATTAAAAACCAAAGCATAATTCAATCAAACTGCTGTTTCCCCACTGTCCTCAAATGAACATGACATTGATAATGAGGTATTCCTTGGAGATGTTATTAATTTTTTTAAAATCCTTTAAAATAGATCAGTTTACAATTGCTTTTGTTTGTGAAAAAGCCTTATGCTCAGAAAACAAACTTGCATTAAAGTATAGTGAGATATTTCCCCAGGAAAATACATTTTTATTATTCTAATTAAAATAGAGAGGCTAGTCTTCAAAAGCAGTGTGTATTATTTTTACTTTCAGAATATTCCACTGAATTTTAATAGACACTTCTAATCCACAAGCTGCAAGGTCTGATGCAGAAAAATGTTGAAGTGGAGCAGTTGAAGTGGAACAGTCTTGGTTCCTTCCCTTGCCCTAGCTTTAATTGTACTGATTTTTGGCTTACATGAGGGGCAGAGGTAGCTTGAAAGGATGTACTTCAATGCGGAATCACACAAATAAAAGCATTTAATTTTATCGAAGCGCTCTACTCTGGCATAACAGCCTCCTGTGCCTGCCCTTTTCCATGTTTCTGCAGTGTGTACAGGAGTGGAAGGAAGTAGCAAAGCTACAGCTCATCTTTTACTGGTATTAATTTTTTGAAGCATGGTGCAACATCGGTGGAACACTGAGGTTGCAATTCTGCACTTGTGACTTCAAGCTGTCTTGAAGATCCAGGAACTCCACATGGTTCCACAACACTCCCTCTTTTGCTTTTAAATGGAGCTCTTTCATACTGAGCAACTTTTGCTCATGTTTGTATTTGTATGTGTAGTAGTGGAAAGAAAACGTTTACAGACCTTCTGAACTCCCTATCTTCCACAAACTTCGATTTCCAATACCAGCAGCTCTGTAAAGCTATTACTGCACCTACCTGTGCATGTTGAGCTTGGCTTTTAGACATTATATGGGTAACCCCTGAGAGATTACACTCTACTGTTTCGTACTTTTAAAATAATCACAACTTCAGTTTAAAGAATGTTTTGCAATAAAAGCTCAGGCAAATCCTGAAAACAGATGATTGTATTTTAGAATTAATCTCTTGAATTCAAATGAGAGCATTTTTAGATTGTTACTGCAAACTAGCTGCTGTGAGCTAGGAATACAATTTCCACTTGGTATCTTTATGGAAGTAGGTTTTCCTCTTAGAATAAAAGAAAAAAGCATTTAAAATAAAAACATTTTAAATAAGCAGTTAAAATTTGCAGTAAATGGTTTGTCTGATCAACTGGCTTCAAAGATCTGTGGGGAGCAATGCATTAAGCAGCACTAAACACATCTCTAAAGAAATATAAGAAATTATCATTGTGTCTATCAATTACCTGTAGAAGATTTAAGGGCCGAAGATTTGATGCATTTTTCAAACCAAAGGTGCTGCCTGTTAAGAAAACATCTTTTTATTAGTAGGAAGTCTTTACTTAATTATGTGTATTGCAACTAATACACCTTTCCACTGGGGTTATTTATAAACATTTGAAAGTTGGAAAACTGGCAAGTGTAAATTTTATACTTAATACAATGCTGCATTTTCTGTAGTGTTGGTAAGTTCAGTTATCCAGATTCAAAGTTAAAGACAGCTGACTAAACAGAAAAAGTCTGCACTAAACACTGTACCCTGTAACCTACAACCTGTCAATGCATTCACGCTAAGGCAAATGTGGGAATATCGTAGCAGTTATTCAGTGATTCTTCTTCTGGCTTTAAAAAACTTTACTGTTTGTACAGTAAATCCAGAAATGTCCAAGGGTTCAACGAAGTAACAAGCTCTCAGTTTCTCAGTCATTAACAGAAAACAATCCCATCCAAGATCTTAGCAACTGCCTGCCCCCCCCCCCCCCCCCCCCGCCCGACCCCAAGGGCTTCTGGCAAGATGTTATCTGGCTTCTAGCGCTGTCGGCATTATTCCACATGGCACCCTTCAAGCTATGCTAAAAAAAAAAAAAAACAAGGGACATGTAGTAGGCTATGAAGTGGGTATAGAACTGATACAAATGCTCCAGTAAAACAGCTGCTGTCAAACAGAATCTCCAGAGATCTTCCACAGACCCAACTCAGCTCACTACTCCCATTTCATGTGGGTGACAGCATAGCATGTAAAAATCTGTGACACCAAATTGGTAAAGGTTGATAGTGCTTGAAAGGACAGAATTAGAATTAAAAGCAATCCTAGTAAATTGAAGAAAGGGTCCAAAATTCAGAAACATTGAATTAAAAAGACAAATGAACAAGTCAAAATCATGAGTAGCTTTGTGTCTATACAACAAGAAAGGACATGAGAAGTTACAGTAAGTCACACACATATTCGAATCATCCGTATCACAAACTGTAGAACACACAAAAGAACCTCTTCACACAGTTCACATTTATAAAACTCCCTGTCACAAAATGCTGTAGATTCCAAAAATATAAATGGGTTCAAAAACCAATTAGGTAAGTCCACAGACTAGACGTCTAGCATGGGGTATTAAGCTCAAAGACCCATGTATATTGTCTTCAGCTGAGGAATTCTCAAGCTGTAGATTGCCAGAAGAGGTACAGTTGAATATGAGGGATGTTTCACTTGACACTTTTGTCTCGTCTTAAACTCTCTCCTAAGTATCCCCTACTGGCGACTGTCAGAGACAGAATATAAACTGGATGTATTTTTGGCCTAAACCAGTAAAGGCATTCTTATGTCAATGTAATGCTGTTGCAAAAAATACAGATAAAAAATAAGCAGACCTCATTTGGGGAAATGTTAACAGGAATGTTGTGAAAGAGATGAGATGCATTTATTCTGCTGTGCTCCACAGTGGTAAATCAGCCAAGCTCAGGCTTGTGTCCAGTTTTGGTTATCACATTTTAAGAAGGATGTAAGCAAATTGGACAGTCTAGAAGAGAGTGACAGGATTATGAAAGGTTTGAAAAATACGACCTATCAGAAAGAGAAGACAAATGTGGGACATGACAGCATGTTTGATACTTAGAAGGTAAAGAGAAAGGGTGAACAAGTATTTTTCATGGCTGCAATGAATAGGAGAAAAATAATTTAATTTGCAATTAAGGAGATGCATTTAATTAGAAGGAAACATTTTGTACAGATAATGGACTACTCCACAGCTACCAGGGTAGATGGGAATCTTCTACGGGGAAGGTATTTAAAGACAGTTTAGATAAACATTGGTTCAGTGTGGCTTAGACAGATTTGACTGTCTCAGCATAAAGAATGGATACCTTGAAGTCTCTTCTATCATTCCGATTCCATAATCGTACACTAGGGTTTCTTAATTTATTATAAGTTCAGAAAAAATAAACTAAGAATTTAAATCCTTCTGTAATGAATACTGAGGCATACAGATTTATACAGTCACATTTGAAGGCAATAAGGAACTAATTAATTGTCCTACTAGAGTAAAGCAGTACCAGTGACAGAATAAATGCCCCATACATTTAAAAAGTGAGGTTCTTTCTAAGTTGAGTCACGCCTTTTTTCTGACAGCCATCACTATCAAAGTTGCATCTGAATTTCGAGTTTATCTCAAACTTCCTACTGAGTTTACCAAATAACCCAGGTTTAGAGTATGTTTCCCCAGTCTAGCTCCTCAAAAATCAAAAGAACCTCAAACATAGGTTACGCTTTGAACGCCAAAATACATTGCTCCTGAGCTCCAGTCATGAAATACGCCATCTGTTCACATAATGGCCACTTCTGCCCATTGTTCTCATAGTATGTTTTCACACTGTCCCTATCTGAAGGGCGGCTTTTCAACTTATTCACACTGACCTGCTTGAGAGGCAGACTGCATTGCAGCGGGCAGCGCACTTGGTACCAGACCTCCTGATGGTAAAATGCCACTCAGATTTATACCTGCAGGGGCTATGGCACCAGTGTTGCACCCCAACATAGGGTTTGAACCACTCATCAGTGTCTGTGCTCCACTGTAGAAGAGGAAAGACAACACATCAAACCCAGGTGGTAGAAGTAAATTCGAGTAACTAAATGTTTGCTCTTTGTCTCACGACAAGTAAATCTATCGTTTGTGCTCTAAATGGGATTATGGACATCAAGGCAACTTAAAAAATCATTATGCCTAGGGCATAACAAATATGTAAATCCATAATATCAGATACAGGTTTTTTTTGGTATAATCTATGGAAAATAAAACACAAGTGGTTCTTTTATTCTACAAATACTGAAAGATCAGGTCCTTGAAATGATTCTACTATCATAAAAAGTTAAGCAACAGGCTTGTGTTTTCTTTTTGCACTATAAAAAAACCTCTTTAATGAACCAACAGTGATCAACTGCTGAACACCTTGAATGAGTAACTAAACTGCCCGATACTTGCATTGAAGCACTCTATGGTCTTACACTGACCATCTTATTCATCACAGAATTCCATTTAGTCTGAGAGCAGTTCACGTTATACCATGTAATCTATTCTTGACAGCAGCATTTATAATTTTTTTAAACCACAAAAATGAGTTTTAAGGATCAAAGAATGTTTAACTTCAATGCTTGATTAAAATGTTAGAAAACAGATTTGTTGCTTTCTTTTATTTTACATACAACCTTCCATTATTGGCACTTTAATATCAAATCTCTTTCTGTATTTCATTCAGAGTGGTCTGCATACGGTATCTTGATATTAATCCTCTCTGATTAATAAAAAAGTTTCCAAATGTAAAGAGCAAAACTTCAGAAACTAAAATTGAGGTTAAGCCTTATGGAATTAAACTATACACATCCGAAAAGCTGAAAGCAGTAAAGGTCTTTCTTAACAGACCTTTTCAATATGCTGATAGTAATCTCTTACGTTCTATGCTAATAGATGCTGGACAGTCCTGTACCATCCTCCCCACCCCACCAACCAACCCACCCAGGGGAAATTAAGAAGCCATCATAACGAAAAACTTACCACACAGAGCCCACTACATTGATGAAGTTAAGTCCTGCAGGGTTTGCCATGACCTGGGTGGAGGTTGTTCCTGTAGTAATGGATGTTACCATGGTGGAAAGAGGAATTGTCATTACAGGCAGTGCCTGGCTCAGAGACATTTGCTGCTGAGCAAACGGGGTTAACAAAGTGGGCTGAGGGGTGAAGCCTGAATCTTGGGGAGTAGGGGTGGCAGAAGGGGTAATAGGAGTTGAGCTCTGAGCATCAGGAGGGTGTGGGGTCGATGAAGGGGTGTTGGTTGGAGTAGGAGTAGATGGTTTAGGAGTTCCAGACCCTGCTCATTGAGAAAAATAGAAAGCGCTAGTTTGTTACAAAAGGCCAGCCTTTTTGTATAATAAGGTTAATGGAATCTTATTTAGCACTGACAATTTCTTCCATTTTTTAGACTGCAAGTGTTAATTTCTACACGACACGAGTGTTGCAGCACGCACTCATTGTTAGGGATGCAGTATAATCACTCAGAAAACCCATTCTCCATGCTTAATTCCTTAAGTCATACACTGATTTGTATCCCCCATTAAGTCCTTCAATAATTTATCGTATATTAAGTCACAGCTCCATTTGGAAATACTTATATCAAAATAAACCAATTTCTTAGTAACTATTTTAACCTAATTAATGTTTTGTCCTGAAATGTTAAACATCTAGTCTATATGCAATGCCTGCACAATAGCATCGTGTTAAAAACATGTCATGGAAACAACGGATTCAACAAAGAACATAGACTATTTCAATAATCATGAAGTTGATCTAAATTTTGTCAGATAGCTAAACTCCCATTTGCCAAATTGTGATCAAATGAAAAGAATTTTTAGTATTTAAGAAACAGAGGATAATACTGCATCTTTAAAAGTTCCAGTGTAATTCCTTCTGCTTAAGTGTAGCTACATTTGTTGTGGATGCAGTAAGCAGAGCTCATCAATAAGAAAAGCAAAACAAAACCCCCCCAAAAGCTTTAGGTGGTTTTTCTTTTTTTTTTTTTTTTTGGGGGGGTGGTGGTTTTTTTTTTAGCTTTCATGTCCTGCAGAAAGAAAGGAAATAAATATGAACGTCCAGCTGTTGTGACCAGAGCCTTAAAGTAACAACTGTGTGCAGCAGATTGACACAATTCATAGCACGAACATAAAACCAGAGTAAATATGTTAGAAGAAAACTTTTGTAAATTATCTTTTTTCTTTGTGCAAAACAAGAAGGCAGAAAAGTTACACCTTTTGAACTACCCAGATTTTAAATTATTTAATGCAAAAAGCATGTTATAATACTGTGCAGGATACTGGAATGTGCAGTATACAATTATTCATAAAAAAACTCAAAAACTGCAGCTATGATTTCTCTTTGTACAATTCTGTTCACGAAATGTCTCCAGACACATACATATTTTTAAAATGTTTATGATCTATAGCCATGATTACAATGTTCCTGTCAGCGTTAATGAAAATGCTTAAACTAGGATGCCACTTATTACTCAAATTTACATTTTAACACCTGAGAATATGGTGCTGTCAGCATCACCGCCACACTTGCAATCAGCAATGATTTGTAAAACAGTGTAGGAGTGTTTTAAAAAAAATGATCTTATCGTTTATTGTATCACCACCTTGGGACTGATCAGATTATATACATACATAGAGATACAACTGCACCAGCTCCTAGTAACATTTAAAAAACTAGATGCTTAAATTATGTCAAGGCAAACTGATCTAACATACTGTTTTTACACTGGAGGAAAAAAGGTCTACACTTTGGAATTTTAACTCATCACATCATCTACCAGCCTTTCATAAATGAGATCATAATAATCGCATAAAATGTAAAACGTATACACAGAGGGTGCATACATATATACAGAAAAAACAAACACAGTTACAATAAACATAAAATACATACAGCGAACAAAAGACCTGCCTAAAGCTGCACAACTTATACAATTTAGGGTACACTGTACACTTAAGTTTCATCATTCCACAGGTTAAGAAGTTTATCTCAGGAAGCATTTATGGAAAACCCTAAGATTTAATGGAGAATTTAGGTCGTGACTCACTTTGTGAAGAGCTCGCAGGAGACATAGCAGCTGGAGAGAGCATGCTAACTTGATTAAGATCCATAGATTGTTTCCGAGAAAGACCAGGAGGCTTAGAAGGAGGAGGAGGAGGAGTTGGGGATTTTAGATGGCCACTTGACTGTTGTGGACTAAAAATATTACCTGAAAAAGCATAATTAAAATACGTTATTGTTCTGTGAGTATATGTTAACTCAAGTATTTGTTAGGATACAATTTTATGAACAACATAATCAGAAATAATAATTAAAAAATGCTATTTTCACAGCTAAGATACAGATTTTTTTTTTAAATTTATTGAATCTTTACCAAAGGGTTATCATGTCATTTTACAACAGGCAGTACATGTAAAAGGGAGACGCCCGAGTTTATGAGCAATTACCTGAAGAGCTACTTCCTGAACTTGAAGGTAATTTGATGGGAGGAGGTCGGGTTTTACACCTTTCCCCAATACTGAAGACTGAACAGAGCCTGATATACTTTCTGGCTGCTAGGAGGAAAGAAAAATTAACACTACCACAGCAAAAATGTGAGCTTCCACATATTTGATAGAAAAGACAATTAAATTAATTTGTATTAGACTGCTCAAAACCATTCAAAAATTCCCTTCAAACATTTCAGATTTTTATTTATGTATTTTAAAAACATAACCTATGGCTGCCTCTCTTCAGATAAAGTGCTCATCAAGAAGCAGCTTGAAAGTGCTGGTAAAATTTAAACTGAGAAAAAAAATTTTAAAAGTTAAGGAGTTTCACTTCTCTCCACAATTCTGAAATCCTTCTTAGTAATTTTCACAAATGTAAGACAGACAGACGCACTTTTAATATAAGGACAATTTGGTCTTACTTGAAAAATTACATTATTTCATTCATTCACTATCTCTATGTATCTGTCATTTCCAACAAAGATTGCTTTAGAGAAGAGGATCAGATTTCCTGATTCTGGGAGCAGGAATTTAAATACATTCAGGAAAAACCTGAATGCTCAGAAATCAATATACATTTTCCCACCGAGTTCAGTGGGGTCAGAACTTCACTAATCTTTTTAGAGGAAAGGTGCTTCCTATTTGTTTGTTCTTGCAACCTGATTATCACGTTGGTTGAAGATAAATTAACCTCAGCTAATTAAGTCTGTAGTTCTCAGTCACTCACAACAGACCCTAAATCCACAGTTCCAATAGCTGATACTGTCAAAAGACTCCACAGTGAAACACATGTACAGTTACAGTTATATATTTTTACCTGTAGAGCAGGTATTCCATAAATGAAAAAATATCTAAACAAGTATATGAACTACTGAACATCTAAACAAACTACTGAAACTAGAAAATGAGACTGTTAATATAGTGAATGGAATATTTCAATGCTGGAGCCTAAATTAGATGTGCATGGACTAATAAATCAGTATTCAGCACTGCGCAGAATCAACCCTTTTGGAGAGCTTTGCTTCCACTGATTCTCAGCAATGAGACACTCCCTCTACATGTTTTAATTGCTTGCTTATAAAAAAAAAAAAATCTTTTGAGGAAAATTCTGAGGACTACCTTCCTCTTCTACTGCTCTCTTCATTCTGAAAATAAAGACTAATGCCCCATTCAAAAGGGGACTAGATCATTACATACATTAACATGAGTAACTTTGGTCCAGCTTTCCGTGGGGGATTGGACAGCCAGACAGAATGACTTCTAGAAGTAGCCTCCCACTCTAAGATATTCTATAATTTTAATATATATATTTTTCTATTATAATACATATACACACACGTGCATGCACATGTCTGTGTGTGTATATGCACTGTATAAGCATATGTATATATACACATACAGAAACATTCATATTCCTTCCTGCAACCGCTGGCGTCTGCATGCTGTTGTGGCAGACAACAAGAACCACCTCTCTCAGAGGAAGTTTAAAAGTAGGTATTTAAGGAAAAGATGTAGCAAAGGAAATAGGCCAACAGATACAAAAGTCATTTACTAGTTGGAGTCTAACTACAGCTCACCACCAGAGCACTAGCTCTGATGAAGAAAGCCAGAAGCAGAAAGTAAACAACAAGGCAATGCCAACAGGCATGAGAATTTGGAAACGCAGGAATTTTTACTGGATGCATGCATGCAAACATATGCACTTTAAAGTTTCTGGTGGTTTGTTTGTTTGTTTTGAAAGTTTTCCTCTTCATAGTAAACAGAAAATAATTTTTTAAATTTCTGAAGGTAAAAGAAGTTCAGCTACTACAACTACTTCTATGTTTACTGACCTGTAAACTAAAATGCATAGCTGCATTTTAGTATACTGCTCTATGAAATGTTCATCTGAACAGGGGAAGATGCTACAACAAAACCTCGCAGCTAACTATATTCATGTGAAAAAAAAAAAGACATGGCTAAAATATACAACATTTGAACACTGAAAACAAAAGTGTTTTCGTCCAACTTTTCCAATATACTCACATTGAATAATTATGACAATAAGCCATTTAAAAATTCATTCAGAATGAAATTTTCAGGTTATTTTTAGATGTGGATAGCAAAAATTATTCTAATAATTCAATAATCAAGTGCAAATAAAGGAAATGTACAGCTCAATTAAACTCACTTCCATTTCCTTCCCTGGAGAAAGGTGACTAAGATTGACTGATCCACCTGAATTATGAAACATTTTCACAGGACATTTAGCTTCATTTTGTACTAACTCCTGATACTGGTTCACCACTCTGGAAAAACAATGAGGATATAAAAAAAATTAACAACTTCAAACTTCTAAAGTAGATACATATATGTAAACACATAACTGTATATGTTGCATAGTCATATATTTTACACATAAGTATGTATTATGTAAGTATATCTATATAAAATAGAGATGCACTTATATAGAGATATAGATATTTTATACATCTTTCCACTTTTTGTTCCTGGGCTCTTTTCTTAAATTTATTCTGTTTTAACTTTCTTTCAATCACTGTCTTTTTTTTCCTAATGCAAAATAGAGTTTAAGAAACAAGTTTAGGAAACACTGTCTTGGAGGAATATGCCAAACAGTGGACAGAACAGTTTCCTTCCCAAAAGCAGATGCAGTTCTTCGGGGTGTCAGTCAATGGGGATCCCATTCCCTCCACAGGGGTCCAGAATCTTTTATAAAACTGTGTCCCCTGCTTACGCTCCCTCCTTTAACTTGAGGTCTATGTTAGATGAGGACTCTGAAAGCAAGGGATGAACTAAGCGGTTCATACTGAAGAAACAGTTATCACAGCAACAGTGATCCCTCCTCTTTGAGCACCAGGACAGCCAGGTCTTATTCTATGAGACTAACAAGCAGTGACATGTCCAGGAATCGAAAGCATTAATAGCATCAGGCAACCAAGTTTAAAATAGTGTTCTACCAAATCAAATACTATGCCTCTACTAATCTGAGAGCTAAGCTGAGGGAATTGATTTCAAAATCAAGCTGAAGACCTGGTGTCACACTCTGGCAGACTGAACCTTGATGAAAAACTGCTGGAATATCTCCATTAGCTTACACCTAAATGGGATGAACAACACCGATCCAATATGCTGTTATGTGACTAATGCAGACATAAGCAAGGACCCCAAGATACATGGTAGAGGAAATGGTGCAGTGTACCTTTTTCAGCAATTACATTTTAGACTGCCTTAAAATGACAGTGGAATCAAGAGTAATAAAATGCCATGTACTCAAAAAAGTGGTCCTGCCCTTCTGCCCTCTACTGTTTCTTCTTGTCCTGGTCCCTGAAATCCAACTGCTTTTACTGATAAAAGAATTTATTCAACCCAGTAACAAACATGATCATGAAATCAATCCCGTTAAAAGCAGGCTCCGTAGTATTGTTTTAGTTTTCAGTCAACCAGTTCCCCACTTCAGCTTGGCACAAACAGCAAAAGCCTCTATCAGCACCAAGGAGGAGGAGAGAATATAAGCAAAGAGTTTCGTGATCAAAATAATCTTTTGAAACAAGAAGGTGGTCCTTTGCTTTGTTTTCAAAGCTCCATGTTAAGGAAAACCTTGCACGTATAGAAGTCAACTGCGGCACTGGCAGAAACTTTATCTCTAACCCTGCCTATGGGTCAAGATCGGAGGGGTTGTCTCCAAGCGGGATCTTAGAGTAAGCATCTGCTACTGACCTCCAAACAAAGACAGTAAGGCCAACAAAGCAGTATTTGGGGCACTTAAGCAAGCTTTGGGTCAATAGAAACTGGTTCTTATTGGTGGCTTCAACCACACAGACATTTTTTGGAAGAACAATGCAGCAGCTCACGTCATCCATCACATTCCCGAAACGCATAGAGAACTGCTTCCTCATACAATGTTAGATGTGCCAACCAGGAATGAGGCACTGCTGGACTTGCTACTCACAAACCAAGAAAACCTCCTCTGTGATACCTCAGTTAGTGATAGCCTTGACTGCAGTGATGACAATATTGCGGAGTCTGGGATCCTGCCGAGCACGTGGAAGGTTAGCACTAAGACAAAGGTTTTAGAGCAGCAAACTTCAGGTCACTGAGAGCTCAGTTGGGAGGGATCTCGTGGGAAGATTCCATGGAGGACAAAGGAGCCAGCAAGTGATGGAAGTTTTTCAAGAACACTCTTCCGGAAGCTCAAAAACAGTTCATCACTTTTAAAAGTAAGGGAAGTAGATGGAACGGGAGACCCCCTTGGCTTAACTGTCATCTTCCGAGTCTGCTCAAAACCAAAAGAGAAGCGTACCAGAGATGGAAAAGCAGATAAATACCCTTTGAGAACTGCAGGGGCATTGCCAGAGATGCAGTTAAAAAAGCAAAGGCTCAGCTCAATTTGAAATTGGCCAGAGATGTCAAAAACTACAAGGAAGGGTTCTTCAGATACGTAAACAAACCGAAACAGAAGGAAAATATTGTCCCACTGTTAAACAGGAGAGGTGAATTGTCACCAACACCACTGAAAAGGCAGAGGTTCTCACCACTTTCTTCACCTCTGTCTTTACCAGCACTGTTGGGCCCCAAGCCTTGGGAACAAAAGTCCAGGTCGATGCAAACACAAATCCACTGTCAGTGAAGGAAGAGATGGTATGTGAACTACTACAGGAGGTCAACCCCTATAAATTGATGGTCCCAGATATTATCCACCCGAGGGTGTTAAGAGAGCTGGATGATGTCATTGTGAGGCCACTCTCCACATTTTTTGAGAAGTTGTGGAGATCAGGGACCATCCCAGAACACTGGAAGAAGGTTAATGTCACCTCCAACTACAAGAAGGAGGGAGAATTCAGGAAATTATAGGCCCATCATTACTTCAATCCCTGGGAAAGCTATGGAAGAAATCCTCTTGAGGGCTATCACAAGTCAAATGAAGCACGTGATTGGGAGAAGCCAGCATGGATTTACCAAGGGCAAATCATGCTTGACAAACCTGATCACCTTCTAAGATAAAGTAACGTGCTCAGTTGATGTGGGATGAGTGGTGGACGTTGTCTACCTGGATTTATCCACAGCTTTCGATACAGTTCCTCACAGCTCCTCCTAGAGGAAGGTATGCATTATGGTCTAGACAAGTGGTCTGTGTGGTGGGTGGGGAACTGACTGACAGGCCATACCCAAAGGGTGGTGTTAAATAGCTCTTTTTAAAACTAGCAACCTGTCACAAGTTGGGTCCCCCAGCGATTGATATTGGGACCAACACTGTTCAGTATCTTCATGAGTGATCTGGATGGGGTGATCAAGTGTACCCTGATGAAGTTTACTGACTGAGTGGGGAAGTGGACACTTGGGAAGGGAGAGTGACCCTGCAGGAAGGCCTGGATAGGCTGGAAGCATTGGCTAACAAGAACCTTATGAAGTTCAACAAGGACAAGTGTAAGGTTTTGCACCTGGAAAAATGTATCTGGAGCGCAGCACAGGCTGGGATCTACCTGGCTGGAAAGCAGCTCTGTGGAAAGAGACCTGGGGGTCCTGGTAGACAACGAGCTCAATGTGAGCAAACAGTGTGCTGCTGCAGCAAAGAAAGCCAACAGGACGCTGGGTTGCATCAAGAAGGGCATCACCAGCAGAGATAAAGAAGTCATTATCCCACCCTGCTCAGTGCTCGTCAGGCCACACCTGGAATACCATGTTCAGTTTTGGTCCCTGCTATACAAAAAACAGATATGGACAGTCTGGAGAGGGTCCAGAGAAGGGCCACACAGATGATCAAAGGACTGGGAAGTCTGCTGTACGAGAAAAGGCTGAGAAAATTGGATTTGTTCAGCCTTGAGATGATAAGGCTTAATGGAGACCTTATCACCATGTTCCAGTATTTAAAGGCTGGCTACAGAGAAGATGGAGACTCCCTTTTTACAAGGAGTTGTACGGAAAAGATTAGGGGTAATGGGTACAAGTTATTCCTGGGGAGATTCCGATTAGACACAACAAGGAAGTTTTCACGACAGGGACAATCAGTCATTGGAATAATCTCCCCAAGGAAGCAACAGATTCCCCAACATTGGACACTTTTAAGATTCAGCTGGACAGAGTGCTGGGCCATCTTATCTAGACTGTGCTTTTGCCAAGGAAGGTTGGACCTGATGTTCAACCAGGTGTTCTATGATAGATATTTGACAAATCAAGGACTCATCTTCCTGCCACAAAAGAAGAGGGTGTGGGGGTTAAGAGCTGTGGTGTGTACATCACCTCGAGGTGTCTTATGTAGGCAGAAAACCACAACTGGCTTTGACAGAGATTGCTTTTTAAAGGTTCCGTGCTCATACGCACACAGAAACACAGGTATCTAATGTGATGCACACTGACAAACATTTGAAGAAATACTTACTTTCCTCAGTTGTCCCAGAATTGCGACTCCTAATCATTTTACAACTAAAATGTACTTGAAAGCTGTTTTGCTACTTGCTGCTCTAAGAAAGCTGAATCAAGGAACATACAACACACAAAATAAGTTGTATATATCTAAGTTCTAGATTACACTTGAAGACCAAATGGACAATTTCCATGATTGCATTTACCATACAAAACGTCAAGATGAAATTCCTACTAAGTGCTCTCAGAATTTTATTATTATCTGTGTAATCAAGAATAATTGTGCAAATAACTGTAACAACATACTTGAAATTTAGGTAGCGGGACAAGCTGTATTCACATACTTGCTTTCTCTATTCTTCCTTACTTGTTAAAGACAGAAACTGCACACTCTATCCTACTTTGTTATGATGACTAATTCCTCTTATTTTTCTCATCTGTTTCCATAACCATAACAATAGCAGTCATAATGGCTAAAAGGAACAAAATTCACTATTTGGCATCAAGCTGAATGGTTGTACATTCTGTATTAATTTACCTTTCAGCATCAGTCTTCGAACCAATAAGGAACCTGAAATGTAAAATGGATAATATGTTTTCAGTCATCAACTGGACTAAAAGAACATGGTTTTATAATCATAAAACTTGGAACAAATGCCAAAGTTGCTCTTTTTTCAGACCTGCTGAAAACACAAAGGATAATGCATTCAAGTAATGGACTAGGTATTATTTAGCATTTGAAATACAAACTTGGCTTCATAACTGTATACACAACACACACGGTCTAATACGGTCTCCTTTAAGAGTAAATTATCTACAAACCAAAAGGCAGAACATGGAAGTTTTGTATTTTATGCTTTCAAAAAAATGCAAGTGAATAACTGCTACAGAATTGCTACTGTAAAAAGTTATGTATAAATCAACATATCAATATGCTCGCACCGAAATGTAAACATAAATGTCCTGTGGGCATGTAAAATACAGTCCTACCTGTAATATTAACATTTAGTTTCCATTGTTTGATTTCACTTACACAAATTCTGGTTCCTCATGATTTTCCAGAACTCCCAAATAAGCATTTTCTACTGCATAATACTTCTGGTCTGCAAACTTATTACTTCAGTGATTTTTTGATTTTTTGACAACACTACAGACCTGTAGTGTTGTCCCTGTTTTCTGTATCTCAAAAATTTTGTATTAAAAAATTGTTTTATTTCATAGCAGAACAACATAAATGTCTTCTGTGCCTTTCACTTCACTTTCACTTAAATTTCTCTGCAGAAGCATAAACATAATATAATCAAGTCTTATGTTTTCACAGCATTACGCAAATTTTGACAACAATCAAAATTGTGAGTAACACTGAAATAGACTGCTAATAACATCTCATGGTGTCTCCACAATTGGAATGGGTTGGGTTTTTTTGGGTTTGTTTGTTTGTGGTTTTTTTCAACAATATAATGTAAAAGAACATGAAGATTTTACATAAAAGTACATTTATTTTGTTTTGGTGGGGTTTGTTGTATTTTTTTGTTGTTGTTGTTAAAGTTTTAGGTTCATTAGCTGACTTTTTCAAACAAAACTCCTAAATCAGATTTCTATCTCTGGAGTACTTTTATGACTGAGATCATTGTTTGTCTTCCTTCACCTATCAGATCACAGCGCAGTTTAAAAGAACACATAACTTACTGTGATGGAGTTAGCAGGTTGTCATTTTCCTCATCTCCTTTGAGCGTCTGGATTTTACCATAGTACAAGGGATTGCCAAGAGACTGAAAAATGGTCAGCTTTGTTTTTTGGAGCTGATTACCAACTTCACATTCAAAGACATAATCATCTTTTATTTCCTAAAAAGACAGAAGAAAATAACCAAATAAATCTTAAACAAGTGATACAAGAAACAGCTGGTGAAATATGCTAGTGCTATACATAAGAATACTCTATAAGAAGGGGTGCATTATCTAAAATGAAAGTGATTTGAGAAGAAGTTATCTAAAGGGATGAGAGGAACAGTTATCATCTCTTAAAAATACCAAATATTGCAAATCCTAAACAATTATGTTAGATTTGGGAAGTCATACTGGCTAAATACATAGAGAAACAGTTTATATAAATTATAAAAAACAAATACAAAGACATCATGGTAGATACTGTTAATAAAGATAGTACCTTGCCTCCAAAATTACAAAGAATCAATGTATTTTTTATGGCTGATTATATTAAATAACTACTCCTTATCAAATCATGTAGTTTGTGTCAACAATCTTAAAGTTCAATTTAAACATTGCAGAAAGAGCTTTCTGTAAGAGGTATTTAATATTACTTAACCTCTTTCCAAATTAAACATTTTGATTTTAACAGAAGCACTTGTATCCGAGTAAAGAAAGCAACTTGTTGAGTAGAGTATTGCTCCCTGTAAATTATCATGCTTTCTTTACAGAAAGAGGGCATGCTACTTGGGAGACTAAAGTTGCTTTTCCTTGTCCTTCTGTGAAACCTTAAGAAAGTACAAGACTGATCACATGCATGTTGCACAGTATGAAATGACCAATCTGCAGTAATCCTTCTGTGTCTATATAACACATGGACGATTAATTAAATTGGGGGAGGGAACAGTATTTTCACATTACTTTGATTCTGGTGAAAAAGAGGTGTTTCAACTAGACATAGAGAAGTTTGGCCAAAGGTCTAAACTACTCACGTGTGCTGGCCAGACAGTTGGTTGTGAGTCATCAGGCTTGATAGACTTTTCCACCCTGGCGTACTTTTCCACCTTAAAGAAAATGGAGATAACAGAAAAAAGAAGAATAATCATACTGGGCCAGAGTTAAAGTAAATCTAGCACAGCTTCTTGTTTTAACAGTGATAGTCTTAAAGAACGAGTGCAAGAAACAGACAAGGCTGGCTTGCCACTTTGTACAATGCCCCTTCTTTGCGTTATGCATTCAGGAATACAAAATTGGAGAACCCTCAGAACTTTATATTTATTCTGTTACACCATATTTGCTATGTTAAACTCAATGGAAGTGTGAGAACTGGCTTAAGACTAGAGATTGAAATCCCTGCCTGCAATGTGGAATGATTAAGAAATTTCACTATACTCGTTAAGATTCTGATCAGGTCAGTACACTACTCTTGAAGGGTGAAGAGAGAAAAGGTTTGTATAAACTTACAGCATCATTTCATGTATAACATGCACTCTTGCCAGCTCTATTAAGTCCAAAGCTACAATCTTGTCTAGCCTACAGAGTTCCTTCAGTATGCCAGTAGTATGTGTTTTGGCAGTGCCAGAAATTGAGAATGTGGATGTCCCCGAGAGAAGAAGGTACACAGAGTGATCAGGAGAATTCCCAACTAGAACTCTGTATAAAAAAATCAAACTATTGAAAATATTATGACCAATAGTATCATAACATGTCAAAAAGAAATTTCTACCAAGCTCAGAAGTGACATGTTTTTAAATTTCTTCCCCTCATTTCCTTTCCTATTTTAATATTATCAGACAACTTCAAATAGACATGTGCTCATTGAACCACAGATGAACAATACTAAAGGTCTGTTGCGCCGTTAACTCATCCAAACGATCATGTTATGATTGCAATGTATTCCAATATGGCTTAGCTTGTGTCTATACTTCACCATACAGAAAAATAAATTTTAAATATTCAAGTAATTCCTATTTTTTAAAGGTCATTCTTTGATACTGGATACTCTTTAGTCACTCTTCATACAACACAATGTTCAGTACAATTGCTAATAATTGTTAATGGTAGCAACTGGACTTACATCCACTTCAGAAGGTGCAGTCAAGTAGCAAGGGTTCTGTTTCCACATATCTACGCACTGGAAGATGAAAAAGCAGCATTAATGTATTAAATGTTTTAAATAAATAGTTAGAAGTATACCCTCCCATGCCTAAAAACACTTACATTTCCAGCTTTACAAATTTTGAGGTCATACTGCTGGGCTCCTTTCCTCTCCTTTCTTTTCTGTAAGTAATCAAGTAGTCTGAGCTGAGGTGGAGTTGAATAGTGAGCTACTTCCTGCTGTCTGTTCAGAGACGACCTTGAGTACCTTTTGAAGCACCTATGGTAAGATGACAGATAAGCTTGTAAAACCATTGAAATGAAATTCCCCACCGTCTGCGGATAGACACAAAAATATAGAGGGAAACGCTACTTACATCGAGACTAAAAGACAGGTTTTGAAATATTAATTTAAAATTGCTATTCTGGATTACGCTATACAATTCAAACTCTTGATCTCCTATTCTTTAAAAATACTAGTATTCCGTTCATTTCAGCACCAAGAATGGTGTTATTTCTGAAATGCATAACTGAAGTACATGAGAACTTCAAATGAGTAACTGAGAAGTCGCCAAGCTTAAAATATTTGTAAATTATCATAGATTTCAGTTCTGTCGAAAGATCTGTGTACTGCTTATGTAACTATAAAGTTATAAACACATTAACTACTCTCCATTGTTTGTCTCATGCCAAACTCATTGGTACATTAATACTGTTCTGGACATTCATTTGTCTATTTTTCTAGTGGAATGTTTGTTAACCAACAAGGTCCAATTTTAAGGATCAATTTCACAATTTACACTTTAAGACATTACACTGGTTGTACGTTAGCATATGTACACCTATTCATGCACATTCAATGCAAATCTAGTTTTAAAAACGTCAGTAATTCTGACAGATCATTAGTACATTTTCATTCTACAGAGCGAATGCAATTTTTAGTAGAACAAATGTGAACCATTTTAAAAAGTGAAACCGTTTAAACATTTTGTATATAGTGCATTCCACATTACTTTTAACTTTTCTAAGATTCTAATATGCCTGTACTTCTGTTCAGCCCGAATGTCGGGCATATAAATAATTCCCTTGATTTCCTCATTCAGCTTAAACTTGTACACAGCTTTTAACAAATCAGAGACCAATAGGTGACATATCCATTTATTATTTTACATTACTGAGCTGCCACCTGACTCAGCTTACATCTGACTTATGCAAAAAAGGACAAAACCAAAACTGCATTATAATGTATGTTAAGAAAATAATATATATACATATATACAGAATATAATTGCTTAACTGTTCCTCCTATCTTAATATTTATTAAGTAGATATTACACAAGAAGCAAAATTTTCACATAAAGCATTACTCATATTTTGTTTGAAACACTTCAAAAAAATTTCAAAGAAAGTCTCAACACACTTCACACTGAAAACTACCGTTTCATGGGGCGAGTGTTCATCTTCTGCTTGTTGTACAGGAGTCTGTTTGTAGTGCAGGTCACTGCTATTGAAGGATCAAGACACAATGGCTCTGCTGTAGCCAAAATAAGTTGGCTCTCAAGTAGGAGTTTGTCCTCCTGTATATACACAGCCATTAATAAAAATACAAAGACTTTTACACTCATTAAGTTGATATATACTTATGCATACATGCACATTATCTTAAAGAAATCTGAAAGTGTGTTTGGATAGTCAACAAAAGAAAACATTCAACAGTTAATTATCACTAACCATTATTATGAGTTACAGAGCTTTGGGTGGGGTTTCCAATAGGAAAAGAAATCCTTCTGAAAGGCAGGGGTACATTCTGGTTTTTTGTTTGTGCTTTCTTTGTTTGTTTTAAACAGTCCCACTGGCAATGAAATCCATTTTCTGTCTGTGATTTATAATGGGACGGGCAACCAGTGCCATAAAGATGACCTTCCTGGGACTTTAGATTACAAGTTGAAATGGATTTGAGCACAGCTGCGGCTCTGAAATTCAAAGGAGCACAATGACTACACTGTGCTATTCAGCACTGAACTACAACTGTACAACTGTTGTTACTGAGGATTCTCTTTACTGTAAAATTACCAGCAGCAAAACAATGCAAGACGAGCAATTGTGTCATTAGACTCCAACTGCTGTTCTGAGGCTGTACGTTGAAGATGAATGAAATAAGGTTTTCTAGTTACAGTAACTCCAATACTGTCATTCTGCATTATCAAAAATGAAGGTATGATTCTACAGAACTTTTAGCAGATCCTACTGTTCTACATAGCATCTTGTGGACAAATGCTATTAAGGTGTTAATTTGACAGGTCTCTGGGGTATGTGCCATGCACCACTATGCGTATCACTGACAGTTTGCATTAATAAAAATATGATCAGTTTTGTTTATTGGATTTTATTGAACGATGAAATATTTAAAATAAATTCTATTGTGTACCTACCACATCACTGTTAAATTTTAAAATAACTGCTAACTCACCTGTGTCCATTTGTGGTTGTCACTTGTTATAGAATGCACATCACAAATTAAAGTCTGAGGAAGAAGACATAATGGTAATTAGCTTTCAACTAAATAAGATTTGTTAAAATACATTCAGTAATAGCTTATATCCAGTCTAGGAACTACCACAACACTGAAGAATGACTTAAAACACTACTTACCTGCATTGTAGGACGCAAAAGAATGTGCTTGCTTTGGTATGTTGGAGATTTCATGTTACCAGACTGCCTATAGTCACGTATTTCTGCTATGACACATCCACAGTGAAAAATATTAACCTGGTTGAACCAAAAAAACCAACTTGTAAATAAAGACCCCTGACAAGTTTGCTATATCATATAAAACTCAGTGATACTATGAATAAAACTCATCACTAATTTTGTCAAACCAGTGGTCTTTACTACATACGTAGACAAACCTAAAATACAAGCTTCAGATGCAGTGGTTTCATATACCAGCAGTGTAGTTTTAAGAAATTCCCATGCCAAATATTTCATAATGACAAAGAACATTTTGCTAGAGCAGAGTTGAAGTTGTTTGGCAGCCTTAACCATAGCAATCTCTCTTCTACCCCTTTCTTCTCCGTATTTTTTTTTCCTCCTATATATCAATAAAAATTTGGGACATTAAATATTACAGTTCCAAATACACAAGTGTTTATGTCTTGTGGTTGGAATCACTGATGTGAAGCATTCAATAAAAAAGGTCTATCTGGGTACAAAATACACATTCTTTTTGAAAACGAAACTTTCAAACCTGAGATTTTTCTAGAAGATCAACCAAAATAGGTGGTAGTTCCTCTGCATCTAAATATTCAAGCAGCTCTCCTTCCTCATAAGGCAGCCGAATGGTCTCAGAATCTGAATTGACACAAAAGTATTACTTTTCTTTGCCTTTCAAGTTCAAACTTTAACAATGAGAAATCTAAAACAAGCTTGCCGCAGTAAAAGACAGGGGGAAACCTATCCAAACAGGCAATTTTTTTGCATAGTTTTTATATCTATTTTTGTTCCCAGAGCTTGATTTTGCTTTTATTGTGCCTAAGGCAATGTGCCTTAACAGCTCAATGGGACAAAATTTTTGCTCTCAGTTGATATACTGTGAGCTCTTATTGCAAATCACAGTACTAGCAGCATGAAGATGCCACCAAACCAGAACACAGATGCCTTTAGTCAGACCCTAGATTTAGGAAGCGGTGAAAGAAACAACTTGACAGAGGGTACCTCAAGAGAAACTCAGACAGGCAACTCGGGAAGCTAAGGGGAAATAAGAGAATGGAAGGCTATCAAAAGACTCATATTTACTAATTTACACTGCACCATTAGAGACCACTTCTGAGCACCTCACAGCTTTATGGAAATTTCTATCTCAAGTATAATTGTTTTGGGTTTTCCCCTCCCCGCTCCCCCAAGGGATTATGTTAGAAGTGAAACAGTTAAATGTAAGCATCAATACATTTTAAGTATTTACAGAACATTCCGAGTATTTTTAAAAGAGCAAAAATATTATTACCTGAACCATTTTTTCCCCTGAGCATAAGTGAATAACCCTCATTTCCTGGATAGAGGTTCACTACCAGACATGACAACGTCTCCTGCATAACCAGCTTCTCGAGCAAATTCACATTTCGCCTCAGCTTCTGCTTTAAAAGTAAACATTGCTCATGAACATAATACTACCAAGTAATTAGTAGAAACAACTCCTAGAATGAGTACTATTTAGATTTATGTTGAATTATATCTCTAAACAAACCCAGTTAATTGACTGTATTCCAGAGTATATACATTATGGATTAATATAAGTATTTATACATTTTTTTTTTAAAAACTCATGTAAATTAAAAACCTTGAATTATAAGTCTACAGACAACACAGCAAGAATGACCCTATACTACAATGTTGTAAATCTACAGTGCACTATTATTTGTATCATTTCAACAAGCATTATTTATACGCTATACATTGTTTGATGATAACAGCGAATATTTAGTACTTTCAAATATTTCTAACAGAAGCAGACATTTTTTTCCAGTGCTAAAAGTCAACTACAGCATTTGGAAGCTTTAATTGCACTACTTTGTCTGTATTTGCTGAAATCTGATCTGGCAGCTGCAGAGACTATTCCCTTATTTAATCATAAGAACAATCTTTACCATGTACAACAGGTTTGTAAAATTAATTAGTACATTTCAAAGACTCCATATACATCCTACAAATTTAAACTTTTTAAAAGCTGCTTTAGAACTCAAGACAATGAACTCTAAACCTCAGATAATTTTACACCTTGTGGTTGCAGGCTGTATTTCGTAGCTGAATACTAGGACTGGGTGGAGCCATTCACTGAAAGTTAATCCTGCTCTACCAGGCCTGCTCAACCACTCATTTCCCATACACCCAACTAAGTACTAGTGGGCTATCTCTTTTTGAACACTTTTATCTTCCCAGAGATATTAAGAAGATAGAAAGCAGATCATTACTTGCAGGAGATGAACTAAGAGAAAAGGACTGAAAACTAACCCACAAATCCCACAGCAATATAATCCAACAGATGATATTAACAGGTTTGCAGAGAAAGAGGAGAAAAACCTTTTCCATCTCCTGCTATGCAGTTTTAGAACCATTGCCCAAATTTAACTCTTTCCCATGCATCAAGAATGATGGTGATAACATCTTACTGGCCGTTACAGCTTAGCAATTGCAGCAACTAACACAAAGAAAAGGACAAAGTAGGACATAAATCCTAGAGAATGTCATGGCAACAACAGAGGTAGAGACAGCTCAGGAAAGCAAATTCCTCATATAGGACTCTGTAGATGCAGCCTGTTATGCAAAACCTTCAGTTCCTACTAAAACCCCTCAACATCTATCCCAAAAATAGGAGACTGTTTTCAGACACATCGCTGAGAAGAAGATGTAGCTATTGGGCTTTCACTTAGACACAGGATGAAGCAGCCTGCGGTATAGTAAATGCCACTGGAGAGCAAAGTCAACACTCAACTACTCTGACATCTTCTTTTAAGAATTGAGATTCTGTCATCTTTTGATGGAAAAGTTCTTGTATTCCCCCCTGCTCTGTTGCATACATTAATACTTTCTTATTTAGTTATGCAATGGCATTAGGACAGAAAGGAATATGAAAATTCTGTAAGAGTTGATTAAAAAAGGATCATCAGGTTATGTGCGAGAGGTTAAGAAAAAGCTAGTTATTTATACTAAAGTTATATTTAAAAATAAAAAAGAAGGCAACTAAAAACCCAAAAAACCAACCCCATTCCTCTATCATTTGGACAGAATCAATACCGCCTCTAGAATTTGTTACTAATCATGCTGTTAACATGTCTAATACAACTTTACTATCTTCATGAGCTGAAGAAAAAGCATCATTCAACTAAAGGCACTATTCCATCCAAAATAGAGGCACTGAATAATTTACTAACTAGTAACTATTCAATAGAATTTCAATAAACAATTCATTTTTTTTCTCCCAGAAATTTGTCTATGCATGCAAGAAATCATCATGAGATTTATTTCACAGAAGGCCTCTGCTCCTTAAACACCTCATAAATAAAATATAAAATGGTAGTTCAATTCTAAATGTAATTGAGTTAATCACATCACACTCAAATTTATTCAGTGAATGACATGTTATTTCAATTTTTAGGTTTTGTTCAATAATAGTTGGCCAGTTGGTTGTTTTTTCACTTGTTTCATTTTTTTAGAAGCGAGAAGCCAGGTAAAGAAGAGGGGACAATCACACAGGCCTAAGAACTTTTTGACACTGCATTCACGTGACCTGAACTTCTTAGGACGTATTCTAAGCATATTTTAAAATAATACAAAGCCTCTCCAAGACACTGGAGTAAATTAACATTTTAAATACAAATATTTCAATAAGCAGGTAAAGTTACATTTCACAAAGCATGAATTTTTTTTATTACAAACATCAGCTTTCTCCTTTGAGCTGGCTATTAGATACTAGCTCAGAGCTGATATTAAGCATTAGCTCAGGTCTTGTCTGGAAAGATTTTAAAGATCAAGGAATGGCCTGAGGTGTATTACATTTCTTAAGCATTCATTGCAGTATATCGCACGAGTTCAGACACCAAGCAATCAGGCCAGTTATACCCCTCCGTTACATCAGCTAAAAGTTGTTACAAAACACAAGGAACAAACTAAAGCCTAAAGATGTTTGTGATCAAGCTGAACCAAAATCAGATCCTGAGAGAAGACTGCACCTCATAACTAGGTATACTTCTACCAGGATGTAACTGGCTGTATTAGTCTTTAGGCCACCATTCCAACAGACTACTGTTTAATGCAGCTCAAAGACAAGGGCCAAGCAGCCTCTGTAGTGGAGGCAAGAAAGCATTTCAGTTTCGTAAGTAACACCTAAGGTAAGGTTTTGCCCATCAAACTTTAGGAATACTGTGGTCTGAACAAAGTCTGCTTGTTTTACTCTAATGAGGGTTAGCTTTGCTTTAAAATGCATTCTTACAGTCAATTGTTTTCTCACCTCACACATGCAAGTTAGTTGTGTTTTCTTCAAGAACAGAAAGATGCATGCAATATGACGTTTTATACAATTTCCCAAATACATCCAACCCTGCGTATCATTCACCAGCACTAAAGACTAATCGAGGGCCAAAAAAACCCAGAAAAACAAACAAAAAAATCCTCACGGTTATCTGGCACCATTTGATTTATTCATGTATCATACTCATTCCCTGCAGCTACCCGTGTACCTCTATCTGCTACTTTGCTGTAAAAGTGCTTGTATATGCTTTAGTATTTTTGCACTAGTCCAACATAGAACTCAAGAGACTTCATTAATGGTGTCATTACTCTGAGGTGTTTTCATGCTTGCACACTGATGCTACCACGTGCAGCTGTCAAAAGGCACCAATTGAAAACAGGTGACTGATCCATGATTTTTTTTTTGTAGTCGAGATCCTCATCTGCCTGACACAGATCCTCCCAGCTCACAGACCAGTTCTGTTTTCACATTAGTGTTTAACACTGCTTCCAAAAAATTATTGTTTTGACTTTTATTTCTTTCAATTTTTGGTTACATGAAAGCTGCACACTAGAGTCCAAATGAAACAGATTGTCCTAGATAACCACCTCAGCATAGGTAGTTCTCTCTCTAGTGTGCACAGGCACAATTAGAAGAGACACTGAGAAGTAATGAAGCTGGGCAGACTGGAGGATGAATAGTTAATTAGTACTTCATGAATTACGTGTAGACAATCTGCTTTTCTCTATGAATACCAAGGATAAGGATATGAGTGACCAAGTAAACTGCAGGGTAGAAACAGGAATGTGGGAGAGATGTAGTATTACAAGATCTAAGATAAAGGGAGAAAGTTAAAACTAAAAAATAATATTCAGTGTCAATTTAAAAATTGCATAATTACAACTTATACCAAAGTGGTGCAATACTGGAATAGAAACTTTGACAGTTCTGTACACTAAACACTAAAAAAGCTACATTCAAGCCACTGGACAAATTCTCATCAGAATACTATTTCCTTCTTCAGTTTTACTGTGCAAATTAAACAGACAAATAACGTCCTATGCTTCATGGATGAAGTTTCAGAATAGCATTATCTTTCAACCTTTGCAACTCTACCTTTGAGATTCTCATTTTAAATAATTACAATCCGTAAGATAAGACCAAGATATCTATTAACTATCCACATCTTAGTTCAGTGAATAAGGGCTCTAAATATAATTTTTACATCATAATAAGTTTCAAATCTTTCAATAAAGAACTTAAAATTTACTCAAATCTAGATCAGCAATAATCCACTTCATCTACGTGATAGTATAACTCTCTTCACTATTTTAGTTGGGTAGTTTGCTAAGTACCTTCTAGTTAGCAACAACTATCGCATTAAAATACTAATTTTTTCCCAGATTCCAGTCTAGCAAGTCCAATCTTCTCCCCTTGCTGCCTCAATATTTTGTTACCCATTCACTACTGATGCTTTAATCTTTAAAGCCTGTAACTTACTTATGTTACTTAGTACCTTACTCACATTAGTGATTTGAGTCAGCATCTTATGCTAAATAACCCAACTACATCAAGATCACCAAAATGAATTACAGTTGCTCCCGTAAGATTGGGAAGCAGCAATACAGCAGGTTCCACAGGCTTGTTTCTTCTCATCCCATTTGATAGTCAGTTTAGCAAAGTAACTTGTGACTTTCACACCTTAGATTTATTGTTGCTAAGCCTGTTTGAGCTTCTTCGCTATTATGAAACAATTCACAAAAACATCTTAGCAGTTCATCAGCATCCAAGAAACAAATCTGAATTTACAGCAAGCACAGATTCTAAAAAAACTCTCCGATCTTTTCTCAAGTCAGTCATACAAGCAATTATTCTGAAACAGTGATACTGACAACAATGCACCTAGTGTTGACACTGGCCCTGAAATTCACCTGAACAAGTGATTTCAGTGACATCAGATTAAGCCAGTCAGGCCCTTACTACTCATACCACTCACTCACTCTAATAGTAATCTAATAACCTTGTGGATATACCTCTCCATTCTAGACCATTCTTTTGAAATTGTCTGCTTTCGTATATAGGAAAGCATCTCAAGAGCACATCTTTACAGTCTCCTGTCAGCATTCTACTTTATTACCTTTAAAAGGAGATATAGTGTCACCAGGTAGTCATTGGGCTCTCCAATAACCTTGGTTTTGTTTCAGACTGATGATGCTATCAAATTACACAGTTTAGTCACAAAAGTCAAAATAATAGTTTCTCCTATAGTCTTAGCCTTAGGTAACTACTACAGTAACCGAGTTTATTTTTTTTAAAAAAAGAAATTAAGTAAGAAAAGTATTTCCCAAACTTGCCTGTTTAGACAGAAAGGAAAAGCTTCTTGGCAATTTCCACTTACCTTTATCTCAGGCTCTTTTTCACATTCTTCTATATATAAATCATAGAGTTTTTGAAATACAGATTTTCTGAAATTAAAAAAAGTTTAAAATGTAACCAAAATTAAATCAAAGAAATACTATTTTAAAACTAAATACTGAAACTCTTACTACCTTCCACTGGATAATACTTTCTTTTGGGAGGTCTCTGACGGGCACTTTCAATGATATACTAGAAGAGAAAAGTAAACCAAAAAATAACATATATTACAAAGAAATCTAATTCCAGCTACCACACAACTTTAAGCCATTACCAGAAATTGTTCTATGTATACAGAAAGTAATTAGCAGTTCTGGTGCATGGCTGTTTCAAAAGCAAACATGATCTGGTGTATGCTATAGTCATCAACAAGGACACAGCTCAGTTTAGCTCTGACACACAGCACTTCAGGCTTATGGCATGAGTTGCACATAAAAACTTGATTTTACATTCATGTTTTGTAATTACAGTAGTAAATAACAGTACTGTAGCAGTAACACTACTGTACTTAATGCTACTGACATTAATATGGTAACATACAGAAGTAACATGCTAAGATACAATCAAATTCACACATACTGGCTTGACAACACTTATAAATCAAGTACTCCTCAACAAAACCAACTTCGGGAAGTTTAATTCTTGCCTTTGTCTCCTGCATTACACTAGTTTTCTCTGTAGAGTTGTGTATTATAAATAAAATTCAGGTACATTAAATATTTGAATTAATGAAGAATATCATCGTACATTAAATGTAGGTTATATTCTAACAAGCTTTTCCAAATCTCTGTTGTTTGTCTGAAGTATTTTGATTAGCAGCTTAGTTTAGAATTTCAGTGAAGAGCAGTTCTCCCACAGAAGCATGTGTTTCCCATAATAGGGTTCAACGTAACCAATATATCAGCGTAAAAGAACATGAATGTGAACAAACCCACCTGTTCGTTCTAACTGGGCTACCTTTAAAAACACAACAGGATTTTGCCATACATTCCTGCCAGCTGTCTCTGTACAGCTTTGCTTATTTCACAGCACAGAGATCTGCTGGTTTAAAGAGAAAAAACCAAGTCCTGCATAGTCTATCATCATTGCACCTGACGATGTTGTCAGTACAACAGGTAAGAGCCAAATACATGACATAGCAATTTTAGTGAGAATTTTGCAAAACTAGTGTTACAAGTATGGGTGATTATTTATACAGACACATATATATACACAACATGCTCCTCCATTGCTTTTAAGAAAAAGTAAAAAATAACTATGTGGTTTATATGTGGGACCAGTATGTTTTGTACAAAAGTAATAACTTAGCTACTCCTTACCTCTGCACGATCCAATGCCAGTTCTAAAGCTTGTTGCTGCAAGAATTACAAGGGTTTTTAGAAATTACATTAACTGTTTAAACATCTTCATACATAAAAAACACCACAAAAACTCTATTACTGCTGATGAAATTTATAGTAAGAAGATAGGTTCAGACATTCTTTGACAAATTTATCAGCTGAAACCTTATGTAACTGCATTAACAATAATTAATCCACTACCAAGTGTCTACTTGCAAGATTTTGGCTAATTATTAAGTCTTAGAACAATGAAAGACAATTAGAATAAACAGTAGGAATAGCAATTACACCTATAAAAGCAGTAACAAATATTAACCAAAACAATTAGAGATTACAAGTAGAAAATGTGTTCTCCTTTCTTAAACTGGCTACTAATTCAACAGAAAGACTAGGCCAAAGTATCCCTGAACAGTTGTCTGGGAAGAAAACATTTAACTTTAGACACAGGTGCTTAAGTATTAGTACAGTTAATTTTTCTACAAAATGGAAACAAAGATCTCATACTCAGAATGTTACCTCTGCACACAATATAATTTGAGAAGAGTTTCTTACGGCATACTGTTTAGGTGGCTAAGAAACAAATACAGCCTCCATTGCAGATTTCCTCCACTAAAATCTGCAAAAGCTTCTCTATATCCCATAGCATAGTATACTCAATATCATTTACTTTAATTGGACTTAGCTCCTTCAGAATGTCTTTCACTTTAGTATACTTGCAGTAGACATACATGCATTTCAAGAAGAGCAAACAGCTTCATATGTAAGAATAATGAGGTCTTCGACTAAAATTTGACAAGAGCTTCAAAACAGAATAAATGAGCACCAGCGCAGAAAACCAGAGAAAGTCTCCCCTTGGCCCCTTACTTTCCTTCTCTAGCACTTACTTTAGCTCTGACACCTACTTTGTGCAGGAATGATGTGCAGTGGCTAAATGAAATAGACAGTGAAACTAATTGAGGGCAGGGAGGAGAGAGAGGAGAATACTAAGAACCAAAGCCTTGTAGGAGAACACTTAGGACTTGATTTAACTCCAGGTAAGTCAAGAGAAGCAATGTATTATCTTCAGTGACAAGTGCATAAATTCCTTAAGAACGCATTGGTGACAAGCTCTAATAACAGTAAAATAACCTGTTACTTAAAAAACAACTTACACATAATTCCCACAGCCAGAATGTTTTAAAAAAGGTTACACTATTCAAAAAATACAGAGAAGTGTTTTGGAGAATCCTCCACTCTTCAGTAAAGCTTAGAAACATTTGTAATCGGTACTTCTTCCCACACATATATTTGTGTCATTTCCTCAGTTTAACCCATCCCTATGAGCTGCTCCTGAAAGCAAATACTTTTACTTGAACCTCAAGGAACAGAAGACATACGAGCCATGTCCAATACCTGACAGCACAGTTATTTCATATATTAGAATTCAGGTGAGAAAAACATGCTGCAGTACCAACAAAGAATATACAGCAAAAACCCTCACGCCTTTTTCCATTTCCCTGCAGTGTCTCTAATACAAAATTTCTTACATGTTCTTGAAAAAAAAAAAGCATTTAACAATGTGCTTTTACTTATTAGAACCTGCCACTACAGAACATTTAAATTTTCAAGTATCTAAGTGTTATATGAAAATGTCAAATACTCATGCTTTCTGTGTAAGTCTAGTAGATAACTGATTATTTCAGACATTTAGTTTACTGACTGCTTGACATTAGGTAAAAATCCATGGCAATATTATTAACTGTGAATAGAAGCATACTATGTGGAGGCAGGATTTGTATGTACTCAACTGTCTAAAACCAGCCCTGACTGAAAACATACCACTAGCTTTATGTGATAATTCCAATGATGCAGTGGCCAGTCACGAAGTGTTCTGAAGCACTCACAAGCTATGAAGGAAGACATGCATGAAAAAGAAATAGCAAAACTCTGAAGCAACAAGCAAAATAAATTTTTTTTGTTTTTAAAAAAATGCAAACATTAATGGCATTCTCCAGACAGCTAGCAGACTAGAGCAAAAGGACCTGAAAGTGTATTATCTGACCACAAATATATTACACATGTTATATATCAGACCACAAATGTATTATAACTTACCATTGTAGGTGAAGTCAGGTGACCAAATGGCAAAAGAAGTACTTAAGAAGTTTGGTGCATCAGGCAAAGAATCATATTTTATGGTCACACTTGGGGTACTGAAAAAAATCAAGGAGAAAAACGTCACTAAGAAACTAAATAAATATTTTATTTAAATGCAACATTTCAGTGGTTAACTGTACTTAAATCTCATTTGCATAGTATCTTTTCCTCCAAAAGGAAAACCAAATAGTTCTATTCAGTGTTAAGTGCAGCATTCCTACTCTAATGATCACTACTACTTTGTACAGCCATTTTACATCAGTTATATTAATAATGAATTAATAATAAGCATGTCATTGAAATTGCATAGCAAGTTCTCTACTCTACCTAGAAACCCCCTAATATCACATCCACAGATGCACAGAAGGCTAGGACATTCAATGACAAGCAGCCAGAATATTTAGCATACACTACTAAGCTTTGTTTTGCTTTATGAAGATATTATTCCCTAGACAACACTTCCATTAGTGGTGCCTCCTAGCACTATTTTGAAATCTTAGTTTAATACTGACTCACAGCAGGCTGTCACTTATGAATCGAATAAATTTTGTACAGCGCTAGCATCTTCCTTAGACATCCTTGCCCTGAGATGCTATGTCCCTATGTCATACCATTTTTAATCTCAGCTAGACAGTTGTAAGAAGAAAAATCTAGCTCCAAAACCTCAATCTTTAAATCTTGTTTTTTGTATCATTCCCAATGAAGAGATGTAAAAATTCAAGTCTATTTACTTTGATGTTTTAACATTACAGTGCCTCGCTATATTTGAAATGTCCACTTAAGAAATTCTGCTACACGTAATTTTAATTTGCAGAAATGTTTGTTGAAGCTACATCCCACATCAGCCTTGGTTTTGGAAAGCACCTTCCTAGACTTCAGATGACACATACCTGTTATTTCACACCTCCCTAACCCTTACTCAGCTGTTTCAGCATGGAATCAATTTAAATAGAAGAAAAACATCAGAGAGAATGACTTAGACCTCCCTGGAAGGCTGAAACCTGATGGCTTCTGACAGATGGTGAGGTGGTGGGCAAAAGGGGCCTGCACAGGATGGCCGAGGAAGGCATGAATCAGTGCCATTCTACAGGCCGGCTGCTTTTCGAGCAGCCTTTCCACTCCCGCTCTGGATCATGCTGAAGCCAGGTCCTAGGAGTAGGACTCCCCAGGACTGGGAGACCGAGAGCACTCGGCACAACTACGAGCAAGGCGCAGGTGCAAGCCCCGCGAGAGAGGAGCCCGATCCGCCCAGGCCCTGCGGTAACCGCCCGCCGAGTACCGCCAGAAGAACAGCTGGGCCAAAGGCACCTCCTCGCCCGCCGGCACTGCCGCAGCCTCCGCGGACACAGGCCTACTTGCGAGGGCGGACAGCAACCGGACGGAGCCTCAAACCGCAGCAGCAGCCGGAAAGGGCCGAGCCGGGCCAGGCCAAGCCGCAAGGCCGCGCTGCGGCCGGGCCGAAGGGCTCAGGCAAGGCCCCCAGCTCCAGAGGGCCGCCCACTCGGCTCGGCCCGGCCCAGCCCAGCCCACCAGGGCGCCGGGGGCGACACCATCCGACCAACCGCACCCGTCCCCCACCCCCCCCCCCGGAGCGGGCGGGGGACACCCGTAACGCCGAGCGCCGTTACCTGCCGGCCTCCTGCGGGGCCCTGCCCCTCGCACAGCAGCACCCACCACCGCCCATCAGCCCCCCGCAGCGCCCCCAGCCGCTTCCGCCCCGCAGCTTCCGATCGCTCCCGGAAGGGGCGGGGCAGTCGCCTTGGCGACGAGGTGGGTTAGGTTGAGGGTGGGAAGCGAGTCGCGGCGTCGCCATAGAAACGGATGGGCGGGCTCCTAAGCCCCGCCCATTCCCGGATGGCCTGCAGGCCCCGTTCGCGCCGGGAGTAACCGTTGGGCGCTGAGGGGCGGGGCGGGGCCAGCAGGAAGGGAGCGAGCGAAGGCCGGAAGTCTGTGGGGTTTAGTGGCAGTAAAGTGCCTGGATACCTGCAGGCCGCAGGTTTGATGCTGTTGTGTCTCAGGGATGGCGGGAGGATAGTTGAAGATTTTTGGTGTGTGACTGTTGGGCAGCTGCACGTTGCGGGAACTGGTTTCTGTGGGAGCAGAGAGGAAAGTTTGGGTGGTGGGTGGTGTGACAGCGGTTTGTAGAAGAATTAATCATAAACTTAACTTTCTACTATTGTAACATTAGAGAATAGAATATTCTTTTAGTTATTGATACAGGTGTATATGAAACAAAGCTGCTTATTTATCCTTATATAATCCTTACCAAGGCTGGCCTAAACCCAGTCAAGCTGAATCAACAGAGAATTAGCTATATTCAAGGTTAGATCGTTGATTAACTTAAAATAGATGATTTTAAGTAGTTATCTGTTTGAAGTAGACATAGAATACAATAGAACAATTTTAAGTTTTCCCAGAATTTTGAAGGTGATTCTCATTCTGTGACCTGAGCAAACCGAGGACTTAGACAACCGGAGCAAACTCTGAAGAAAGAAATGAAATGAAGAATATGAGATTTGCTGAGACAAAGGAATTGCATAGACTTTTGATCTATGAAGAATGATGAACTGAGAATCAGTGGGAAAATGTCAAGGACTTTACCTAGTTACATAATGTTAGAAAGGAAAACTATATATACTAAGAATGTGCACTATATATTTTGCCACTCACTGAGGTGATGGCCCAACTCTGAGTGGTTGAATAAAGCAAACCTAGAGTTACCCACAGATTGGTAAAATTCTTTAACACAGTTCAAGGATAGAGGAGGATTACTTGGGAAATGTACGGTGTGTACGTGTCTGGGGAAACTTTGCTTAGTGTAAGCTCAGTGCCTGAATATGAATTTTACTCTGTCATAACGCTCTGTATTTTCATAACTCCCATCTGAGGTATTTAGGAATTATTCTGAAGAATGATACCAAGAACATTTAAGCCTCTTTTCTCTGTAACTTATTGTTGTGCCTGTTTTAACAGCTGCTTCTGGTTAACTTGCTGAAGCTGCTAGGTGATTCATCAGATCGTTATGGAAACAACCATCAGTTTGAAGTGATAAAAGCTAATATTAAAATTTCCGTAAAACCTGCTCTTTGTAAAGTGGAAAATGCCTGTTTGGGGGGATTTGTTTGCTTATTTGTTTTTCTGGAATGTTCAATTTTCTGTAAAATCAGACAAAATAAATAAAGCAGAACTGCGCAGTGGATTTGGTATATATATGTTCATGTACATATTGGAAATTTCTTTGAGTTACATAGTGAACACCAAAGGGATTGGAGGCAGCAGCTTGAGAAGAAATTTACTGTGACCTTTCCCTTCAGACAGGTTACATGATGCCTGTATGCTTTTTTGGCAGATACTTGTCTAACAATGATAAGATCTGTCTGCAAGCAAAGTTATGTTGTTACAGATTAACATCAGGATTACTTGATAAAATGTCTTTGTGATAAAGGACTAAAACATCATCATGTTAGGAAAACAGTTTAAAGTAGGATTTACATTCCTAAAAGAATCAGAAGGGGGGGGAGGGGGAGGAGTTTAAATTCATCATACTTCATCATGGACAGGACAATCAAAGGATGTGGCAAAAGTAAACTACTCCCGGGTTCACACGAGATGCCTACAGTGCTGTCTTAGGTTGCTTTTGTGGGCACTCTGGCGGGAGGGTTCCTGGTTGGGATGCACTCCTACTGTCCATATCCTTGGGTATGAATATTTCCAAGCTCTGCCAGGCGTATGTACTCCATATATTGCAGAAGCTGTCCTTGGGCACAGCACTTACCTGACCTGCTGCCTGTTATTCCCGGGCCTTTCTAGCCCTTCTGGCTGAATCACAGTGTTTTTGTTCATAGCGATGAGCAGATGTGCCACCCTGTGATTCAGTCTTATATGGAGACCACGCCTAACACTACTCTTCCACATGTCTTTTAACTTTGCGGTCCTAACAAGGAGTGACTTGAAAACTCGAGGAAATTTAGACAGGAGGAGTTCCAGGAAGCTCTGGGAAAAGAGTAGAGTGATTCGTGTAGGACCATCCAGGTACTGTATCTTGCTGGTGCTGACACTGTTTTGGTTTCTGCACCAGATCCTTAGCCCTAGGTCTGAGTGGCTCATGCTCAGAGCACAGCCAAAATGTTGGAAGTCATACTTGCTGATGATGCCTAGACTCTCTCAGAGGTTCTCAGTTACATACAATAAAAAATTTCCAATGGGATCAGTGTTCTGTGGGGGTAAACAAGATGGGCACCTAATTTCCCTATGTGAAAAACTACTTTAATGGTTTGTTAGGAGCCCACGTTGCTCCTGAACACCAGAGAATAGATGACCAGGATCCCATCCTGGTGCAGGAACAGGTGGCAGTTCTTCCTGGACTCAACCAGGCTCCTAATAAATACATGGTACAGCAGTTCTGCAGCTGCATTTGGTCCATCTTTGAAGCTAGCCCGCCTTTGAGCAAGCAGTTGGACTGCCTTTTGAGCTCAGTTTTTCTATAGTTGTGTGCTGCATGCCATCAGCTTCACTTCACCCAGTAACTATAAAAGTTATCAGAACATAACTGACATGATGAAAGCCATTTTTCATCACTTTTTTCTGTGAACTGAGGAATGCTGGGAACATGAGAGTGGGAATTCAGGAATGTTGTGAGGTTGGAGCAGGCAGGCAACCTCTTTCTGCCCAGTAACACCGTCATTCCCTTTGAGGGACCTACACACTATCATGTGCTTGTTGTCATGGTGTAGCATGGTGACCATGATGCCAACCCTTAGCTGACTGCTCATTCTGCCACTGCTCAGTGCCCATCTGAGCAGGCCTTCGATCAGCTTGTGCGGTGCTGGCTTTGAGAGCAGCTCTGTGCCAGCGTGCCAAATACCATAAATTCCCACAGGGATTCACTGCAGAGAAATGGTGCCCAGGTAGCTGCAGAAGAGCTACACAGTTCCCAAGACAGCCTGCCCAAAGGCTGAGTTAATATAGCCAATGTCACGTTTTCCTGTCCATTCTTGTGAGAAGGTTATCATTATGTGAAAAAGGTTCTTGCTGTCCTCTCAACTGTTCACTGGCTATAAAAAATTAAAGACTGACACTTGAACTATACTTCTAGCCTGTGCCACCAGGGCTCACGTTCTGAGTACCTTTTTCCCAATTTCAGTTCAGGATGGAATGAGATCTAACCTTTCATGAGTGGCGTCATAGTCGTGATCTGCCTGAAGACTTCCCAAAATATCTTGTATCCAAGGTAGAAATGTCTTCTCAGACCTAGGCAGCAACCTGTGAATGCTAAGTCTTCTGGAGGACCTTCCTCCAGTGCTGCCTCCAAGTTAGGGTGTGTCTGGGCTGGAGACTCCACCTATTTGCGTGTGGGTTTTGGCTTGCCTAATGTAACACTGTGGTGGTTGAGAAACGGCGTGTTGTCACTGCACAAGTGTGGCATCCCAGTGCTGGAGTTGGAAATGCGTTTGCTGCTCAAAAGAGGAGCTACATGTCTTAGAATCACGGATGGTTTTGCATGTTCTCTAGACATACTGTCACTTTATGCCCTTTTTGTACCCTACCAGAAACAAATTAATTTGTATTCCTTATTGTATGCAGATGGAAGAAATGATGAACATATGGACAACTTTTACCCAATGATAAAGAATGTTGTATTTATAGTGTTTTAAATGTTTGCTGTTGTCTGGTCTAAGTCTATTACGGTCATTCTTCTTTTGCTTGACTTTGGCGTATATTAGTCATATGTATTTTACTGAAAATTAGCCTTTTCACAGCAGATAGTGTGTCACTGGAGCTAACTAGCTAAAAATCACATACATGGCAATAATATGTCTAAGATCATTAGAGCTAGAATTATCGTAAGGGCCGAGCCCTTAGTTGCCTGGCAACAACCCCCAGAAACTGTTCCTGACTGGGCAATGTCTCAACCACTCCTGAACTTGGAGCTGGGGTGATAGAAGGCCCCTGACACCCAGCAACTGGGGACAGTAACCACCGAATCCTAGAGCTGGGTGGGAACAGGTTTCCAGAAGGGCAGGAACTGAAGCCAATAAATAGAGGCTCGCTTTTGTCTCTGAGGCTCTCTCTTCACCGGACATATCCACTGGCCAAGTCAGACGCCTGGACCACCCCATCAGCAGAGTCCAATGCTGGACCAGTGATTTCTATTTGTCTTCCACTGAGTGGGACACTCTCTTTTGCTTTCTCTCTTTCTTTCTCTCCTAGTCAGCAATCCCACCGAGTGGGGTGGGACTAATCTACCCTCACCCTGCCGAGCAAGGTGGGCTAATCTATCTCTCTTTCTTTCTTTCCTTTTCTTTCCCCTTTTCCATTTCCTCTTTAATATTATATTTTCTCTTACCAAGCCACTATCTAAAATTTGTAAGTAGCTTTATAATCACATGTTGATGTTTCTATAAATAAAAGTTTCTTTACTCTAAAGGGCCCTGAGTGTTGGTGTCACTCCTTCTTAGCGCACAGAGAATTCAAAAGTTCACCTACCCTAGTTTTGGCTAGCCGGATGGGGATCTTACAGTTATACAGCATCTGAAAGCTATTAATTTCTTCATAATTCTGTTTAACATATGTAGTAAGAATCCCTTGGAATATTCTATCCATGTTCTTATCCTCCTGGAAAGATTGCAGGATTTGTGGTGATGGTTTTGGGATAACAAAGATTGGTGATGGAGATACAAATCCTGCAACGCATTTCTGGCTTTCGTTGTACTTTCTCAGAACAGGAGGCTTTCAATTCAGAGATTTTTTTCTGAGTTCGGTGATTAACCTTGGAGCACTGAACAGGCTTTCCTGGTCATTTAGCCATTCATCGTGCTAAATGAACATCCTCACCACCCTCTTCCGTTCTGAGGAATTCTGAGCATCAGGCTGAATTCTCAGCATCAGGCAGAGGTAACGAAGTATGAACTCCTGTATGGTCTTTTCCCACTTGAATGACCCTACTGGGTTTCATGATGAAGCCTGCCCTCCCCAGTTACTCATATTTTTGTAAATCTACTTTCCTATAGCAAGTCATAGTTTATTGATTTGAGTTAGCTTAATCCAGTTGTCTTTGTATTCACAGAATGACAGAATCGTTTTGGTTGGAAGAGACCTTTAAGATCATTGAGTCAAACCATTCATCTTGCACTGCCAGATCACCACTAAACCATGTCCCTCAGCACCACATCTACACGTCTTTTAAATACTCCCATGGATGGGGACTCCACCAGCTCCCTGGGCAGCCTGTTCCAATGCTCCACAACCCTCTCTGTAAAGAAATTTTTCTAATATCCAACCTAAATTTTCCCTGGTGCAACTTGAGGCCATTTCCTCTCGTCATATCACTTGTTCTCTCTGTGCCCTCTACAATCCGTGTAGAAAAACCTGATGGATATCGTAGGCCCAGGTTTGCCTCTAGCTTTGGTTTGCTTTGCTGTGTTTGGACTATGAAGGGAAGGCCTTGGGGAAAACAGTAATTCTACAGTTCCTTTTCTGCAAGCCCTTTTGGTGCTGACTTTTCTGTACAATCTCCTCTGCAAGTTCTCACCATTCTTAGCACTACTGTCTTCTTAGCACTAACAAGGCATTAGTTCAAATCAGTGAGATAAATGCAGGGCAATGGTTATGTTAAAAGAGCAGGCTTTCTAGACTTTCTAGACTTTTCATGTTTGGCACCTTCAACTTCTGAACAGCCAAGGATTCTCCTTCAGATTCAGATTCTGCAAGTTTGGGTTTAAACTGACCTTTATTTATGGTGAATTTCACCTACCATTTTACTGCTTAGTCACTTTGGGATGTGAGTTGATCTTTACTACTCTGAACAATTTGGTATTATAGAATTTTGCCACCTTGTTGTTTACTCACTTACCCGGACGGTACCTGATTATGTTGAACAGCACAAGTCCATCACAGCTTCCTGTGGAGCCTTACTGTTTCCCTTCATAAACAGGCTATTCATTCCTTCCTTTTGACTCCTATTTACCCTTAAAAGTCCGTGTTATGTCAGTCTCTGCATCTGGCCATGAGTTCTCTGAAGTCCTCTGTAGATGGGCTGTAGCAAATGCAACTTCTACAGTCTTGTCAGTTGCTCTTAAGCTCTGAATTATATCATCCAACTAAACAAGTGTTTTTGTCTGTCCAAGTCTCCCAAGTTCCTTTTCCTGATAGCAGCAGCCCCCTTTTAGACCTCAGTAAGAAACATGGTTTTTCTTCTGTTTGAATCAAGAACCTCATCTGTTGTAACAGATGAGATGAACAGATTCGGCTTTGTATATCCCATGCTTCTACAGGCCAATTTGCTTTATTACATAAAGGGCTCATAGGTGGATCTGCATGTGACTTTAGCTGAATTTAGAAAGATAATGCAGATTTGTTCATAACTGCATTAGAGTTCTGGTATTTAGATAGACTTCTGAAAGTCCATCCCTTCCTCTTCCCTTTCATTTGTACAGGGGTGTGGCTTTTCTGCCTCAGGTCTGCAAAATTGGTTGTTTTTCTGTAATACTGACAGAACAATACTTGACAATACTTCTTAATTCTCTCAGCATTGTTTCTTCACTGAATTAAGCTTGGAGATCTGTTGATCCTTCACTAATAGCCCCACAGAAGGAACAGGGAATAGCTACGCTGCTGCAAGGCTCTCTGTTGGAGGATGAACTATGATAAGAGTATTTGCTATGACTTTTCTATTCCTTTCTGAGACAGAAGGAAAATTAATCCATTCACTCAGAAAGGCACTTTCCTGGACATTAACCTCAGATGACCTTATTGGGATGAGAACAAAAGCTCTCTCAAGTTTCTTACCTACCTGTTGTCTCGACTGGACAAAACCCTGAGCAATCTGGTCAGTCCACACAGCTGATCTTGCTATGAACAGCAGGTTGGGCTCTTCAGGTTCAGAATTATCTGATAAGCCAATGGCTTTTTACATAGCAGCAGCTGCTGTCACACCTGATATGCTTCTCAACATCCTGGTTTATAAACCTCATCGGTTACAAAGAACAGTGAGCTCGGTTGGCTATAATAAGATCAATCAAAGACTGGCTCTGAATCTGAGATATTATTAGATTAAATTCTTTTTCCCCCAAAATTTCTCACACAGGAACAAACTTTTACAATACATCAATACAAAGTTAAACATCACTTTGCTGATTGTGTCGAAGAGTAAAAATACAAGCCAGAAAGGACATTGCAAGAATTTTCAGATCCGAGTTTTGTGGTGAAACCGTGGATTTTAGCTTTAAAAATTTCTGTGTAGGTGAGAAGAGAGTTTTATTGTTAGTCTATCTAAACTGGATTATTCTATAACAATCATTCATAATATCTATCTGTCTGTAAACAGACTTGCATTGTTACTGTGTTTGCTGCATCCATGGGAACAAAGTACCAGAATTCTGTAGTCATAGTGATACACTTATCCCTATACAAAATTGCAAAGCTGTTTTTCATTTTCCTGTACTGTTGCAGATTTAAATCACATGCAGGCGTATGAATCTGAGTCAGATTTATATGCTTAGGCTGAGACAGTGATTCAAGTATGGTCCCTGTCATTTGAGTACAGATGAAAGAAGAAATGACAGCATGCTATGAGTAGAAAACTGTTGAAGTCAGACAGACATGTGAATGAAACTTAGGGCAAAGAGCCATGAAATCCTGAATTCTAATTCAGTTATGTCATTGACTTTCTGTGTGGGCAGTTATAAATCCCTGTGGCTAAAATTTCCTACCCTGGATATGTACATCTTTATTTAGGGCTTAAATCATTTGCAGGCATGCTGAAGACCCACAACTTCTCTTTATTTTTAAGGTCAGATACAACTTGTCAAGTACAATCATCTATTCTTTTGTAGGCACAAATTTCAAATTTGTAGGTCAGATTTCTAATTTGACCATTTAAATAGAATTTTACAGTTGGCAGATAGAGATGAACAAAATTCTTATTCAATTTATGTTCAATTTGTTGTCTGAACATTTGATTTTCATCATGAAAGCACACAGAAAAAGTTACGGAGAATCTCCTTCATTTATTTTCAGGCAGTAGAGGTCACGAAAACATGAAGTGTTGTGGAATAAATGTTTTGAAGTGACTTGGAGTAGGATTCAGTATGCAATTAAGGCACCTGAAGTAACAGTAAGTGAGGTAGGAGAGTAAGTCTTCATTACACATAGTAAAGCCTAGAAATCAATTCAGCTCACTCTAAAGTAGGCATCTTGGGTAAGCTTTAGTTGCTTGAAGATAAGTATCTAGTTCGTTCTGTGGTGCCCCTGAGGCACCTTAGATACTTTTTCAGAATTGGCAAATACGGTGCAGAACTTGAGGGAGATCTGTATTCCTTAGTTGCAGGGGTTACCTAACGGAGTCTAAAGTGGTGATACACCCCTGCCTTTAGTCAGGCTGTAACTGGTCAGCTGAGTTGCTCTCTTGGACGTCTCTGACTATGGGAGCATTAACACATGTAGACACCGAAAATTAGCTGCCTCCATCTTGAACCGAGTCTTTCTGCAAGAGCTCTCGTGCCTCAGTTTTGGGATGATCAGCCAGAGACACCTTAAAAACAACCTTAAATTTCAGAGTATTCTGACTTACACTTAGTGATTTAGGCATGTTTGTTGGGGTTTTGATTTGACAGCTAAAGAAATTGATTTATCATTGCAAATTATTTATAGTTTCTATCAGAAAAACATAACAGGTGAAGTTCCTCCATTCCAACCACATACGTTATTTTGAATTTTCTCTTCTGTTGGCCATTGCAGTGAGGCTACCTAAAGCCGGACTACGTTGTCTACATTGCAGGACATTATGAAGCCTTAAAAGGATGAACAGTGCATTCACACTGCAGATGTGTGGGACACCTGGAGACAACCTCTATTCCACAGACCATTTCAACTTCTTCAACATCCGCATCTTGCTCTGTCGTGAACTTATTTGTACCTCTAACACTTGACTTTCTAGTCCTACATAAAAGACTGTCTCATTCCTACCAGCATCTCACAGACACAAAAGAGGAGCAGGATGGGCAACTTGTCCCAGAATGTTTAATTGCCATCTCTTCTTCATTGCCTCCCCCTTGATTGAACTCGACAGCTCCTACTGGGCACAGCACAAACTGCTCAACACGAGATGAAGTGGGAAAAGACTTGCTGGGATTTCTGTACACAGAAATGTGGAGATTGGAGGCTGAAATTAGCAGCTAACATCCCCTGCAGGGTAGCAAATAGAGCAAGAAGATTTAGTAGCACACCGATCTGAAATGTCATGGGCCACTGAGAGTAAGCCAGAGGCTAAGGTTACTAGGAGTCATTTTTGGATGCAGTTTTTCTGTTTCCCTGAGAAAGGGAGGGAAAAGGAAGTGAGAACTGGGGAGATGGACAATGGTCAGAGTGTATCAGCTCCCTGATGATCTGGAAGCAGTCAGTCAGGGTTAGCTAAGGCCAGAGGAGGCTATGCAGTCCAGGTTATACTTTATATAGAAAGGCCACGCTGGTTGGTCTTTTTCCTGACCTGTGCTTACATAGAAACCATTATGAAAATGCCCAGGCAAGCTTGTAATATTCAATGTTGTCTCATTGGATTCTGGCATGGTGCTAGGTTGCTTGCATTCGGAGTTGGGATAGCTGAAATTCTCTTTCCAAAAGCCATGTAACCCGTAGTTGGAGGAGTTTGTCACTGAGAGCACTTTGAGGAGAACTTAGGGCAATATAGATAGAGCTGAAAATTTAAGTGCAGGTCTACGATGCCAAGCTTATGTAATAGACTGTGGCATGCTAGCATGTAAAGGGAGGATTACCTTTGAACCACCTCTTACATATTGAGTATTTTGGAAGGGGATGGGAGGTATGTGTGGAATTTGTCCATTAGCTGTTGGTACAACATGACAGAGACAAGCAGGCAGTTTGGCTTTACTAAACAGTGAGGTTGCCGTGGCAAACCATCCCGGAACAATAAAACAAGGCCCTCTAAGGCAATAATGTCTGAATGCAAGAATCTCAACATAACAAAATTCAGGTAAGCTTCCGAAATCCCTAGAAATTTTTGTGACATTATTCTTATTTGGCAAAATTTTTACACATACCTCTACTATGAACAAGGTTAATGTGGATATTGAGTTAATTCATCTATAATAATGATAGAAAAAGGATATTTTCTTCTTTTTCAAAGATTAAAAATATGCATCTTTTATTGAGCTGCCTCTCTAATAAATAATCAAAGAAATGTACCATTTCTACATTATTAATTTTTGGATGAGCTGCTTTGGCTGAGGTTTCCAGAATTGTAAACAACAGATTTATTGGTCCTCTCTTGCAGTACTCAGAGTCTGCATATTTGCATTTTGGACATATATAGATGATGTGAAAATGCATCACGTTTGTGATTTATTGGAAGAGATATCTTTGTTTCTTTTTTAATTATTTTTTTTTTCCAATAATGATGCCCTTGTTATGTTCTGCCTGTCTAGTTTGATCTAATTTCCTTTTGCTTGCTTCATGGTAAATCAGAACAATATTATTTATATTAATGTAGTTATGTAATGTGACAAAGAGAATCAACTGTATGAGTCCTTTCATTAGCACTTCTGTTCTGGAGACTGTAGGACATATAGAGAGGAGCATAGCGCAGTAACTCTGGCTATCCTGTTAATCCTGTCCATGCACCATCTCTTCGTGTCTTTATCTGACCTTCTGGATGAAGATGGCTAAATTTAATGCTTTGTCTTGCATATTTTCTGTAATCATCATATGGAGGCCTTCCATATTTCATTGGAAAATCATTGCAGTAATCTTTTCAGAGCTCTAGATTTAGTTTTCCCTGTGGGACAAAAATAACAGGAAACCTAAGATCCATAATCTTTGAAGTCTGGAGTGTATCATGGAAGTGTTAAGTTTTCACTGAACATAATTGGGGTTCATAAGTCTTTGCAGGTATTAAAAAAAATTGTGATGCACTTATCCCTCACCTGACTTATTTGTTTTTCTGGATCCAATGATAGATATCTCTTGGGCAAAAGGTAAGTTAACTAAAAAAAAAAAAAAAAGATGTCAACCAAACTATGCAGATAGCTAAGAGTCTAATAACGGGATTTACTTAACACGAAGCTCCCAACAGGAATGAGCATTCATCTGCTGAGTGTCATAAATGCCTCATCAGTCAGATGGATGTTGGCATAAGGCGAACACAGTGCTGCTGTTGGCCTGTAATTAATTTTCATTTGTTTAATAAAACAGTTAGTCCTTGGCTGATTGTATAGCTTTGCTGAAATTTCTACATTTTCCAGCTTTAAATGAATTTATTTATGAAACCAAATTAGCATGTTATCCTGCCTACAATGACTGTTTCACTCAACCCACTAGAGGTCAGGGATGTACTGCTAAGGTGGATGTTTGAAAATCAGCTAGGAAGAAATCTCTTAAGATGTTGACAGAAGTGCAAATTTTGTTAGAGTCTTCTAAATTTTAGAAATTTCAAAGATGTTATATGTATTATTCATAATAATATATATTTATATATAATATAATATAATATTAATAATATAATATATTATTAACATTAAATAATCCATTGTATTTAATACTGGTGAATTAGGCCTATTTGGCAGATCCATGATTATTATAAAATTATATAGCTTGATTTAGCAATTAAAAACCCCTAATATGCTTTTTAATCCATATATATATAAATTTCTACTTAATTGCTGTTGAAGCTTTATTTCCAGCTTTGTGATTGCATTATATACACTGGTTATTAATTGTCTATTTAAAGAAGATCAGAGATGGGTATAAAGGACAATTCTTAGTTCCATCGAACAAGGGTTAATTCCAGTCATGTAACCTTCTCAGCCACATTTTGAAGGAATGGGTTACGATAGTAGTGGTTCGTAATCCAAAGGATGGGCAAGGTCTCTGACATAACATTCCATAGCCTAAAATCCAGTTTAGGGACTTTTTTTCTTCACTTTCTTATTTCATCTTGTTATGTGTTAATAAAACGTAGCACATGATCAGTACTTTGTTAACATTATTTTATTCTGCTCTTTAGCAGTGTTCTTCTTCTAAAATTCATGAATGCCAAAGCAAAAGGGAGCCACAAGGCTCGTGGCAAACCTATACAAAGGGTTAATTACACTGACCACATTAGTAAATATCAAAGCCAAGGGAAGGCAGAGAGGGGAGCTGGGTATTGCTTCTGATCTAAGAAAGGAGGCATTCCTTTTCCTGCTATATTGACTATAAGCCTGAGATTGCTGGCTTCACCTTGTGACAAGAAAAGGAACATGAACAGGTGAGAAATTAGTATTTTCCTGAGACTCGTAGTGACAGTCATTCCTTCAGCAGTCTGCTATGAGGTTAGCATCTAAAATACCTAAAACAGCCCTCTCAAGTGACCAGACGTCAGACGCACAGGATTCATTTGTTAGATTGATGTCTGCTTGTATTATGGGTGTGTGCCTGCAAGTGAAGAGCAAGTGACAGCAGCACCAGCTCCTTGCTGTGTGTGTAGCATCATCACAGGAGGGGTGCACGCCTGCACTTGGAGTAGGTGCTCACTGTGGTATGTGTGCTGGGGGTGCCACAGGGAAGGGCTGATAGCGAGTGGCTGCTCTAGAGGGCCTAGTTATTCTTTTAGAAATCTCTTGATTAAATTCGAACAACAGAATTTGTTATTCTGTTTCCAAGCATCTCTGGTAGCGATATTTGTGGGACAATGTGATGTGGCTGGTTTTCCACATTTATAAATACTCTGTAGCAAAGGAAATCCTTTTGACTATGTGCTGGGATTTGTCACCCTTCCATTTTCAACTTGTCTTAGTGAACTAAAGTTGGAAAAAGCAATGCTGACTCTTCTAAATTCTTCACAATACTGTAAGATGGTTCAGATCAAGCTTATCTATCTCTGTCAGCACGAAGGGTGATATATATTGTTCCAGAAAAAGGCAGAGACCATTTTCTGTAATGTATTTGTGAGGAACACTGTAAATTTTTCTGTAAATTTCTCATAAATCAAATTTTATGAGATTAAATGTATAGTTTGATATGATGCACATGTGGCTTGTTCACCACAAGTTCCCACAACAGAGAAACAGCTGCATGACAAAGCATTATCTCTGGAAGACAGTTTGCCATTCCAGTAGACAGGGAGGATGAATCAATCAGTGAAGAGATTTGTAAGAGTCACTGACCAATTGATTATTTGCTATCATAGACTTTATTCAGCTTTCGCTATAGCACTTGGCAGTCCAGGATCATCTCTTCTGTTTTTTCCCAGGCCTGGCTGGCCTGCCCTGTGTCTCGGTATGATCAAACTGCCATTCTGAAACTTCAGTTGCTTTAAGCCTTTGGACTTTCACATTTTAGTTTTCTTATGATACTACCTTTCAGGACACCCAATTTAAGAAGAGTTACTTTTTCAGTGTATCTTTGTCCTACCAGTTATGCCAAAATAAATGCTAAAGTAAATATCAAGTGTTGCTGCTACATGGTAGTCATGTGTAGATGATGTAGCAGAGAGCAATGTCAATCACCTTTTTGCATGTTGGAAGCTTTCTAAAACTAATTTGGTTACCCAGTATTTGGCAAGAGTTGGAGTAGTGAGGCTCTAAAGAGGGAAGAATGACCATCTTTTTCTCCACTGGGATCGGCTGATTGATTGTGATGGTCTCAGGCAAGGTATCCAGGACCAGTTCTCCACAGAGAGTTTCAAAGGTGGCCCTCTGTATTAGGAAGTTCCTCCATTGCTGGTCACCCTACTCGTAGCCCAGTGTAGTCTTGCCAATGGGTATTAGTCTTTCAGGCCTTCGACCTCCTCTCTCTTAAGAGGTGATGTGTAGAAGACTTGGACTCTCCTTGTTGCTATTGACCTTAGCAGGGAGGTCCAAGCCTCAATAAGTTTTCTTTGGTGCATTGCCAAATCCCAGAACCAGACATGGGATGTGTGCATTGTGGAGCCTCTGCTGACTAACAATTTTGTTGTCCTCAGCCAGGAAGGCGAGCTTGAGAAAGCATGGAAGGCTGTCTGATATGGTTATAAGTAACAAAAAAAATCAAAGCATTAGGAGCTTTGGGAATATGAGCATCCAAAGGCAGCATGTTATTGAGGCACAGTGCACTCAATAACTGCCCTTGTGAGAGCATCAGCACCTGTGGGTCTGAAGTTATCCACTGTGTGGGGCAGATGAGGGTGTGTGTGGCCTGTATGACCTGCTAGAGAGGCTCTGAAAGGTTGATTCTGTGCCCAGGTCTCTGCCACCTAACAGGCATCCAGCACAAGGTCACTTTTGGAGGGTGGTGAGTTTACTAGCTTGGACGCACACCATGCTATGCTGTCTTGCCAGAGGGCCAGAGCAAGTGCTTTGGCGTGTTCATTTTACTTAGCAGAAATGTACTGTAATGTCCAAATGAGGCAGAGCTAAGTACCTATGGATGTTTCATGAACACTATCATGCTGATTGGTAAATCAAATATGCTACATTTTTGGAACTGTTGAAAACAGAAGTGTTTTTAGTCATAACTTTTCCTACCTTTCTCTGCAGCGGAATCACTGCCCAGAAGTTCCTTTGAAGATAGAGCCGTTGTAACAAAACTGAGGTGGCATCAAGCCCATTCTCTCAAAAGACAATCAGAGATCAGATCCACAATTTATCAATCCTTTCTCTGAAGTTTTTTCTCACTTTCTCCCACATTATTTTCTCCTGTCTGCTTTGAAAAACATTTTCCTATCCATGAAAAACAGCCCAATTTAAAAAATAGCTCCCATTTCTTCAGTCTTCCCTCACACTGTCTTTTGATACAAACACACACTTTTCTCAACATACCAAAGCTGTGGGAATTCCCTGAGAAAGCAGGAACAGAGTCTTTAATAACCCAAGAAAGAGGAAGACTTAAATGCCCATCATCCACATCTTTGGTAATTGCACTAACCGTTGTGCAACCACTAATGTAAAGAGGAACACATCATTCTCCTTTATGGGGAGGTTGGTCAACTGCATGTGCTCTGAACATGCCTCATGAATTGAACTCTTAAGATATCAGACCTGGAGCTGGAAGAACACCTAATCTGGGTTATGCATGAAATAGCTGCTGAGCTTCTCAGAGCTGTCAGGAGTACATTTCTTCTGAGAATTCCCAGGTGAAGCATTCTAGGCATTGAGTAAACTCTTGTATGAGAAACTTGGTCAGCTGCACAGTTTCTGTCCCTCCAGATTGAGCAGATGCCAAATGGTGATTTTTCTGGGCTACACTTTCAATGAACACACCTAATGGCAGTGGGGACTCATCTACAGCGAGACTCAGACACTTAAGGGAAATCTGGATTAAGTTATTTAACATCAATTTTAAGTGTAGTAGAATTAGTAACTGATCAATGAAATAGCTGAAAGCAAGACCCTTCATTTTTTTTCTCAAGCCCAGAAAGAATATCATTACGTTATACTTCTCTTTGTGTGCCTTACAATTTTCAATATGCCTCTGTTTTAAGTAAATTTAAAATGCTATTCAATATAAATAATATTTCTTTTATGAAGAAGTAGTTCTGAAAAGAAATCAGATTAAATAATGCTAAACTGACATAGCGTGGAAAAAATCACCTGGTGAGAAGGCCAAGTATCCTTATGATGTAACTTTGTCTTATATATCAGCTCATAATTTTGTTTGAGAATATATGATTCTTTCCAGCTATTGGCAGCCTCTGCTTTTTAGCTTTATGAGCCTCAAGAGTGTCTGTTAAGAAGAACATTGACTTGAAGCCATTTTCTTTTTGTTGCTTTCCAGGTAGAATAGAGTCACTGTATCTTCTTTTTGTGTAGAGAATCCAGAAATCTTTCCTACGAGAATTTGCTTCCTTTTCATTTTGCCTTTTTATTTTCTTTCTTTCATGTATTATTATTGTTGTACCGTATGCTGTAACTGATAAATAAATCCAAAACTTTGAACTGATACCAAAATCAAGAGTGTTTGGCCCTTGCTTGCATGATCAAGCCAATTTGTTCCATATGGTAATGAAAAGTTGGTTTCTAATTTCTGTTTATGTGTCAAAGTTAATGTCTTATCAATAGTAATACCTGCCCCTCATGATTCTGAGTACTTTTTCCTATGGAGTCCATTTCAGCCCTGGAAGAGTGTGTAGCCAGGTAGGCTAACTGGAGAGACTGGTCAGCCGGAAGCCTGTGGCCTTAAAAGAAGCATAGTGCACCTTTCACTAACCTGGGTCCCTCCACAGTCTGAGGTGGCTTTTGTTTTGTCTTTGTTTTGTTTTCCTAGAAATGTTAATTTGTTAATTACTATGTCCAGGACAAACTGCTGCCTGGGAAATAACACGCTGTCTGACTTTGCAGATCATACATGTTTGTATATTCTGAACTTGATGGTGCTTTAATTATTGTCTAAGCTCTTGCCTATGTCAAGGGCTTTTTTTTTTTTTTTTTTTTTTTTTTTTTTTTGTGTGTGTATGCTTCTGATCTTTTGTGTTGATATTATCACACTTGGTATTGAAAATAGGAAGTGTGTCATGGCTCCTGGTGTTGATAAGGGCAAGGATGGACATTTCTTAGGACTTATTGTTCTGCAGCTGTGGAAAAGCAGACTTGATACCTGAGGACAACCCATACATTCCCATATTTCTGTACATTTGTTATCTCTGTGGAACTCCAGCCAGGATATGTTATTTCTATTTTAAATTCTTATACATATTTTCATGTATCGTTCAAGTATTTGTATCTTCAAGAAACCAAGATGGGAATCATGTCCAGGCTGCAGAAACCTAAGCTTCTGTGTCTCAGTAGAAGTCTCAACAATCACCTGCGGTGCCTTAGATGCTGATACACTAAAGAGAGATCAATACATGGAAAAGAGTGGAATTCAGTTGCCTGAATTCAGCCCCAGTCTTAGAATTATTCAGCTCACCACCTGTAGGTGTCTCTTTTAAGATAAACTGGATCACTCTATAAGCTCAATTGATTATATAGGCTAGAGGAAGATTTAATTTCCTAAGCATATGAGTTTAATGTCCTTTTTGGCGGTAGAGGTGCATTCCTGGACTTCAGAGACTGCTTCACGTTTTGTCTGCAAGTCCTATGAAATAGCTGCTAGCTCTCTGCAGATGTTTTGTATTGTCCGTGACAATGGAAATCTCTTTTAAGGCCACTGAATCCCATCCTAGATCTGGTAAGGGAACATCAAAATGTCATCTTCAAAAGCTGAAACTGATTCCAGCCTTTGTCCTTCATTGACCTGCTAATGACCTCTCTGTTAATCTACTTCAGATTTTTGTGTCATGCCCAAAGTGTTGGACACTTGTCTTGCATGTAGATTTAAACTTTTTTGTATGTCATGTAACTAATCCTGTTTTAAATTCATGATACTACTCAGATAGTTAAACATACCAATAAAGTTTTAATTAGAAATTTGAATCAGAGATTGTATAACTATGTTCTTCTTTACAAAATGTCTTAAGAGTAGTATAACATGATTTTTCAAGTATAACTCTGTGCTGTATTTCACCTATTTCTGAAATGATTCTTAATTGCAGTTTTGGCATCCTTCTGAATTAGTGTCATTGGAGTAATTGTTATCTGCTTTAAACAAAAGTTTAACCACCAATGCAATTTATCTGATAACATGGGTTGTAAATACTGGATGTCTTTTCTCTTGACTTTATAACATCAACTTTTAAGCAACTCCAGCATTATGCTGATGTACACGGTGACTATTCAGTTCCACGGATGCTATGGACAGACTTAATTATAAAACCTCACTCTTCTTCTCAGCAAAGAATTTTCTGGATTGCTAGACAAAAAATCAGTTTTTGAAGTCAGTCCAGCTGTAAGCTGGAGAAATGTCTAGCATTGCCTTTTGCTATTTCTGTCTGAAACTAATGCCTTCTACAATAACTATGTTTGTATCGTTTCAGACAGCTACCTCTTTCAAATGCAGCATTTACTCCATAATATATGACAAAGTATGCAACATTTCATGGCAATAAATGAGTGAGAATACATTGTAAGGAATATATCAAAATGCCTCAATTTGAGTTTATCCAGGTGTTAGGGTTGCCTTCCTGAACTTCAGAGGCTACAAAGACTGATCAGAGTATGTGGGGCCTAGGTCTCTGTTTCTATATAAAGAAGATACACCTTTAAATTTGGGTTTTATTTTAATGTTTTGCTGAAGATTTAGTTCAGTACCAATTGACCCATATCAGATAACACTCAAATAATGTCTTAGTGCTGTGTCACTCACAGTCCAAGATATTGTGGAAAGACTCTTGACAAGACAAACAGGAAGACTGAAGAGATGCTGCTCTTGCAGCTAAATCACAAGAAATAAGGGTTTATTCACTAGCTATGAGACTTTACATGCTGTATATCCATTATCTTCCAATGATTTCTGTCTAACTGTGGTGAGTCAACCTTGTCTGACTGGGAGGTGCCCACCAAGCCAATCTATCACTCCCTCTCCATCAATAGGACAAGAAGAGAAAATTCATTGAAGAGGTCATAGGTAGAACTAATGACAGGAAGATAATTTAACAATTACCATCATAGGCAAACCAGACTCAGCCTGTGAAATTAATCTAATTTATTGCCAATTAAGCAGAGTAGGATATTAAGAAATAAGAACAGATCTAAAACCACCTTCCACCCACCTCTTCCTTCTCCCCAGGCTCAACTTCACTTCAGACTTCTCTACTTTCTCCCTCTGAATGGCACAGGGTGTTGGGGAATGGGCATTGCAAATGGTTCATTACACTGTCTCTGCTGCTCCTTCTGCCCCATCTTCTTCCCCTGCTCCAACGTAGGATCCCTACCTGTGGGATACAGTTCTTCATGACCTTCTGCAGTGTGGGTCCTTCCCATGGGCTGCAGTTCTTCAAGAACTGCTCCAGCATTGGCCCTTTCCATAGGGTGCTGTCCTTCAGGAATGGACTGCTCCAGTGTGGGCCCCCCCATGGAGTCACATGTCCCACCAGAAAACCTGCTTCAGCATGGGCTCCTCTCTAGAGGCCACAGCTCCTGCCAGGAGCCTGCACCAGTGTGGGCTCTTATTGGGTTGAAGCTTCCTTCAGGGCACATCCATCTGCTCTGGTGTGGGATCCTTCACAAGCTGCTGAGTAGATATCTGCTCCACTGTGGTCCTCCATGGACTTCAGGGGAACAACCTGCATAACCATGGTTTTCACCACAAGCTACAGGGGATTATCTGCTCCAATACCTGGAGCACCTTTCTCCTTCCTACTCCACTGACCTTGGGTTCTGCATAGTTGTTTTTTGTCACATTTTCTCACTCCTCTCTCCCAGCTGCTGTTGTGCAGCATTTTTTAACCCTTCTTAAATATGTTATCACAGAGGCACTACCAACATGGCTGATTGGCTCAACTTTGACCTGGTGACTGGTGCTGACTGTAACTGGCTGTGTCCTATGTGGGGTCAGCTTCTGGTGTTTTCTCACAGAAACCACCCCTGTAGTCCCCCTGGTGCTGGAAACTTGCCACATAAATCCACTACACCTACTTTGGACATGAATTAGGTTTATCTGCAGGAAGCTGCAGGACCCACAGCTTGTTACTGAAATAGGAAGGTTTCTCTTAGTAAATATTTGCTAAAAGAAAGTTATTTTTATTAGTTATATATATGACTGCAGCCCTGGAGAATCCTGTGTTTCTTCATGGCTGTGCTATGTCACTGGAAAAGTAATTTTCTGGAGGCCAATAAATGGTCAAGAAATGGCTTCCCAGTCTGAGATCTTATGGTTATATCTGTAGAAATGTTAAGGATTCACAGCTGGATGGAAGTCAATGGGAGCTGTCCTTTGAAGTATTACATAATGCTCAGTATACTCAGGAGACAGATAGAATTTCAGTCACCATAAATAACCATGAAATATTACCCAGAAACATAACATTTTGTCTTCAGAGCAGTGTTGACTAGCCTACTAGAAATCCTTTTGTCCATGGCTGTGGGGAACTTCCAACTGTCTGTAGGTCCTTGATGGGGTATGGAGAGATGAGTGGTGTGGCAATCCCTTTGTCCTTGGCTGTAGGGAACTTCCAGCTTCCTGTGATGGGGTGTGGAGATGGAAGGTGGTGCAGAGATCCCTTTGTCTAAGTCTGGGATGGGTTTTCAGCTGCCTATATGACTGAAATGGGGTGTGGAGACAGAAGGTGGTGCTGAAATCTTTTCATCCTTGGCTGTGGAGAACTTCCAGCCGTCCATAGGACCGTGACAGGGTTTGGAGATGGAGGGTGGTGCAGAGATCCCTTTGTCCATGGCTGTGGGGAGCTTCTGCTTGTCTGTAGGTCTGTGATGCAGTAAAGACTGGGGCTGTGTGTGTCTCCTTAGCCTTAGGTCAATGTCCTTGTAGAAAGGTGCAGCGCTCTCCAGGTGAGTGGTGGAGGCTCTGATCTGGTTACGTCTGTATCCAGGACTGCAGATGTCAAAGAGGGGTGCATCAGCACCCAAAGCTGTCACCTTCTGTCCCCTCAGAGATCCCCTGCCTCCTCATCTGGGGCTCTGACAGCCTCCTGCCAAGGCTGTCCAACCCCTGTCTCCCTGATGGCCAGGAGACCACCCTCCTAGGCCAAGTAGGCCAGCCACCTCTCCAAGGACATGGGCCTTCCCCAGTGTTCTGCCTCGCTAGCGATGGTGCCAGGAACTCCTGTGGGGCCCAGCCCAGAGCACTCCAGGATCAAAGGATGGGGAGCTCCCTCTGCCTGCGGCTGTGAGGAGCTTCCAGCTCCCTGCATGTCTGTGATGGGATCCAGGCAGGATACTTATCTCTGGAGGGAGAGGAAAGAGCAGATCATGATGCGGTCAGGTGTCATCTGACTCTGGGTGTCCAGCTGTGATGTGCAGGAGAAGCAAGAAGGCAGGAAGAGGCATCCTGCCGTCCCGTGCCTGGCACAGCCATTGGCGTGCCCATCAGGTGCTGGCTGTGTCCCCAACTGCCCTGTGGGATGGGCCACCGGCAATGTCCTGCCTGCTGTGTCATCACCAGGGCTGCTCCATCACTGTGACGTGGACCATTTGTCAATGAAATTTCTTCACCCCAGGATTCCTGGAGCAGAGTTTTAGGTATTGAATCTTATAAAAATAATTTATTCAGGTGGCGTGGTGTAAAAACTGCTCAAGCTGGTGCCTCTCTAGAGGGCCCCTGAACAAAGAAATCCCTGGACAATGATACCCTGATAATCTACATTCCCCTCCCCTCACGGGATGGTTTGGCCCAATTGTAATATTTGGGTCTGAGGTCGTCTTCTTCCTCATTGGATCATTTCTCTGTCTCTAGACTGGTTCTTCTTTTTCTTGTCTCAAGGATGCAGCTTCTGGTGTTGGATGGGGCTACCTTATTTTTCACAGCATGCAGCAGTCTCGGGGCCTCCCTTCAATGTAACTATGTACAAGTTCAGTGTCAGTTCACCGCTTGTGGCCCGAGGCTTCAGTAAATCCAGCTACTCATGCTGAGCAAGTTACTCTTGTTAATCAAAGCAAAACAAGTTTCAATTCGACCTAATTTTAAGTGATTACACAATTAGTTCTAATATTTTACAAGTAAATTATTTTAATCCCCAACAGTCCCCCCTTTTTTATTCAGAAAACCCGCTAATATTGTAAACAGAGTTCCTGAAATCTCTGTAAGTACCTACTCATTGTTAACATTTTTATATTAATATTATCACGAATAATAGACATAACAGAATCAAATCCAATGACATTACCATGAGATGGAGCATGAGATTAAAGATTCCCATGGCTGTTGTTGAACATTCAGTGAAAATGTCCCACTAACAGTGATCTCCATCTTTCTTTACTCTCACCGAAACATAGAGAATTTCTTTTGCATCATGATGATCGCCATTAGGGGGTTTTGTCCACTATTCCAGATATTCTTTAGTAGTTGCTATAGGTCACTATGTTGTAACAGCTTTCTTAGCAGTATAAGATTCATTCTGATGGAGGTAGGTGATAAATCCTCAATTGGTGTTTAATTGGACTGTGTCGCCGGTCGGCTGAGGCAAGCCAATCACGGGGACGTGCCCTTTCCTATCCCTGAACCCCTCTCCTCCGGGAGAGAAAAGGGTTAAAAAGCAGAGATACGAAAAGGGAAAGAAAGATTTTGTGAGACCTCTGAACGTTTGGAAAACTGAAACAAACTTTATTAAAACTAGAACAAAATATATAATATGCAGGGAAAAACCAATGCAAAATGTGAGGGTTTGTACAGGATGGAAAGGCGAGGGTTAAACGCGAGAAAAGAGAGAAAGGGGGACGGTGCCATGTGGAGTCCGAAAATGGCACCGGCCACGTGTGCGCTTTCGTGGAGTAAACAAAGGGAAACCGCAGCTGTTACGAACGCCGGCCTCCAACGTGCAAAGCGCTGTTCCTACCAGTTTCCTGTTGTGCAGTTTGTAGAAGCGAAGCAGCAAGACGCGGCAGCGCTGGCAGGCAGAGAGGGTACGGCGTTACAGCAGCAGGCAAAGAGCAGCCTCCAGGCGCGGGTCTCTGGGCGGCATGAGCAGTCTGTCCCAGGCGGCGCGGCGGGGGCTTCCCCGGCGCACAGCTTCGCTCCACTCCGGCAGCGCGGGGGAGCCTTAGCTGCAAGTCTGGAGAAAAGCCTCTTCCCGGAGCGAAGCTGAGGTCCCGCAGCGCCTCTCGCAGCGCGGAGCCGGAAGTGTCCGGAGAGAGAGAAGACCCGAAAAGCCAAAAAGCCGCGAAAGCCCCCGAAAGAACAAAAAGCCCCCCGAGCCCGCGGCTCTTAAAGGCACAGTACGCTCGCGAGAAACTTTCTCAGCCAATGGGATGTGCAATCGTAGCATGGGAGGGAATAGTTCAATTGGTCAGTTTAAAACAAAAGCTTTCAGGCAGTTTTTTTCTCTTCAAACTGCCACAGACTGTAATAACTGGTAGGAAGCAGCAGGAGCTGAACAATTAAAATCATAGTCTACTATGTTAATAATAATTAAAACCACAAATATTTGAGTGCTTATTTGTGACCACAGTAATAGTACCTACGAATATAAAATCTCGGAGTTCTCATACAAACATATCCTTTCCCAATATATACCAATACTTTTCCAGGAATTTCATTGGGATGCATTTCCAAATGACAAATATTCTGTTCAGTGTCAAAGCAAATGTCTTGGGCTCTGGTGGTGTTAGTCTTGCATATGAATCCTTGTTCTCACACAGCACGGGTCTGAGTCAATTGTTTGCCATTTATCCCCTTTTCAATGTGACCATACTCTATGTTCTATTGGATACAGTACATTTTTTTCATGATTTAACCCTAACACTATGAAGGGATCTATAGTAAGTATGGACACTTTTGCTCTTTTTAATATGACAGCTGTAGCTTTTTGATGGGCAGGGTTGTAAGTGAAATTAACTAAATACCACCATGACTGCAACTCTCTTTCAAAATTAGTTGCATTATTCCAAATTACTTTTTGGATCTTGGTGGGTAAAATGCCTTCCTCACCTTCTCTTATTACTGCTGCCACTGTAGATTGCATCCATAACTGTGCCTGTATACAGGTAAGAAGTAATGGGATATTGTTGTAGGCTATTCCGAGTGCATCTTGAATCAGCTGATGGTCTTTTCCGTTAATTTTCTTCCCTCGAGGCATCATGTCAGACATGAGCCATTGATTAGTCCCTAATGCTAGTAGAGAGGATCTTTAGTTTGCTAAATGCTGTACTGAGTTTATAAGTATCTCAGCATTTATACCGTTATTACAAGTCCTGTTCCTAATCCTGAGAGGATACTAGTCATACTGCTTTTTGTTCGTTTGGCAGAGGTCAGCATTCGTCCATGTAGCCAAACCAACCTATGAGTGGTGCACAGGTTGGCTTAATGGAGGTAACATTGACCTGCATTGACTTGTTTTAATGTCTTCATGACAATGAACAAAGAGAAAATAAACCTTTAAACAGCTGGTCATTGGCACGTTGGTGGTCTGTGTGTGGAGTGAGTGACAAAGGGTTTGACAGAAAATGAATGGTTACATGATCTGGTAATCAGAAACTGTGTTGTAGCTGAGGTCACCTTCACTGCCTCACTGACTCTGGCTTTTATCTCAAAGTGTTGCTCCTGCAACGTGGCAGGTCTGGCTGGAGGAAGTCTGCTTGTCAGATGTCAGGAAACCAACATCCCACAGACACCAGATTCTCCTGTGTAACCAATGCACTTTTTCGCACAGATGGTTTTCCACAGAAGTTTTTTGCAAAGTATACATACTTACTGTATTGTTTGGTGAATATTGCATGTTTTATTTCCAGATTTCCTCACACTTTCATTAATTTGGTACTCTATTATTTTCTTCAGTATTAATTATTACAGTCAGGAAAAATTGCCCATGTGACTGTATGAGAAAAGGCTGTTTACCTAATATTAATACTTCTTTCCCTGTTTGGGATTCCTCAGGCTAATTTTTCATTCTGTCCAGTGCCACATGTTGTTCCTCACATAGGTTGTCTGCCTAAACATAACATAGCCAGTCCTGTGTAACAAAAGTCTTGCATAGAGAAAAGATTTTTTTATTAGCTTAAGGAATTTTTTTTTGACAGCTGAGAACTGAAATGGCTGTACTGAAATACAGGATAAAGGAAGTATGTTTACTGCAACTGATTGATGGCACATAAAATACATAATTAAATTGGATTGACCAGTAAGCTTTGCCTCTTAATTTTATTGCTTCAGAGTTGTTCTAATTATCCAACAAAAAAGCAGTTGAAAATGTAGCCAGTAAGAAATAATTGTTTCATATTTCCAGTTGTTATTTCAGAAAAAAGCCCACTCTTTCCATCCAGTCCCACTTTAAGAAAAAGAGCAACCTCCACGAAACGTGGAGAAAGTTATCCAAGCACTTAAATGTAAAGCTCAAAATTGCACAAAAAAATAGGAGCAGTCTCAGTAAAAAGCAGATTATGTCATTCCCTTGTTATATGTCTGATGTGCTGCTGATAGATTTTCCTTTCCTGCCCTCGCCATGCAAATAGCATGTGGCTTGCATAGCAGATACAGTAGATATACTTTGGACAGATAAATGATAAAACCACATAGCTTGGAATATAGTCTAGCTAGGGTTTCCGACTGGAATTATCTTGCAAACCCAGTAAGAGGTGGACTAAATGGTTTAGTGTTCTTTTTTCACCACTACTTTTTCCTTTGTTCTTTTTTGTCTTAAAATAAAGTAGAATAACATTAAGATTTATGCTATTTTCTTTGGTTTTGTTTTTTTTTTTCCCCTTCTATTCCTCTGAAAGTTTTAGAATATCTTCATTGGAAAAATGATAAAATGGCAAAAAAGAAAAGGAAGAAAGAGAAAATATGTCCATATGTGGGCAGAGACTTCTGAACTTTACCAACTCATTTGTATTCAGTGGTGAAAAGAGGAAAAGGCACTTCCAGTCATCAATTTTCATGCTTTCTTACCTTTTGGTAGAGAAGTTGAATAAGAGAATCACTTTGCACAATTTACATCATACAAAAAGAGCAAAAATGGGTATTTCTGATTAGTCAAATGGAAGATAGTTTGCATAACTGTTAGAAACCATTAGAAACTCTAAGAAATGGGGGCCTAGATACAAACCCTGGCTCAGCATGTCCCTGGATTGATGTTTGTGGGGAATGAAGAAAATATTGTTAGATGAAGATCCCTCTATACTTACATTTTCCTAATCTTTTCCTTAAATCAGGTGCTAGCGGCCACCGCTGGCATCAAATGGACGTGAGGTTCAACAAGGCCCAGGGCTGGGTCCTGCACTTGGGTCGCAATAACCCCCTGCAATGTCATAGGCTTGAGGAAGAGTGACTGAAAAGCTGCCTGGCAGAAAACAACCTAAGCGTGTCCAGAGAAGGGCAACAAAGCTGGTGAAGGGTCTAGAGAACAAGTCCTATGAGGAGCGGCTGAGGGAACTGGGGTTGTTTAGCCTGGAAGAGAAGAGGCTGAGGGGAGACCTTATCACTCTCTACAACTACCTGATAGGAGGTTGTTGTGAGGTGTGTATTGGTCTGTTCTCCCAAGTAACAAGCGATAAGATGAGAGGAAATGGCCTCAAGTTGCACCAAGGGAGGTTTAGGCTGGATATTAGGAGAAACTTTTTTACAGAAAGGGTTGTAAAGTATTGGAACAGGCTACCCAGAGAAGTGGTGGAGTCACCGTCTTTGGAGGTATTTAAAACACATATAGATGTGTTTCTTATGGTTTAGTAGTGACCTGGCGGTGCTGGGTTAATGGTTGGACTTGACAATCACAAGGTCTCTTTCAACTAAAATGATTCTGTGATTCTGTGTTTTTGTAGCTGTAATGGCAGATCTTAGGTTCTTAGGTTCCCACGCAGTCCTCACTTTTAGACTATTTTATGTGTTAATACTAACATTAACTGTTAAATGTGTTTAACTAACATTACACTTTTCTTTCCAAACCCTTGGAGGTTGCCTTATGAAGGAAACATCATTCTTCATTTTAGATTTCCACTTTAAGAGTAGCATATTTCAGAGCCCATCATTTGACATATCTCTCCCAGAGAAATGCATAGCAGTCAGTACTGTCAATAAACTCTCTGTATCTCTGACTCACACTTAGCTTTGTCTTAAATGTTTTCTGCTGAGTCACTGTATGGCTTTCTCACTGACATTTCATGTTTTAGTATTTTCATTTCTGAGTGGGAAATTATTTTGGCTGCAGGCCATTTCTATGTATTACATATGATGAAGAACCTTGATGTGAAAAACTGGGAAAACTAGCCATGGGATTATCACAACTAATTCTTTTTTGAATGAGGCAAACCGTTAATATAAAAATGAAGGTAAAACTATAAACTGCTCTTCTTGCCATTGACAAAGCACAAGTTGTTGTAGCAGCTGGAAGCAAGTGACCAGGGAAGTCAATCTGCATGTTGTCGTTTGGACAGAACTGATTTACAGGGAATAAATCGAGTTGTTAGGTCTACACTCATAAGTCTCCAACACCTGTTTCTCCAAGACTGCCAAGATTTATTAATCTGCCAGCTGAAAAACTGGATGGTGAACTAGGTGTTGTTGAGATAAAGAACTTTATATAACAAATATAGATTGTACTCAGAAAAAAATGTTTCCTTTGGTGTTTTTCCTCTGCTTCTACCTTTTTCATAGATGCAAGTCTAAAATGATCTGCTGGAATAACTGCTAAATTAAATGAAGAAATGAAATCAGTCTATATATACTTCTAATAACAGATTTTTTGCATTCATGCAGCTGACTCAGCATACATTTGCATTGCTAGAGTAAGAGTACAAAGGCTAATGATTAATAAAGTTTAAATAGGTTTAAAACTGGGGCGTAATTTTCTGTTGGTGGAAGTGTTGATCTCTTGTTGTGAGGGAAATGTTACAGACTTACAGATGCGTTGATCCTTCTTCCTTCTACTTCTGGACTTTCCACTTCAGTACCTGCATTCTTTACTCTGTTCTTTTTTCATTCGGGGGAAAGTTTTAGCATATGAAAAGGCTTTGTATTCTTAGCAAAGCATTTGAAAATTTGGGCTTGTATTAATATGTGGTAGCCTATTACTGAGAATCCTTCATCCTGCAGTCCACCTGCAGGTATTTTTCTGTTTGCAGTGTTTCTGCAGATTGTCTGGGTAGCTGTTAAACTGTCTGAGTCTGTGAGGTCCTAGCGCTCTAAGGACCTTCAACTGATGTTACTACTTTGTTTTTGAGGCAGAAGCAAACAGGAAGGTAAGGAAGCTGTCTGCATGGAGGTGGTATGTCAATGCTTAGTTTTGTCATCAATTAAGCTGACTCTAGCAGCTTGAATGGGCTGTTCATGACTGTAGGTACCGTGTCTGAAAGCAGCATGCCATAAAGGCAGAGGTTGCAGACTGAGTTACTGTGTCACAGATTTCACGTACATAACTAAATTCCTTTGCTGAGCCACAGAAGTAAAAACCAATCCTTATGGCTCTATGGATTGCGTAGTAGTGAAGAATCTGTGTGAGACCTGGGTTTTCAGCTGCCTTCCCTATAGGAAATTACAGTTCACAATTGAGGTTGAGACTGATGTGGCCAGAAGGTACTGGAAGTAATTATTTTTCTGCATCACTGGCAGACATCTTTTTCCTAGGTTATATTCAAGGCAGCTTGTTTCCATCCATCTGCTATTTTCTTCAGGAACTGAGACACAAAGATAATGGATCTACCTGTATCATTTAAGCAAGAGACATTTATTTAAGTATTATTTCTAATTTTTGAGCCTTTGGCATCTCATTGACTCTCTGATCTGCCTCAGATTCTTGTGTGAAGGGAAGAACAAGTGCTGAGCCTCCTGGGCCTGCCTGTGGAAGCTGTCGTGGGTTGTCTCTTCTGCTCAGTATGCATTTCTGGGACTTAGAAGTTTTAGAGGAAGAATCTGAGAAAACCCGTAGGACTGATATAGAGGTCATGGAGTTAGTGCTTTCTGAACATTATTACCATGTATTACTAGACAGTGTTGTGTATGGATTACAGTCCAATATAGTAAAAGAAAAAAAAACTCGAAGAAGAAAACACTCTAATCAACCTAGTAAAATTTGGTTCTTCTTTTCTTTCATTGCTTGTATAAATTAATTGGGTATTTATATTTATCTCCTCTTTACGTTTAGAGGAACACCTTTAAGAGATAGACCAGCTCACCTTTGATATAACTACTGGGATAATTTGCTTTTTGACCTGATGTCGCCGGTCGGCTGAGGCAAGCCGATGCACGGGGACGAGTCCTTCCCTATCCCCGAACCCCTCTCCTCCGGGAGAGAAAAGGGTTCAAAAGCAGAGATACGAGAAGGAAAAAAATAAAAGATTTTGTGAGACCTCTGAACGTTTGGAAAACTGAAACAAAACTTTATTAAAACTAGAACAATATATATAACATGCAGGGAAAAACCAATGCAAAATCTGAGAGTCTGTGCAGGATGGAAAGGTGAGGGTTTTAAACACAAGAACAGGAGACAAAGGGGGACGGCACCACGTGCAGTCCAGAGAAATGGCACCGGCCACGTGTGCGCTTTCGTGGAGCGAACAAAGAAACCGCGGCTGTTATGAATGCCGGGCTGTAATATGTGGAAAACTGTCCCTACCGCTTTCTCGTTGTTTGTAGAAAAGCAGAGAAGCAAGAAACCACGGTGCTGGCAGGCAGAGAGAATATCAAAGCAGCAGAAAAACCTCCAGGCGAACAGTCTGTCCCAGGCGGCGTGGCGGGGGCTTCCCCGGTGCACGGTCCACTCCGGCAGCCTGCAAGGTCCCCGGAGCTGAGCTGCAGGGTTTGGAGAAAAAGCCTCTTCCCCGGAGCGAATCTGAGGTCCTGCAGTGACTCCCGCAGAGCGGAGAGTGTCCGGAGCGCCGAGGAGCCGCGAACGAGCTGCGAATGCCCCCCGAAGCAGTCCGGAGAAGCAGCCCCGCAAGTCCCGACAAGTCCCGAATAGCCGAATGGCCCCGAAGCCCTCCGGAAGGCAGCCAGGAAGTCCCCGAGCCGCCTGAGCCCGCAGCTTCTTAAAGGGGCAGTGCCCTCTCGAGAAAACCTTCTCATACCATAAGATGGGCAAACCGTAACATGGAAGGGAATAATTCAATTAGTAAGCCTTCAAGCAGGTTTTTTTTTTTCTTCAACCTGCCACATTCCACCCCTTTATTCCATACCATGTACGTTATGCGCATCTCATTTACATTGTATTATACAGAAATTAACAGCATGAGACTCTGGTTCAGGGTGTTTCAGCCAGGGTTAACTTCCCCTGTGGTACACAGTGGACTTCACCATCCTCTTGCATTACCCACCAGGTGTGCCCAGGGCCTTGGGCTGAGACAACACCACGGATGGGTCTGTCTGGAGTTGCAGCAGGGGAAACCCAGACAGCTTTTCCCAGCAGATTACTTTCACATACCACAGGAACTCTATCCCCCTCTATGATATGTAAAAGGTCTGATTGGGCAGGGCCAGCTCGATTGATTGATCCCCTCGTGTTCACTTGCCAGGTGGCTTCTGCCAGATGTTTATCCCAGTTTCTGAAAGTTCCACCACCCAATGCTTTCAGGGCGGTTTTCAGCAAGCCATTATAGCGTTCTATTTTACCGGAGGCTGGTGCATGGTATGGAATGTGATAAATCCATTCGATACCATGTTCTTTGGCCCAATTGGCCACCAGATTGTTTTTGAAATGAGTCCCATTATCTGACTCAATTCTTCCTGGAGTGCCATGCCGCCATAAAATCTGCCTTTCAAGGCCCAGAATAGTATTACGGGCAGTGGCATGAGGCACGGAATAGGTTTCAAGCCATCCGGTGCTTGCTTCCACCATTGTCAAAACATAGCACTTACCCTGGCGAGTTCGAGGGAGAGTGATGTAATCAATCTGCCAGGCCTCTCCGTACTTGTACTTCGACCACCGTCCACTGTACCATAAAGGTTTTAACCTTTTGGCCTGTTTAACTGCAGCACAAATCTTACAGTCATGGATAACCTGGGTAATTGCATCCATAGTTAAATCCACCCCTCAGTCACGAGCCCATCGATAGGTTGCATCTCTTCCCTGGTGACCGGAAGAGTCATGGGCCCACCGAGCAAGGAATAGTTCACCTTTGTGTTCCCAGTCCAGATCTACCTGGAACACTCTGGCTGCTTTGTCAGCTTGGTGGTTATTTTTATGCTCCTCAGTGGCTCTGCTTTTTGGGACATGGGCATCTACATGCCTTACCTTTACAACTAACCTTTTCAGGCGGGCAGCAATATCTTGCCACAGAGTGGCAGCCCAAATAGGCTTACCTTTACGCTGCCAATTGTCTTTCTGCCACCTCTCCAGCCAACCCCACAAGGCATTTGCCACCATCCAGGAGTCTGTATACAGGTACAGCCGTGGCCAGTTCTCCCTTTCAGCAATGTCCATGGCCAGCTGGATGGCTTTGACCTCTGCAAATTGACTCGATTCACCTTCTCCTTCCGCTGCTTCTGCAACTTGGCGCATAGGACTCCATACAGCAGCTTTCCACTTCCGTTGGTTTCCTATGAGGCGGCAGGATCCATCGGTGAAGAGAGCATATTTCTTCTCCTGGTCTGAGAGGTCTTTATATGGGGGTGCTTCATCAGGACGAGTGACTATCTCGTTCGGTGGCATCCCAAAATCTTCTCCTGCAGGCCAGTCTGTAATGGCTTCCACAATTCCTGGGCGACCAGAGTTACCTATCCTAGCTCTCTGTACAATCAGGGCAGTCCACTTACTCCAGGTAGCATCTGTGACATGGTGGGTAGATGCTATCTTCCCTTTGAACATCCAGCCTAGGACTGGCAGTCGGGGGACTAGGAGGAGCTGTGCTTCAGTGCCAATTACTTCTGAGGCAGCTCGAACTCCCTCATAGGCAGCCAATATCTCCTGCTCAGTGGGAGTATAATTGGCCTCTGAGCCTTTATATCCACGACTCCAAAACCCTAGGGGACGACCACGGGTTTCTCCTGGTGCCTTCTGCCAAAGGCTCCAGGTAGGACCACAGTCCCCAGCTGAAGTGTACAGGATGTTCTTAATCTCTGGTCCTGTTCGCACAGGTCCCAGGGCCATAGCATGTGCTATTTCCCTTTTGATTAAGTCAAAGGCATGCTGTTGGTCAGAGCCCCATGTGAAATCATTTTTCTTCCGGGTAACAGTATAGAGAGGTTTAACAATCTGGCTATACCCGGGAATGTGCATTCTCCAGAAGCCTATGACTCCCAAGAAAGACTGGGTCTCTTTCTTGTTGGTAGGCGGAGACATAGCTGTGATCTTGTTGATCACATCTGTGGGGATGTGGCGGCGTCCATCCTGCCACTTAACCCCCAGGAACTGGATCTCTCGGGCAGGTCCCTTGACCTTACTTCTCTTAATGGAGAAACCGGCATCCACCAAAATGCGGATTATCTTCCTACCTTTCTCATAGACTTCTTCTGCGGTATCACCCCATACAATGATGTCATCGATGTACTGAAGATGTTCAGGAGCACCACCTTTCTCCAGGGTAGCCTGGATCAGTCCATGGCAGATGGTCGGGCTGTGCTTCCACCCCTGGGGCAGTCGATTCCAGGTATACTGGATACCCCTCCAGGTGAAGGCAAACTGTGGCCTACACTCTGGTGCTATGGGAATGGAAAAGAAAGCGTTAGCAATGTCTATCGTGGCATACCACTTGGCTGCCTTGGACTCCAGTTCGTACTGAAGCTCCAAGATATCAGGAACAGCAGCACTCATCGGTGGTGTCACTTCATTCAGCCCACGATAGTCCACTGTCAGTCTCCATTCTCCGTTGGTCTTTTGCACAGGCCATATAGGACTGTTGAAAGGTGAGCGAGCTCTGCTGATGACATCTCGTCTCTCCAACTCTCGAATCATTTTCTCTAAGGGGCGCAGAGAGTCTCGGTTGGTGCGGTATTGCCGGCGGTGAACTGTGGAGGATGCAGTAGGCAACTTTTGATCTTCCACCTTCATTCTGCTAACAACAAAAGGGTCATCCGAAAGTTCGACCGATGTGGACAACCGGATAATGCCATCGGCTCCCACGGTTGCTATCCCAAAGGCCCATTTATAACCTTTCGGGTCCTTAAAATACCCTTTCCGGAGGAAGTCTATGCCTAAAATGCATGGAGCATCTGGGCCAGTCACAATTCTGTGAGTTTCCCAGTTATGCCCAGTGAGGCTGACCTCAGCTTCTACCAAGGTAAGCTCTTGTGATCCTCCTGTCACACCCGAGATCATGACAGTCTCAGTTCCTTGATGATCCGATGGTAGCAAGGTACACTGGGCGCCTGTGTCTACCAGGGCCTTGTACCTCTGTGGTTCTAATGTGCCAGGCCATCGAATCCACACAGTCCAGTATACTCTGTTATCCCTTTCCTCCACCTGGCTAGAGGCAGGGCCCCTCTAATGCCTAGGGTGTGGTCCACAGTCAGTGGAAGGGTCTATCCGGCTTGTGATACCTTCATCATAGGAGTTGCTCCTTGGGCTGCAGCACTGTTCACCAAAGACTGGAGCGACAACTCTTCGATTGCAGTCGTCATGTTGGTGTGGTCTGCTCTGCAACTCATGTGCTGGTACCCCGTGGTTAGCGGCAGGTCGTTGTTCCCATCTCCTCGTGTCTTCACGACCTCTCGAGCAGCACTGGCGGTCACATCGTGGCCTGTCCTGTCTGTTGCGCCTTGCTCTGGGAGGACGATTTCTCCTAACAGCTGACACGTGGGTATACACAGGAGAGGAAACGGTTCTTTGTTCTAACCTGTTAATAGAGTCCAATATTTTCTCTGTCATTTTGTCTGTCACTTTCTCCACTGCTGCAATGAAGGCAGAGGTATGGGAAAGACTGTCCTCATACTGGCGAATCCTGTTAGACACCTGTTCTATGGTGAGTGGCCGATTTTCACCCTCTCTTTCCCACAGCATTGTGGCCAATGTATGGGCATATGACTGGGGTGCACTCTGCACAAATTTGCGCAGCAAGGGCTCGTTACTGTGCACCTGGTCCGGGTTGACATTAACATTCCAGTCACCATAGATGACCTCTTTCATAGCCAGCTCTCTCAGGTAGTTAGTACCTTTGCTCAGGACAGTCCATTTAGTAGGGCGGCATTCTATGTCATCTCTGAAAGGGTATCTGCTCTTCACAGCAGTCAGAAGCCGTTTCCAGAGACTGCACTGTTTTGCCTTTTTGCCAATTGCCCTATCAATAGCACCTTCCCGGGCCACATTTCCTAACTGCCTGGCTTCTTTGCTAGTTAAATCAATGTTATCAGCCCCATTGTCCCAGCAGCGAAGCAACCAATTCATTAGTGACTCACCATCATGCCTGCTAAATTCCTTTCTAATGCTTCTCAGGTCCTTCCTGGACTGAGGCTGGGTGTTTACCTCTTGATCTGATGACTCATCCCGTGAGGAGGATCCTTGGGAGGGCTGTGCTGTTGGAGTCGCTGAGGCAGTATTCCCTGAAGGCTTTCCTGGACGCTTTTGAGAGGTGCTTGGTCCTGCATCGTCATCAGAGCTATCTGTTGCATAGTTAGTCTTTTTCTGGTGTTTAGCACCAGAGGGCTTATTTTTCTTTTTCACAGGGGCAACCTGTGCTTGTTTGGGTGGAGAGGCAGCAGCTGATTTAGTGGGTGTAGTGCCCATGTGATACTTATTCTTGATAATTATCCACCCCTGGACCATGTTACAGATAACTGATAACAAAGTTATCAAATACAGGAAAATAATACCATTTGCCGAATATCCAGTTTCAATTGCCATTGATCCAGTACCAAATGGAGAAGTGTTATTTCCCATCATCCATTTGCTAGACGAATCATAAGCAGCCACTATCATGTACTGTGCAAAATACACTGGGAGCATTATAAACTGACTGAGTACAGACCAAAACACCGAAATTACACACGCCAGGGTGAACACCTTCTTTGCTAAGTGCCCCAGACCAGCAAACCATAAACCAGTACCAATTAGAAACAGGTAATTTGACATCACGGTTGGTGTGCCAGGCACCAGATCATAGAGCATTTTTAAACCGTACTGCTTAAGAGCTTCAAACAGAATCTCGCTTAGCACCATCCTGGAAAAACCTCGTTTGTTTCAGTTTCCAAACTTTAATAAAAATATGAATATTAAATTATTCAGAAGCCCACCCAGGGACGCCAATTATGTCGCCGGTCGGCTGAGGCAAGCCGATGCACGGGGACGAGTCCTTCCCTATCCCCGAACCCCTCTCCTCCGGGAGAGAAAAGGGTTCAAAAGCAGAGATACGAGAAGGAAAAAAATAAAAGATTTTGTGAGACCTCTGAACGTTTGGAAAACTGAACAAAACTTTATTAAAACTAGAACAATATATATAACATGCAGGGAAAAACCAATGCAAAATCTGAGAGTCTGTGCAGGATGGAAAGGTGAGGGTTTTAAACACAAGAACAGGAGACAAAGGGGGACGGCACCACGTGCAGTCCAGAGAAATGGCACCGGCCACGTGTGCGCTTTCGTGGAGCGAACAAAGAAACCGCGGCTGTTATGAATGCCGGGCTGTAATATGTGGAAAACTGTCCCTACCGCTTTCTCGTTGTTTGTAGAAAAGCAGAGAAGCAAGAAACCACGGTGCTGGCAGGCAGAGAGAATATCAAAGCAGCAGAAAAACCTCCAGGCGAACAGTCTGTCCCAGGCGGCGTGGCGGGGGCTTCCCCGGTGCACGGTCCACTCCGGCAGCCTGCAAGGTCCCCGGAGCTGAGCTGCAGGGTTTGGAAAAAAAGCCTCTTCCCCGGAGCGAATCTGAGGTCCTGCAGTGACTCCCGCAGAGCGGAGAGTGTCCGGAGCGCCGAGGAGCCGCGAACGAGCTGCGAATGCCCCCCGAAGCAGTCCGGAGAAGCAGCCCCGCAAGTCCCGACAAGTCCCGAATAGCCGAATGGCCCCGAAGCCCTCCGGAAGGCAGCCAGGAAGTCCCCGAGCCGCCTGAGCCCGCAGCTTCTTAAAGGGGCAGTGCCCTCTCGAGAAAACCTTCTCATACCATAAGATGGGCAAACCGTAACATGGAAGGGAATAATTCAATTAGTAAGCCTTCAAGCAGGTTTTTTTTTTCTTCAACCTGCCACACCTGACTTCATATATAACTGTGGTAAGATGTTCCTGCATTAGGCTGCTATGTCCTTAGGAGGAATGAAGAAGCTAAGAAATTATGTGAATTTCTTTCATATTCTGTCATTGTTCTTATCTTAGATGTCCATAGCAGGAAGAGATCATCCTCTGGAGCTTCCTGCCTTTCCCCAGTGACTGCTGAGGTGGTCTTGGTGTTCAGTTCAGATTTGTAAATTTTTGAGTAGCTGAAAGAAAATGAGATAAATCTCTGCTCAGTGGTATGCAACAATCCATCCTGAAAGGGTTCAAGTGATTAATCTCATCTTGGATTGTTCATCAAAGATAGACCAGATAAACCATGCCATAGAAGTATCTATTTTTTAACCACGATGATAATGTTTCTGTATAGAGGTCTAAAGTTAGGTGAGGTGGAGCCCATGCGTAGCCTCTGTTTCCGATGGTCATGTTTGTTACAAAATCAACATTCAATAAGGAAATCTAGAGTAAGCTGTGACAGCAAAGTCCATAGTGGCTTACATAGGTTGAGAACATGGCCAAATATTGCAATGAATCAGTGTTTTCAGTATTCAAAAAGGTATTGCCTGGCTTCTGGAGCCATCTTCACTTATATGAATGCAGGTTTTGATACTTAGGGCAAATAAGTGTTAACATTTCCAGTAAGATTGTTTTAAGTTTTTGCCTGTTCTTTGAACAGGACTGAACTTTGGATAGAAAGTTTTAGAAACATGGAGATGCTTAGTTTCCTGTGTTCCCTGCATTAGACTGACTGTGTATGTATAACAGACTTGCACCTGTGTGGCTGGCACTTCTCTAGGATTTCTGGACATGCAACCATCACTAGGTCATTGCTTGAAGCAGTAGGATGGCAGGGTATTGCTGTGTAACTCTGAAAGCAAAGACTGAGAAGTAGCCCAAATATTCAGTCTGTTTCTCATTTGAGTCATAGCCTCTGAGGTTCCAACATTAGCTATGTTGCTTTAATCTGTCCTGGGGAACTATGCAGATGTTTCGCAGGACTGATTCCTAGTATTCTTTTATAGTATTTGATTATTTCGTGCCACAGTGATTCAGTTATGGAGGAAGCTTAGCAATACTCATTGGCACCCTTATCCCTTTTCTGTGTTTACTAGAATGAAGTCATTGACATATGGGAACATATATATGATGGTATCAGGCAAGCTAGACTGAAAGCAACAGACAGATGTCCAATGAGTTAAATATGCAGATCTTTAATGTAAATGTAATTGTAAATGATGAAGCAATTTGATTAATGAACAGATGAAAAGTGACCTTATTAAAAATAACTGGAATCTGATCTCATTCCTTCTGGGAGAGTTTTTGTGAATCACATTATTATCACAAAGACAGCATGTTTCTGTTTTAGTGTAATTCCAGATAATTAGCACATTCTTTGCTATTATCACACTATGCATGATTGTATTTTTCTATGCCTAAGTGGAACTTTGGCAGGTACTTTCTGAAGATTTGTCATTCACATTCACTTTTATTTGGATGTAGCACTAGGTAGATCCCAGTAACAGGAGTTTTGATTCATAGTCAGTGAATTTAAAATACCAACAATTGAAGTGAAGGTGTCTGATCAAAGTAACAAAACCAAAATTCTACCTTTCTTTTGTACATATATTTTCATCACTGGGAACTGCATGGAGATATACAAGGCTTGATTTTGAACCACTGAAGATTGTAGGATTTTGTCACTGGCTGAGGCACAGCTGAGTTGATCAGATTTAATACGAAATAAATTCAATTACAGCAGAAGAGATTAATTTCTGTCTAGCAGACAGCCTAGTCTGAGCTATTTTCTCAACTTCCTCTACAACCAGTGGAAACAAGTAAACCAATGTCATGGTTAGTGGCCCACTTTATGCTAGCATGCCTCTGGGCTGCTGCTAAAGGTGTCCCCCCATGTCCCATTTGTTCCATTGCTCTTTCTGTGTCTCGTTAGCAGGTGCTGGAATGAACAGGGTCAGGGTCCAGCACAGTACCTGTCTTCATGGAGGAATGGAGGAGCAGGGGGAATGTGGAAAGATCCCTTTTGGTGGCAGTTCAGGTTTCTGTTTCTTTAACAATGCCTGAAACGAACTGTACTGCCTGTAGCAGGAGCCTGGACAAATAATTTCTTCAGTTAACTATGAAAATATAGTTAAAACGAATCCTGGTCCCGGCGTACTAAAGACTTATAATCAAGAAAAATGAAAGTTTCTACAAAATTTTCTACAAAAATGAATGTATCTGCATGACAGGCGGTGTGATAGTGTGGTGTGATAAGTCTCTGTTGCATTTCATTCCTTACTACTACTTAATAAAATATGAAATAAGAACAAATGAAACAAGTTACAGATAAGCATCCACTTGTGAATATTGATATAATTGCTTATTTTCACAGAAACACAGAATGGCTGAGACTGGAAGTGACTTTTGGAGGTCATCCGGTCCAAGCCCCTGCTTGAGCAGGGCCACCTAGAGCCAATTGCTCAGGACTGAGTTCAGTTGGGTTTTGAATATATCTGAAGATGAAGGCTTCACGACCTCCCTGGGCAAGCTATGCCAGTGCTTGGTCACCCTCACAGTAAGAGAAGTATCTCCTGCTGAAACACTGTCACTGAGCACCACTGAAGGACCTGGCTCCATCCTCTTTAAACACTTCCTTCAGGTGTTTATATACATGGAAGAGATTCCCCAGAGCCCTCTTTTCTGAAGCCTGAACAGTCCCAGCTCTCTCAGTCTCTTTTCAAAGGAAAGATGCTCGAATCCCTTCATCATCTCCATGGCCCTTTGTTGGAATCTCTCCAGTATATCCCTGCCTCTGTTGTATTGAGGAGCCCAGAACAGGAGAAAGCACTCCAGATGTGGCCTTACCAGTGTTAAATAAAGAGGAAGGATCACCTCGATAGACATCGATAAGAACAGGAGCTTTAATTTATGAGTTTTTCGAGTTTGCTTTCATCGTGTGAGCAAAGCCTGTATATACACTGTGATCTGCTTCTTCTGACAATCTACCAGTATGTGTGTCTCTTTGAAGGATTTATGTTTACTGTCTCACAGAAAATATTATTTTCGTCTAAATTTAAGGGACATTTGCAGCAAGTAATTGTTCTCAAATTATGACTAATTCCAGGTTAAATAAATTGTAAGTAAGGAATGTTTGTGGCTCATAGATATAATGTTTTTACTTTACTGTGACAAAAAAGCGTGAAGGATACTACAAAATATTTATTTGGGGGAATGGTGAGGTTTGATGACTTCCTAGACCTTTCCACAACAATGTATTTACTTTCTTGCATGATTTCTTTTGCATTCTATGACCTTGAAAGTATTCCCAGAATATGTCTGCATTCTTAAATTACTTGTATGCCTAGGTAAACTGTAGGGGAAAAAGAAAGGAAGCATGATCAGCTCCCATCATTTCAATTGTTCTTTTTACAGCTAAAAAACTTGTGGCTGTAAGACATCAGTCTGACTGCATGACTAATTCAGGCAATAGAGAAGAGGGTGACGTGGAGGAGGAAGGTGGGAGTAAACTACTTACATGAGAATTGGTCATTGTATGTGCGATGTCAGAATCAATCCAGATGCCAATTCTTATGAACTGAAAACCACATTTTCCAGTAAAACATGAAGCTCTGACTAAGTAGTTTAATTCCTAATTATGAAGTTATTGCCAGTCTCATTCTGTATTACATAAACTACTTTGGTGTCTAGCCAGACAGTAACAGTGAATCCAAAAGCAGTTAACCTCTTACTAAGGCATCTGGGCTACTGCTCTGCTTTAGATATTTAAAACACCATTAATACAGTCTACTGTAAATCCTTAGAAAATATGCAGAGAGAATCTGTAATAGTAAAACTTGTATTTGTCACTTAAATCTTTGATTTTTTTTTTACTAACTCATGTAGGTATGTTTTTAACAACATTTTATTGTGTGAATAAATGAAATAAGGGGAAACATAGAACCTGTTTGGGTGCTGAAATTTGAGTGAGTCCTGAAAGGATAGTCCTGTTTCAGCTTCCTTGGAAATAAAGGCATGTACGTCCCTGTGTGTGGGTTTAAGTATCTTGTCTTGATGTCAAAGCAGGTCAGAAGAAGAAGCTTTGATGTCCTGTCCCACACTTCAGGCATAGACATTGAAATGAACAGAAGCTTTCATTTATGCACTTCCTTTTTCAGTTTGCTTTCTTCATGTGAGCAAAGGCTGTATATGCTTTTATAAAAAAAAAGCAGACCATGATCTGATTTTTCTGACAGTCAACCAATATGTGTGTCTGTTTGAAGATTTATATTTATTCTGTCAATAGAGAACAAAATATTAGTTTCATACAAATTTAAGAGACATTTTTAGCAAGTAATTTGTCTCATTTAACCCTGCTATCATCTGTGTACTTCTATGTAAAGTTTTAGCTATATTTTAAAGGACCTATTTCCCTGTTTTTCCTCATAGCCATATACATTGTGTGTGTTCGTGTGATGGAAAGCCTGTATTGCAGTATTTGCCTCATACCACTAGGACAGCTATTTCCAGCTTGACATACTCTATCTCATTTACACCTAAAATACCTTCTGAGTACTTTTTTACTAGTTTATCTCTTCCGTACCCAGGGAAGATACAATACATAAATTCTGTCAGTGGCCATTTTTGAACAAAAAAATCTCCAAAATCAAATTCAGGCAAGCTTTCTCTTATGTCAAATACCCAGGATCTGTACGTTCTCCAAGCCTAACTGGAAAAGTAGTCTGTAGCTTCTTCAGTTATACTGGGTTCAGAATTGAGGCAAGAATTTATGGAGAAAAAGTTCTCAGTTTCCTCAAGCACAAAGAAGTCCTAAAGGAGAAGCAGGGTAAAAAGCAGACAAGCAATAAAAATAAAATCAAAATGCTAAAGATATTTGCAGACCTGATGTCTGTCTACAGCTGTTGGTTTACAATGATAGTGAGTGCTGCCAGGGAAAAATATGAAAGAAGTTCACTGTTTGCATGTGAATCTTTAAAGGCCACGTGTTAAGTAAATGTGCTGCTCGTAATTTATCACATTTTCTGTGTAGACATCCAAGATAATGTGAATGGGGAATATTATCATGTGATTTTTCCCTCTGGGTTTTTTTACCCCACAACAATGGGTTTTTTTACCCCACAACAATGGGTTTTTTTGTGCTTCTGTGCTGCTAAGAATAATAACGGAAACATGCTGTTAAAAAGACAGGCCCACTCCTGCTCCTTACCTCTTCATGATGTACTGTGGGGTATGGAGCTTTGGCTGCTGCGATATTGGCATTTGAAAGCAGTCCTTTCTTCCTTGCTTAGAATATGTGATAAACTCTACATATTTAGACTGGTTCTTGAGGGACTTAGAATATTTAGGTCCTGTTTTGCATTTGATACAGTCTATCTGGATTATAGGTGGGTTACCAGGAAAGAAAGACAATTCTCCTGGTCTTACACTGGCTTTTTATGCTTTTGCGGAGCTATTCACTTGGAAAGGGTTCCATATCAGGAGGAAGGGTTTTGAATTTATGATGGTTTAGCTACTCCAGCAAGAGATTTTCTTTTATCATTGTATAAAAACTCCTTCAAAAGTTCTTCTATTAGTAAGGTTCTCCTGCTAAAAGGTTAAAAATCGGCAAAACTGGGAATTGTCTAAAAAACTCTATGGAAATCTACTTAGTTGTGTAAGTTCTAGCCAACTGACAACCTTTATAACATCCCTTCTTTTTCAGTAGATTTACAGAGTAGCTGCTAAATGCCTTTTACATGTCCATGTAACGTTTCTTTCTATATTACCCCATCATCAATTTGTCTCATGAAATTGTTTCCATTTTTGGTCCCTAAAATCAGTATAAATTTTCCTAACAATAAGCAGTGGAGAGATATCCATGCTAATCTATCAGGTTTCTTAGAAGGTTTCAACAGTATTGACAATAAGATATCTTGCCAGAGTAGTGTACTAATACAATTCTTTGAGGGATGTATCTTCTGAGTAGCGAAAGAGGCCTGCATCTTCAACAATTGTTCTTGCACATGTGGTGTTATCTTTTCTCTTTCAACATTTGCAGGCCTGTCACAAAGCAGTGGTTGCTGGGCTGCTCTGCAAGGAAAAGTGAGCTTGGAGTCAAAGGCAGAGACCCTTGGAAAAAAGTCCCATCCCATGGTACACAAACAGAGAAGCAGAGAAGGTCTTGAGGGGCAACCAGGGCAGCCAATGTCCCTCATTGCAAGACAAGGTTGTGGTGATGGACTTGGTCTGAAGTCAAGCTGGGAAGTCAAGTCAGCAGGTGAGCATAGGACAAGGCTGGGCACAGACATCCCTACAATGCAGCTCAGACAAGAACCATGGGCCAGGATTGAACCCCAAAGCAGGTCCTGAGCAGGAGAGGAGGCCCTCAATGAGGGACCTCCTGGATCTTTCTCATACAGCTCTTTCCAAGGAGCTGTACCCAAGGTTATAGCCATGCCATGCCAGAGCTGGTTTTGAGCACCCACAGCCAAAGCTGGAGGAGGGAAAAGGCTGCAAAACCTGTTGGTTGAAGCTGAGGAAAAACAATTCTGGAATGAATGGGAAGCCAAGACCACTGATAGAATCACAGTGACTCTTTTTATGTGTCTGAAGATATATAGCCTCTGTTGGTCAATTTAGTCTGTAATTTAGAAATAGCCATGGTTTCTTCTGTCATGTTAAGGTAGGTCATCCTATGAACTATAACAGATAAAAGTACAGAGAATGAAGATATGAAATTGCATCCATGCAAAGATAGAAGACTAGAACTCTTCATATCAAAAAAGGTAGAACTAGGAGAGTTTGATAGCAATCCATGGACTGACTGTTAAAGAGAAGGTGAATAAAGAATGATTATTATGAACTTGTCACATGTAATTTCATTAGTAGGTTGTTTTTTTTTAAAGAGATAGCTGAAGATAAGATAAACAGAAGGAGGTACTTTTTACATAATGAACAGCTAAAGCATGAAACTTTTGTGGCAGCAGAAGCCTAAGTCAGAAATAGTCAAAAGTAGTTCAACTACTTTGTGTAGGATAAATCCAGAGGTGACAAGTAAACTTCATAATCTGGATGTGACTTTCGGTTCAAGGATGCCCTAAATCATCAACGATAGTGAGCATCCTAGGTCTGCAGCACCGGTGGAGATAGAGGGCAGTGAAGTATAGTGATAGTATAGTCGCAAGGGATACTGGTGTGCTAGGAATCAAGACAGTGCCTGGAAATGGTCAGGTGGGAATTGGGCCTTCTCCTCCCAAAAAAACAGGTGACGGGATCAGTAGCCCAATGAAGTGCATCTACACCAATGCACGCAGCATGGGCAACAAGAGAAGCTGGAAACTATTGTGCAACAGGAAAACTATGATATAGTTGCTATCATGGAGACATGGTGGGATGACACACACAACTGGAGTGCTGCGTTGGATGGCTACAACCTCTTCAGGAGGGATAGGCCAGGAAGGAGAGGAGGGGGAGTGGCCCTCTATGTTAGGGAGGTTTTTGATTGTCTGGAGCTTGACAGTGGTGATGAAAGGATAGAATGTTTAAGGATTAAAATCAGGGGAAGGCCAACAAAGCAGACATCATAGTGGGAGTCTGCTATAGGCCTAGAGAACAAGTCTTATGAGGAGCGAGTGAGGGAACTGGGGTTATTTAGTCTGGAGAGGAAGAGGCTGAGGGGAGACCTTATCGCTCTCTACAACTACCTGAAAGGAGCTTGTAGCAAGGTGGGGGTTGGACTCTTTCCCATGTAACACGTGACAGGATGAGAGGAAATAGCCTCAAGTTGTGCCAGGGGAGGTTTAGGTTGGATATTAGGAAAAGTTTACAGAGAGGGTTGTAAAGGGTTGGAACAGGTTGCCCAGGGAGATGGTGGAGTCCCCATCCCTGCAAGTGTTTAAAAGACGTGTAGATGTGGTGCTGAGGGACATGGTTTAGGGACCCTGGCAGTGCAAGGTGTACGGTTGGACTCGATTGTAAAGATCTCTTCCAACCAGATGATTCTGTGATTTTGTGATTAACTGTCAGCAGCTGGAAAGACGTGCCAGGGAAAAGAATCTCTCTGCATCAGACATATTTGTTACATAGTGTAATACCGTTAAGGTATTTGAATGTTAAGATTGTTAATCATGCCTTCATAATATTTCATTTTCACTGCAGTAATGTAGCTTAGCTGGGCATGAGTCTTTTAGCTCTTTGCATGTTTGAAATCGCGCAGTTTACTACTGCATGTCTTCTCAGTTATACAGAGGCCAACATCAAACTTGTCCTTCAGACAAACTCTGGCTTCCTATGGTGCTTTTCATCAGTTTGAAGAGCTCACCAAAATGCTCAGTGACTCAGGCCAGGGATATCTAAAAGCTGCCCTAAATCTCTAGGCTGATGATTATCTTCCCTGCACAATACAATACTCGTGAAGTTTTCCTGGCAAAGTCTGAGGATTTGGAAAGATGTCATTGAGGAACTAAGGATCATTACGAATCTCAGTATATATATTTTTTTCTTTCAAACTGTCTTTTTCTAAGATAAATGCATGTGACTATGTATTTGAAAGAATAACCTTATCATCATCATGGCTTGGCTTCGCGGACGAAGATTTGGGAAGGGCTTTGCCCACGCTTATGGCAAGCGCGTTGATGGCTGAAAAGGCCAATGCGGGATAGGCAAGACCGGTTGCAAAGAGCACACCGGAGGGTCTCCTTGGGTGGTATAGTCGAGGCACGGTTCTTTCTGCGCTGTCTTTTCTCCTCGAGCTTGATTCTACGCGTGCTCTCAAAGGAGACAGCAGCGTTATGTATGGTGTGTCTCCAAATCTCCCGATTGGAGGCCAGGGTGGACCACTGATGGTGGTCAATATGGCCTAGGCTGAGGTGTTGTTTCAGGGAGTCCTTATATCTCCTCTTTGGAGCTCTTCTCTTGCGGCAGCCGGTGGCAAGTTCAGCATAGAACACGATCTTAGGGAGGCGGTGATCCGCCATCCTGGAGACGTGCCCTGCCCAACGCAGCTGCGTTTTCAGCAACATGGCCTCAATACTGGTGACGTCTGCCTGTTCAAGGACAGCAACGTTAGTCACGTAGTCAGTCTAGTGGATGTTTAGGATTGTGCGGAGGCAGCGCTGATGGAAGCGTTCGAGGAGTCGCAGATGGTGGCGGTAGATGACCCATGATTCAGACCCGTACAGAAGAGTAGACAGTACCATGGCTCTGTAGACACTGATCTTTGTACTTTTCTTCAGGTGTTTATTGCACCAGACTCTTTTATGGAGTTTTCCGAAAGCTCTGTTTGCCTTTGCTATTCTGTTGTCTATCTCTTTGTCGATCGTGGCATCTGAGGAGATGATGCTACCCAGATAGCTGAACTGCTGGACTGGCTGAAGCTCTAACTCGCCAATGGTGATGTGGGGATGATGGTAATCATCTTGTGGTGCTGGTTGGTAGAGAACTACTGTCTTCTTCAAGCTGACTTCCAGCCCAAAAAGCTCAGCCGTCTCCGCAAAGCAGGATGTTAAGCGCTGCAGAGCTGCTTCTGTGTGGGCAACAAGGGCGGCATCGTCAGCAAAAAGCAGCTCGCGGACAAGGTGATTCAGGGTCTTGGTGTGGGCCTTCAGTCGCCTTAGGTGAAAAGGCTCCCATCGGTACGATATCGGATATAAATGCCGTCTTGTTCGTCGAGGTCTGCCGTGGCCCTTTGGAGCATCATGCTGAAGAAAACTGTGAATAAAGTTGGTGCGAGAACGCAACCTTGTTTCACACCATTGGCTATTGGGAAGGGCTCAGAGAGTGCATCGCCATATCTGACTTGGCCGCGCTGCCCCTCGTGTAACAGGATTATCATTTTGAGGAACTTGGGGGACATCCTAATCGTTCCAAGATCTGCCACAGACCTTTTCTGCTCACAGTGTCAAAGGCTTTGGTGAGATCAACGAAAGTTACATAGAGACCCTTGTTCTGTTCCCTACACTTCTCTTGCAGTTGTCTGAGAACGAATACCATGTCTGTGGTACTTCTGTTGGCTCTGAAACCACACTGACTTTCAGGTAGAAGTTCTTCTGCGATAGCGGGTACCAATCTGTTCAATAGTATTCTTGCGAGAATTTTTCCAGCAATGGAGAGCAGAGTTATGCCTCGGTAGTTTGAGCAGTCTGACTTTACTCCTTTTTTCTTGTACAGGGTGATGATGATTGCATCACGGAGATCTGGTGGTAGTTCGCTTTGTTCCCAACAGCGCACAACTAGCTCGTGAAGTTTAGCATGGAGCGTTTGGCCTCCATGTTTCCAGATTTCAGGCGGGATTCCGTCGACCCCAGCTGCCTTGCCAGTTTTCATCTGCTGTATGGCCTTAAGGGTCTCTATATCCAATTCATTTTTCACCGTTTGTTTTGGGATGAGCTGGATTCCTGAGTCTTGGACTACACGGTTGGCACTGAAGAGAGTTTGAAAGTGTTCAGACCATCGATTCAGGATGGAGGTTTTATCTGTGAGAAGCGTTTGGCCATCTGCGCTGAGTAGGGGGCTTTGAACTTGGTGTGTGGGTCCGTACGCTGCTTTCAGAGCCTCATAGAATCCTCTGTGGTCACCCAAATCTGCGCATAGTTGAGTCTTTTTTGCTAGGTTGAGCCACCACTTGTTCTGGATGTCTCGAAGTCTCTGTTGGAGTTTACTGCATGCAAGACGAAAGGCTGCTTTTCTTACATGGCAAGATGGTTGAGCGAGGTGTGCTTGGTGAGCAGATCTCTTCTTTGCCAGCAATTCCTGGATCTCTGGATTGTTTTCATCAAACCAGTCTTTGTTCTTCTTTGTGGAGAACCCTAAGAATTCTTCGGAGGACTGCAGGATGCTATTTTTAATATGTTGCCAAAGCGCTTCAGGAGAAGAGTCTATGGGACAGTCTTCAAGCCTAGTTTGAAGGTTTGCCTGGAAGCTGTCTCTCAGTGCAGCTGTTTGAAGATTGTTAACTTGGAGCCTCCTCCTCAGAATGCCGCCCCTCTTAGGTTTGGGCTTAAAATGGAGGTTAAGTTTGCAGCGCACAAGGCGGTGGTCTGTTTGACATTCTGCACTAGGCATCACTCGGGTGTGACAGACATCGCGAACATTTCTCTGGCGCACTAAGATATAGTCAATGAGGTGCCAGTGTTTAGATCGAGGATGCATCCAGGTTGTCTTCAGGCTGTCTTTCTGCTGGAAGAGAGTGTTGGTGATGGTAAGCTGCTGCTCAGCACAAAACTCTAGCAAGAGGCGACCGTTGTCATTGCAGTTTCCAACTCCATGCTTGCCTAGTACTCCTTTCCAGGCTTCAGAGTTCTTACCTACTCGGGCGTTGAAGTCACCAAGGATTATGATCTTATCATCCGCAGGAACCTTTTGAGTAAGGCGGCGCAGATCGGTGTAGAATTTGTCTTTTTCTGTAGGGTCAGCTTGGAGAGTTGGGGCATATACGCTGAAGAGAACAACATGTTGCTTGTCGTGTAGCGGGAGGCGTAAGGAGATAATGCGATCGGAATGACCTGTTGGCAAATTTTCAAGTTTAGAGGCGATGGAGTTTTTAATCATGAAGCCAACTCCGGAATGATGACTTTCGGTTTTGGGTTTGCCTGACCAATACAGTGTGTAGCCGGCACCATGTTCTTTAAGGCTGCCTTCCTCATGAAGGCGAACTTCACTGAGAGCAGCAATGTCGATGTTGAGTCGTGACAGTTCGTGAGCAATTATAGCAGAACGGCGTTCAGGACGCCCACTGTCTGCTGTATCGAGCATGGTTCTGATGTTCCAACATGCGAGTGTCAATCTGGACACACCTTTGGAGGCAGGTGTATGCCTTTGTCTCTTTGTCTTTGGTTGACCGCAGAAGAAGATGCCTGTTGGCCGCGGCTAGCCAACCGGATTGGAAGGGAGATGAGCTTTGGTTAGGCCACCTTTTCTAGGCCCCTCTCCATGTGGAGCAAGCAGTGCTCTCCTTGAAAAAGGCTGCTTGGTCATTCAGGATGCTGCCGAACGAGACTGTCATCTCCCGGGTCAGTCTCAAGCGACCATGTCCTGAACCGCCTGCATGCAGGGTTGGGTCTGCGGCTTCCAGTGACATCTTTCCACCTGCCGTTTCGTCCCTTGCCTGTCGCTACAGGGCTTTGCAAACGTGAGTACACCCTTCAAGCCTGCGCGGTGGATTTTTAGGTGAGGCGCAGCGTGCGCGAGACTGGCCCCACCCTTTACACCTGAGGTTCATCTGCCAGGGCCTAGCGAGCTTGGACGGTGACAGCAAAGTCCTCAGGTCGTAGGTTTGGTTAGAGTATCCTTCTCTTAGATGGATGGCCTTACAGGGCTAAACGAGCTCCATCTGCCCGGGTTTGGAGTTAGAGTTGTCCTTCTCCTAGGATGGTTGCCCGAAGGCTAGTGAGCCCATCCTGCCTGTGGACACACTTTGTCTGACCCTTCAGTTGAGACCTGTCAGGCTTGGGAGACCCTACCGGAGGCATATGCACCACCAGCATAGCTCTCAACTTCGCAAGGGCACGCAAGCTCTTTCCCCACGGCAAGGGGGTGCCCATGAAAGAGAAAGAATAACCTTATACACTGTAAATAAACAACCCCCTCACAAATTCAAACATCAAACCAAATAAACCTGAATTGCAACAGCACAAAGCTGTCCTGTTTCTGGCCCTTTGCTCTTTCCTGCTCCTGGAGAACTGATGAGGAAAATATGCAACAGTGCATGGTCTTATGCTCCCCTTTCTGTACCAAATGAAAGTAGCTCAGTTTGTACTGCAATAATCACATAGGAGAATAAATATAGAACAGGAGAGATGCCACAGTTTATGCCAAAACAAGTCATATTACACCATGTACAATCAGTGAAATAGAGTGATAGCTTTTTTTCTTTCCTTCCCTTCTAAGCAAGAGTAAGATTTGGAAGTCCACTGTAGACCCCAAATGGAAATGCAGTAGTTCTTTGTGCCATTTAAGTCCTTTTTTTAAATGGTAACTCATGAGCTGTCTTTGCATTCTTACAATGATGTTCAAGAGTATATATCTCATGATTTTGTATTGTGAAGTACATTTTACTCTTTGAATTCTATTTGTAAAAAAATGGTCTTCATATTATCCGGCCAGATAGTCAAGTAAAATGACTTGACATGATGTCTAATAACTCTGCTCTGAGGATATAAGTAAATAGTCCACTGCTGTAGCATGAAAAGAAAAGCATCAATCTGCATCATATCAGCTTCCTCTGAGGTTATCAGATTTAACTCCTTCTAGCACTAAACCCTGATGTCTCTTGGAGGAGGACTGGAGCCTGCAGAAACTTATGGTATAGTTACAGAACTCCGAAGTTGCTTCTTCCCTCATGATTTCTAGCCATGCTATATGAACCTGAATTAATGCAGCCTGGCTAACAGCTGTACAATTGTTTGCATTTGTGATAAGAAAAAAATACATACATTCAGTCTGCAGTCAATGTCCTTGGCCCAGTAAACATGAACCATGTGATGATATTTTCCCATAGCTTTCACAGAGGATAGTCACATTTTCAGAACAGTAAATTGTCAGTTGAAGCTCATTATATGCCTTCTACTGCCTCATGGACAGTTTGCAAAAGGAAGGATTTATACTGGAGCACAATCTGTACCTTCTTTTCTTCACTGCCATCTCTCAAATGAAGTCCTTTAATTGTTACTTAGAATTTTGTCAATACATTCCTGTGATGGAGATCTCACCTCAAACAGGGAACGAAATTCTAAATTAATTAAAATTGCTCAAAACAGATGTCAGTCTACCACAGGTGTAAGGTGTTTTTTTCCCCTGTTTGAAGCTCCTCCAGCTCTCATGCTGCTGTGTTGGCAACTTACACTCTCCTAACAGCTGTGTACCATCATTGTGTTGTGTCTCTCCTGCTCCTCCTACACTAGAAAGAAGGAAAAGTTCTGTGGAGTGGGTGAAAAATGTTTACTTGTCTCTACCTCCAGCCTATGGTCACAGTCATAATGTTAGACCCAGTCTGGGGAAACAAACATATAACAAACATAAGTGTGGCCTGATGTGGTGCTATGACGTGTGGGCTTTCACATCACGTCACGTCTTGTCAAGTCATGTCACATCAGCACATCACATCGCATCACACCTTATCTCTTTACTTCTGGATGGGACTAATGAAATAAGGTAGATGATTTAGGGGTCCAGATGCTTAGTTATGAATCTGCTGATCCTGGTGGGCCAATTTTGAATTGGATCTGATACTAAGCATTCTTGCCATGAGGTATTTGGACTTGGATTTGACCCTATGCTTTATATTGATACTTATGTCACATCCCATTGATACTGTTTGCTTCTTCCTGGCTTAATTTTTTCTCATCTTTAGCAATCAGTAAAAATTTCAAGGTTGCTTGTCAATAAGATGTAATTTTGAAATGCTTTTACCTGGAGAATTCTGCTGTTTACTTCTCTGTATGTATTTCAGGTAAAAACCATTTCTAATACAAATTGTCATTAATAGGATAAGATGAAACAAACTATGTATTTTATAAGTTTTTTCAATGTCTATTGTATGTTGAAAAAATCTGAGACATGGTTAATTAAACTCAAAATAAACAGCACCCTGCTCTAAATATCTGCGGTATAAACTCAAGTTGGGATTCAGTCACTTAAAATCTTGGTTAAATGTATATATGTGTTGCTAAGGCTTTACATACTCCCAAAACATAAATAATCGACAGCAATGACTGAACCGAAGCCCTCATGCTCTGACAGTATGAAAGAAGAAGAGCAGCTGCCTGGCTCAGGCAGAAGCATAATGTTAAATGCCTGTAACCTCACTGCACACTTTGTGTATGGCCCCCCATGCTCTGATTAGTAGCATTTGATTGATCTGATCTAGTGCAGATCATTGACAGCTAAGACAATGTTTGATCTCTTACTTCAATGGAGTAGCAGAAAGCACCTTGATTTGTGAATTTAGCCTATTTATGCCCACAGTCTGAAAAACGATAAGGTTGTCTTGTTGCAGAATTTAGCTTTTAGTCCATCCTAGATTGCGTACTTTAAACATATCTTACCACATTTAAGCCAGACTTTGATGCTTAGTTATTTTGACTGGACGTGAGTACATGTGATGCTGGCTGCTTTGGTTTTTTTGTGCGTAGAGCTGATATAAAGAACTGATGTGCCTTAACTTTGCTGGTCTATAGAGCCACTGAGAGATCAATAGGTATTTATGGACTTAATGAATGAAAAATAAGAACGTGTGTGTTGCACATTATGTGCACATTAGTTACAGTGAAGTATGGGAGAAAAATTTTGCTGATGAGTTTGAGGTACATTGTTAGAGGAATCAAGAATAAGTTGTGGAAGTCAACTCAAGCTAGAGGAGATAATCTACTTCAGATATGCTTTCTGCACTAACTGTCCATTTTGCAAAAATTTTAGCTAGTCTTCAAAAAAAAAAAAAAAAAGGGGGGGTGGCCATTTCACCTCCCTCCATTTATGATATGACTCTGAGAGGACTTAGTTGGGGTTTCTAGTAGCATGTCAGAGGCATTATGTATGCTGCCTGGCCTTCAGCTGCCTTTTCTGAGCACAGGGTTCATCCATATCTTCTTGTCATACCTGCCAGCTCTGTGTCTTCAATACTGTAGTAATTTAATATGACAGTAGATACTGGTGTTCAGACAACTGAATCAGCTTGGCTTGTTTTCTTCTGGCATCTCATGAATTTGATTTTCGTAACCTTGACCTTATCCACATGAACTGTCCCCAGAGTCCTGGCCTCTCAGTCATGCATCTTCAGCAGCTGGTGGAGGCGCATGGTGGCTGTGGCTTTCCTCTGCAAGAAAAACAGGGCATGTGGGAGGATGAGGAGTGTAGATGGGGGGCACACCACCCGGGTGAGAAGCTAGGATATGGACATCTGGGCCTAAGAACTGGGATATGTACCTGTCTTGGGGACTGGGCATGGTCTAGACTATGTCTAGACATGATCTAACAAAAAGTACTAGGCTTTTGGCTAGGGGAAGCTTAAAATCTGCCCAGGTGGAGCAGGAGGAATGCTGAATCAATAGCCCTCATCCAGCTGCCTCAGGATAAATTAACAATGGAAAGTTCTCAAGAATGGTAGTTTCACAGCTCTGCTGGTGGTCTGGCAGTCTTACCACTGCTGGGGGTAGGTAGCTTTGAACTGGATTTGTGGACTTGAAGTCTCATTATTTGTCATCTAATATATATTGCTGAATTTGGTAAGAACACTACAGTTCTGACAATTTTATAGTAAAAAATTGTTTTATACTCCTAGCAAAAGAACATGTTCTTGTATATATAAGATCTTTTCTATTCACAAACACAGTTTTCAAAACAAAACCAACTGTTCCTCCTCATACCCCCCCCCCCACCAATTCTAGGTTACAGTCAAGTTTCAGATGACGCTACTCAATTTCTTTGTGAACAAAGGCTATGGCCAAAAAAGAGACAACGGCCTTATGATCGAACAATGCACACTTCATATTAGAGAGTGATGACTCTTAAGTTAGCAGCATTGGTACATAGGTCTGGGTGTGCTGTAGGAAACTTACTGACAGTAAATCTTCTGGGAATCACTCCTCTGAAAGTGTATACCTCTTTAATCAATTAAACTTTCAAGCGGAAGATCTAACTGAAAGAAGCCAGTTGATTGCAAGTGCTCTTACTAGTAAGTTACTCTGCAGAAGGTGAGAGATGTGGCCACCAAGTCCTTAGACCTTCAGGTGGAAGATAGTAGGCTGGATCCAAAATGGAGCTAGGTATCAGTTTCTGTGAATATAGAAGAAGGAAGCAGAATCTTCCCCCAGAGGTCTCCAGGAGCTGTTGTTTCTCTGCCTTGATGTTCCAGCATATTTGAGTATTAATTTTAGGAGATCTGACTCATTTCCCAGAGGATACCACTGAACATCAAGTGAACTGAATGTGTACTATACCCAAGATTAAAGACGCTTTTAAAAGAAACTTGTTTCAAAAAGCTGTCTTTAACGGGATCATGCAGGCCAGAATTAGTAGATTTACACAATTCTCCCAGTTTCATCTAGACTAAGAAATTCCCCATGTTCAGCTTAGGTTATCTCTTCACACTTGCAAAGGCACGTTGAACCCATTTTAGAGCCTGGTACCTAATGCAGAGACATTGATTTTAAACTAATGGTAGGCTAATCTATCTTTCTTTACCTGTTTTCTTTTATTTTATTGGTTATCATTTTTGCACAGGCTATTTTCAGATCACTGCAGATTTTGCAAGACAGGATTTAATTGGTAGAAATAACAAAGAAATAGTTCCTTTAAAAATTTTCAATCAAAAAACCATTTTCTTTCTTGTGGTGTCTGAACTTCTTTAGATATATTCTCAGAGACATCACTTGCTGTCTCACTGCTTCACATTTATCAGGTACAAACCACCTAGATAATGTCAGCTATTTAACTGAACACAGCCAAGGTTTGGTAGCGGGCGATAGACCTGGGTTTTTATCTTTATCAATGATTTGTGAGTATAGTTCAATTTGTGAATTAACTGACGGTGAATCTCTTCATCTTTCCAATTCATTCTGGACTGTTGAATATAAAGAAGCTAAATATTCAGCTTACAAAGCACCCCAAACAACTATACTCCAGGAGTATATTACGGTTTTACTTGTATATTTTATCATAGTCAAAGACTTCTGGCAGTGCAATAGGTGCCATTTACTTAATTTCCTGTTATTACCACTGCTTTCTGAACTAGATGGTGTTTTTCATCCATGCAGGCTGTGGGAGCATCCATGTAAATGCTACTGAATTTCAGTTGCTTTTGGTTTGATTATGGTGAAGGTGTTTTTTTTTCTTTTCCTTTTTTTCCTTTTTTCCTTTTTTTTCCTTTCTTCTTTTTTTTTTCCTTTTTTCCCTTTTTTTCCCTTTTTCCCTTTTTTCCCTTTTTCTTTTTTTTCCCCTTTTTTCCTTTTTTCTTTTTTCCTTTCCTTTTCCTTTGCCTCTTCCTTTCCCTTTCCCTCTTTCTTTCTTTTCCCCACTGTTCTTTGAAGAGGTGCAGTGTGTGCCCATTGGTTTTAATAGCACATAAAATTATTTGCTTTCCTAGGAGAAAGCTAGAATTCACACACTTTCTTCAGCAGTTTTCATGGCAGCACTCATTTTACATTTGTGTAGGGGAAACACAGCTTTCTCTCTGCCAATCCCAAGAGAGAATTTTGTGGTGCAAAATCCCCGGCCACTTTGTCCAGGCAGTAAGTGGAGAAGCCGCAAACCACCTCAGCTGTCAGCCTTTAACCAGCATTTGTTTAACCTACATGTTATTTACACACATGTTTATGGGCTGGACCTTTGGCTTTGCCCTTCCTAGCTGGGACTGGGGAGCAGAGGGTGCTGTGGCAGGGCCAGTGCAGGGCAAGGACTCTCTGCAAAGGCATAACTTGCTGTGTGAAGACTTCCTGCAGCAAGATGAGGGAAAAGGCTGCTTCTTGCTGCAGCACACAACTCCTCACGTGTGGGAACAGCCGGCGATCGATCATGGACAGAAATTTAAGGATCACCAGAAATACAAAATATAATCGCTTTGCCGTGGGACCCGTGAGCAGCTGCAGAAGACACGAGGAGAAAAAACATCATGCAAGAAGCCGTGGGATCAGTGAGCAGCTACAGAAGACACGGGAGAAAGAAAACAACGAGTTAAAAAATAGCAGGCAGAACAGCTGCAAAATAGCAGGCAAGCGCTGGGAAGTACAGGGAGTAGAGGCTGAACTGATAAGATAAAGGGAAGGTGCTTTTAGTGGAAATCACTGCTTAAGAGTGAGAAGGTATATAAGGCTTGGAATAGCACTAATAAAGGGTCTGCGTTATCACTTTCATAAAGTGCGTGCAGTCCGTTATTTTCGTTCTCCGACACTCACGAGCTTTGGAAAGGTTGAACATCAAAAGTATTAGAAAATCCAAGATCTGAGGTGTCAGTTGAATCTTGGAAGTCACTGAATAGTTTCTTTCTGGGATGTTTTGGTGAGTGGGAGAGAAGGGCTTTTGGCAAACTGCAAAATTTTTCTTTATGAAATCTCACCTGTTCTCACAGCATCTAATCCAAGACCCACTGAAAACAATTGGAAAATGTTACTACAGTTTTGTCAGGCTTCAGACTGGACCTTTTACCCTGAGCTGGGAATATCTAAACACACTGTCAGTAAGTGGGCTCAATACTGGCAGCACGTACAGGAGAGCTTGTGGAGGTGAAATCTAACCCCAGGTCTGGGTCCAAAAACCCTGTGCTACACAACTTTGGGCAAGGGGTAAAGCAAAGAATCCCCTTTGGGGTAGGGAGAGATAGTAACACTTTCCTATTCCAAAGAGGTCCTCTGAGGATGAACAAACACTGTGAGCATCACACTTAATGCTCCAGAGGGCTGAGGTAGAGGGAGCGGGAATCCATAAACCCATGGCCACAGGGAGATATACTGATGAATTAACCCTGTGGTGTGCAGACTTCATAACCAGATTTTTCCCTCTCACACTTTTCCAAATGCACTTAAGTTAATAAAACTCATATTTCCTGCACAGCTAATATTTCTAATCTCACTAGTTGCTTCTTGTAAACATTTAGGCTAGAGGCAGCTTTGTAAGACTGTCTGTAGTAAGTACAATAATCTCAGTTATTATGTAACATTAATTATAAACTTTTAAAAGAAATTCCTCTTATTTCTGATCAACACACTCTTAAATGCACTCTTGCCTGTATAGGTTTGGGTTTTGTTTGGTTGTTTTCATTTTTAAATGCTATAATAGTAATGGATGACATTGTCTGCTCTTAGTAATTACATGTTGAAATTGCAGGTGTGAAAAAACAATCTAACAAACGCAGCCCAAACACCAAAGTATTCAATTCAGTATCTTATGCATTTGTTTGCTATGACTGAATGTGTTGCTCTCCCTTGGCTACATTCCTTTGCAATGGACAAGTCAGCACAAGGTGGTGCTAAATAGCACACCATTAATCTTTTTCATATATACAGTCCTGAAGGGAACTTTTGGAAAAGGCAGTTAAAAGATTAATTTTTTTTTTTATTTGTTAATTTATTTATTTCTCTCTGTCATGACTGGGTGAGTTTTCCCAGTAAAGCCTGGCCATTATGGCCATCAAAGATGTCTCCTCTGAGAAGTGTGGACTCCCAGTCTTTGGAATAATGCAATAACTTCATGTTAGACTTTCCTTATAGGAAGTGTAGCCATTATCTACTTAATTGTAAGTTGATGGTGGTATTTTTCACCTGTGTTCCATAGCTCTTGGGTTTTATGAGTTGTTTCTGAGAAAATCTGTACAGCATGTGTGCTGTGGGCTTAAATTACAGGGTTCTGTAGTTTGTTTGGACAAATTGCTAAGGAGAGGTTGAAAATGCAAAATGGGTGCAGAAGACAATTATGTAGTTGGTGGGACTTGAATGGCCAACCAGGTTCAGGCTGGCAGCTGCAGGGACAGTGCACTGTGGGTATCTCTTCACCCAAAAGCTGTTCTTCCTGCTGCTGCTTTGCCCAGAGCAGGGAGAGATGCAGTGTCTGATTGGCTGCTGGCATCTTTGCTTCACCTGCCAACAGAAGTGCTAATTAGGTATTTTGTTTTCTTGGCTTCAGATCACCTCTCCTGTGAAAATACTCCTGAGATGCAAACTGTAAGGGATGGACATCTTTACAAGTTTTTTTTTCTTTAGGGGAAGTCAAAACTGGTCTCTCAAAAAACAAACTGTTTTTGCTAGTAAACACAAGGTAGATTGGTTGGAACCAGCTAGCCAGAATACTGTACTTGCTGACTTTGGGTCTCTCAATGAATCTCTCCTCACAGATATTTGTCAGCATTTTGATGTTGTATCTGCACCTGAGAGACTTTCTTTGGCATCTTCTGCCCTTTAAAAGCATATTTAATGGATCGAAAACATCTTTAGGGAAGGTCTTTAGAAAAACATTATTCCTTTTTGCAAAGCAGTGGAAGGTTGAAGTGGGTCCTATACATTTTCTATCATGTAAATCCCAGACTCAGAGAGAGCTTCCCAGGGGACCTAGGAGGAGAGGTTATTATTCTACATGGGCAGCTGAGCCATCTGTTCACTCTTGCTATGTGCACAATTTGATGGGCCCTTCTGCTTATCACAGTACTGATACATAGCACCAAGTTCAATGTGGCGTGAAAACTTTTGTGGAGTGATCTGAGTTGTTTGATTACGTATAGCATATCATATTGACTTGACATTAGGATTAGACTGGACATTAGGAAGCATTTCTTTACTGAGAGGGTGGTCAGACACTGGAACAGGCTTCCTAGAGTGGTGGTTGATGCCCCAAGCCTGACAGTGTTTAAGAAGCATTTGGACAATGTCCTTAATAACATGATTTAACTTCTGGTCAGGCAGTTGAACTAAATGATTGCTGTAGGTCCTTCCAACTGAAACATCCCATCCCATTCCATTCATTCCATTCCATTCCATTCCATTCCATTCCATTCCATTCCATTCCATTCCATTCCATTCCACTCCATTCCATTCCGTATAATGGTCAACTTTTTCCTCATAATTCATTTGGAGAGGAGTTGAACTAATGAGTGAGAGGAGATTTGCTCTATTTTCTATTAGATATATAGTTGATATGTACATTAATAAATACTAATATACTACTATTGCCAGAATTGCAGGGTTTGAAATCCAAGGTGAATATCTCTCTAGTTCTTATAACCTAATTTTCCATCAGTGACACCAGATCTCTGAAACACATTCGTAATCGTAATAACCCATTTTCTGTTGAAAACGAAGTGCAAATCAAGACTTGTTCTTCTGCACTCCATTGACACTCAATTTTCTGAAGAAACATTTATTTTATTAAGAGCTAATGACTTATTTATTGATGCTTTACCAGGCTTGTCAATGCTGTTGTTGTAAGTTAACATGCTAAATCATGTTTTGGAACTAGTATTCATAGACTTTTTCATCAGGAGGTTAGTCTGGATAACTCCTCTGATCTGAAACATCCAAATTTATAGTGAAGTTCTTACTTTAGGTGATTGTAGTATGAGCTGTTGGAAAAAATTTGGCAGACATCAAGAGATTAGACATGTTTATATAGTGGGAACATTGAATTAGTTTTGGATAAGTACCTGAACCTCAGAGTATGGTTCAACAACTGTCTATCTATCTGGAGTGAGAAAGACATTCCTTCTCTGGGTAGGTTATCCCACAAATTTTTACTGGATAGTAGGATCAGCAGTCTGTTCTGATATGTCAATCCCTTTTTTTTATGTTCTAAGCACTGAGTGAAGAACAGACCTGGAAGCACAAAGTGGCATTTCCAAGGGTGAGCTCTGATACTCCCCATCCATATTTTCAGCCAGTATGAGCGGCAGCACACACAACCAAGAGTGACTTTTTCACTACCAAAGGAAGTGATTAAAAAATAAAGTGGTTTATTATATTTTTAATGTGAAGGCATGAATTCATGTACCAGTAATCTTCCTTTTTCTTACTGTCAGTTCAGTTTTTCAGATGTAGATCTGTGGATTGCACAGCTTTGCAAATCCTGGTAAGATTTCTTTGTCATCCATCCCTGAGCTCAGTTTATCTATCACTCATTTTTACGGTTGGCAGCAAATTGCTTTCTTGTCTACCCAAGTCTTAGGTAGGCAAGATCTACTTCCAGTGCATTGGTCCCAAAATAATTAACTTGGCGTAGACATTCTATTCAGGAAGGCAAGAGGGAACACATGAGGGAGCAGCACAGTTCCTCGTTTAGGGAGTGTGTCTCCAGAGGCTTTTTCATAAGGCAGCTTTGCAGAATTACTGAACTGACATTGAAAACAATTAAAAGAAGACAAAACAAAATCTCACAGCATTAACAGCTTTTATAGGTAAGGCTTCTTCAGCTATCAGGAGAGGCTCAACAGACAAAAAGCAGGCAGTGAGGTAGAAATCAAAGTATTTTCTGATCTCATTGCTCCTATAATTAGTATTGCACTGCTACTTGCTTGTGCCAGTGGGAGGGAAAAATTTCTATTGCTGAATACCACAGCAGGGTGGAAAGCTTCAAAAGTGCTTTGTATAGATTGACAACAAGTTTACTTTATTCCCTAACTTGATTCTTAAAAAAAACTAGTGAGAGATTTTGCTTGATGTTGTAACTAGTCGCATTCATCATAGCCCAGTTGTTAGTCTTTTTTCTCAGCTTTGTGTATGGTAATTATAGGTCTGCATACAAAGGTGTGGGATTTTGGCACCTACATTGCACCAAGTGATTGGAGTGCTGCTAGAGGAGAGGTTTTCCTCATTTTGTAATAACACTGCCTTCAATGAATGCTATAAATCACTTGGTCATTATGCTCATTTTCCTCTGGCCTTCTGGTGTTGTTCCTCCTGCAGTCTGGAACGCTTCTATGAAGCACAGTTTGTTTCTGGGAAAGTCTTATTGGCATTTGCAGCTTGAGCTCCTCTGGAGGATACAGCCTATGCGTGTACAGAGAGGCCTCATGCTTCTCTTGCTGGAAAACTGTCTGTACTCCCTGGAGCTGTAGTAGCTTAAGTTACTAGTGACTGCATCTTTCAGGCTTTCAGCCTCTTATTCCTCTAGGAAATCAAAACTTAGCATTTTGATTGTTTGCTTAATGAACGCATTCTCTTACCTATTGCTTGGTCATTCTGATTTTTCAAAAAAGGAAGAGAAAAATGTATTTTGGAAACAGAGATATCAATGATACAGAAATATTGTCTTCCATCCAATAGTGTGATGCTGAGCAACGAAAAAAAAGAAGTTCCTTAAGTAGGATTGACCTTCAAGCTGTGATACAGTAAGCATGATATGATTAAATATTAAAACAGAAATCCTGGCCACAATTATTGATTCAGATCCCAGTTTGAGCAACTTCCACTATTAGAGGTGCTTACAGCTGAGTCTTGGGTTCAGTATGGGGTAAAGAGATGGGTCATTTGTGCCTAAGCTTAGTTTTCCACAACTGCTGTTTTGCAAATGGGCTTGGTTTGGGCCATGGACGTGGCCCTTTGCATAGGATTGTATATTTTGGCAGACCACTGCTCTGCAATGTACTTTGGTGTCCATAAGATTCGGGAAGATCCTCTGAGTGGCTGCACAGCCCAGTTCTGGCCATGCTGAGTAGGGCTGCAGATACTGCTCTGCTAAGTGCTTCTCTCTGAGATCTCAGGGAAGAAACGGGCTGAGCTCTTGCAGACTGAATTTATAAACAACTGGTGTAGCTCTGTGTTATGGACCCATCACTGGAGTCTCAGGGTCAGCTGACAGACAGAGAAACCCTTGGGAGCATGGCATCTTCAGGAGCCACAGGAATGGTGTGGTGGAGCCATAAGTAACGGTATGTAATGTATGTGCAAGGGGCCTCTGGAAAATACCTGAGAACACCCGAGATAATAGCAGGAACTCTTTATTTATCTGTTATTTAGGAAGAATTGCTCATTCAGTTTCAGTAAGCAGTCCTAGCAGAGCCAGCATTTGAGAAAGATATACGCAAGGTCAGTCAGATGGCTAAGGACAAACCCTGCATTTCAGAAGGTTCTTCCTCCTCCCAGCTGTTTCATTGGTTTGTGAGCTAAGGTAAGAATAATAGATATCTTTTAAAATTTACCTTTTCGAAAAGAGCCTTGGATGTTCTCGTATCTATATGAGTGTTTAATTCTACGGTATTGCTGGCCAATGCTTGAATGCATCTCATAGCAAGACCCACACAGCTTAATGATATGTCACGTAAAAAGCATCTCTGTAAAATATATTGCTTTCATTCTACAACCATGCAATTTGGAGCAGTAACCTTACACAAGAAATGGCATGTGGTCTACAAAAATGTGTATTATGGATTTCTGTAACTACAGGGAGAAAAAGAAATTACAGGGAGTTGTAACAGATCTCTTTAATGCATAATCTGTTGACTTGGGAAGGTCTTTGGTTTTGTTTCCATTCTCTTTGCTTTTATATTTGCTTACCTGAACAATTTAGACTAAGAGAAGGTGTTTTTCTTTTTATATAGACAAAGCTGTTACAGGCCTTGAGCTGTCAGAGTTTTTGAAGAGTTGAGAAGCTGACACTCCTTTACAGTAACTATCGGGCATTGCCTATGTGCTCAGGTACTCCGTGCTTTTGGTCCTGCCTCTTTCCTCTTGGGCTGCATACCATGTATATGCGCACGTCAGTACAACCAGGAAAACTCTCAAGAACTGTCACAAAAGTACCTACTCAATTTAACAAGAGGATGGTTTTTATTCCCCATCAGAGAGGTGGCTTTTCTCTGGTTCCTCATACAACATGTTTCTGTCATTCTTTGAGGAAGACTGCATTCTTCAATCCCTCAAAAGTCACCTGTAACTACCCTTCTTCAGCCTGGTAGGAGCCATCTTCAGAGGAGCTTCAGTAGTTAATTGGCAAAGAAGCTGGTACAGACATAGGAGCCTACTCAAGTTTTCTGAACTCAGCAAAAGTTTCTTCATTGACCATAGCAGATTCTGGAAGTGATTTGTGTAGTCTGATGGTTTTTCAAAATGGGAGAAAATCCCATGAACAAGTTTTTCAAGAGCTTGTTAAAATGCTATATTAAAGACTAATATAGCACTGTTATATCAGAAAGTGAAAATTTCCCTAAGGTAAGGACACAAAAGGGCTCACAAATTTACACAGTAGATTGAGGTAACATGGGATACTGCACAGATAGTTTCTAGCAGATTAAATGCCATGGAAAACTGGGAAAGTGCCTTTAAAATTTTATGCGCTATTTTGAACTTGTGTAGTTAATTTATTCTAGAATTAATATTCTTCAGTGAAACTCTTCTGATTTAGACCAGGTGGAGATGTGGTCTGCCATATGTTGCTATGGAAAAGCAGGAATGAATGTGAGGGAATTAGGCAAAAGTGTTCAAGTTGTCATTGTTGCAAGCGTGAGTGAATGACTGTGCCTGAAGAAAGGGAGCAAACTGCTTTCATCCATGGCACATATGCATTTGATGTGTGGTGTTCATTAAGTACAAATTCAAAAACATTGTGAAGGACTTCTGTTGAACATAAAGGTAACTTTTTCTACTTACAGTTCCTCTGAAGCATTTTGAATTGCATTCTGTCTGTACAACAGCAGTTTTGCCTGAAGGATATGATTATGCTGGAACACTGTGAAATAAGGGGGAAAAAAATATGTAACAATACAGTCAAAACTCAGAAGTCTTCTGCAGCGGTTGAATGAGTGTGAAATTAGTTCATGGAGTTTAAGCTAAAGCCCTGGCAGGGGTTTCTGCTGCCACGTTGGAAGAGTAGATTGGAAATATGGTGCATTTCCACCTTATGCTTCACTAACGGAAACCATTATGATTTCATGTGAAACCGTAATGGAAACCATATGATTTCAAATTATTCTAATACTTACATTTTGTCTTCATAAAGTATATCTCTATTATTTATTCTACCGGTATTACACTATATAGGAGTAATACTCCTTCCAATACTATGAAAATACAGACAGGTCTCCGCATGGAGTAGGCTATTTCTTTTCCATCCTCCAACAGCTTTCTCTTTCCATGCCTTAGGAGCCCTGCCTTTGCAATTTTCCTTTAGTGCACTTCCATCTCTTCCAATGAGAATCTATTCCCATCACAATATCCTCCCAAATTCTTCCCTTCATGGTATACTTTTCACTGCTGAATGTCACTACTGCATCGCAGCTATACAGCGAGCTACCATACCAGGTGAATAGATGGAGGAGTTGTAAGCAAGGGATGTTTTTTGTGCTATATTCTGTGTATAGGCCAAAGAACATCCTCTGTGCTATACGCACACACGCACAAAACCCATTTTTTTAGTGTGCCATGACAAACTCAAGACTGCAATATAAAAACTCAGATCATAAAATGGCTTGAATGGATCACAGGGACACAACAGTCAAGGGCGTTTCCCTTCCAAAAACAGGGAAATAAATAAAAATGACAGAATCTATAGGCAGACAGAATTTAAGGTGTGAATGAATGAGTTGTCCAAGAACATGTTTTATGTCAATATCAAAACTTCTAAGAGAAACTAAATGGGTTTTTTGTTTCTTTCTTTGTTTAATTATACTAATAATCCTGGTAGCAGTGCAAGGATTCTTTAAATAATTTAACTCCAATGTATGAAATGAAATGCATTTTATGATTTGTTCTTCTGGCTGCCTTCTGTAGACATCCTTGGCTGAATTTTGTAGAGCTGAAGGCAGTGGATACTGGCAGGAGGCCACAGAGCCTTAGTTAATAAAGCAAAGCAGAAATGCAAGAGTAAGTACTGGAGATCTTGGAGGAAAAGGGAAGTAGCCGAGAGGAAAGTTGCAATAGCCACTATAATAGCTTGATAAGCCAAGGGTGAAATGAATGTGTGGGTTGGCCTGACTAACAGCAAGAAGAGGAGCAAATGTGATTATAGTTGTGTAAATTAAGGTATTTTCAGGAAGAGTTGGTGAGCTGAAACAGATTGTGCAAGTCCTTCTGGCACAGTGTGATTGATCAGCCATGATCAGTCATCGGGATCCTGTATTTTCTCTAGTCTCACATCTTTTCTTGACAATTCAAAACCGATTAATAATAGAAGGACCTCATAATTACTATCTTTCCCAGATATTTTCAGGGATGTCCCTCACTCCTGTTAGACTTTAGCTCTTCCTAAAACCACTACCAGCTCTTTTCTTCCACCACAGGAAGAAACTCTCCCACCACCTTTATCCCCTAGAATTACGTACAGGCTGCCTCTGAAAACATCTGGCTGTGTTTAGCATGCTGTTTATCAAACTTGCATGCTATTAGGCAAATGCAGAACTATGACTAAGCCGAACCAAAAAAAAAAAAAAAAAAGGCGCAAAATAAGCATGCTCATAGAGAGAAGAAAAGAAAGAAGTGAAAACTATCTCACTGGAAAGTCATCATGTTTCTCTGAAAAGTCATTTCGAACAGGTAAGTTTTTTTGTATATGCATGCCCTTGTCCTCAATATAGGTTTGATTTAGGGAAAGAAGAGAGGAAGAATGGACAACATAGGCCCTCTTTCACCTCTGCTAGTCCGATGATCTCAGTTTCAGTGATTCAGTAATTCCTCATTTGTACAGAGAGCAGATGTAGGCTCTAGGGTTCTCTGGTTTATCAGTTTCCAAGAACTGTCTTTAACAATTTTTTTTTTTAAAGATCAAAAAGCAATGTTTTGAAACTATCTCTGGGATACATTACATCCTAAAAGAAATAATAATGTTAAGGTCCCTTGAGGTTTGGTGGTCAGTTCTGCTTTACTCTGGATGAACTCTGGAGTAGGCAGGCAAAAAAGAAGGTGTTGGTATTGGTCCTACTCTTATTTTAGGAAATGATTTCCAAGGAATCAGAATTTATTTTCATGCTCTAATTCAGACCAAAAAAATAATCCTCTCCTGTTGTTGGCTGTTCCCATGATTATGGACACATTTACTCATATTACAAATGCTGTCACTGGAAGTGTTCTGCTCTGAACGTGCTATGGGCTCATAGGTGTTATGTACTTTTAGAGCAGTACGGGACATGTCCTGCTCCTTGGTTTTGACAGCTGGTTCTGACTTCTGCAATGTGTTAAGAATTGTTTTGAATGAACAGTAAGTACATGACATTAACTAGGTACATCACAACTCTGAGTTGCTGAGGACTGGCCAAACAGGTACGTACAGAGAGATACATACACTGGTCAGACTTTCTATATTTTTTATCATTAGTTTATCAGTACTTTCTCCGAACTTTCCTGTAGATCAGATGGAGATAAAGCCATAGATGGATTTTGGCCATTTTTAAGGTGACTTTACTTCGCTTCTAATTACCTTTTCCTTTTTACATTGCAGATTTTATTAAATGAAGGCATGCTGAATATATGGATATTAAAATATTTAGTAGCTAAAGGTCTATCCATTGATTTTTTCTGTCAGCTATATTAACATCCATTATGTTAAAGAATGTTCCTGCTGTCCATAGAAACATGTCAGACTTGTAATTAAAGTGCGCTCTCTGCATCTTCCCTTCATTGAAATCAAACCTAGAGCTACATTCAACTTTTGTCTAGCATCCTTCCAGTTAGAGCATAAACAGCAGACATCAGTGCAGGGATGTACATAGCATAGTTCACACCCACACTCATCTGTTGGAAGACCTTTCAGGTCTTACTGGGGGAATGTATCCAAGTTTCTTATCAACACAAGGAGAGCTGGAGGGAAAACAGGAAGAGAAGCATCTGTTTCTCTCCTATTATGGAGTTAGGCATGGCTAGAGAGCTTGGTAACTTTCCAGATGTTTAATATTGATGTATTACCGTTAATAGACCATGCATGCCCCATTATTTGCTGCTTATGGTAGAAGACAAGCTTGAGGAAGTGCTCCGTAATAGTCTGGGGAATGGGGCCCGTCTGAAGAAGGGAAAAAACTACCTAGAGAAAAGAGTTACTTTTCTTCTGAGGACTCAGACACTTGTTATCCCAACTAGCGTGTCATCAGACTGGTAGCTTTAATATTGCCCTAGTAATGTGCAGAATGAAAATTCATTATTTTCTTGAGTCATGGCAACATTTACTGGTCACATCCAAAAGTCTGTTAACACAGGCCTCTTCACCTTTATTCAGACAACATCTCTATCTTTGCTGTTTCCTTGAATCCCAGAAGGTAGAAAGTGTAAATATGGAGAAATATACAAAATAATTACACCACATGTGCAATAAGAAACCAACCACTGAACCTGAGAACAAATACCAGGTAACTAACCAGTGCAACAATGATAGTCAGGACTGGAACCATACACACTCTGATAAGAAATCAATAATACTTTCTGTTTTCAAAACATTCAAGAAAAATAGTAACAGCAGTAGATATTATCCATAGAAATCCTGATCAACTAGAGTAGCTGCAGAGATTAGCTGTCAGAGTATTATGGCTCCATATATACTTAGATTTTGTTTTTATATCCATCTGTTGGAGGATGAAGTGAAGGTATTCTTATCTATTTTATTACTATTTTTTAAACAAATTCCTTAATGGTTCAACAAAATGGGGTTTTATGTGAGTGTTGCTCAGCACCATGGTGTGCAGATGGCCAGTTGGAGGCAAAATCTACTAATTTAATGCACATCATTGCACATTATCTTTTCCATCTTTGTTATGCTTAATAAAATAAATAGTCTAACTGAGTAAATTAAAAAGCTAGAGCAGGTTCTGTAAGTTGTTTGTTGAAATACATTTATATCTATGTGGGGATGATCATCAGCATCTTTCTCAGATGAGAAGATCATAGTCTTGTGAGATGTGGAGCTCAGATATTTGGGTAAAAAACCCCCTATGGAATGAAGCAGCTTTTGAATGAAGTGTCAGGCAGCTCCGTCATATATGTCTGTTGTTGCTACTGCTGCAAGCAACTGCTCTTGAACATAAGGAAGGATGGGCTGATTCACCATGCTTAATGGTTAATGTAGCCTCTCATTTTATAATGATTTTATAATCATGGAACACAGAGGAGAGCAATTTTAACCCCTACTAAATCAGCAAATCATGCAGCTCTGTGGCATAGGGTATATCCTCTCTTGGCTCATTATGTGAGCTTTTAATAACTTTTGCATTCACATTTATTTTTAAAAGGTTTAGGGTCCTCTCAAGTTGTCCCCTTTTAATCAGTAACTCAAGCAGAATGTCACTATTCGTATTTCTTTATAAGAATCTCAAGACAACACAAATTTTCTTTTAAATCTGAGGTGTTCCTCATACAGCTCTGTATTTTGGTCTGCACTGCATTCAAATAGTCTAGAGATAAGTTAATTAATTGTGTTTTAATGAGAAGCAACCTAACTAAGAATTCTGCTGTTGTCTAGTACCAATATATCTGGCTTTAATTTACAACCAGGTGAAAGATAGGATGTATTTTTAATGGCAACTATTACATGTATTGGTTTCCACTTTGTGTTTTTGTATGGTGAGAATGTGTCTGCTTTTTTTTTTGCATTTTTCGCAGACCAGTCACATCACTCCATACTTTACACCACCACCTCAGATCCTCATCTGAGCGACACTGCCTCAAGGCAGGGTTTCCAATCCATAGAATGTGGGCACTGAGCCCACATTACTCATTGTACCTTTATTTCTAAGATTTTAATTTCTTTAACATAACATGAGATCAAAGCATCATGTGTCCTCTGAAAGAAGCACAGAGACTCTTAGTCATAGTCTTCCCAATACTTTCCTATCTACTCTGGAAGATTGGTCATATTTTCCAGGGAAACTGGAAAGGCGGAAAAAAAACCCTTTCTCAAAGGATATTCTGACTGCACAAAAAGATTCCTGTTTTTTATGGCTATCTCATAGTACTTTTTTGATTTATCAAGCATGGAAAAATTCCTATCAATAACAATATAAAATTCAAATATCCAAACCATTTATTGCTTCAGTGGAAAACACTGTCTTCTGTATCTTTTTTAAACCTTTTATGGCCTATGCTATATGATAGGTTTCATACATTTATTTCCTACAGTGGTCAGGAAGAACACAAACCTGTGGGCTCTTTTTCTTGGCCATGATTTCTGGAGAGATTATTTTACTTTTAGTGCTTGCTTTTCCTCTTGTCATTACCTGGTGCTACTGGATTATTCTATGTTGTATTCTGTTGGGAGCTTCCATATCTTTAAAGGGTGTCAAGCTCTTGCAGAAATAAGTTGGCTCCATCCATACTACTCCTTCTAGATAACAACAAAAGCAAAACATGTTTTTAGCAGTCTAGTGATACTATTACACAGGGTATTTATTCTAATTTGCTATTTGTTACCCCCTATAATTCCCATATTCCTTTAGTGAGGCAAGGTGGATACTTTAAGTCCATGGTTTTATGCCTATATCTTCTGCTTTTGCCCCCACCTTTCTCTGCTCATTTTCCTGTTTCTCTTGCTTCATAACTGATATATATATAAGGCCACATTAAAATAGGTGGTTTTATTGGTTTTTCCTCCTCAGCTTTAATTTTTTTTTTTTTTTTTTTTTTTTTGGTACTAGTAAAGATTTTCTGCCCTTTTCTTCAGCTTCTGCTGTCATCTTTGTCCATGCTACACTCATCGTGATGGCACTGGCAAATTCTTGCAAGCAGTGTAATTTGTTGTGATTCTTCCTTTTGGTTTTGCAGAGACTGGTTAGTGCTGTTTGCCACAGCATGTAAAACTGTGTTGGTTTTTTCCTGGACTTAAATTTTGGTCCCTGTGTACTTTTCTGTCTCAAATCTCTTTCTTTTAGTATGCTGGATTATTTGTCCTGTACCCAGTAGTCCAGCATAAAACACATTCCATAAGCATTGGGGGAGACTGGGCGTCTCCCTTAGTTTGGCATCTCTAATTTGCTGCCTCTGGTTGTTGCACTCTTTATGCAGTCTTCCCATTGTTTGATTTTGGCACTTTTAACAGTTTCAGGTATTTGCTTGCAGTAGGGTATGGGAGGTCCTTCTGCAACTGTCTCTGATGAAACTCGGCTCTTGCTCCTTCCTGACCTCCAGTCTTTTCAGCTACGATGAATGAGTCAGAGTCAGCAGTGGTGATCCAGGCACAGGGTTTTCTTGTGCTGCTGCCAGAGAATGTTTTCAAAAGGCGAACCAAATGCACCAACCTTTAGGAGCTTCCTTCTCACTCTCCTTTTCATTCCTTTATTTATGTTCAAATATGACAGCATAAAAGACTGCCGTAAGTCAGAACCTGCCTGGTCACTTGCCAGCGTTCAGGTAAGAGATTACGAGAACCTATAGAGCAATAAGTCTTTTTCTTAGAAAACTGAAATCATGTGGTCCTGTGTTGTCTGTTACATGGCCCTTAGTGGGTTCAGGAGATCAGTGCTCTAAAATAAATGTACCCAGAATGAAATTGTGATTCTATGTGTTGGCTACAAATTGTGACTAAAAGGTCCTCAGGGCTTTCCCTCATTTGATGGAAATGAACTGTTACCAAAAATGGAGGGAAAAAAAAAAAATTTCTTTAGGTCATGTGTTCACCAAAAGAGGGAGGGGACAGAGACTCCAAAGAAAGCCTTACAGGTGTTTTAGTGATCTTCCTGACCTTTCTGCTAGAGGCACTTAGAAGCTGCCTGGGATGGGCAGCTATAAAACCAGCATGGAACTAATGACACTCAAAATACAAAATTCCCCTACCTTTTTCCCAGGAGGACTTTCTGCTATTTTGGAGTGCTCTATATAACCTCAAGTAACACTTGAAAGTGTGTCAGAGCCAGTGAAAGTCTTATGGTTTAGGCTAAAAATCAGATTTTTGCATGACAGGGACTGAGCATTAAGTGATAATTTCCTTCTGCACCTGATACAACTTCTGGTGTGATGGTGAGGTGGGCAGAAAAAGGCAGCATTTTCTTGAGCTGTCACAACTTAAACCTATGCAGCTGATCAGTTTGAGCCCTCGGTGCCTCTCTCTTCTCTGCATTCATAGTTCATGAGGTAGTTACATCTGAACTTCAGCACTACTCTCCCCTTCCCATCCCTCCCTGTAGGAGAGAGGGCCAGAGCCAGAAGTGTTGCTTAAGTCATATGAAATCTTTTTATACAAGGATGAGGAGAAATGGCTTAGGAAAAATTCTTCTTACTTAAGGATTGATGATATGAGGTTTTTAAGATGTGGCCATGGGAAAAGTCAAGACAATCGAAGATGACACGAATTTGGGGATTTTAGAAAAGATAGTAGCGTATATTCTGCCAAACTTGGGTTACAAACCTGTTTTTACAATTTAGTGCTAAACGAAGCAGTCATCCTAAAATAAGTGCCTGCATTGAGTATTTATTAATGTAGAGGTAGATAGTGTTGAAAACCTCCGAAGGAGATCTCATCCAGCTGACACAGATGCCTAACATGATACCTCCCTGGAAGCCTGCAAGAACACCTGTCTGTCTTGATGTACCCTGAAAGCTCTGTAGGCCTTTGATCTATTTGGCTCCTAAAAGGTAGATGAGCATCAGGTGTCTGCAATGATACTGTTGGGAAGATTATTGCACGTTGAGGAGTCAGTGATCCATGTGATGGTGAACCTGCGCATGTGAAGGTCGGAGATGTGCTGTGCTCCATACAGTGCTGTCTTCAGGCCTGTGTTGTGCTGTGCATCTCCCTTGGCACTGGATGAAGACAGCCAGGTGATGGTAATGGAGAAGCATGCAAGGCAGCTCCCACTCAGTACTGGCATGACATTGCCTTTATCTAAAAGTACAGCAACAGGTTATCCTGCGACATCTTCTCTGTCTGACAGTAGAAATGATGAGTACAGTTGCATTCTTGGATAAAAACCCTATAATAGCTTGAATGCTTCCTCCACAGATGGGGTCTGCATGGCATGGTACATGCGGATTGGAGCCTATTTGACTCCTGCACAGCTCAGTTTCCAGCATCTAAATGGACATGAGGTTATCTATACTATGCTCTCTTTCTTTATAGCTAGCTTTAATAAAAAAAACATTTTAAATGATACTTTATGGAGCTTGAGTGCCTTTCTTATCGGGTAATAGCAGAGCAGCACCTTCTGGTGCAAAAGTATCCTTTAGGGTGAAAAAATGACAAAGCACCTTAAAACAATGGACTGTGTGAGAGTAATAAAGATGCATCCAATTCTGCAACAGCCTTCAGTGGGCCCAGGGACTTCCAGGCATGTTCAATTGCAGGTCAAGGATAAAAAAAAAAAAAACTTTTATTTCACAACAGTGAGTACCTCTACATTCTCCGTTAGAGAAAAGAATAACACAGAGCAGCACAGTACCTTGATAATATTGTCTTGCTGAATGTGGAAGGTGCTGTTTAACCCTTTGATTGCCAATGCTTTTTTCTGTCACAATAGTATTTATGATGGGCTAAACATTTTTGTTTTCCTTACTGCAACTGAATACTCCGTTCTTAGTCTGGGGCCCAAGAAGACAGGAATGCCAGGAGACTTTACCGATGCACCAAGACACTCTGAACTGTTTCATTTTTATTTTCCGGATTGACTCTTATTAAATGATAAGCATATTTTCATCTTCCCTTTAATAGCAAATATTTTGTACTGGTTCAGACAGAGCACTACAACACAGAGTCCTTAATCTTTTTTAATCAGCAATGCTAAAAATGTCTAATCAAGGAACTCACTTTTGCTACAAAGTCCAGACAGGTGGATCATCTGCTGCTCGGGAAAAAACAGTCTGGTGATTGCCTGGCTCTTTTCCTTGCCTTCTCAGTTGCATGACAACATAGCTTTAAGTCCCAGCTTCTCTCCCACTAGCATCCTCTGCTCACAAAAGGCGCTCAGCAGCATGATGTTAGTCTTGACTTCCAGAGCATTTATACTTAAATTACAGAATTATCAGGAGGGTTAGGGGAGGAAATTCAGCAGCTTGTTTCCACAGCTGTGATTCAAAACCTCACAGACTTTCATAGGGAATGAAGCTGCCGCAAGACCACAACTCTTTTTGTATCCCATCTGCTTTCTATCACATCATTATTTTTATTGTTTTCTGCAGTCAGAGATCACTGTATTCCTCTCCTGTTGGTACACCCATGGAAAGACTTGGTGAATTTTCCCAACAGTATGAGACGCCGTCTTATGTGAGGCAATCAAGTTGTGTAACTCCTTTGAAAGTCTCAGTTTTATCCTACTCATTTTATTTCTCCTATTTCATCTTTGTCAGGCTTATTCCTCTGTGGGCAGTTTCTGAATATTTTTCTTTATAAATCTGATCACGTGGAATAGGTGTTTCTTTCTTTTGTCTAAAGGATCAGCAGCTAGAATATTGTTGTCTATACTGCTGTGTTATGCCCTATTTAAACAAACTTGGGAAATGGACCGGAAGAAATGTGCTCTTATCGGTAAATAGTACTTTAGGGATATGTTTATCTTAAGGACATGAGTAACCCCATTGAAGTTATGTATGTGCATAAGTGCTTTATCAGATCAAGGTCCTTGTAGCAATAGTACAATTCCTTTGATTTCAGGGCAAAATAGTGCTAATGAAAAATTGTGCTGAATTCTTAATATCTACCTTTCCCTAAAAGACGGGAATAAGTTTCTCATTTTGGGGAAAGTATTTCCAAGGAAATGTTAGGTAAATTATTAATATTTTTGGAAGCTGGATATCAGGTTTAAAGTATTGATAACAAATAAGAGTGAAACCTTTAACAATTCTTCCAGATTTGTCATGCTATGAGTAATCTCTGCTTTCACGGCATGAGAAAGATTACCTTAGAAATTACAGAGAAATTCTCAGAGGATGTTTTCCTTTGACCTATTATTTAGCCCTGTGGAAATAGCATATCGTGTCTGTTAACGTGGAAAGTTTTATGACAAGAGCACTCAGCAGAGGATCTGCTTGCTGCTGCTTCTTTAGCGTTAGTGTGTATAAAGCCACAAATAAGAATTAATTTGCCATTCAAGACAAAGGAAAGGCAGCAGATGTGAGAAAATATTTTAATACTTAGGAATGTCTGCATAATAGAGAGGGTCAGTTATGAGATATCTCTTACCTATCTTGAGGCACGTGAACCCACTTTTTCTTACTCCTGCTCTGTGTTTTGCCCCATAGCATCTCACAAGGGGACTGGTGATCACGAATAGGGATTTCTGGGAATGCTGTTTATGCCTTCTTGTTTTCAGGTATGAAATATAGAAAGCAGGTTATGTCTCAGCACACTGTGGGAAAGCAGCAGAGAGCTAGAGAAGTGTGGGACAGGGTTAGCGCTAGGGGTCTGTTGGGGAAAGCCCTGTCAGAGCAGAGGCTGATCCTGGACTCTGTTCAGGATGAGGAGGGAAGAAAAAGTGATGTATTGTTAGCTGCCGGGTCATCACAGTGGTAAGGCAAGCTGCTGGGTGCTGCTGGGTGCCAGCATGAAACAATGTTCAGAAACACTGGCAAGGAACTGAACCTTTGGTTTATGGCTATATTGAATCACAACTGTGTGAATAAATAGAGCCTTTCTGAGTATTTTGAGAAAATATGCACAGTTAGTAACTGTGTTACGTAAAATGTTACCTATTTTTCGCACATAACTTATTTGTACAACTTCAGAACAAAATATGCTGTAAAACAGCTTCTCAGTAAGCTGACTATGAAAACACACTTGAAATGAGTACTATCTACTAGACTTTTGAGTCAAAAATGTAAGAATTTAAAAAAAAAAGGAGATAGAAAGGGAAAAATAAAAGCAAGGGGAAAAGATTAAATTCAATGTTTATTCCAAATTTCTTTGTTAAAAATGTGTTCCAACTTTCTAGCTTTTCATATCTTATTTTTTTTATCCTGAACGTTATAACAAGTTGTCTTTGTCATTGGTATGAGCATTTCTTTGAGAAAAAAATTGCGTTCCATTCTCCAACATAGAATGGGGTCTTTTTATTTGTTTGGTTTTGTGGGTTTGTTTTTCTCTCCCTCCATTCTTGTATTTAGTAAAAACACATATTCTTTTAGCCTTACTTGAAACAAATGCTTCAGAGAACACAACCATCACCACCTTTCAGACTCTTGTACTCCAGCACAAATCCATACAGAGATTTGCTGAGGTTCTGTGCATGGAGGAAATGAAGAATCATCTGGCTGCATGTTCCACTCTTTAAAAAACATGCCCAACTTTTTCAGGCTGCAGATCTGTCTCCTTAGCAGGCAAGACGATGCTACTGGCTCTCCCACAAGTCTGCACCTACACTGTGTGCATGCTGCAGCTCACCTGTACACATCAGCTATAACCCACTTGCCCTGTAGATCAACTGCTGCCAGATGTCCTGGAGACAGGTTCCTGGCATCCCTCTGCCTGCCTTGTGTGAGGATCCCTGGGGAGGGGCAACCTGAAGGCTGGGACTTCCCCAAACCTGTGTGGGGAGCAGGCTGTGGGGTGGGTGAATGGTCCTGCCACTGGCACATTGCTCTTTATTGCAGTCTGAAGTTTTCTGCACCCCTATATCATCTCATGGCCTCTGCCATCCTCATGGGACCGGAGGATTTTGGGAAGCACCAATGAGTGCCTGCCATTGCAAAAGCAACTTATGTAGCTCACAGTTTGTTCTCTCAGCTGAGCACTGCTTGTTGTATAATCCAAGGTTGTAAGATGTAGGTGGTTTTGGCAACAGCCTTTGGAAATACAAACTTCCTTGATAACACTCTTAAATTTCTTATCCTTAAAAAGAGTATTAAAGGCTCCTGAATACAAGAAAAGCACTGAACAGTCAAAAACACTTTGGAAAGGTATCAACTTGCTTCCACAGAGAAAAAAAATGTCTGTTTGGAATTTAGTAGAACTCTTCATCCTTCACCATTCTTTGTGGAGCCACATTTCTAGCTCCTGTAATGATACCCCAGATGTGAACCCAATGGTACCTTCTCACTCTTTCCCTCTCTCTCCTTCCTATTGTCCTTGTTAGAGGGTTTCTGAGCTAACTTTGGCTCCCACAGTCAGAGTTGGTATCAGATAACCAGAAATGCTAAGCTGAGTTCCTGAAGAGACTTTTATCCTGATAACAATAAATACTGTTTGGTAGGTCTTTTTGTTAACTGTCTCCAGAAGTTTCAGTTTAGAAGAGTTGTTATTTATTTGCATAAGGCAAGGGCTTCTCTGTCAGTTACTTACCTTTGATGTCTTCATTTGATATATAAAATTATGGCTTCATCAGGAGAGAAACTTTTATACGACCTCTGTTGATTTGAAATTATTTGTTTGGAAGGGGTTTCTCCTGGCAATGTTTCTGAGGATGACATGGATTCCTGCTATGTGGGTTTTGATAGCTCTCTGTTGTCAAGTGATGGTTAGGAGCAATGTAAGACCAAGTGATTTTTTCCTTGGGGAAAGATTACTGTTCCTCAGGGGTCGTATTGGGGCCGATGTTGTTTAACAACTTTGTTGGCGACTCGGATGGTGGGATCGATGGACCATCAGCAAGTTTGCCCATGACACTAAGCTGTGTGGTGCGGTTGATTGCTGGAGGGGAGGAATGGCATCCAGAGGGATCTGGACAGGCTTGAGAGGTGGGCCAGTGTGAACCTCGTGAAGTTCAACAAGGCCAAGTGCAAGGTCCTGCATCGGGGTCAGGGCAATCCCAAACACAGATACACACTGAGCAATGAGTGGATTGAGAGCATCCCTGTGGAGAAGGGCTTGGAGGTATTGGTGAATGGAAAATTGAGTATGAGGCAGCAATGTGCCCTCACAGCCCAGAAAGCCAATCGCACCCTGGGTTGCATCAAAAGAATAGTAACTCCACTCTCATAAGATCCCATCTGGAGTACTATGTTCAGCTCTGGAGCCCTCAGTGTAACAAAGACTGGACCTGCTCAAGTGGGTCCAGATGAGGGCCACAAAGATGATCAGGGGTCTGGAGCACCTCTGCTGTGAGGACAGGCTGAGAAGAGGAGGCTCCAGGAAAACCTTATAGTGGCCTCCTAGTGCTTAAAGGGGGCCTACAGGAAGATGAGGAGGGACTGTTATCAGGGAGTGTAGTCATAGAACAAGAGGTAACAGTTTCAAACTGAAGAGGTTAGATTTAGATTACTTGTAGGAAGAAATTCTTTACTGTGAGGGTGGTGCGGCACTGGAACAGGTTGCCCAGAGAAGCTGTGGATGTCCCTCCCTGGAAGTGTTCAAGGCAGGGTTGGATGGGGCTTTGAGCAACCCAGTCTAGTAGAAAGTGTCCCTGCCCATGGCAGGGTGTTGAAACTAGATGATCTTTATGGTCCCTTCCAACCCAAACCCGTCTATGATTCTATGATTCTATAGTTCTTTTACAGGGTTAGTATCGATCCACTTCCTAATTTCCCCCACATCTTGCCCAAGAACGAAAATAAGGAAAAAACAATAAAATACCTTTAGTGTGTTGCTTGGTGTTTTCATGGTTTGCTTGTCCACTTGGCTTGAACTGTGGTAATTTTTTCTTTTTTTTTTCTTTTTTTTTTTTTTTTTGCGCCTACTGCAGTATCTGGCCATAAATCACTAGAAGCATAAGTAGTATCTTTTGGCTCACAGACTGATGCCTCATGAAAGGCTGATTCATGGTTGTGGTATGGAGTAGGTCAGGTCTTTCCCAGCCAAGTATAAATTGCACCATTACTGAAGATAATAAATTTTGAAAAGACCTTGGGTGCCTCAGGTGTGGCTCTGTGCTGTAGCTGTCTCAAGGCCAGCATGCAACAAGTGTCACACCTTTAAAACTTTTCTTCTTGTAGGAATGTGATTTTAAAATTTGGGATGTACACTCTTCATAATAAGTGTAGAGGAAGTGCTTAATTACTTGTCCTGATGGTGACATTATTCTTATTCTTCTGAGGGTTTCCATTTTCCACAGGAATTTGTTCTTTTTGCTACTGATGCTGCACAGGTTGGGTTTTTCTCACCTGTGTGAGTGACTCCTTCTGTCACCTCTGCTGGCCTTTTCCTCAGTTTGCGTCCCAGACACCTGTGGGTCTCTCTCACTGTACTGCAGTGATGCTGATGGCACAGTTTCATGACCAAAGAGGAGCCAGATGCATTTAAGCTTTCCAACACAGTTTGAAGGAGAGGATGTGAGGGATAAGTGATAATCTGTGAGGCTCTATTGCTGGGGCAAACATCTCTAACCCCCACAAGCTATAGAGAGGGGGAATGGGGTGCTCACACCATGACCTTGTATTACAAATCTCTTAGCGCACTGAAGAGAATGGATCATGGCTCTTCCAGAGGGATCAAAGAAGTGTATCTTGCTGCTTCTAATACCTACTAAACCTTGGGGCCAAAGACTGAATTATAGCAACATGACTTGTCACATTCATTTTATACTGTTGTCCTATTACCCAACACTACAACAACCCACAGGACTAGGTGGATAAAGACAGTATCTCTCCTACATCTTACTGTACATCCTTATTTCCACTACTTGTTGGTTTCGGCTTTTTTTTTTTTTACAACAGCTTTTGAAAAATTTAGATCTTGATTGCTTGGGAGAACTAACTCTCCTTTTATGATTCTACTGACACTTTCATACTGATCTTCTGTCCATGAAAGTCTGGAACTTCTTAATATAATTAAACATTTTCCCTCCTAAATACATTGACTGAGTCCATTTGTTGAGGCATATGGGCTGGCATTGGGTAGAGCAGCTTAGAAATAAACTATATAGGAGGATTCTGAAGTGCAGGGTCAAGAAGCTTTCGTATCTGTGTATGTGGTTGTCAAGAGCCGTTGCTAGCTTGGCTGGTGGATTTGATGATAACTGGGCTGGAGACATGCAAATTGTCACTGTGAGCAAAGATGAAGCCTGAAATAAACTATCAGGTATGTTTTTAATATTGTTCACATCTCAAATACTTTTGTTTCACTCTTCGCTGTAGAAAGACTGAATACTGTCAGGGAATAAACACATGGGTCTCCTTCCCAGTCTGCAGGGTGGATGCAAGGAACTTACCAAAATACTTAGACAAAATAATATATGTACCATGCTACAGCTGAATACCAGCTGACCCTGAGAATGTTCAAACTTTCTAATCTACTCGCTGTTCTTCAGAGGTCTGTTCGTCAGGTCCTTGTGGCTTTGGGATCAGTGTCCATTCCTGGCTGCTCTTCAGCTTGGCTTCTAACCTGAACCCAGCCCTGCCTCAGAGCTGCTCTGTTGAGGCCCAATGACAAACGTGACCCATGAGACATGGTCTATGCATGCCTAGATCTGAGCAAGGTGTCATGCTCAGGGCATTGTTTGACATGTCTCATGTGCCTGGCATTGTCATGTCTCGTGTTTGTGTCTAATTCCAGTGCCTGGGCATTGGCAGATCAGAGTCTCACAAATCACAACCTCACCTGCTCTCATCTTCATGGGCTTCAAACCTGTGCTTTCCACCTTCCATAACTGTACTCAAGCCAGCAAGCTCTGGGCTCTCTTGGTGAGTAGAGGTAAATAGCAGTGCATGGGTTTGTGAGTGAGTTGCTCCCATGCCCCAACAAGGGAACGGTGTTACAATAAAATCATAACCTCTGGCGCAGCAATAGAGCGAGGGACAATACAGAGAAAGACTTCAGTATATTGCTTGGAGCACTGAATAGGAAGGAGTTTTTAACTTTTGCTCTTCTAATCCCAAGTTCTCTTAGGCTTTTTAACATATTTTATCTTACAGTAGCTTCACACAAAATGCATTTTAGAGGGAGGGAAGAAGGGAGCACAGCTCGGGACTCTCCCCGCCCCCAATAAAGTGACAGATGACAAAGTCTTACTCCATTTCATGAACAGCTAGGCTTCATAGTAAGGTTTTGTTTCTATCACTTTGCAAGAAAGAAAATTAATACTCTTTTCTCTGTAAAATTTCCCAGCTCATCTGTCAGTATAACTCCAAATAAGTTTCCCCTCTTCGAACCCACTTTGAACATAAAAATAATCAATTTCTTTGGAAGTGCTGACAAATGTGGACTTTATGGATAACTAGACAAAACTGAGTTGCAGATGAATTTAACTCTTAGTCACTGTATGGCAGATGAAATAATAACCTAAATATTTGGACTGGATGCATTACTGGCTTGTTATGGGAATTAACTTTCCCTGGGTTCACTAACGATATTTCACTTGCCAGCATTCATTTGTAACAGAATTGCTCATGGGGAGACACAAACTTAGCCTTTGTGATAAAGATGTGATTTCAGGTACCCTACACCAAGCAATAGAGGATGGCACAGCGATGCTGAAGCTCACAGTACTGGGGCTCACTCCCTGTCTAGAAACAGGTCGGCTGGATCAGCACAATGTTGCAGCTAAGATGACAAGTGTGATAAAAACACTTATTAGCTCATGTACAAAACTGTGTCAGTGCTGCTGTCCTGCTCTGGGATCTGGGATGTTCATTATGTCTTAGTAGTACTTCATGGACATTTCTACTCTTTCAGTGCTAGTGTCAGCATCACCATGCTCTCTTCTGCAATGTGAAGATGCCTACAGAGACAAGAGACACTCTAAAGAGAGTACAGACACCACAGATCTGTCTGGTGGAGTTGTTGGGCAGCAAGGGAACAGAGGTGACTTTCCACTGCTACCTGCCATAGGCCGATCCATTAAAAGGTAAAGGACATCTACATTAAGATATAATGGCAAACGAATTCTACAAATCATTCCTATGTTGGGATGTAGTTTCTGGTACCATAAGTGATTTAATTTGCAGTGTTCCATTTTTGTGTGCCTAGTGTGCACGACACTTGGCACTCATTGCTCAAAAACTCCACACTAGAAAATACTGTGCACGTCTGTTTCCTCACTAGTCTCCTTGTGTTCTGCCTGCAGGCTGCAGTTAACATTCAGCAGGCGTTGCTGATGGCCAGATAAAGAGACTCCCAAAAACCAATTAATATTTGGGTCAGATTCTGATCTCTGCCCTGCTGATGTGAATTTGGAATGACTGCCTGGGTTTCAGTGGTAGATCCAGACTTGCACTTCAGTGACAGAAAGTTTCTTGGGTTGCATTTCTGGCTGGGGCAAATGGGTGTGCCTTCCTTGGACATGAGAAGTTTGCACTAGACCAAGGAACGGCCATATAAAATTATGAATTTACTGAGGTTATACTGCTTTTACATTAGCATGTCTGAAAATATGAAGTGGTGTGTTTGCTTTTATTATGCTTTACTTTGAAAGTCACAGCTCTAGAGTAGATCTCCATTGTGATTACAGCCACTGAGCAGCCTTTAACTCACTGACTGAAGTGCAGGTCGTTGACTAGCAAAGGACACATTGAGCTCCAGATGGAATGCAAGATCTAACTGAGAAACCAGGAAAGGAACCTGTTCTGAGATCTGTACTACTCAAGGAAGGTCAGATACCCCTGCACTACAGGCATTGTGTTGCTGACCCAGGACTGCAATGAAAGAGGGATTGTTTTTAACTCCCCTGGCAACATTTCCTGTTCTTATGAAAAAGCAGTGGTTTCCCAGTGTACATCACTGCATATCAGGAAAAAAACCCACTCCGTACTTTGCGTTGCTGAAGGCATTGCTGTTAATTTTCACAGATACAGAAGGGAATGCACTGCACAGTCTTCTCTATCTGTAAGATATGTCAGCCCAAGAGAAGAGAGCTCTGCCTTTGGAGATCTTTTTTTTCTGACTCTGTTTGTTAGGCATGTCAATTAAAACTTTATTTTCAGAGAGTAACTTATTTCTCGTGGTTACTCAGATCAAAGGTACAAGGTGTTCAGCGATTCCTGCTCTCCATCAAGTACTTGCCACCATTTTGATGTGTAAAGGAGAGCTTTTCTGGGTAATGCTGGTCATAAAGGGGTGATTCATTTACATCAGTTAACACTTCCTGCCAAAGGATGTGTAATAAGATTAACAGAGAAGAACAAACTCTGGGAGTAGCAGACTAGTAGAAATGAAACCCACCCTAAATTATTCTATTTTTGAGATATTTCTCACAACTACTTTGAAAACATTTATAAATTTTGTCTCTGAATCATTAAGGACTTGGCTGGACATTCGAGAAGCAAAGGTCAGTAAGAGAAATGGTGTCCTCAGTCTGAGCAAATGAAAGTTTATCTTCAAATCATTAGAGATTCAGTCATTGACCATTCGAACAATTCATCAGGTTTTTTTTCTAGGGTCCAGAACCACTGCTCCACTAAGGCACACAGAAAGTCTGTGGCAATCATAGAACTACCAGCCTTCATTTCAAGAGCTTAGTCCAGTCAGTTTAGGCATCACTCTATTTAACTTAATGGAGTTCACTGATATGAAACTTGCGTGAGACCAAATTGGTTGCAAAACTGGCTTTGTTCGGTGAGCAATTGGCTGATGGATTGGGGTCAAATAGTTATAGTAAATGGGCTTACATCAGGCTGGCAGCCCATCATCAGTGGGGTTCCCTCGGGCTCAATTTTAGGGCCAGTACTCTTTAATGTTTTATAAATGATCTGGACGCAGGAATCGAGTGTACATTAGGTAAGTTTGCTGATGATACTAAACTAAGAGGAGCTGTGGACTCCCATGAGGGTAGAGAGTCCTTACAGAGAAGTCTAGATAGACTAGAGAGATGCGCAATCACCAACCATGTGAAATTAAACAAGAGCAAGTGCCAGATTCTCCACCTGGGATGGGGTAATCCTGTTTATGCATACAAATTGGGTGATGAGAGGCTGGAGAGTAGCCCTGCGGAAGCAGATCTAGATCTGGGGTTTGGGTTGATGAGAAATTGAATATAAGTCAACAGTGTGCCCTAGCAGCAAAAAGGACCAACCATGTTCTGGGGTGCACCAAGCACAACAGAGCTAGCTGACTGAGGGAGGTGATTGTCCCACTCTACACTGCACTGGTGTGGCCTCACCTCGAGTACTGTGTGAGGTCTGGATGCCTCAATATAAGAAGACCATCAAGCTGTTCGAGTGGGTCCCAGAGGAGGGTGACCAGGAAGGTGAAAGGTCTTTACAGCAAGACTTATAAGGAACAGCTGAAGTCACTTGATTTGTTCAGCTTGGAGAAGAGGAGACTGAGGGGTGACCTCATCACAGCCTACCACTTCCTCAAGAGGGGGCAGCAGAGGGAGGGGTGCTGATCTCTCTGGTGGTCAGTGACAGGGCACAAGGAAATGGTATGAAGCTGCATCAGGGAAGATCAGATTGGACATGAGGAAAATGTTCTTCACTGACAGGGTGATAGTCACTGGAACAGGCTCCCCAGGGAAGTGTGCATGGCTCCAAGCCTGTCAGAGTTCAAGGAGCATCTGGATGACACTCTTAGTCATAGGGTTTATTTTTAGGTAGTCCTGGAGGAGCAGGGACTTGGACTCAATGATCCTTATGGGTCTCTTCCAACTTGAGATATTCTGTGATTCTATAATTATTGGCACACGAGAGGCAGTGGACCATGATGGAGGGATGGGATTAAGAGGTGAAAGCTCCTTTAGGCAGAAGTACCACTGATTAAAATACACAGAGAATCTTACCTTCAGTGAGACAACACATGTTTGAAAGGGGTGCTCTGCAGCTTGCTCTGAGTGAGAAACATCAGAAGTTAGCATAAATCCCTCCTGGGTTTGGCAGATAACATTTGGCAAAGCCTATGCCATCATAGCTGGCTCAGCATGACCATAATGCTGTGAAAATGCCTCCAGAAGCAGCTGCTCTAACTTTCTGTCTTGTCTTGGGAGAGTGCTGGTAGACAGAAAAAACCAAGAGTGACAATTTGGACCTCTGATATGTTTTGAGCTTTGCCTGAAATTCTTTCTATAAATTTGCTCTGAGAGGCACGTATAAACCATGACAAGAAACTTGTTAGCGAGGCTGGATGCAGATGTTCTTTTGAGCAGAGCTGCTTTGCAACATGGCTGCTCCTGCTGCATGTGGCACTTCACGCCAGAATGGAGGAATACTCCTTCCTCTGTAAGTCCTCATCTGGTCACTCGGTGTGCATGTCCAGAGAATCACTGTTTTTTCATGTGGGTTTTTTTTATCCACTTTTCTTTCAGAGTATGGCAACACTGTGCTCGTTTAAATTCCTTCATCCAGCACTTTGTTACTTTATGTACGTGTTCTTTTTTCATACCAGCAAGGAGGGGTAGCCTAGTAATCACTGATCATTACCTGTGATTTTCTTCCAGCATCCGAGTTATTAATATTCTCCCAATTCACAATAACAAAGCTTAAAAACTTGCAAATGTAGCTTGGATGCTCTTTTTTTTCGTCTCATATCAGAAGAACAATCTCAGGTATCACTAACTGTAGAGACCTTTATTGACTTTCTTGTTCAAAACACTTTAGTTTTGTAACATTTGTCAACATAGATATTTTAAGTAATGTGAATGATCATATTCCTTAGAACTTACAGATTTCACTAATGGCTCTTGCTCTCCTTTGTATAAGAATCCATTTTATTTAGCCATTTTTTCAATAGGACTTAGTGGCTACAAATAATTTCTTTTTTTCCAAGGGAGATATTATTCCCTTTGGTATAACTTTGAATAACTCCACATATAGGTAGATTTTACAGTGATGCGTTCAGCAGTGGTGGCTGTGGGACATTAGAGAAATTGTGTGTAACACTGGAAAGGAAGTTGCTACCTCCCTAAATGAAATAAAGAGAAAATCAAGGAAAGAAAGAAAATTTTGCAATAAATTTGATATTCAATTGATGTTTAAGTAGGTATCAACTAGTCACCTTCCTGGGGAGATATGTGCTTACTGGGTTTTCATCTGCTTTATTGCTGCAATGACAACTTATAGGCTTTTATGACTTATTTCTTGAAAACCTATTGGTTTGGCATAAGCATTTTAGGAATTCCCTCAGTTAGAAAAAAAAATGATGAAAGAAGTGAAATTTCTTTTTGAAATATGTTCTGTACAGGAGCAGAGGGAGGAGCTACTCAGTGCAAGTCAAAGACTCTTGCTTTTATGAAAAACACAGTTGTTCTTCAGATACAGTACAAACCCATCAATTTGTTTTTAACAACTGCATGTGAAAGATGCATTTTTGTGACATCTGTACACCATATTAAATTGTTCTCTAGGGCCATACTCATTATGGCTGGAGTAAATTCACTTATAATTAACCTGGATGAATAATAAAAAAATTTGGAGTGTTTCTGAGCAGTCCAGCATTGTTCTGTTCTTCAGCTACATCCTGCTGAAGTCAAGGGTTAAATTGGCAGGGTTCAGTTGTGGGAACTGATAGTTCCCTCTCATCCTCACTACATTAATTTGTGAGTAGTGGTGCATGGAAGCCAAGCTAACTAATGAGGATAAGAGCATTAAAATGAAAACTGAGGTTAGGAATGGAGAAATAATTTTAAAATGCTTTAGATATTGACTAATCCTCATTCCCTACAACTCAGTCTCAACTGATTATTTAAAGAGACCTCAAGGATTTATTAGCCCCTTTTCAAGTTATACTGATTTCTGTCCTGCTTCAATCTGAAAGGACATAGAGAGCAAGACAACTTATCCCCTGCTCAAAAAGGCAGCATACCAGTAACTTTATTTTCCTTATATTCCTATGCAAAATACATCCCATATGTGCTTGATGTTTAATAACTCGATGGGAAACGGTTAGGTCTTGCTTTGCTTTTGCATGCGTTTCAATGATCCATGTAAGACCACCGATGACACCCACTTAAAAAAAACCCAGGGTTCATGTATCTCAAAGAACTCTCACATCTTTTGTTCTGTTCAAGGAACACCAGCTATCATGAGAAAATCTGCATTATTCTTGTGCCAAGAATTTTGGCTTAGCAGACGCAACATGAGAAATGTGCTCCCTGTCATCTCCCGTGATGTCTTCTTCCTGGAAGGCTGACCTGCTCAGGCCTTGGACAGAAGATCCCTGAGGGACACACTGCAGACCACTGTCTGCACAGCACATTTGAACTCTTCCAAAAATCAGCTCCTTCCTAATATAGGAATATACTTATATGCAAAACAGAGGATATGGTTGAGAATGGCAGTAAAGCATGGTACTGACCACCATGTGCACTCCTGCTAGGACAACTAATGTGAAGAGAGGGCCTCAGTTCAAACTCCTGGCTGGAAGCACAGAACATCAGCACATGTTGTACATACCCAACACCTTGGACTTGGTTTGAACATGGGAGCTATGGGAGTGGTCCTGGCAGCAGAGAGCATAGGATGCCTGTTGATGGGACTCAGTGGCTTAAGCATCCCTTTGAACCTGTGCCTTGCTATTGCAGGTCTCAGGAGTAACATACATTCAAGATTCCATTGTGCCATCCACATCGTGTGTTTTAGACAAATTTTTATGTAGATCAGTGATCTATTGCCTGGTGTAACAGAGTTTCTAGTTACTTTAAAGGGCTCATTCTACTTTTTCATATGCAGCACCGAAACTGGGTGGAGCTCCTACTGCACTTCAGCACCAAATGGATAAGGCATTAGGGTAAATGATGGTTTTAATCAAAAGGAATTTTTTTTATGTGAATTTGTGACTGAAGTGTATTGACTAATAAATAATATTTAAGAGTGTAGAGCTTACAAAGCATACTGATACCACGTGTATGACCTTTTTTCTCATGATGTTGAAAAAAATACCATGTTATAAAGATACAAGTCTTATTTTACTTTTAAAACATTAATAGGTGCTAAGATTTTGGATCACCAGATGCAAAGTTATTATTTAAAACTTTGTCTCTGATGGGTGAAATGCAGCAGGTGTTGATACCTGTCTACCAGCTGAGGTACAACATGGGGGCCCATAGTCTATTGGTATAAGGAAGAAAGTTGGTAAAACAGCTGTTGCTCGAGGTAAAATGTATAGCCATCAACATGGCAAAACCTTATCATCTTCACTAAGAAAGGCAAGACATTTATAAACCATGGCTCCCAGGTGAAACTTAGCTACATATCGAAAAATTCAGTGAGCTCAAGGTGAAGAAAGTCTGCAAGCAGATCGTCCAGCATCAGTATATATCAATGAGCAGACATCTGCAATGACTGATGAGGTGGAAGAAAAACCCTTTCATTAATCAGGCCGAGAAGAGGTACCTCAGAATGATATCCAGAGGTTTGGGTTTTGTTTTCTTTATTTTAAAAATTACTTTGGAAACATCTACTTAGGAAGCTGGGCCAATTAAGTATTACAAAACTGAGAATTAACTGGAAAATCAAATGGAAGCAGTGCCGCAGGGTGTTTGCCAAGTGAAGAATGGAAATTGGTGAGGAAAGGTCTGACAAGGAGCAGAGGCTCTGGAAGAGACCAGAGAGATGTGTCTGGAACCATTACACAATGACATCTTACATCTGAGGCTGAAACTGAAGCTGCTAGATGCTGGGAATGAGATGTAAGGAGACACCTTGTGTCTGGCGTGCTCTGACACTTCTGGAGATGAGGTTTGCACATGAACTCTTAGGAGGAGTGACTAAACTGCTGGAGCTTCAGTCATAACAGTTCAATAGCTTGGTTCCTTTGTAGGGACAAATGCAGACACATGCAAAGCACTAGGATGGTCTGTGAACAAATGCCCCATCACTGAGGAAAGGAACATTGGAAAGAGATTAAAAAAGATATGGAAGGAAGCTTGTCTCTGACAAGTTAGTGTCAGCTGATAACTATGTGATCAGCAGAGAGGAGCAAAAAGGAGGTGGAGAGATTGAGTTCTCTTATCTTCATAAAGAAGGATGATTTGGTAGATAGACTCTATAATCTGTGTCTTGGGAGGGATGGATTTGATTCTGTGATCTGCTATACATTTTCTACATAAGCTTGGCAAGACATGGCAACCACATTGCCTATGTAATTCCCTGTCCAGGTTTTCCCCCGACCTTGTATGTTGAGCCTAGAGATTTAATGAGTGTGTGTTGTGCTTCAGTTCATAGTGTCTAAAACAGTACAAGGCTGTGTTGCAGCCTGCTAAATTGTGTTTTCATAACCTGAAATGGAGATTATGTGTTGAACGTCCTGGGAAGGGGGAGCTGGGAAGTGTGTGGGGTATGTTTCACACTGCAAAAACTGAGGGCATTGAGGGACAGAAATAAAATCTGACATCATGTTGGCCATATTGCCTTTTGGAGGGGTCCCTGGAGTGAAACAGCCCCAGAACCACACTCAGATTTTGCCTAGGAGAGAGTTAGCTGGAGCACACCAAGACAGAGCAGTGGAGCAAGCTAAAGATGTAACAGAGTGGACAGCTGGTGTAGAGTGGCTGAGCTGTCTCCCCAGCCTCTTCTCGTTTAGCAATGCAGGTATCTCACTGCATCCTGCTGGCTTTCCCATATGAGCAGTTTCTGACTACCACAGATGGTATGTGGGGAAGACCCAGCAGAGGCAGCAAGGCCATCGGGAACTACAGTAGTGATGGGGATTCCAATTTAAATAGTTTTGAAAACTGCAGCATGAAGCATCATCCAAAATAGTTACACTGAATAAAAATCTGGAGTGAAATGAAAGTTCAGAGCAAAGAGAAAATGGGTTAACTGATGAGTGATATAGGATGTCTCTGAGAAGAAGAAGAATGAGGCAGAATTGGGCAGATAAAGAGTTTTTAAAAACCTGTATGGTATTTGGGCTATCTTCACAGGTGTATCTGTCTGTCCTTACTGCTTCAGTGCTGGCAGGGATGAACAAATAGATTTAGAAATGTGTCTGCTACATCGAAAATAATATAAAAAAAATTATACTTATTATCTGATTGAGAATCTGGAAATTGCCCTGAGCTTGATGAAGTGTACCTTCTTTCCATGAAGATTTTTAAAATTTTTAGGAATAGTTTTTGTTTGAATTCCAGAAATCCCAAAATGTGGTTTCCCATTTTCAAATTCCTCCAGGGAGGATTATTGATATACAGTGGTACAGCTGGCTGCTGCCTGCCCTGGGACTGCATCTTGCCTGTGCAGGAGTGCTGCAATCTGCCAGGGGAAAGCAAGCAAGATATACCTGACAGGTCTTGTTGAAATGGGAGTGTTTCCACTAGATTATGATAAAACAGCAAACTCCACTAAAAAAATGCTCTCTGGGAAACTTCCCAAGGAGATACACCCATTAGTGACACCAAAAGCATCCATACCCCACTCAATCCCCACCAATAAGTGGAGTTTACTGAAGTACAGAAAACATAAAGTTGTTGAAAGATATTTATGAGATACAGTCCCTGAAAAATGCTTTCCAGAGCAAAAGCATGTGATTGTAAAAGGCCCTTTTCTTTGCCAAAACATGGTGATGGATGCATATATACATTTGTTTATCTGAAGAATATGGCTATTTTTCTGCTAATTAAATCAGACAGGGATTTTGTGAGAACTCACTGATATAGGCTGTGCGGTCAAGATGCCATGAGCATTAGTAGTGACCAATCTTCAGAGCATTTATTTGACAAAGTAGAATTATGCTGTTGTATCTGTTTTATCAGCCAGGGGAACCTCCGTCTCTTAAAGGCCTGTCTCAGGAGAAGGCACTTTGCCTTCAGGAGGTCTCTATTTCACTTCATTTCCTCTAAAATGAATCTTCATTTTCTCTAAAGTGAATCATTTGGGTTAGAAAAAACCTTTAAGTTCATCGACTCAAACTGTTAACCTAACACTACCAAGTCCATGTCCCTAAGCGCCACATGTTCATGTCTTTTAAATATTTCCAGAGATGGTGACTCCACCATGTCCCTGGGCAGCCTGTTCCAGTGCTTTACAACCTTTTCAGTGAAGAAATTTTTCCTAACATCCAGCCTAAACCTTCCCTGGTGAAACTTGAGGGCATTTCCTTTTGTCCTGTCGCTTGTTACTTGGTAGAACAGACTGACTCCATATAGCTGCAACCTCCTTTCAGATACTTGTAGAGAGCAATAAGGTCTCCCCTCAACCTTCTTTTCTCCAGGCTAAACAACCCCAGTTCCCTTAGTTGCTCCTCACAGGATTTGAGCTCTAGCCCTTCCTCAGCTTCATTGGCTTTCTTTGTACAAGTTCCAGCACCTCAATATCCTTCTTGTAGTGAGGCACCCAAAACTGGACACAGTATTTGAAATGCGGCCTCACCAGTGCCGAGTACAGGGAAATGATCACTTCCCTAGTGATGGTACTCAAGATGATCTGCTCCACAGCCTCCCCCAGCACTGAGGTCAGACTGACAGGCTTGTAGTTCTCTGGATTCTCCTCTCTCTTCTTCTTGTACATGGGCATCACATTCACTAACCTCCAGTCAACTGGTACCTCTCTATGTTAGCTAGGACTGCTGACAAATGATGGAAAGTAGCTTGGTGAGCACTTCTGCCAGCTCCCTCCGTACACTTGGATGGATCCCATCTGGCCTCATAGGTTTGTGTGCGTTGAAGTGGTGTAGCAGATTGCTAATCATTTCCCCTTGGATGAAGGGGGATTCAGTCTTCTCCCCATCCCTGTCTTCCAGCTCAGGGGGCTGGGTACCTGAAGAACAACTGGTCTTACCATTAAAGACTGAGGAAAAGGCGGCACAAAGTAACTCATCCTTCTCTTCATCCTTGGTCACTATGTTTCCCCCCACATGCAGTAGAGGATGGAGATTCTCCTTTCATTGCTAATGTATTTATAGAAACATTTTTTATTGTCTTTTATGGAAGTAGCCAGATTAGGTTCCAGTTGGCCTTTGGCCTTTCTAATTTTCTCCCTGCATAATCTCATGACATCCTCGTAGTCCTCCTGAGTGGCCTGCTTCTTCTTCCGTAGGCCATAAACTATTCTTTTCATCCTGAGTTCCGGCCAACGCCATGCTGGTCTCTTCCCTGCCAGCTCATCTTTCAGCACATGGGGATGGCCTGCTCCTGCAATTTACAGATTTCCCTCTTGATGGTTTTCCAGCCTTCCTGGACTCCTTTGCCCTTCAGGACTGCCTGCCAAGGGACTCTATCAACCAGTCTCCTAAAGTGGCCAAAGTCTGCCCTCTGGAAGTCCAAGGTAGCAGTTCTGCTGACCCCTCTCCTTACTTCTTCGAGAATCGAAAACTCTATCATTTCATGATCACTATGCCCAGGGTGTCTTCCAACCATCACATTAGCCACAAGTTCTTTGTTCGTGAAAAACAGGTCCAGCAGGGCGACTTCCCTATTTGGCTCACTCACCAGCTGTGTCAGGAAGTTTTCTTCCACACACTCCAGGAACTTCCTAGACTGTTTCCTCTCTGCAGTATTGTATTTCCAGCAGATATCTGGGAAGCTGAAGTCCCCCCCAAGAATAAGGGCTGGCGATTGTGAGACTTCTCCCAGCTGCTTATAGAATATTTCATCTGCCTTTTCATCCTGGTTAGGTGGTCTATAATAGATTCCCACCATGATATCTACCTTCTTGGCCTTCCCTTTGATTCTTACCCATAAACACTCAATGCTATCATCAGCATCATCAAACTTTAGACAGTGAAAACACTCTGTAACACACAGGGCTACCCCACTGCCTCTTATTCCTTGCCTATCCTTTTGAAGAGTTTATAGCCATCCATTGCAGCACTCCAGTGATGCAAGTCATCCCACCATGTTTCCATGATGGCAACTATATCGTAGTTTTCCTGTTGTACGATGGCTTCCAGCTCCTCCTATTTGATGCCTGTGTTGTAGGCGTTGGTGTAGATGCACTTCAGCTGGGCTATTGATCCTGCCAGCTTTTTGAGGGGAGAAATCCTAATTCCTACCTGACCACTGTCAGGTGCTTCCATGGTTTCTAAGACATCTATAACTCTTGTGTCTTTGCTGTTGCATGGCTCTTCATCCCCTGCCTCCACTGAGGTGGCAGGCTAGCACACCATCCCTCAAACACTGGCATGCCAACACCAGGCATATCGCTACTGAGCCCGGTTTTATCTGTTTCCCTCTTCAAATCTAGTTTAAAGCTCTATCAATGAGCTCCTTATTCCCTGCTCCTTGCCAGAAAGACTTCCCTCTCTCCTGGATTTTCCTGAGGACATAAACTCCTAACTTTGGTTCTCCAGCTTGCACTCGAGTTAAGTATTTAAAATCACCTAAAGTAGTTAGATAACACCACTCCCACAGCTTCCATCCTGTCTTTACTTCTGAATAATCCAGGGGTTATGGAGAGTTAGCACTTGAAAGAAACACTTTAAAGAAGAAATTTTTAAATCTTCTGCATAAAGACAGAGAAGATTCCTGTAATCCAAACCTATTGGTAAATGAGTTCAAAGCCCTCAAATCTTCTACCAACTACACCATTGAAAAGCATTGCAAGAATGACGGGTAACAGGGATACTGCAGAATTTTCTGATAATCACAGTCTTTATTGAAATGGGAAAGGAAAGCTTTAGAAGCTTATGCTGAGTCTTGCAAAACGCAGGGGAAATATAACGCTATGAACACTGAAGGTCATAGTATTATAATCTAGGAACACAACCACTGCTGGCAGTTATGCTGCAAGAGGGTGCCAGTACGAGTCCTGAACCCTCAATGATGAATGATCTGGAGCCCTCTTGCAGCCGTGAGTCATTGTGCTAGGAACTGTACGAACAGGGCTGACCTGGCATGCGGTAGTGAACGGGTTTGAGCACTCAGTCCTGCACACGAGCAGGCAGCGCAGATGGTGCCGAGGGAGGGGATCTGACTTAATCCTGCTTTGTATGAGCCCTCACTGGGATTACTGAAAGATAGTTGTTACCCCAAAGCACTGATAGCGTGTGCCTGGATCTGTCCCTGTTTTATCTTTTCATCGCACCCTAGTGAACTCCACCCATGCAAAATTCAGATCCTTAAGAACTCTGTTGTCTAAAGTTTGCATGGTCATATTGCTTTGATTGTTATAATGGAAGGAGTATTTATTTCATTCTCCATTTTTTCCAGAAGATGACTTGCCTGTCGAACAAGAAGAAATGCAAAGTTGTGGGGGTGCTATAGTAGGTATTACTGCTACATTTTCTGATTTTCTTTGTGATACTCTACTTCTTTGTTCTAGGAGTGCCCAGAGCTCATTTTCTTCATGGGTTTAAGAAAAAAAATATTAGACATAGTTAAATCACTGTGAGGTAATTTTTCTTCATACATAGTGTGAGGATAGCTGCATATTTTAATTCCTTTGCTAGATAATTATGACTATCTCTTCTCAATGGTGTGTTGCATAGGAGCTGCATTAGTGTTTCCCCTCAGTACAGTGTATCCCCTAGCACTTAATGAGCATCTCTGCATTGTCTCCGCTTTCCTTCATCTCCACCCTATCCCACTCATAGCCTTATCCCACCCCTCCATGCTGTCTTGGGGGTATTCCCTCTTCTTTTTTCACGTCTGTCCCTCCTTTAGCTCTTACTAGAATTTGACCATTATGTCCATTACCTCTTTAACCCATTGCTTAGTTCAACATCACTGGAAAAGATTATTAATGTCAAATCTGATTTCTACTGTTGCTAGGGGATGCTACACACTGACATGCATGCACATACACATACTCTCTCTGGTAGAGGTGCATTCTCTATCTCCGGATGCAGTGGTGGAGGTGGGCTCCTACAGTTTGAGGACAGTGATAGGGCAAGCCAGCCCAGTTTTTCAAATGTTCTTAGGAGATAAAGGCAAAGAATCCCACCGGCTAACATTGATCACAATCCAGAAGAGGTGAAACTATATGCTGAAATAAGTTAGTAAGGACTTCTTACTGCTCACTGGCTGTAGCCTGCACCTAGTTACTGCTCCACATGTTTTTTGTTTACCACCAGTGTGTCATTGGTGAGAAAGCTCCATGCACAGAAACATGATCTTGCTTTTGAAAGAATGGACACATGATTAGATTAAACTCAGAAACTGTCAAAAATGTAATTGGTCAACCCTTTAAGTTGCTCAAAACACAGCTTGTGCCTGCCGCTGACTTCACCTATATCTTTGCTGCTTCAGCAATTGTCCTCTCATGAGAAATGCCATTAGGAGAATCATTACTGGTCACAGACAGTTTTGTCTTACTCACCAGAGCAGGAACAGCTTGTGAATAATTCTCAGCTTCTGCCTGCCAAATTCTCAGGTGTCCTGAGCTGGTGTTCCAAGTTTCTTCCTAGCATTTTGCTTTTTTCTGGGGACCCCAAGCATAAACAATGGTATTATTTTTAGCTCAAGGAAGTTTTAACTGACCAGTGCCAATCTCCCATATTCCTACTGAGTTCTTGTGGTGTAGCAGCTTGTAAAGTCTGGTTTGCATTAGTGAGCAGCAGGTCACTCCAGTCCTCCATACAGTCTTCACGTATTGCACAAGTTTGTTTATTTTATTTGGAGCAAAACACAGTTCTGAGGAAGGGAATCAGTCCTCCTTACATGCCAGTACCCTGAATTTACCCAGATATATCTAAACAATTTTTGCTACCATCATACAGGATATTTTAAAGAGTGTCTTGTCCCTTAATAAAAATCTTTCACTGACTTCAGGACTCGGCAATATCTGCTCTCAACTGCCCAGCCCAGCATTGTCCCAAAAGAGGCCTCTCTTGCATATTAGTTCTACCTTAGGGAGAGTTTCACTATGGAGCAGTGGTGGACAGGTGGCTTTTGGGCCTGGTGACCTCTGGCAGATGAGGCAGTACTGAGTGGTAGACAACTCAAGAAGACCTCTAAGCACATTCTGAGCAAGCATATCTCCCTAAGCAAGTTGCAATCCTGCAACAAGCTATAGCGTGACATTGTCATCTAGACTCTATATTGCTGTTCTTGGCATAGGGACATTGCCCATGCTTCTTGCAAGGTTAGGTTTTAGATGAGCCAGAAGACTTGCAGGAAGAGATCTCCCAGAAACTCTATCAGGTATTTTGTAAACAGAAAAAAATGACACAACTTCTTTTTACAATAGCATTTGAAATGTAAGTATTTTAAAAAATATTTTAAAAATTGATTGCAATCAGTAAATTGCATAATGTAGAGAGCACAAAACTGCTTGAAAATATGGAAGAGAAATAAGTCTTTTCACTTGATTATCCGTGATGTGTGTCATGCTTTGTGTATGATATACCTGAGGATATCTCAAAGGACCTACGTGCAGCAACATTTTTAAGCTCAGGAATCGTCTCACTGATTCTAGATATGCTGGGTCAAGGAGTAGCTTTCTATCTCTCCTTGAATTTCATATAGATTCAGATGTTCACATCCATGCCAGACACTGACAGATCCACATCAATTTATTAAAAAGTAAGTTAAAATTTCCAAATGCTGAACTTCCAAAGGACATGTAAACTGGAGCTGTCTGATTCTGCAGTTTTGGAATTACTCTAATTTTAACTGATTTTATTTTAAAGCAAAGAAAATTACCAATATCCATTTAAGAAAGAAACAAAAATACAGTAGACTGCAATTATTTTTTCCTTGAGGACAAAAGCAACATTTATTTAACTTTGAATTCTTCCCTGACTTCTTCCTGTGCATTTTGTAGATCTACTCTCAGAACACACGAATAATCTGAGTAATTTGATTGCTTTGCGGCACACTATGGGTATTCACCATCTTGTTTAATTTTGTAACTTATCTTTCTTCCTTAACAACATCTGATGCCTTGGGTAACAGAGGAAGTGCTGGTTTTGCTGTAGTCTGCAGCAATGAAGAATATCACATCTCTGTTTTTAATAATTGTGGCCCAGTTTTCCTTCCATGTCTGCTTGTTCACCCACCAAGTAATATGCAAATAGAAATAGAAACATGAAACTTAAGAACTGGATTGCTCTGAACTTTGAGCCATTGAAACAAAGATTTTTCACTGTCTCTTTTTCTTCTCCAAGAGAATTTTGCGACTTAGGGACCTGAAATGACAAAGAAAATCAGCTGGGGTTTGATATGTCAAAAATAGTGAATCAGAAGTACATGCAAACATTTCTTGTGATTTATGGTGATTATTTTTATAATTATTATTTTTATTATTATTTAATTATAATTAGTAATAACTATTTTAAAATTGTTTATTATCACAGTAGTAAGGATAATGTTATCATCCTTGAGCAATGTAATTACTTGGACCCAAGTCAATGGCCTCCTTTTGCAGTTCCTGCCTGAATGTGTTATAAGTAAGTGTTTGAGCCCCAAGTTTTGGTGTTGAGTAGCTGGGTCTGTGTGCGTTAGAGGTGGTCTGACGGCACAAGGTGCAGTGATGGAACAGCTCCGTGGAAGTGATGCCGGACCAGAGGCATGGGTTGTGCTGGGTACTGCCATGCCCATGTTCATCTGTCAAGCAGCAGTTACTGGGTTCAGTCACTGACCTTTGCCTCTTCTTAGAAGAAGCCAGTTAGGATGGGGTGCTCAACTAAGCCACTGTACTCCAGCCAGTAGAAGAAAAATGGCCTCACCAGACCCTCTGTGTCTCCTGGGCTTTGCTCCTTGGAATAAAGAAATCATGCTACAGCTGTGACCGAGGAGGGCTGTCCTGGTTCAGCCTGAGCAGTGTAGTCCTGTAGAGGAAAACGGAAAGTCCAGGGCAAGATTGCTGCCCAACTTTCCATGGCGCAGCGGGCTTCCTGCTCCACACGCTGGTAGATTTACATCCCTAATTGGAGTATTTAGCATGTTTAAAGGGGAAACCAGCAGCCCAGTGTAGGCCCTGGTGCGGACAGAAGTGTATTGGAGGATATCAGTGGATAAAGCTGCAAGTGATAAACACAGGCTGAAGATATACTTTCTGCCCAGAAGCGCTCACAGTATGTGTATGAGACATGAGAAAACTTTGGTCTAGAGGAAAGCACACAGAAACAAGCCAGGGTGGACAGAAGGCATGGGAGTTTATGTGGACATCTCTGCTGTTCCCTCCTTGCTGTGCCCTCTGTAGGTGTGGGTCTCAGCCCACCCCACACACCTTACCCCAGGACAGTGCCATCACAGCTGTGGAGCAGAAGACTTGTGTGTATTGCAGAGTGGATATTTCTGCGTTGCTACTCAAGTATGCCTTGATGGAAACCATCTAGTATGTTTCCTTTAGCGTTTTACTCACAAACACAAACTGGCAAGAATCTCCAGTCTTTCAGGGAACTCTGAGATTGATTAGAGTACTGCAGATGCTCTGAGCAGCTCCTGCCAGTGTATGGGAGAGCTTGTCAGCAGCATCAAGCTCAAATCTCCTCCCTGGCCTAGGAGGACCTTCTGGCAGTGGGCCCTCCCCAGGCTGCTCCAAGGTGGGGATGGGAGATGAGAGGTGCCTCAGAGCATTACAGAGTTGCTGGTAGCAGCAGCCTGGGGGAAAATGACACTCAGCATTTTGGAGAAGTGCCCTTGACTTGTGAAAGAGCTTTTGTCTTGGGGGCATAACATCATCAGCAAATCCTGTGGTGCAAGAGCTTCATCCTAGCTGCTGCCAATGTTTACCCTCCCTCACTGTCTTCCTAGTGCAGCCTTTTAGGGCATTATGAGAGTCTTTTCAAGGCACAGCTCGGTTCAGGAATTACCCTGGTGTTTCACCGAATCATGGAATGGTTTTGCCTGGAAGAGACCTTTAAGGTCATGTCCAACCATTAACCCAGTACTGGCAGGTCACCGCTAAACCATGTCCCTCAGCACCATGTCTATATGTTTTTAAATATTTCCTGGGATGCCAGGGATGGTGATTCCACCACTTCCCTGGGCAGCCCGTTCTAACCCTCTACAACCCTTTCTGTAAAGAATTTTTTCCTAATATGCAACCTAAACCTCCCCTGGTGAAACTTGAAGCCATTCTCTCTTGTCCTATCACTTGTTACTTGGGAGAAGAGACCAATCCTCACCTTGCTACAACCTCCTTTCATGTAGTTGTAGAGAGCAACAAAGTTTCCCCTCAGCCTCCTTTTCTCCAAGCTAAACAACCCCAGTTCACTCAGCCACTTCTCATAAGACATGTTCTCCAGACCCTTTACCAGCTTTGTTGCTATTCTCTGGACAAGGGCCAGCACCTCAATGTTCTTCTTGAAGTGAGGGGCCCAAAACTGGCCACAGTACTCAAAACTGAATACTGGTGCGGCCTCATCAGTGCCAAGTACATGGGGACAATAACTTCCCTACTCCTGCTGGTCACACTATTGCTGATACAAGTCAGGATGCTGTTGGCCTTCTTGGCCACCTGGGCACACTGATGGCTCATATTCAGCTGTCTGTCGGTCAGCCTCCCCAGGTCCTTTTCCCTCAGGACAGCCACATTTCCAGCCACATTTACACAAGCCTGTAGCATTGCAGGGGGTTGTGGCCCAAGTGCAAGACCTGGCACTTGGCCTTGGTGAACCTCATACCATTGACCTTGGCCCATCAAACCAGTCCATCCAGATCCCTCTATAGAGCGATCTGTTGGTAGATCACTCTGTAGAGTAATTTCCTACTCCTCAGTCTCCTTGCTAGCCTGGCTGCACCCTCAGCCTGTACCTCTTGTCCTCAGCCCTCCAGAATCTTCCCCTGGCCCTCTCTTCTCCTGCCTTTACTCATGGAAGAAGAAAACATTTATTCTGTAAATGTAACCAGTGGTTAGGAAATTCTCCTATCCAGCCAAAGTAAATCCATTCCTTTGTCTTCCCATGATCCACTTACATGTTTTCTCTCTTTTGCCCAGATCATGGCAATTCTTGGTAAAAGACCACAGGCTCCCACTTAGGAGCAGATGTAGCCATTGGACACTTTGTAGTCAAAAAATGATGGTAAAAAACATGGATATGGTGACCTTGAGGTGATTATAGCTCTTTGCACAGCATGGAGCCTAATAAGGCAGGACCTAATGAGACTTGTCATCCCAAAATATTTTGTGCTGAGACAGCCCCAAAGTCTCTGCCTCTGTGGCACGTCTTGGCCACAAAACAGATAATCTGTCTGCTGACACCAGAGAAAGGTTTTTCTTCTTTCTCTCAGCAGCACCTAGGACATTTTTGAAGATGGTGTGATACAAGGCTTAAGTTAGATGTCACACTATGTCATAACACGTTAGAGACATACTGTTTTCTGCATTGCTTTACCCGCTTAGGTGAAGGAAACTTAGTTTATTAGCTCTGTGTGTTTCTTCCCACTGTCAGTTCTAGGACAAAAAGCCATAATTCTTGTGGTTTTATCTATTGAGCAAAAGACGTGGATGCAGTAAAGGGCTCTGGGTAGTGACTGATGTCCTACCTTAGAAAGGAAGACTACACTTTAATGAGAAGGAATGTTTTAATTACTTAGCTCTGGGTCTAGTTTATTTAAGAACACAATGGGTTGTTAATGGACTTTCTATGCTGATTAAATTCCATCATAGGTGTGGTGAATTACAGAGGTAATTCACATGCCATCTTAAAGCAGTTAATGCAATCTCTGTAAAATAAACAATTATTCATTTTTTAATGCAATCCAAATTGTGAAATGTCCTGTGGCATTCAAATTAATGCATTTTCCATGGGAATAAAGCTGTAAGATTTGCTACCTGTTCCACATTGTTAGGCTTCCTCTGCAGTCCTCTGGGCTTGTGTGCTCCAATCTTCTCTGAATCATCAGGCTCTTTCCTTTCCTGCTTTCCTTGATGTATATCCTGGAAACAGTTTCTGTGTTTCTTACCCTTATGAGTCTCTGCAGCCGCCTGGACCAACACTGAAATCTCAGTGGTCCATCTGTGCACACTTCTCCATGTGGGTCCTCTGGGGATTCGGTGTAACTTCCTAAGATGTGATAAATTCATACTGTAGACAGGCTATGTGCAAGGCTTAAACATACCCTAAAATGTGTTATGGAACCATCTCTAATAAAGAAATAAATACATTCAAACCAAAACATGTAACTTGCTTGCCTTCTGTTCCCTGGTTTCCTCTCTCTTTGGAACACTTTTGTGGCAGGCAGTCAGAAATCCCAGTTTATTTTGAGAGAAGTGACCCCACTTCAGAGTCACCCCACGTCAACTTCCCTTTTCTGGCCTTGCTAAGTTTCATCGTTACACTGGGTGTCATACAGAAGTCTGTTAATCTTTTCCCCTCCCCTGCCTTATGGCTTTTATCATCAACACTAAACTTGTTTCATGATGTTAGGGTGAATTTTGGGACCCTATATGGTGTCTACTACAGATATGCTGAGTACTTCTTCAGCCCAATGTCTTGCTTGCTTGCCCTTGCAGGAGATTCAGAGGATCTTTCCAGGTCTACCATCCTTGACCAACATTCTTTTCTGCTGTCTAGGGCAGTTTTCAGTTTATAAAACAGCAGCCATTTCCAGCCAGATGTCTTTAGCACACACAAATGGTTTGTGTGAAAATGAATGAAAGACATGGTCTCATGACTAGGAGCCTGTGCTGTGCTCTCTTCATTTCCAAACATCCTGTTAGGCTCAGCTCAGCTCCTTTTCCCTCACAGAGTACAGAATTTAATCCTGTTGCAATGAGAAATTAATTTCTCATCCTTCTCTCTGGTTATCCAGATGGCCTTTCTGTCCTTAAGCCAAGCTAATGTGCCAGAGTTTCACATCCCAGAAACCCTCCCTTCTGCTCGTGTGCCAAGGAGACAGAGCTGAACAGCTGTTTTGCTACATGTTAGTGTCTCCTGCTCTGCTTTCAGCATCACTATCTTCCCCTTCTTCAGCTTGGCTACAGCGCATTATAACACTGTCTGGAAGATTAATTAGATCTCTGCAGTGCAAGGCTTATAGGCTGCCATCTACTCTTTTCTGACAACATGTTGGACACCTTAGTACATGATAGACCTGGTCTAAAATGCCCACAGAACAGAAACATTGAAATCTTGTTATCAAGGTTATTTGTTAAAATATCAGCTGAATAATTTAATGCATTTTTTGAGTAAGTTCTGGAAGGTCGCCTGTAGTATACACACATTGTATGTAAAGCTTCACATTATTAAAGCAAGCAAAACAAGATTAGCATCAGAGGCCTGTGGAGACACATTGACTTTAATACTCCTTGATATGTTCAAAGGATTGGTGCACAGTTATTCCTACTGTCAGAGATTATCTTGTGCTTCATTTCAACAGAAACTGAAATGACCCTCAATGTCATAGATTTGTTAGGAAGGGAGAAGACCTGGATGGATTGGAGAGGACAACATGTTTTAAGGTGAAAGGAATTGTCAGATGGATTGCAACATCCTGCTGCAGAGTAAGTGAAAGCTCGCATGTCTTTGTCACAAGACAATTCCAGCACCACTTTCTTTTCTGGGTTGTAACAAGAGGTTCATTTCAAGGAGTCAAATCTTGGTCCTGCTGTAGTTGAAGACGAAATGCCCATTGTCTTCCATGGAGGTAGTTTTTCCCTTCATGGATTTGCATGGACATTACAGGCCATGTCCAGCTTCTGCTTTGTCAGCAATGAATGTTTCAGAAGTCTTCGTAAATCATTAAGTACTTTCCAAATTCACATTCTATTACCTGCAAATCCAACTGTCATAGGAGATCTAAAAACATAGAAGCAAAAATCATTAGTGGTTTTAAAAAAACATGACATAATTCTTTTTGGCGTGCTCTCCTCTTGACATATTTGACATAAAGAAGATGAACGCACGCAGCTTTCCCTCATTACCAGAAGTTATTTAAGAGCACCCTAATTTATTTCCTTACATAGGCCCCTGTGGATAAGCAGTTTTTGTTTATTCTAGTAGTCAGCCTAAAGTTTACAGAAGTTGTTTTGTTTTTTCCTCTCGCAATAAACAACCACAATTTCAACACTATTTTTTTTCCACTTATTTATGAAACTTCAGTTTTGTTTTGGAAATATTTATCTAATAAGTCATATGGTAATTGATTATCCCATTCAACAATCTTTTCAGAAGTGTTGTTTGCAGAAAATGAGCAAAACTCATCTGCTGAGCATCCACATAAATATGTAAGGCACATTGCTGGCTCAGATGAAAAACCTCTCAGATCAAATGGCCTCTTTTACTGTTTACATCCAGGCATGAGCTGTGCAACATCAGCCTTCTCCAACAGGCTATTATCTCTGCAGAAAAGTGAGGCAGAAGAGAAAGCGTGTCAGGTGGCTCAGCTCACAGGTTTTAAAAATAAATGTTTTTTTTCTAAGACTGAGAATAAGAAGTGGAAAGAAGGTGAAAGAGTGAAAGAACTAATTTTTTTCCAGTACCAGAAAACACATATTTATAGTTTCTTAACTATATTTGTTCAGCCAATTTATTTAGGTATCTTCTCACAAGTAGCACAAGAACATTGGCCAGGTATAACAAGAAATGGACTTCATTAAAGAGAAATAAAACATGAAATTACTTTGGCTCTGTAATTACACAGGCCAGAAATGAAAAATAGACTAAGATTGTTGAATGGAAACTTTCTATATCTTTTGATTACCTTGCATTGACAGCTCTTCAGATTATCCTGCTTCTCATGCCAATTTGCACTGACATTACAGAAATAATTTATGAGGTACTGTCTCGTCTCTACTCTGGGGGTTTCATAAATTTTCATTAGGCACACTGCGTTTGGACAGGAACATTATGTCTTGGAGGAACTCACTTCCCTTATGAACCTAATGCCCCTGATGACAAGTACAGCTCACACAATTTTTAGATGCAGTGATAAATCGACATTATATTGCTCATTTTTTTCACTATAACTTGAAAAAGGCTGTTAGTTTTATTGTCTTCCCTTCACTCATTCTTTTATGTCCTCTTGGCTCCTGCACACATTTCTGTGACCATTTTCCTCCTTGACCATCCCGCTTTTTCCTTGGGTCTCCTCACTTGGCTGGTTGTGATTCCTTCCTCTACCATGCTGTCCAGAGACTTGCATGTGTTCTACTTCTAGGCATTGCTGTTATGCTGATGGCTTTCCTACTTCTTTAAGCTGCAATGCCTAACTAGCACCCTTTCTTTTGGGGAGAAGTAACATGTCTCCTATAGCGATATATGAAAAAATCACCAAGAAATCATCAGTTTGGAAATGCTGCCAGAGGGGTTACTTTCCTTTTTGGAAATGCGTGATGAGATGAAGTTTGCTGCTATACAGAGTGGGGTAATTTTCTGCGTTTTGTGTTGTTTGCACAGAGCAGTCTTGGCCTATGACAGTAACTCCTTAGGTTCCACGACAGAATACTTTTATTGTTACGAATGCCTTAGGTTGATTAGGGTTGTGGTAAGAAGATGTGAGTCAGGAAATCAAAAATTGGAGACAGTCCTGGTTTGCAAGTGACATCTGAAGTATCACTCTTAAACCAAATGCTTTAGTTTGTACGTTGTCAGTGGAGCAAACTTATGACCTTGAAACTGCCAGAGGTAGGACCACCTGCGCTTGATAACTGTGCTTAAGCCAAGACAAGATTTCCCCGGAACTCTTCAACAGCACCCACCTCTCCATCGATTAAAGTATTTAGGTTCATAGTTGGTAGACTGCTCCATCATGCCCATACAATTAGATTTGCAAGCCAGGGAACTTAGTCAGAAGTCTGGTCTGAGCTGGGTTTTCAAATGTGTTTCATACTGTGTTGGGTACAAGCACATTCTTAAAGACTCTCCAGTTTATAGTCAGCTTCTGTTCAACAGTCCTAAATTCCGGGAAATCTAATCTCTTCTGCTTTAATGCATCTACTAAATTTGTTTTTATGCTTGCTAACATATTAAGAAATATTAATTAACATATATTCAGCTGGACCCTTAGCCTAGCACTGACTTCTTACAGATATTAACTTAATTCTCATCATATCCTTCTCCCCTGGACCTCTCTGGATCTCAGTTCAGATTTTCACAGTTGGAACGTCTTATATGTTTGTACATGGGTAAAGCAGTACTTGGGCACTTTATAGCTAAGCCGTGAGTTCCACTAACAAAGGTTTTTCTGAAAGCTTGCAATTCAAACAGGGAAACGGCAACTTGATTTGCATTTTCTATTGAATCAATGTAATCCAAGACAAAGTAAAATCAATTTAGTAAGGTTTTTAATACCCACTGGGCTTAAAATGTCTTAACATGCTATTTCTGGTTGATTGACTCTTGTCAATGGGCATTTCAAGTCTTTTTAGAAGATATAAAACTCGTATGCATCCCAAATAATGCCTAAAATTCTATTACTTAAATCCCGCTGGTTTGTGTATATAATGTAATAAAAGAAAAAAGCCTGAAAGCTCAGAGTGCTATAAAAGTACAGACTTATTCAGCCTTATTAATGAAAAGTTACAGACATTTGACCCAGAGAGATAGACGAAGTTCCTTTAAGTTTTATATGTCCAAAGAAGTTACCTGTAAAGTGACCAAAGCTTCAAGGTATTTGGTGTATGACAAATGCTGTTTCTTGCACTTTTATAGCAGTTTCCTTTGGAAACTGCATTGTCTTAGATAGATGCACTGTTACTGTTAATGGCAGGTTTCACTGTTTAGTGAACTGTTTAGATGGGAAAATTCTCCCTCTGGTCTCACTGTTTTTCCAGGGAAATAGCTATTAATACCCCAAGTGAAAAAAACAGCTCCCATCTAGTGTCTGGCTGCGTCATACATAAACTAGGAGAAAGGAAAGTACAACAAAAAGAAAAGGAGAAACAGTGAAATCACCTGAAATTTATTATTAGAAAAATGTAGGTAATAAGGTACAGCTGAATTATTTACACGGAATCAGAATTTTGCTTGCATTTACATACATGAGCATGAAAATCTGTATTGGTTGAGAAAGATTGGCTTCACATCTAAGCTTTTCTGAAAACACAGTGTGAATCTGAGAACTGATGTGAAGGTGAAGCTTTTCTTGGAATGACATCCATGAATGACATGAGCAAGTTGGGAAGCCCAGCTGTGGGAGCTTCTCACTGACACAAAAGCCAAACTGATGGGGAGAGCAGCAACTTGACTGACAAAGACCAGAAGGCATCCTATGAAATATAACAATCTAAGGAGGCTTTGGTCAATTTGCATCTTGTCTTTATCTAATATTTGACCTCAAAGTAAACCAAGTAACTCAAACAAATCAAGCAGCTGAGGTGACAGCAGAAGATCCAAGGAATTGATTCTACACCATATTTCATCAAAATGGGTTATCCAAAAGTTTGGGATGAAATACTGAATCCAGAGAACGGCAGACTTGTGAAAGCTTGGGGATCCTGACATTTGATTGGCCTCTGTGTCTCTGCAGTCTTGTGGAAATAATTATTTCTATTCTTTCTAGGTCTTGAGCTGTCTGATTTTTACCAATTATCTATCAGAGGCCAAACTACTGCAAAAACTTTGGACTGTTTTTTACCACCAAAATTTGGAAGAAGCAAAACATGGAGATATAAAGTGCATCTGGGCAGTGCTTGTGGCTGGGTCCCAGGCAGAGATCCATAAAGATTTCTTGTACAGGTTTCCAGAGCTGGGACTATTTGGGCTTAGAGCCCTTGACTTTGAATCCTTGGGATTTGCGATGCATGATGTGTTGGGCTTGTGTCTGATGGGGTTTTGGTAGTGGGAGAGGGGGATACTGGCTCTTGTCTAGTGGGGTTTCGGTACCAGGGGAGGGGGCTGCTGGTGTGGTCCCTGTAAGAAGCTTCGAGAAGGCTCCCCCAGCTCTAGGTCAGCCCACCTCTGACCAAAGCTGAGCCAATCAGCGGTTCTGCAATAAACATGTTACAAAGGGGAAACCTGTTGAACAGGGGCCTTTGGTTTTGGGATCTATCTTTTGTTTTGGAGCAGAGTAGGAAGAGAGAGAGAGACAACCATCTGAACACCCAGGATAGTGGAGGAGGAGGCAGGGAGACACTCCGGGGCAGCCATTTCCCTTTGGCTCGCGGCAAGGTGGCAGGCTGAGTCCTCGCAGTCCTCAGAGATCACCGGTGGACTGGGCCTGACTGTGATCCCCCATCCTCTGCCCACCCCGCACCGTGTGGAGGGGAGGAGGTGGCAAAGCTGGGCCCAAGAAGAAGGAGGGGTGGGGGAAAGGTGTATTTAAGATCCAGTTGCTTTTCTCACTGTCCTACTCTGATTGGATTGGTGAATTGATAGTGGTTTTGTTGTTTAAATTAAATTGGTTTTGTTTCCCCAAGTCAAGTCCGTGTTTTGCCCTGACCATAATTGGTAACCGAGCCCTCCCTGTCCTTTGTCTCCACCCTTAATCCTTCTGTTGTATTTTCTCCTTTCGGACTAATAGAGCGACTGCGTGGTGCTTGGTTGTCAGCTGAGTTTAAACCATGACATGGGGTAATTTAAATGTATGAAATAGACAATGGGATCTGAGTACTTTGGAGTACTCGGATGAAAACATAATTAGTCATAAAAGTCATCGAGGAAGAATTGGAGGCCAAGATTTCAGTGATTATTTTTTCACTCACAGAGCTGAGAACATATCTGTGGAAACACGCTGGCAGAGTGAAGTTTTCTAACAGAACAAAAGAGACAGAATCTGCCCTGGTGAACAGATTTGCTCAGGATCATAGGGTATTGCTTAGGTCAGTGAATATAAACCTGCCATGGAAAGAAAAACTCTTGAGATAATTTAAACTACAATGTGACAGAAAGTTATCTTTTATCCAAAGTTACCTAAAAGGAAAAACATGATCAGAATAGCTAAGAACACCTCATCTGACATTTATACCAACCTACAGTGCTGCCAAAGACCTTCTGAGTCATGAAGTCCATCATCCAGTTACTGCAATGCTCCACCACATCATGTAATGACTTTCATTAAATTATCAAGCTCCAATGTAAAACCAATGAGCTTTTTTCCCCAAGGCTTCTCATTATGAATGGCCGTTTCAAAACCTGCTATGATGAGTAGAAGCCTTCTAGCTTGCAAGTTGAATTTATCAATAGCCATTTAACATCTATTTGATCCTAGGTCAATGTTATCTTCTAGCCTAAATATATGTCCCCCCTTTTTAACCCTCAGAGTATAACATTACGGATAATAACAGATAATTCTTCCTTTGTTCTGCTTGGCTAAGGGTTCATTTTCTGGTGTAAGTTAAGCTCTCCCTTACCTTGTCAACCTTGTAGCCTTCCTCTTTACGGGTTGTTACTTGAAATTAACTTCTACATGTCCTTGGTGGTTAACAAAAATTTAAGATTTTTCTAAAGCCATGCTCTTTCCCATGTATTCTTTTATTTTATTTAATTTTATCCCTTTTTCTTACAATTTATTTCATTTTTGCTCTGTTGGGGTGGAGCTTTTTCCTTAACAAGTTGGAACTATAGGTTACATGGAGATGGTAAAATGTGCATTGGGAGGAGTTGCTACAATAAGATCGTTGTTGTTTTAGTTGGCTGTAATAACACCGTGAAACTGCTTTATGCACCAGCAAAGTACTAATGAATGGACAAGTGTTTGCTGACTTCATTTCTGAGGCAGATGCTAAAACACAAAGAAAATGAGAAACCGGAAGCAAAGAATAACCACCCGTGAGTGCAGAAACACTGAGGTAAGCTTGGGAAGGGGATGTCGGGGTCCGCATGTCAGTTGAAAGATGTTGGAGCTGTGAGTAAAAAAATCTTTTTTTGATCCCTGCAGTGCGGAGGTAAGTGGGGATTTGTTTTGCTTTAATTTTGGTAAAATAAATAGCAAATAAATATCTCTGCAACAAAGACTCTTGAATAATTTTTCAGATTTTCTTAGTTAAAAGATCTTAGGATGCCATGAACCTTGGCTAACCACTTGCAGAGATAACATCATTTTGGCACGTGTGTAAATAACTTCTAATATTGCCTTTACCTGCTTCTAGAAAAGGTGATAACTTAAGGGATATGGAAGAAAAATAAAACCATAGATGCTGGAAGCTGGATTTACCAGAGTTCTTTATCATGTGTTTGCATCACACAGCTCAGGGCTGTGAGGATAGACATCTCTGAAGGTGGTGGCTCATGCCATCATAGCTAGGTCAGTAGATCCAGATGGGACCGGCCCTGCCGTCACGAGTCAGATATTGAAGGCAAACTTTTAGTGCAGTGTTAAATACAAGAGCGAGTACCTACTTGGGCAGTGAGAACTGAGTAAGCTTTCTCTTGACAGAGCGGGAACAGGCAGGTTATGTTTATCTGTGCTTTCCCTCAGATCTGCTGCTTTCCACTGCCAACAAGACAAAACTGCTTGGTCCTTAGAAAGAGATGAGAGATTGTTGGATTCTTTCTACTCCAAGTATTTATGTGTCTTAGTGTTACATATGATATAACAACTGCAGCTGCATTTCTTTGTAGCTGGCTGTTGCACTGATAGTCCTAAAATTATTTTACCCACTCATTTGAAAATCAGAAACTAGAATTTAACACTATATTGTACTAGCAAACAGAGAGAGTCTGAGAGGGAAACACAGGGAAGTGGACTCTGCTGTGTAACTTATCTTTGTGAAGGGAAAATTATCGAAGAATAGTTAATACAAAATACATTAGATTAAAAGATATTGAAGGTAATATTTTGGGGTTAGAATAATGTCATAATTTTAAGATGAATGCTGACACTATGATGGTGAAATGCAAATGCTGGTCTTTGGCAGTTGTTCATCTCTGTTCAACTTGCCTGGATTTTTTTCCATGAACCAGGCATTGTAGATTCATTGTGAATTTTCTTTCTTGTGGAGAAGGTACTGGATTCGAGTAAAAGATATCTGATAACTTATCCCAAGACATATCACAGCATCACAGTTCTGAAAAGATCCGGAGAAGAAGCATTAGGAAAAGCTGTTAGAGGAAAATTAAATCCTTGCCCCCCTGAAGCTGGTGGGAAAACCCTGTTGACTTCTGTGAGGACATATTTTCTCTTTAACAATTAAAAGATAAATCCCCTCAAATAACTCCCCTCAAAAACAAGCTTTTAAAATATTCCTTGGTATTTTCCCCTTCTGTTCATTTGCATTTCTCCTACATGAGGAGTAAGAGCATGAGTTTGAACAGGCTTTGAGAAGGCTCAAAAAACAAAGGGGAGTTAGTCAGAAAAGTTTTGATCACATGGCCACTGGAGTCAGGAGTCTTTCCATCAACTGCCCTCAGTGAGATAAAACTGTCTGCACACTGATAGAAAAAGTTCCATAAACAGCAAGTGTTAATTACAAACGTGATTAATCATCAGCCCTACTTCACCAGGACCTTTACGGAGGTTTCGTGAAGTCAGTATGAAGAAATCTTGTTTCAGTGTTTACTTCAGTGAAGAGATTCATGTTACTGTATCAAGAAGGCAGTTTTTGGTATTGTGGGTCTTTTAGAGCTTCTTAGGAATGATGCAATTTTTGGAAGGAAGTTATTTTTCACCTCAAATATATTTTTAATGAAATTATTATGGAAACTGAAAATAATTGGGAATTTTTATCACTGTTACCCAATGAGGCTAAAAGTGTGAGGTTTTGAAAGGAATACAGACAGAATTTGGCTCTGAAACTTAAAATGTAGCTTGTAACATTCCTCAGGTATTATTTCATCCAGCATTTGATAGCTAATAAATATTTTTAACTGAAAAGTTTCTTTCTGAAACTACTAAGAGAGCTGAAAGAAAAGGGAACTTCCAAAAACATTGAATTAACTGCTGGAGAGTCTATTCATCGACTCATTATTGACAGGAACAAGATGCTATTGTGTTGACTTGGGGTCGTGTCAGGAGAACACAACAAAGATGAAATTTAAGTCCTATGTCTCACATGTTGGCTGCAAAGGCTTTAGGCATTTAGGAAGGAGATACTTTTCTCTTTTTCACATTGCATCTTGTCCACCTACTTCTGAATTTATTTGGTGAATGGATTTAAACATTATTTTGCCTCTTTCTATGAAAGAAGCACAGAATATGCAATAGTTCATTTACTGAAATCAGTGTTATGGTGAATTAGGTCATCATTCTGCTTTGTTCCAGTGCGAAGATAGCTAAAACCAGAACCTAAAGTTCAGTGTGCTTCCCCAGTGAGGCATTTAGATGCTGATATTTGAAAAACTATGTTTATGAATTTGTAGGCTTAAAAACAGAATTTAAAATAAGTTCTGGTCTAAATGTACAAGGTTTAACTTTTAAATCTGAAAGAAGTACCTAAAAGTACCTGATATTTTCATGGCAGTAGGAGGTGCATGACAGCTATACTTCTGTAAATCAGGCTGGTTTTTCAGCATCTTAGACTGGATGGATGACCCCAGTGCATTACGACCCCAAATTTCTCAAATTTCCACATAATAATAGATGGAATGAGATGGATTCTTCCCTGTTGTAAAATAACTGAGTTACTCTTACTGCATAACATCCGTGTGGTCTGCTCTTATAAGTCCCCATGCATTAGAGCCCCAAATGCTGTGATTGTGTTAAAGGCACTTTTGTGCTTCAGCTCACTCGACACAGAACAGGACCATGGGGTCTGCGCCTCTGAGCTGTACAGGGACCTGAAGCAGTAAATCATGATGCATGGTTTCGATAACATCAGTGTCAGGCAATTTTGATGGAGCTTCTTTCAATTCATGGCCATGCTGTTCAAGGCTGCTCTAGTTTCAGGGCAGTGCTACAGATCCTGCCTTGGCAATCTGCCTATGCGCTCTGCCTGCCTCTCTGACTGCAGAAACACTGACCTACCCTGCCAGCTGAGGTCTGCTGCAACTGAGAGGTGTTTTAGGGGCTTTAGGAGCAGGTGGAAGAGGGAGTGAGTCTTGCACAGAGTCCACAAGGCTTGACACAAGTCTGATAGCATACGGCGCCTGGCCTGCAGATGCCCTGATCAAGCCTATCTTTCTGGTTTACTTTAAAGCAATAGAAATGGTCATCCAACTTCAAAGTCAAACATGAACATGGAACATTTTTGGCTCAGCTTATCATAAAGTTAGGGACTATTTGCAAAAGAAATAACCAGAACCATACTTCAGATTCTTCTGTAAAACAATACTTGTCCAGAGTAGCTGTCTGTTCTGAATAAGGGGAAGGTATAAAATAAATTTTAACAAAAGGACAAATTTTAAAATAAATGTTGTTTTCTGAACATTGAGTTCACTTCAATAATATTTTTTTCTTAAACATAATCATATGAAGCATAATCATGCATGAAAATATCTTTTCTGTTACTTTCTCAATATTCTTCCTAAATTCCTGATCAATAAAAAGAGGCAACAAGACAACTTTCCTGCACTCATCAACTTTTTGGAAATCAGCTCTAAGATTTAGTTAAAACCAAAACTGAAATATTTCTAAAAATGAAGGGTAATCTTGAATGGAAAAATTGAAAGTCTTAATTTTGAAATTTTTAAACAAAATGTACTTAAGAACATTTAGTTTATTAAAAGCGAAGTTACACATATATTTTGTGTATATTTTCTTATACACAAAAAGTTTTCAAGTTGCTAAATCTGAATCTTTTTTCTGAATAATCTATGTTTGAAGAAATTAATGTTATTTCTGAAATCTCAGCTGATATATTTCTAGAGTAATAATAACAGATGCCCTGTCTCGCTCTTCGTCTCTTTTAGGAGAACAATGCACAGCAGCACTTTTAGCCCTCAGTCTTTAACACAATATCACAAACTATGAGTTGTAGCCTGTTTCAATTTTTACTACCTAACGTAAAGAAATGCGGCCTATGGAGAAAAAAGTCTCTACTGCCCTGCACAGCTGTTTGTAAATCCTCCGTAACTTCGTTATCCAGATTTTTCACTCTCAGAAAAAAAAAGCATTGGCAAAATCATAGGGCTTAGGATTGTGAGGGACTTAGGATTGTTTGCTAGTCCACATGCTTGGCTACCACAGGCCACCATACAACTCTAGACTGTAAAAGTATCCAATTTCATCTTTAAATCTGTTGATTTGGAATGTACTTTGTTATCTAATATATCAGTATTAATTCTTGAGTAACAATTGTTTTGTTCATTGTAGGTGTTATTTAAGTAGTATAAAGTCATGTATTAATCCACAAGAACGAAAGTAGAGACCACACATTTGTACCCAGTTTATGCAGATTAAAGGAAGGTAATTTTGGAGGAAGTATTATCATTTCAGGGAAAATAACCTGATTTGTTTTTCTGGCTACAAATATTTTGCCAAGGAGATGTAGGAAAAATATGGCACTCCTGTTTGCAAAGTTTTGCTTCTACTAACCATAAATTACTTTCTGAGCCTTTGCTGGATAGGCTGTTTTCATGAGCTGGTGGAAAATCCATTGGAGTAAATGAAAGAAGAAATCCATGTTCACGCTCTATAAGACGATGTGTAAGGGTTTTCTGCTTGATTAGGTTTATCTAAGAAAAATTTTGACAAACAATTTTTGGCTCCAGATAAAAGAGGTTGCTTCTAGGAGGTAAATTAAGTGGAGGATTGTTTTGTGGTTCATTGACAAAGCAATTTTCTCAGAAATAAAATCAGTGACAGATTTTGAGATAAATACATATTTTTCAGGAGAAGCATATTATGAAATTGTTTTTTAGTGTGATCATCTCTTGACTGGGTACAGTAAACAACATGAGGTTGAAAAGAAAGTCACTCAGCAGAGATTGTGCAAGACAGAGTTCTAAAAAAAAGGTAAAAAGGAATCATAAAAAGAGATTTCCGGATATTTACTACTGAAATTAATAGGACTGTTTCCACCTAAGTTTAATATGCAGATCATTCACATTGCTTGTTGTCCCAATTCCAGTTTTCCACTTTGTGGTCCTGCTTCCCCTCTTGCACCAATTCCATTACTCCTACAAGCCCATAATGAATTGCTGAGATCATAATAAATGCACCTGGTGCAACTGGGTGATGGGTAGAAGAGGGTACATTCCTCCCCGTTCTCTTTTCAGACCTGCTGTCAACTAGTTCGATCTGATTTTGAACCTTCCAATACTTGCTGTCTATCCAGCCTCCTGCAGCAACAGACTGCAGAAGATCTCTGCCTTCTGGGTGAGGAAGTATTTCCTGGTGTCCATTTTAAACCCCTATCAGTTTCAGTGAGTGCACTCCAGGTGTAGAAATGTGGGTTTTGGTGAATGTCATAACTTTTGCCCAGCCCACTGCATCCAGTTCTGCAGCTTTTTACTAGTGTGCTAAAGAGGTAGAAAATAAACCTGATAAGTGAAAAATCCAGACAGTATTCCCCAAAAATATGAAACATTAAGTGCAGAATCAGATGACCCCAAGAGATGGTGCAAAGGAAAGGCCAGGAGTGCATGATGAGTCAGGAGGAAGCGTGGGGCCATGTTTTTAGTTAATTAGTAGAAAAGTCACGAGGCATGGGAAGACCTCACCTGAACAATGTCTGCATAATACGTGTTTTCCAACACGATCTTGCTATAGTTACTTCTCTATGATGGCAGACAATGGTTTCAAAGATATATTAGAGGGGCCAGGATGTGAGTGTTATCTTGGTTGCCTAGTGGTACCTTTTATCCTTCATAGACAGCTGTAAGATTCTGAGAAGCAAAGTCCTTGTTTCCAGGGTTGGACTGTCCTTCTGGTCCTTGCAATGAGGTGGTATCCTTTAGTTCATTTACTTGAACAATACTGAAGTCTCCAGTAAAACTCCACTACTTCATTACAATGCAGTGTGTAATGCAAGCTGATATATATTAGCAAGGTTAATATAATTTCATACTATAAAGAGTGACATAAGAGTTAGGGGAGGAAATTTTCATGACAGTCAAAAGTGACCATCATGACAAATTCAGAAGATAGCTTCAATTAAAAGATAAAAGGTGTTATGGTGCAATTCAGTTGTCTTAGCAATGGCTAGAGCCATTTAAGATGCATTAAGGGATCCTGCCTGAACTCCAGCAGCTGGTGGGTCTTCTATATGTCCTCTTTCAACACCTTGGATAGCCAAGCAAGTTCCTACTGCTGGTAAGGCAACTGTAATAAGAGAATCAAGGCCCTAGCCAAGACGGACGAATAGAGTCTGGAGTCAGTTCAGGTGATCAAATGTTGCTGCTTTCCAGGCTGCACTGACAGTATTGACTAGAAACCCTGTTTATTTAGTTATCTAAATACAGATATATGCAAGCTGGATTTGAACCCCCACCCTAAATCTAGCAAAGTTTTATGTTGAAAGAAAACAACTCTCTCCTCCCTGTGTAGTTATTTACTTCTTCAGAAGTCTGTATATTTATAGGAGGTTATTAAATTTCTTTAGGCATTATATAGGCTTATGTATAATTGTTAAGTTCCTGTGCCTCAAACGCCAGGAGACAGGCCCAGGTAGATGTAACCCAAGTGCAAGAGGTGCACTTAGGATCATATACCATGACAACTGTATGATGTAATAAGAGGTCTTTCCAGTTGGAAAGGAAGGACATTGACGTGTTAGATCATGTCCAGAGAAAGGCAACAAAGCTGGTTGAGAAGTCTAGAGAACAAGTCCTGTGAAGAGTGGCGGAGGATTGTTTAGCCTGGAGAAAAGGAGGCTGAGGGGAGACCTTATCACTGCCTGAAAGGAGCTTGTAGCGAGGTGGGATCAGTCTGTTCTTCCAAGTATCAAGCAATAGGATGAGAGGAAATGGTCTCAAGTTGCGCCACTGTGATTCTGTGATTTTGTGATTTTATTTGAGGCTTTCAGTGAGCATGTAGGGTTTTTTCTTACTGGACCATTAAAAAAATATACATGACACAATATATATTCACATATGTATATGTATGTGAAGCATAAATTTACCATGAAGGAGGGATTTGTAATAGCGAAATCTATATGGTCCTTCTGATTCACTTTGGTTAGCTGAGTGCTTCTAATTTCCTACCAAATGTGTTTTCAGCTGGCTTCACCTTTTTGGTTTTTGTATATGTCACCTCAGGAATAACTTCAAAAATATTCCTCTAGACATTTCTGCCATACAGTGTGTCTGGAAGGACAGATTCAGCTATTTGCCTTCCTGAGTCAGACTTTCCTGAATCAAACTTTCCTGCAGAAAAGCCAGAAGAAAGTGCAGAATACAATTAAATAACCAAAAATGAGAAATGCAGAGACAGTGGATTTTACTTAAGTATCTCTTGCAGTCCTGTAAGACTGTGTTACAGTCTCTGCAAAGGCAAAGCAAGAATGAGAGGTAACAGGTTTACTATTCCAAAGGCCACATGATCTCCATCGTACCTGCTGCTTTGGGAAACTCTTTACATTATTAACTAATTCTTTATCCTTCTGTTTAATAGTTGAGCCCAATAAAGAAGTTTAAATTGTCATGCTCCTATGTCCACTGCCCCAGCTGCTACCTTAGTGTAACCCGACTTTCATCCCTGAGTGCAAAAATAATATGTATCTGCCAACTCAAGTAAAGAAAAGAACAGTGGGAATAGGCATGGTCAGATGTGGATTTGCTGGGAAAACAGGAGAGGCAGGAGGATTTTGTTTCTCACCATTCCTGTGAGCTGATGTGGCACAAGAATCTGAATCACATGGTGGCAGCTCTGCAGCCTTTGTCTCTCCTGCCCCATTCCTATTCAGTTCAACATCTCCCTTTGTATACTTTGTGCCCTGGGCATAGCATTAACTCCTCGTGCTGTGCTACCTGCTCTCTATGCAGGAGAAGAATACCCAGGAAAGTATTTCATAATCAGTGCTAGAGCAAAAAAATACTTTCTGAAAAATGTCTGTTTTTTTTTTTTCTTTTATGTCTGAGGATGAAAAGTTCAAGACTAATTCAGTAACATCTAGGAAAGTGGGAGAGTTAGAGTGGGAACGGCATGGGAAATGCCAATATTGCAAAATGTAGGTTAGAATTCTAAGAAAATTCTCAAATAATATGAATTTTCCTGGAAAATGAAATTGTAATAAACTGCTTACAGTTATTAGAAAGATATTGTATGGAATTTATCTGTTAGTTTATTTTAGCATATAAAAAATACAACCATGATACAAAAGATAACTTTTAAAATGAAAGTTTCATACATTCTGTTATAACAATGTTAAAACATTTATCTGTGTCCTTATTATAGCAGGTATTAATTTTTCAGTTACAGTTGTGTTTGAAACCACCAGACCAGCAGAAAATTTTATCTTAAAAGGAATCTATATTTTCCAATGGAAACCTGTTTTAGTAAAAATTTTTTCAGAACTAATGACAGCTGTCATACCCACAGGTTTAAATCTTACATGTCCAGCTCTAGGAGCAAGATTCATAATATTTAATAAGACACCACAATCCCGGTAGCTGAGATTACCATTAGGCCCACCTTCTTTAAGCAAAAAAACTAATCAGTTGGGAGAAATCAGCATACGTTCTGTATATACATAGACTTTGATTACTCTGCTGAGTCTTGACTGAAACCAGGTGTCTATCTCCTTTTTTCCAAGTAGTTTTCCTCTGAGTGCAATACCATCGACCTAATTCCCCAGATGGGTCTAGTTGCCGTTTGTTGCTGAAATGACATGACATCCCTGTAAATGTTTCTGCATCATCCAGTTAAACTGACTTTAGTTTGGAAATAAAACTGTGTAATTCTGTCTGTTTTTGTCTTTTTCTTCCCCTTTTTTTGGCTCAGAATACTTCTGCCAATTTAACCCAAATCTATGAGTAATTATAATAAAGCCAAATCTTTATTACTGTAAAGATGTTTGTGTGAAATTTCTTATTTATTCAGAGACTTTAAAATATGTGCATGACTCTTACACATTCATTTTTTTAAATAGAAAAAACAGTACAGCAGCTATTTACTCACTCAGTTATATAGAAAAGTCAAAGAAATCCATGGTGATCAACATGTATCAACAGCAGTACTGGGCTCAGCATCATCAAAGAGGTCCAGCAATATGATATTTACCATCTCTGAAGGTTTTCATGTTTATTTGAAGCCAAAAATTAAAATTGACATATAGAAATTCAGTTCAGGCTGATAAAATAGAAAATAAATCTTTCTAACTTTGGTCAAACTAAATTTCTGAGTAGCGTAAAGTACTTTTTGAAAACTATATAGTTTTTCAGGACCTTTCCCAGCCAGTCTTCAAGCTGTCTTCACCTATCACCAACCTACTTCATCTCCAGATAGTTCAAGATTCTGTTAGTCTAATCTCTTTACATAGTAATTTGTCGTAAAATGTCAAACCACCTTTCCTGTTGCCAAAGGCACAGTTGATCACAAATATTGTAATAATACTCAATATCAGCTTTTGTGCTGGGGCCCGTTCCAGGTAACAGAACAGAATCAAATCTATGAGCCCAGTCATCTGTGCCTCTAACCCATATTACAAGTAGAGGATACGAGCAAAGAACTAACCAAAATCAGTCTTTACACTCAAAACCACTATGATGGTAAGAGTATTTAACAGCTGTTTGAAAGAACATTTCTGTGTGGGAAAAATCACGGTAATAGAAACTTGTGTATATCAGATCATTTATTAATTACATATGCCAGTTCTACTATAGCAAATATTTAGAAGACTAATGATAATGCATCTATGTTTACAATTCTCTTTTACTTCTTATTTTGGCACTCAAGGGTTTTGAAGTAATTCTTGAGCATGCAAAGCTGTTAATTTATATGCAGTTCTGCTTAGATTCTCCAGTTATAACTCATAACTAGTGTCATACTATTTTGGTGGATAACATGAATTTCTAAACTTTTGTGTTCTAGAATATTTAAAATCTGAGCTTGTTTTGGCTGACCTTGCCTATTTGACTTCTATATTGTTAATTAGCTTCTGATTCCACTGCAAGATTGGCCAGTTCATGTTATAGCTGAGTCTGATTTCATGACTATTGTGTGTTACAGTGAAAGAAAAATAAGCTATGTTCTTTATAAAAGAAACTGTAAATTGATGTCTGTCTTCACCTGTAATTTTTTTCTTTTACTAAATAATAGTTACAGCATTGGTGACTTTGTCCAGAGAGAGAGTGTGCTGATCAAAGCGCTGCAGTTGCTGTCCTCAACACTGCAATCCCTGCAGAAGCTCTCCTGGCCACCCATGGCGGGAAGAGGAAACTAGCTTTCTTATGTACTGGGAAAAAATGAACTTCTCAGATATTTATATACAATAAAAGTAACCTCTCCCAAGTATTTTGTACTCATAGGTTTGTTGAATATGCTCCCTTATCTATATATCAGCTCTACCAGCCTTTTCCTTCCCTAATATGGTTTCTCCATTTTGTTTCTCATTGATAGCTTTTATTGCCACCTTCAAATGGCATCATGCCAGCATTCTGGCACTCTGGGGAAAATACCAGAAACAAGCCTTCCATAAACAAACAAGTAATAAATAACAAATGAGGATGGATTACAGCTAATTCACAGCTGGAAGAAAACTTGAGTTTTGAGAAACTTACTAGAAGCCCTGGGACTAGATCACATGAAGAACTGAAATCCCTTCACCTCTGGAAATAATGGTTTCACAGTTGATTTATTCAGGGACCAATCTTGAGGGATTCTTGGTTAAGATCATTTCAAGCACTTGGAATATGCCCAAGGTCTGATTTCAGAAGTGTACACACAGAAACTCTTCTAAAGTTCAAAATGCACAGATAGACTTTGATGTACCAAAAAAGGCATCAGGCCATAGACTTTCTGTCTCTTGCTAGCTTGATTTTCTGGGTTACTTAAGTTTCGGGGTTGTTTTTTTTTTTTTTTTTTAAATGTGTATGTGTGCATATGTGTGATGTGCCTGTATACATAAAAATAGAAACAAATAAACAAGCAAACATATGCAGGCATGGATAAATATGTATGCTGCCAGGAAAAAAGTTTTGCTGTAATGAAATGGAAATTTCCTGAAGACCATTCTTGGTCCAAATAGCCTGGGACATATATGAACTGCACTTCCATTTTCTACCTGAGACACAGATAAGTCCAGCACTGTTCCGTTACATTATTTCCTATTAATATATCACTTGGAATGTAGTTGCAACATGGAGTGGATAAAGCGGAGACAATTAAAGTAAGATTAACCTTAATGAAACAATGTGTTCTTCAGTACTTGAACAAAAGCCTTGAATGAATAGGTGCTATCTAAAGTAGAACTGCATCTGATACTGTTTCGGAGCTTTACAGTAATTCTACGCAGTGAGTAAATGTATTGCACTAAACCACGTGTGCCTTTGGCTAGGACTGAACCCAAGAAAGCTTCTACAGGTAGTGCTACCAGGTAGCCGGCTTTCCCCAGTTTCATCTTCCTACCTACTTCTGTTGAAGTTTTTTCATGACTCATTTTGTGTGTGTGTTCAGGTAGTGTGTCTGCTGCCACTAATAACACAGACTTTTACCTGTATTCACAGATTTGTAAGCACCGTAACTTATTTCTCCACTTATGTACTATCAAGAGCTCAATTTGAGAAGAGAATTGCTGAGGAAATGGTTTCATAGCCCATGAGAACGTTGGTCAGCATTAGGTCAGATGCCCTCTGATAGACTGCTATGATATACCCTGTTAAGAAAAAGAGTGGAGTTTTTTTCCAGAGTGTTGACTGCTCAGAAATGTGCCTGCTGCCACTGCTGCTATTCTTGAGAATCATAAACTATATCTTCTGACTTTTCATCCCCAGTGTATTTTTTCAGTGTTAGAAGTTTGGCTGATCTCGTTCTACTAGTCCAGTTAAAACAAACTACTTCTTGAGAAGACAACTGACAGGAGTCTCATGGTAAGTGAGGCATATTTTGGAATGTGTATCACTTCTGTTTAAAGAAAGAATACAAGGAGTTCTTACTTTTTAGTTGGCATCAGTACATACTAGAGACTCACAGGCCTGTCCTAATTTATTCCAGACCATAGAAAAATGTTTCTATCTAGAGTAATATGCTCTTCATAGGAAAAATGACTGAAATCCTTACAAATTCTATGTGGAGTATTTTTAACATGAGCTAATTCACGATTGTATTATGCTTAGGAAAATGCACTGTGCTGTTGCCCTGAACTTCCTGTCATGGGAGTCAACAACTAAATTCAGTGGGTCTGTAAGTCTTCAAAGAACACATTGTTTCAAGTTAAAATAGCAAAAAAAAAAAAAAAAAACCCACAAAAACCGAACAACCAAACAACAAAAAGCCAACTCTGACAGGGATTGGTTTTCTAAATGGTGACTTTAGAGCAGTACAGCATGAAAAGCTAAGACATGGTTGTTGAGTTATATCAATATCTCAATGTCCAAGTGAAAACCAATAATGAGTGCATACCTCAAAGTTCCATGCTGGAACCAAAAATATTTAGTGTCTTCATTAATGACATAGACAGGGGAATTGAGTGCATCCTCAGCAAGTTTGCAAATGACACTGATCTGAGTGGTACAGTTGATTTACTAGAGGGAAGGGATGCTGTAGAGAGAGAGAGAGACCTGGACAGGCTGAAGAAGTGGGCTGATATGATTCATATTAGTTCCAACAAAGACAAGATCAAGGTCCTCCACCTGGGTACAAGCAGGCTCCAATATCAATACAGACTGGGGGATGAATGGGTTAAGAGCAGCCCTGTAGAAGAGGACTTGGGAACACTCATGAATGAAAAGCAGGACATGAGCTGACAATGCATACTTGCAGTGCAGAAAGTCAACCGTATCCTGTGCTGCATCAAAATCATCACGGCCAGCAGGTCTCATGAGACCCCATCTGCACTACTGCATCCAGCTCCAGGGTCCACAGCACAAGAAAGACATGGACCTGTTAGAGAGTGTCCATAGGACCACCATAAAAATGATCAGAGGGCTGGAACAACTCTCGTGTGAGGCAAGGTTGGAGCTGCAGAAGACTAGGGTCCGGGCAGTCCTTATTGTGACCTTTCAATACTTAAAGAGGGCTTATAAGAAAGATGATGACAGACTTTTCCCAGGACCTGTAGTGACAGGACAAGGGGCTATGGTGTTAAACTGAAAGAGGATAGATTTAGATTGGACCTAAGGAAGAAATTTCTTATGATGAGGGTGATGAGACACTGGAACAGGTTGTCCAAAGAACTTGTAGATGCCCCATCACTGGATGTGTTCTAGGTCAGGTTGGATGGAGCTTTGAGCAACCTGCTCTAGTGAAAGATGTCTGTGACCATGACAGGGACATTGGACTAGATGATCTTTGAAGGTCCCTTCCAACCCAAACCATTCTATGATTCTATGACTCTAAGGTTGGGGGATCACAGCCTGGTTACCATCAAGAGAGAGAAAGCAAATATGAGCTAAACTGATTACCTACAAACAGAGTCAAAAGGCACTTTGCACAGCTATCTTTAGGCATTCATTCATCGCACAATGCAAGGCTGGGCAGATGCATGAGTTCAGCACGGGCTGAAAGACCCTGAACATGGTGATCTAACATTGAAAGTTGCTCTGCTCTGAGCAGGGCCTGAACCTACTGTCCTCCTGAGGTCCCTTCCCACCTGAAGTAGTCTATGATTCTTTGAATCTACAAAACCTCTCTGCTTCCCAACGGGTAGAGGAAATAAAGTTCACAGCTAGTCAGGTATCCCTGCAAGGAACTAAGTTTTGCTGTCTAGATTTAGTTTGTCTGCAGGTTAGAGGACAAAATCTTTTCCTGGCTTGTGCCCTTGATATTGCACAGGGAGAACCCAGGGGGATGCTGAGTCTGACTGAAATAATTCCACTGAGTGGTTCCAGTCACAGCTGATCCAGGCCTTGGAGCTATCGTGCATGAAGGCACTCTGGCTCACAATGAAACAGATATTAATGATGTTTTGTATGCCACATCTGCAGCTTTGCAGCTTGTTCACACCTGGCCACTATTGATATATTAATACGTTTGCAACAGAAAATAAATCACTTCTAGATATTAACATTGAAAGATGTAATTAAAGGCTTAGTCCTAACCCTGTGTGTGCCTCAGGATTTACAGTAAACATGACAAACTGATCCCTTATTCCTCTGCCACCAGGAGAGTTACACCTGGGGATAATTCCTAGGTTTAGATGCAGACACAATCTGTTTGTTGAGACAGGCAAGATGGAGGTTTGTCCCATTTCCTTCAAAGGGAGAAAAATGCCTTGCCCCAATACCCTACTGAGAAAAATAAAATACGTGCTACTCAAAAAACACCCACTGCAGCCTCAATTCTCCACTGTGACAAGTGGGAGCATCTGAGCTCAGTAACTGCCTGTGTCACCTACTCCTTGAAAAGGGGCTCTGAATTTGTCTTGGCAGGGGAGATTTTGTCTCTTAGCTACCTCACATGATACCAGCCTGCAGAACAGCCTTTACCATCTAGCAGAAGTGGGACTCAAAGTCCTGGGATGCCCAAATTCAGCTAGGTTGCCCGCACCTCAGCGTTAAATGTACAGTTCCAGATTGATCAGCTTTTCCCCTGCCCTCTAGCTTTGCTTCCACACTCAACTCCAAAAGATTGAACGACCACCTGAAAGGGTATAAAGTTATTAGAGCAAAGAAAATAGTTAATTTCTTCATTAAAAAAAATTTACAAATGGGGTTACAGAAAGAGAAAACTGAAACAACACAAACTAATTTCAGGAATTACTAAGCTGTTGCTTGAGGCATATCTCAACTGTGAACGGAGGGAAAAGCAGAGATGCTAACACCTTCCTTTCAAGAGGTAAGCCCTCTCAAATAGCTAACCCCTCCCTTCTAGGGCTCCTCCAGCAGTGTCCCCTTACCAGACACTTCTTTTGTTCTAGATCTCTTTGCCTTTTTTTTTTGGTAAGGAAAATATTTGTTAAAATGTTAAAAAAATATGACAGCAACACTGCTTCTGATTTTGGGCAAAAACTTCTGTAGTAACATTCACTTTCCTTTGCTCCCTGAAATAGCACGAACCAAATGCCTCCCAGGAGCTTCTCTAAGCTTTGGTCCCAGATATTCCCTAGTACATTTGTTTCTGTGAGCTTCAGTGTGGCCTCTCTATTCATCACAACTAGTCTAAATTAGTCTTCAGACTGCAGGTGGAGGACTGTAGTCCATGCGAAGTGGAAGTAATTCAGCCACAGGTCTTCCACTCTTACCCTTTGGATGAAAGACATCCCTAATAAAGGTAATCCTCTGTTTCCATCGACCTCCTGAGAGCCCAGCTGAGATGCCAACGCAAAGTTAGATGGCTAAAGCTAGGTCATATGAACACTGTTCTTGTTTATCTACATCTTTCCCCTGTTACTCGTTCACACAGAGGAATTTACCAGGGAAGTTAAAAATGAGAAGGAGGGCTAATGTATCAGTACATTGGTACAGAGCGTGTTCTGTGTAATGTGTGGGAGAAAGTCTGTGCTTCTCTCCTCTTCACCGCTGTCCTACTTCTATCCCTGGCATCATCTCTTTTGGGACCTCATCTAAGAACTATAAAAAGATCTATTTAATTAGTTTCTTTAAACCGAAAAACATTTAGGAGCTTTCTCTAAACTTGGAACATTTAGGAACTACAGCAATTTGCCTCAAATTACCAGTGTTCACCTCTCTAACACATGAAAATTAATTCCCATGTTTTTGGGGATGTGAATTCCTTCCTTTTTCAAAAGGTGGAGTTGTGTAGCTGGTGCAGCAATATTGTACTGCTATGTTTTAATTCTTTTTCTTTGCCTTTGACTTGGGAGATCTATAAAAAAGAAAACAATGTTTTAAGAATATGTTTACTTACTTGGTCTTTAGAACATGGTTTCTCATCCTTCCTGAGACTACAACACTGATTTTTCATGTATTTCTATGGTAAAAACTCACTACTCTATTTTGGCAGCTTTCTTGATAATTAGGTACTAAACAAATACTGTAAGAACTCAAAGCCAGCTTGCAGACTGCACTGTGGATGCACACATAGGTAAGTACCTGAAAAGCTTATTGGAACAGACCTTACTGGCACGCAGCATTATTATTCTGTACCACAGATCCCCCCAAATTATTGCCAGACACACCCCTCTTCAGCTGAGCTGAATCAAAATATATATTCCACTGAGGAAATGAGGAATGGGTTTTTTTTTTTGTGATTAACTAATAAGCCATAAAGAACCCACATTGTTTAGTTCTCAAGTCTCAAATCCATCATGTGAGCATTTTTCATGTGCTCAGCAAAACAAAGACATCTGTCCCTGATGGGATACTCATGCAAGGCTATTGTTCAGCGGTTAAGGGAAAAGTATAAACAAAGAGAGAACAGAAATACATAGTAGTCTAATCTGCATATTGAGCTGAATATTTTTTTTCAGCATTAAATGAATAGTTCAGACTTCTTACTACACCTATGACTTTAGAGCTGCTCCTGGATCTTTCATGTACCATGAATCCAGGACCAAGAACTCAGAATATGTGATGAATTAATTGATATGTGTAAAAATATGTTAAAGGCCATGTTTATGTGATAAATTTGATTAAGTTCACAAGCATGTTAAAGGAGGATTCTGTCCTGGATCCTGAAAGACTCTGGGGAACCAAGAACAAAGGAAGGATATTCTTGGTATGAAAGAGGGTAGCTGGAGACCTGGATGAACATTTTGGTCTTCAGAAAACAGTGTGGCAATGACAGGAGGCAGATCTGTAGAGAAAAGAACACGATGAATACAAACAAGAAATACTGATCAGAAAGAATTAACTGTGTTGGATTAAGTGCATCCACACGGTTGTTGCTTGGCTGGGTGATTTACTCAGCTTCTTTTAACCTTCGTTCTGTTGTCACCAGTCATCTACCTTTTACAGTTATTCACCAGGGAACTGTTGTGAGGCTTCTGGAAAATTCTAGGTTCCTTGGGTGAACAAGAGCACTGTGGAGAAGGAAAACTTTTTTTTGTGGCCGTATACAGCTTTGCAGTGCCTGGGGAAGAGCATTTCTACTGAAACATGTTCAGTGTTTATCTCTCCTTGCTGTATCTAAATACTTAACCATCAGACAGAATTTGCTTACATCATTAATTCTAGTCATTGTTTAACAGTGTAGTGGCTTCACAGTTTCCATAGCTTTGTTCAGTGATTTTCCTCGTGTGACGTAGCTTTCGAAGAACTTCATGTTCTTACCACCCCTTTTTGAACTTAGAGGATATTTAAATGTTTGATGAAATTGGAGGTTCACATTAGTCTAAGCATGCCCTTTTGGTTTATTTCATGCTTTATGTGCATACAGAACCTTGCTGCTTTTTCGTCTTTCACAGTTAAATTATACTCTCTATGCTTTTTCTATTATTAGTATTCTTGGCTCCCATTGGTAAAAGACTTTATTTAATCTGATTTTTATTTGGCAGGCATGTGGAACTCTATATTCCTGCCCACTTGAGCTTTTCATTAGTTCTTTCATGAGTTTTTACGCACACCCAAATGTTCAAATACTGTCTGAAAACCTGACACACAGGGTCCACAGACAACACTGAACTTCCAGAGCAAAGACGAGCAACTTGATATCTTAGAGTTGCTTCACAGCAGATCTTTTCTTCATTTCATTAAGCTACAAATGTATTAACTACCCAAAAAGAAGAGTGTTTTATTCTCTTCCAGAAGATACACTTATAGTCTCAAAGATTAAGATCATACGGTTTAATAAGACACTGCTGTTTTCCTACCCAGCCAATCTGAAAAGTCAGATGACTTTGCAGGTTTACGTAGTGATTGCTCAGCCACAAAGACTGAATGTTTCCTTGAGATTTTGATTCTGTTTTATTTTATTGGATCAATTATATAAAGATTTTAATAGAAATGGTATTAAATGAGAGTTTACCTGGCTATTTCCTTAGGTATTAAAATTAAACTGAAGAGTTTTGATTTTTTACTGTATCGAGAGTTAAAGAGCTAAGAAACAGCATCCTATCCTGTCTTGTCCCATCCTGTCCTTACCCTTGCTCTTACCTTCAGTTTCTGATCCATATTAATGATACATAATGTGATACAATATGTGATCTTAGCAAATGTATTATATTTAAATTTCTTTTATAGCTGTGAAACACTTGTAGTGATTCTGTTACATCTAAAAAGTAGATGCATCAGTGATATAGTTACACAGTACCTGGAAATAATTTTAGGCAAAACATTTTTAAGTGTAGGCATGAGGGCTTCTGTGTGACTCACATGAACTATGGGCTAGTATCTGTCAAAAATATGAAAATATTATTTTACTTAAAATTCAGACAACTACATAAAGATATATACCTTCACTATTCCTCACTTTTTCCATCAATAATTACGCTGCCTGACTCAAAGAACCCAAACAAAATTGACAGAAAGAACACTGCAGGGAACAAAGCCTGCGCAGGATGGAAAGGTGAAAAATGCCCTTATAAGTGGAAAAGCCTGATGCAAATATTTATGCTTATCCCCAGGAATCCATGGCTTTAGTCTGTTTCCAACTTATACATTAAGAGTAAAATGAAATGCATGCAATATGCTTCGGGGTATAAGACCTGCGAAAAATGCATACAGCATACTCAGTATGCTATAAGACCCAAGAAAAATTACAAAACTTACAGTTTGAATACGTGAACTAACTTACCAAATATTTAATGGGGTTTTAGGTTGGGTGCTTTCTGCTGCCTTTATCCCTAGCTTGAGCCAAAGGTGAAGAATTACATGTCATGGTGAATTCAATCATTAAAGAGCGCAGTGTCCAGCTAAGCCTATTGTGACAGGGTAATTTTGGGCAATTGAGCGGGATTGATTCTAGAAATCAGGAGATACAGGAGTCTTTCATCATCTCACCTTTAGATTAAGCTGTTTAATAATTAAATAGTTGTTCATCTTCTTTCACAGTTTATTCTTCTGGACTTTTTTCCTTTTGGACATATACCAGCAACTTAACCACTGTCTTCCACTATGCAGTCAGTGCTGCTTGTTCTCTCCCCCAGTTTCATTTCTTAGAATTGCACTGCTTTGTGGAAATAAATTTGCATGGGATTTGGGAATGGGACAAATATTTCTCACACATAAGGCAATGGCCTTAACTGCTAGGCTGTGAGTTCAATCTCTTGACAGTTTCTTTCTTTCTTTTTCTGTTTGCTTGGCTTTTATTTATTTTTTTTTTTCCCTGCCTTGGAAAAACTTCAAAAATTGTTAGGTTTGTCTAGGAACATTTCTCTAAGCTCCTAAAGTTTTGTGAGTTGGGAAAACACTTTCCAGGCAAATCCATTAGGAGTGCGTAGGCATTTTGTAGTACAAATTAGAAGTGGTTTTCGGCAATAGTTCAACTGCAGGTGTTGCTAACTGTAATTTTTAGGAACAGACCTAAGCTTTTTGCGTCAGAAAGTACAAGCTGTTTCAGAGGACACTATATGTTGAAGTTTGGAAACCTCTAGATTCCTGGAAATTAAGCTATGTGACTAAAACTTCCCCTTACAGAAACTGCAAAGCTGTATGTGTGTCCACACTGACTAATCCTGTGCCTGTCTCCCCACTTAGTATTGCCAAATGTCCTGATAAAGTTGTAAGTCCCAGTTTTAGCTCTCTGTCCTGGTGAACTTGCTGAGTTTTACCACTCACGTCCTAGCAGCACGGCTACGAACTTGTTGCAAACCAGGCTTTAAAATTGCTGATCTCAATGGGCAAAGCTCATCACTAGGGAGTAAAGCAGGGTATGAGTTTCCTAAATTTAGGTGTGAAGAATCCTCTTGCTCAAGTAATGAGAGGTGAACATTATCCCTGATACTGCTACCATGTTTGACAAAATCTTTAGCTGTGGAGAATTGCAGGGAACTGAGGGCAGGATTTGGTTCTCACTTAAGCAGATACTGATAGCTTGAATCAGTTGACTAAACATCTAATCTCTAAACCAAGATGTGGGCAAGCATAATTTTCTTTGGACAGAGCTGACACTGAGATGTGATACTGGCACTCTAATTGATATTAACACATGATGCTAATGCACAATTTGCAGATACACAAATCCTTCCCAAATGAATAAACAATTCAAAAGTTCAGCTGAGAAGAAGCTAGGACACAAGTAACCACAACCGAGATTTGTGGTTATATCCCTGAGCTACTGGAGCTGCTGGGGTTTAGTCAAGTATGAGAATCTATAGAAAACAGACCACATAGATAAAATGGGTCTATGACTCAGGAGAGTGGAAGCCACCCAGTTCTGCGAGATGACTACTCAAAAGAATATTGTCTTCTAGAACTCTACTGCGCAGACCAGACTCCAGATAACAGTTCACTGAATTTAGTAAATGAAAGAGTTATCCTACTGTCTGCCCCCTTCCTCTGACTGGAGCATTTTATTCTGCGAAAAAGTCCTGTATCAGTCTTTCTGTGAAAGGGGAAAAAACAATGTATTTGGTCAGTTCCAACTTCAGCTGGTCTATTGCTATCAAGCTTCAGTTAAAACTTCTTTTACCAAAATGTTTCATCTTATGTGGAAAGTTAGTAACTGACTTGGAAGCCATTCAGAAGAGATTAATTAATACAGAACAAATCGAACACTAATAGACCCTTTTCTTTATTTAGACCATCATAAGAAAGTGTTATCCCTCTCTGTTTTGTGCCACGTGAGCCTCAGATTTTATGCTATAACATCAGTTAAATTAAATATTTAATAGACATTTCTTCTGTCGCTGTCACTAAAACTTTTAAATATTTGATTGCATTTTCACATTAGCAGTTCATTGTATCTTCCCTAGCATTTAGGGAAATGTTTCTTTCTTTTATATTCATGCAATACAGTCTTCTGAATTAGCACATTTTGGCTTTGAAAGCAAAATTAATTGCTTTGACCAAAGAAACTGTTTTTCAAACCTCACATTAGGACTACTCAGACTTCTCTGGCAACATCTGTGCTTGCAAGTAATTAGATTTGCAGCTGTCAATGTAAAGTTCATTGTTGAAAATATTTTCTAAAGTCTCAGACTCATTAATATCTTCATTGTTTGTATCACTTGCACAACTAATGAAAAACAGAGGACTTAGCCCCTTATCTCAAAATATGTCCCCTTTCTTTTTCAGTCATCACTGGGTGTACAAGTACAAAGCAGTCCTGCCAGAAGCACTCCTCTGTGTTGAGGGAAGCAGTAAGTGGAAGAAGTCTGAGACCGAATGGAGGGGTTAGCCCTCGGTTTGCAAATCCTTTTGTTAGCCTTTGTGACTTGAATGTGTACCAGGGCATCATACACGAGTATGATTTATTCTCTTCTACTTGCTTCATATTTGTCATGAGGATAGGAACAGAAGGTGCCAGCTACAATCCCATAGTTTCTCCCCTGGACCTTATTCATGAGTCGTGAATACAGCTCACCAAGTTCGAGGCTGTACTTATATAGCTAACAACTGATGTAAGGTTTTGCAAGGTCAGGCCCAGCTGGGTCTTTCGGTTAAACTGACATGATCTGCTAGTATACTTCTGGGCATTTGTAGAAGTTATAAGGATTCATTAAACATATATCTATTTTTAAAAGACTTAAGCAGAAATGGAAAACACCTTTAGATCATCTAGTCCCTGTCTTTGCCAAAGGGGAATTGTTCCCTCAAGTACAATTTCTAGGATGTGGAATAGATTTCCAGGGTTTCCTCCTGGTATCCTCTTCTGAAAGGTACCCCAGGACTGTAGCCATGTATCTCAGATTGTAAACTAAAGCTGGATATTTCCAAGCGATTCAGACTGCTGAACCTTCTGGAAATATTGTTCCATTCCACACTGTATTTCTGTGGTAACTGGAAGAGAGAAATGTCTATTATTATAGTTTGAAAATGATGGTGTGTCTTAAATAAAAAATGGAAACCCTCTACTTTAGCAGTGTTTGTTAATGTTATGAAATGAATTCTGTCCTGCATTCTGTCACTTCCCAGTAACGTTTCTGATCTGGGCTGAGAAAGAATCAGAACAGTGGATCATCTGAAACACAACAGTGGATCAAAGAAGTCTCCAATATAAACCTCTTCCACTTGCTCACCTCCTCTCTTTTCTGTCAATCCTAAAAGAACTGAAGTGAGGTGCAGAGCGTCATCCAGGTAGAAATCTAATTGAAAAAGTGAGTTTAATTTTTTATTTATATTTCTTTAAATTTCTTTTCACTTAAACCAAAGTTAAATGTGCTGTGGACTTGCATTGGACTTTTTAAAAGAAAAGCATCAATGGTAGAGTGAACTGTCAATTCAATGTGATATGAAATCTTTCATGTTGATATATCCCTTTGACTATAGTCTCTTTGGTCCCTTACAGTGACTCAGCTAAAGCAAGTGTTAACCCCAGAAGTGTTCACCCCTGAAGAAGTGAAGTTTTAGTCATGAAGTTACAGAAAGGCTGAAACAAATGAATTAAAACACTGTCATATCCTCCCATTGTGGTGGTGGTATATGATTACTTACAGAAACTTACTGCCTGGAGAAACGGCTGCAGGGAAAACTACAATCTCTCCATGACAAGAGTCATGTGCAGTTGTACAAGGGTCTTACCTCTGCCCCAGCAAAATAATTGGGAACATAGCCTTCTCTACTTGCAAAATGGGCAGGCTACTTTTCTTTCGGTCCTCCCCTCTTCTCTTGGAAAGGTTTTTCTTTCAAATTCAACTTGTTTTCTTCTCTTCCTTGAATATTTCTTTACATTTGGAAGCTTGGCTGCCTCTACTAATTTATAGAGGATTTATCTAAATGTAAAGGAATGCTTAACCTTCTTTGGGAGTATCTGTATGTTCTTCTGGAAACAAAGTATTATTCGTACTTTCATTCTTATTATATATTGAGTCTTTTCATTATTTTAGTATTAGCAATCTAAAAATAATATCTTGCCTACTAAAGAGGAGTTTCTAGTTCATTCTGTAGTATGATTTAACAACAGCTATCCTTATTATGCACTTATTCAGTTTGTGTCTCACAAATTTGCCTGTAAAGATACCACAGACTGCATCAAAGGCCATAACTAACTCAAGATATACAACATCCACTGCCGCGCCCTTGTCCACGGAGCTAGTTGTTGAATTGCAGAAGACATTTAGGTTGGTCTGACATGATTTTCTGCCTGTTCACAGTCACTTTCTAGTTCTTCATGTGTCTGAAAATGGCTTTGAGGAATATTTGCCCCGTAATCTTCCCAGGAGCCTGAGACTGAGAAACTTGTAGTTTCCCAGATTCTCCTCACTTCTTAAAGACAACTGTGATATTTTCCTTCTTCTGGTCATCAGAAGACTCCCCTGTTCACCATAATCTTTCAGAGATGATAGATTGAGACCTTGTAGAGACATTAGCTAGCTGCTGCAGCATCCTCGAGTGCATCCTGTTTGGTTCCACAGACTTCTACATGTCCAAGTGGTATAGGCACTCCTTAACTGTGTCTTCCTCTCCTGTGTGTACTGCTTCACTCTCACAGATTCTGCTAGTAGGCTTGGAGAGCTAGGATGCCACAGAGCAAGTCTTACAGTGCAAACAGGCTTTTTCAATGTCTTTTTCCCTAGGTCCTGTGTCCCAATGACCAGATTTTCCCTAGCCTTCCTTCTACTGCCAGTGTACCTACAGAAGCCCTTCTTTGCTCTTCATATCCCTCTCTAATTTTAACTCCAGCTGAGTTTTGACTTACCTAATTCCACCCTTGCAGACTTGGGCAATGCTTCTATATTTCTTCTGGATATGAACATTTTCCGTGGTCTTACCTTCTGTGTATGAGCTCCATTAGGAGTTGCCCATTCATCCAGTCTGGACTTACACTATGCTTCTAAACTTTCTGCACTTTGGAATGTGCATTCAGCTGGTACCTTTCCTCTCTTTCTTGAAGGGAGAAAATATCAACTGCTCTGGCCCATCTTTGATCACATTATTTTTTTTTTTAACTTTGTGGGTTATGCAAACACAGCTTTGAGAAGAGGAAACCATTTTTTGAATGACAAAGTTGTGAGACTTCGGACATGTCCAAGCCACCTAAAGGCAAAAGCAAAATGGACTTCAGGGAGCTGGAGTGAAGTAATTTTAAAAAACCCTAAAAATATTCCCCCTTTGAAGCAGATGTAGAGAAAAAAATGCTTTGTTGTTATTACATTATCTCTTGTCTAGATTTAAGTCTGAATCACACGTTTCAGTGTAGTGCAGACTGTGAATATGCTTTCAAGCGTTCTAAAAGTAGAAGTCATTTGCAGATATTAGACCAGTGTTTGCACTGACTGCATTTGCTGATGTTAAAATGGCTGACACTGATCAGTGTGTTATAATCCACATTCTGTCTGTGATCCCCTATAAGTGGACAAAATTGAGCCACCACATAAAATACGTCTGCTTCAGGTGATTCTTCCAACCCAACAATCCTCAGCTCGACTGAGAAGCAATAGAATGAGAGATTCAGTAGGCTCAGAATTCAGTCGCGTCGTATCTATTTCCTTGGTGATACAAGTTTGCCTGCTAGAGTTCTTGTTAGTGTCTACTTCAATTCCACATATACAAGTTAACTATAGAACCAATGCTAAGAAATCAAAAGATTTTTTTCCTAAATTTTATCTGATGGCATTTCATCTGGAACTTTTGAAAATCTACAGTCATGAAGAGAAAGAAAATGGAACAGTGATAAATCTAATGAAATAAATATGCACAGAGGGGAAAAAAGAGAAGATAATCCAAGCAAACAGCCCCAAGTGTTGGACTCTTTTCATGGCACATATCTGAAACTCACATGATTTGGATGAGCCTGATGTTTCATTATACTTCGTAGCAGTTGATGGAGCCAGATGCTCCCTTAAAGAAAGATAACCACAAAATGAATCCTGCCAAGCTGCTGATGCATTAAACACTCATTCTGTATGCAGTGTTAGAGAGGCCGTTGCTCTCATCAGTCACAGGATGGATTGTGTTCAAAAGCAAGTTTTGCAAATTCCTGTATTTGTGTTCTCATAGTGCCAGCAAGGCTCTGGTTCTATGGATTCTCCTTTTAGCAGCAAAGCTGTTTTAAGCTGTTCCTGTCCTCCTCCTCTGTTCCCAAGCTTATTTTTGTGTCTAGATCTTCTCCTCATTTGTGTCACCAGGAATGTTTATGGAACCATGTAGCAAATATTATTAGCTAATTGATCACACATATACTGGTCCGCTCATTCAAGCAAAAATATCTAAAAAAAAAAGACCCAAACAAAACCAAGTGAGGCTATTTTTACTCTTGGGTCTTTTTAATCAGTTAATTGGTTTGGTTCATCTCACAGTCCTGCAAACAGCTGTACAATACAACAGGGGAAGGGGATGGCATGGGAGCAAGCAGGAATACCTCTGGGCAAGGGTGGAGAGAACTGTTTACATCAGAATAGCTGCCAAGGGAAACATATGCTGAACCACAGTGTAAGCCACAGGATTTGCATTAGGGCTCAATCCGGCAGGTTGCCACATACAAAGAAGTAGTCCTTACAGAGGAAAGTTTATAACATAAAAAGTCAAGACAGAGAAAAGGCTCAAGTGTTCCATTTCACTGATGAGAGTTGAGAGGTGAAATCCCAATGCTGATGTCTACTGTAGGTACCAGAGTGCTAAACATCACAGCCCTTTACTTTGCAGCTCTAGAGAAAGTGACAGTGATTTTTGGGTTAGGTCTACTCTCCTGCAGGATGGGGCTTGCTAAGCACAATACAAAGGAAACTTTCTGGAGATAACAACAACAACAAAAAAATCTCGTTATCTCATTCACAGTAAGCATGAAGTGAAGAGAATAGGAAATTTCACTACACATAGAGTGTGGCAGACAACAAGTATCTCCTCAGCTAAGACTGAACTCCCTTTGAAAGCAGAGAGATACATATACTGTTGACAACCCTAGGAAAAAAGTCATAGAGACTGACCTATTTTCCCTGTATACTTCGCTTATCCTATGCCACTCACTTTGGAAGAGGCTCACATCTCAACACTGAATGTTTCTGAGTCTGGGCTGAGGGGTGGAAGAATAAGCAAAGTGTGCTTACTGTGCTCAGGGTGGAGAGCAGGGCTCAGCTTCAGGAAAGGACAGTTTTGGAAACATATATTTCCAATGACCAGTTTGAGTGCAGTGATGCAAATAGCTCATCCTCAGTTCTTTGAGCTCCACAGGGTGAGAGAGAAGTGTGGTTTAGGTGAGCCAAGAAGTGATGTTAAAGTTGCAGGCATTCCATATTCGATCTGCTTGTTCCTGAGGACTCCCCTATGAAATCAGTTGGAAACACTTCTTACGGATCTTCACAAATTATGGATTCCGAATCAGGGAAAGTCCTGAGAAAGCTCTTCATATTAAAGCAAGAAAAACAGTTTACTGATAACTTATTTTTGTTATTATTATTTATTCCTCCAATTTTTTTCACATTTTATTGTGAGCAGACTACTTCTAATACATGTCAGGGATTAAATAACTTTTTTGGCATGACAATGCTTCTTGACATATTGAAAAGTGTACATTTCTAAAAATATTGCTTACATCTTTTTCTGCATGGTCCTTTTTTGCACTGAGGTTCAGAGTATATGTCTAAACACTACTAACTGATTCACAATTTGTAACTAATGCAATTTTCTACTTTATTTCTGAGAATGATGATAACAATTTTGCTTCAGATTTTGCTTAATGTTAAGAGATGTATTAAATGATTTTTTTCATATATGCTTGGAATGATTTAACTATACATTCTTATTATTTTAATTACTTATTTTATTCAACAAGACATCCAGAAAATTCCAGATGTTCTGCTTTTTGTTACCCAAAGACCAGGCAGAAATGTCAGAGGAGTTAACACTCTTGATCATAAAACATACATATGTGTTTATAATGGATTATAAAGGCAGCTTGCATATATCCTACCTAGCTTTATGCTTTCATAGTCTGTTCTTCGACAGTGTATCTTGGAAGATATATATGTAGCACTTGTAATTGAGAGTCGTGTTTTGTAGGAAACATTTCCTAAAAGTACTTGCTAGTATAATGCAAAGAATTCTGGGCTTTCTTTTCCCCTTAGCAACCTTTTTTGCCCAACTCTTGACCTTCTTGCCAACAGTGCCTTATAAGAACAATTACAGTATGTGGAGAAAGGAGAATCTCCCCTTTGTCAAAATTAGAACTTATTTGTTCAGAATATATGGGAGTACCTCTGTGGGGGACCTCGGCGGGTCCGAGGAAAACCTATTTGGCCTTGAAAAAATACAAGTCTACACTTAAAGGAGTAGAAGAATAATAAGCTAACAGCTGGTAAACCTTAGAAGGAAGTAGGCCTTGTGAAACAGAATGTGTGTCCTTCAGAGCAAAGCAAAAGTGCGTAGTTGATAAATTGCTAAATGGTCAGCTTGTTTCTAAGTAGAAGAATAAACATGTACCAATCAGAATAAGACAGAGCAGTGTGAGCTCACTTGAAGATAGCCAAACACTTGGTAGAATACGGCACATGAACAATCTAACTTGACCAATTACAGTATTAACAAGAGGCACGTGTATAGATATAGAAGGATATATAAACCTTGTTGTAACCAAGAATAAATGTCTGCGTTATCACTTTCATAAAGTGTGTGCAGTCCGTTATTGTCACCCCGACATGCCTCCAGATGCTTATCTTCAATAGTGAACAGTTGTGACTTGTACATATTAATTTGTTTTTTTACAAGAAAATTAGCTTCATAATGAATTTACATGTTAGAAGATTTTGCAGTTGTAAAAGAGAAAGACTGCCATGCTGTTTTGCTTAGCAGCAAAAAGGAATGAGTAAATATGTCACCAGAGCCTTAAGCTATCTTATAAAGTAAATGCTTCTCTTAATTCTTTCCTACTATATTTTAAATCTTCTCAAAAATTACAAAATAAATTCTTATAGAAAACATCAAAATTTAATAACAAAATTTTAACTTCTTTAAAAACAATCCAAATAAATCCCAGTTCAAGAAAATTATTGGTGTCTGGAAACATTCTGTGGGACATCCACATTCCTCCAGGCAAATTTATTCTTCCTCTTAAGGGTGTGAACTTTCATGATTTATCTAGTGATTGAGATAACAGAGCATTAGGTGCCTGGCCAGCAGTATCATAATATCTCCCTTGCACAGGTGATACAGAATCAGTAAGATGGTCATGCCTTACGAAGCAAAATCATCTGGCACTGCAGTTGCTCTTTAAATTGAAAAAATTCAAATCTTTTATACAGAGTATATCAATGACCTATTTGTTTTAATACATGATGTATCTTACAAAGCTTGAAAAATGTTCTGACAGAACAAGAGCTTTCCAAAGTCCAGAGGGATAAAGCCTACTAGAGAGACTATTTATTTACATTTTAAATTCAGTTCTGAATGATTCTATAGAGTAAGCTTACACCTAGTTTATTTGTTCTTTTATAAATATTTTTATAGAAATTGAGGAGTTCTAGAAATCAGTAGTGTTAAATTGAGGAAAAAAAAGGCTATTCTTAGAGAATGGATTATACAGAAAGAATAGTAAAAATAGTTTTATCCTGAAAATTCCCAGCAGAAAGAAAAAGGCACTTAAAAATATAGTGCATCTGTACTGAAAAGCTGCATTTTCCTCCATAGGAGCCTCTTGGGTTAAGTAAAGATATAAAGTTTGCTAAGGAATTAAGGAATATGACAGAAACATTTTCTACTGTTAAACAGTTCATTGTGTAGTTTATTATTTTTCTGGAGAGGAAATATGGATCAAATATGCAAAACAAAAGGGAAAGTTGAAATTTTTAAAGTCTATGTGTTTTCTAATTTCTTTGTCTTAAAGCATTTATTTGTATGGCTTTATAGTCACTAACCTAAAGTTTTCTTTCTTTTAATGGAATTTATATTTATTCATACTTGCTCATGATTTGAACTCTCCTGCATCCTGTATCTTCAGTCCATCTTCAGGTTTTTTTAGCTAAAATTACTTGATAGTCAACAATTTGTATTATTACTTCACAATTGTCTTTGCCTCAATTTTGAAGTCATCCATTGCCTAAGAGCAAAGTTTTGTCGAAGACTCTTGAAACCTTCAGGAAGGCAATTATGTTAAGAACTAAAGTCCTTCAGACCCCATCCAAAAGGACTTTTGCCTCTGTGCGGGGCAGAGGCTTCTCTGAGGTCCTAGAGATTGTGAGTTGAATTCCTTCAGGAAGGAAAGACCATTTGAACGTCCCCAAGCCCTGCTTGGATCTGAACTTCTGTAATAAAAGCATGTAAAGGTATATGTAGTTACAGAAAGAACAGAAACAACCCTCAGAGCAACCACAGGAATAAAAAGTAAACCACACAGGCTTCCAAAAACAAACAGCCAAAACACTGTTAAACATACCACAAAGGATGTTTTGGGGGTTGTGGGTTGAGAGAATATATGGGCAGCATAAGTCATGGTATTCAGGGCACAGATAGCAGGAACTTGGGGTGATCGGTGTGATGGGAAAGTCCACAGAAACAGAGCAGAGTTCATCTCTCTCTTACAAGATGTGAAATTTGTCAGAGCTAGAGCCCCTTTCTGCTCTTGTGTTCACACGTGAGCCCAAAAAAGTGAAAAAGGGTTCCTCGGTAACCTGTTGCTTCTTATGCTCAAGGTGGTCATATTCAGGCTTTAGAAATAAGCCATTTTGACCGTTCTGCTCAGACTAAGTAATAGATATATTGAGTGAAAATTGCATGATTTCCCCTGAAAAGCAGAGTGGATCACAAAACTGAGAGGTGTCAGACGAAAAAATGTAGCAATTTTTTTGACTATGTTTGTTGTTTCTACCACGACTTTTCATATCTGCAATACCAGAAATGATTTAAGAGATTTTGATTTGTGCTTTTAGAAAACAACAGGAATAATTTTAGGTCCTCTAAAGGCTGTAAGTTTACTGGCTGAACCAAAAAAAATGGAGGGAAAATCAGTATTAGTTTCAGGTCAATTGGAAATGTAACCCCCCCCCCCCAACCTACCACGCAGAAAAAGCATATTAAAAAAAAAAAAAAATCCCCCTTTTTTTCTGATAAAAGAAAACAAAAATTGTTTTGGTTAAAAAATTATTTTGTTTGACTGATGCCAGCTCTTTAATATCGTCTGATTTGAATTTTCTTCCACAGAATGTATTGGCAACTCTTACTGCAAGAGTGGCATTATAAATAAAAGCTGAGATGTTTTGAACTTCCCTTTATTTCTTGTTTTTGACTGACTGTCCTGGCTGAATTTCATCCAGTTTGGTGCATAATTTCTAGTTCCACAGAATATCTTCTTGAAAAATAAGCTGTGCCTGGTTCCAGCTGTAAGAGAATTGAAACATTTTTTGCAACCTTATTTCAAAACAAATAATTCTTCCAGCTGAATATGTCCCTGCTCATTGCAGGGGAGTTGGACGAGATGACCCTAGTCTAGTCTAGTCTAAAGGTCCATTCCAACCCAAACTATTCTATGATGCTGTGATTTACATAGCATTGCAAAACATGTGAGCTGCAGTAATATGTTACAAAGGAGCAACAAACAGGAGTAGCCATTGCTGTGACATAAAGCATGGCAGAGCTGGGGCCCGCAGTTCTGTTTTAACAGTGTAGCTATTGACCTGGAGACAAAACCACAGGACGGTGTTTGGTGCTTTCCAACTTGTGGTCAACATCATCTAATTTCTGTAATTTGACTCTTATCTTCTGAACAGGCAGCATTAATATTCACACATCATGTATTTTTTACACTTACTGGAGACATTCATTCAGACAAGCATGTGCTGTTGCTGGGACAGGTAAGGATGCCCGACATTTCCTCTTCTTTCTCTGCTGTTTGGTCGCTTAGTGGAGCAGATTCTTCAGCTGCCAGTGGAGCAGAGCCAAAACTGTGAGCTGTGCAAGGGAAATATAGGAGCAGAGAGAGTCTGCTGTGCAACACGCTCTATGGCTGTTTGCACTGCTGACATCTGAACCCGCTAGTTTCTCCGCTGTGTTTCATCTTTCACCCTGATTTCTCTTTTTCTGATGTAAGTACTATGAATGTGCATGGAGCTATGGCTTCACAGCTATTAACTGAATACGTCTATGACCATTCTTAGTGTCTTCTGATGAGACTATGTTTTGGTTTGCTCACCAGTTGAGTGATGGAGTTCTCTTAAACAGTTCACAGCCAATACTAATACCAACCTGGGATACAGGAAGATCTGGAGTCGCTGCATGAAGCAGCACTGACTTGCATTTTTTGTTTGGTTCTTTTTTATGTCTGCATATGGGAAAGTATATGACCCAGTACTGGCTGATCTCTTAGAGAAACTTCCAGGAAAAGTCTCGTTTGAGGAGCTTCTCCAGGGAATACTATCTCTTCTAATGAAAAGAAAGTAATTTAAGATGTTATGTGAATCTTTTTCTTATCCGATCATCTTGAAAATGACCTTGCCACTGTAACAAAATATGTAAAATCATGGAACAGAAAAGCCAGGGGTTTTAGAAATGCTCTGGAAGAGACATTATCCTGCCATCGCTACTTATAAGCTGTTTCTTCAAAGGCGAAGTTACACTTGAGCTGCTAAAACCTGATACAGGCTCCTTTGGGCGTGAACAATTTGATTTAATCCATGTCGCTTAGAATCTTATTAAAGGACACATGTTCTTTTGACTATAAACATGGTATTTATGCAGATTTTATAAGAAAAGCAAGATGAAACTTATGTGATATGCATTTGAAATAACAACACTGAATCTTGGCATTAACAGATGGAGCATATTCCACATTAAGTAGCCTGTCGTATTCAGCATGCTTCCTGCTTCTATAGAAAATAAAAAAATATATGTATATATGTATACTTACTATTTAAACAAAAGGGACACTCTCTTGATTGAGATTAGAATATGCATACATGCGTACACACGTCCATGCACACACACACACACACATGTATGTATGTATACCTTAAGAAACCAATCCAAAAATTCTGATTCAAACACTGCAAAATGGTTTTCAGATGTAATCCATTAGACTTGCATTCCCCGAAACCCTTTGTAGCCAGAGAGTCCACATTTATCTTTTTTTTCCTTAGAAGTCTATCTGCAGAAGCTTTGCAGTGCCAGTGGAGAGCCTACGACATGCAAAAACAAATCACTCTATCTTCTTTTACAGAGGGCTGAAGACTTGGTGTCTTGGAGGAAGTCAGGAAATCTATGGAAGAAATTGTGACAGGGAGATGAGTAGCACAGTGAAAGACAGACATACTTGTTTGCTTAGCTAGAAATCTACCCTGAGCTGGTTGCTGACAGCTATTCCTTTGGGTTGCTGTTGTTGAACTGAAGCTAATACACATGAATCCTCGGGGAAGAGAGGTTGACCTTCTTCCTATGGTCACTTCCTGCCCAAAGTCTATAACCAGATCCTGAGAACTTCCTTGGTTGTCCCTGAATTTTGTGGTAGTAGTTTATCATAGAAGAAGAATTAATTTGAAGAACTGAATTCTGATCCAACTACAACCAAACACAAAGTTCTGCCAAATTTCTCTGATGCTAATCATAGACTCATAGAATCCTTTGGGCTGGAAAAGATTTTTAAAGGTCATCTACTCCAACCCTCCCCCTGCAATGAGCAGGGACATCTTTAACTAGATGATATTGCTCAGAGCACTGTCCAACATGACCTTGAATGTTTTTTGATGGGACTTCTACCATCTCTGGGTAACGTGTGCCAGTGTTTCACCATCCTCACTGTAAAAAATTTCTTTCTAGTCTGAATCTACCCTCTTTTAGTTTAAAACCATTACCCCTTGTCCCTTGTCTCAATAGGACACTGCTAAAATGATTATCCACATCTTTCTTATAGGCCCCAATTAGGTATTGGAATGTCGCAATAAGGTCTCCCTGGAGCCTTCTCCAGGCTAAACAACCTCAACCCTCTCAGCCTTTCTTTGGTTTGGGCTTTAGCTTTCCTAACTTGGTTTCTGGATGCTTAGACATTGTTTCTGTTTTCCTCCGAGGTTACCGGTCTTTGGTTCCACGCTCTGTATGCTGCCTTTTTACTACTACATCACCAGGAGCCCTTTACTTATCCACACAGGCCTCCTGGCATTTTTACCTGACTTCATGTGTTTTGGGATAGAACTCTCTCTCAAGGAGGTGATCCTTGAATGTTGACCAGCTCTCTGTCCCCTCCACCCCACTTCCCTGCAGGGCCTTATCCCACAGGACTCTTCTAAGCAGCTATTTAAAAAGGCCAAAGTCTGCTTTCCTGAAGTCAAGGGCTACAGGATTGCTTATTACCCACCTTCCTGCACTCCACCATTTCATAGTCACTGCAGCTGTGGCTGCCTTTGATCCTCACATCCCCAAACAAGCCCCTTGTTGTGGGTGAGTACGAGGTCCAGGAGACCACGTCTCCTTGTTGGCTCCTTGGTCACTTGGAGAAGGACTTTAATATTAATGCACCCTAGAAACCTCCTGGAGTGCTTATGTCCTTCTAGATTTACCCTCCAGCAGAAACTGGGGTGGTTGAAGTCCACCATGGGGACCAGGACCTGTGAACGTGGGGCTGGTTCTACCTGTATGTGGAGGGCCTCATCCATTTTTTTGCACTGGTATTCTTTCAGAGAACCAACAGAAAGGAAAGACAGACAGCTGGTCAGAGAGGTTTTGCTGGCACCAATTTTGCATTGGAAACTACAGTTACATCAGATCATAAGTATTTGATCAAACTGATCTGAATTTTTTTCTTTGAAAAAAACCAAGCATACCATCACTGTCTGATTTTATATTTTGCAACAATTTTGACTTCTTAGAAGACATATTATTTTAAGAAATAACAATGCATAAGAAATACATTGATTTTACAAAAACGACATGTTTTTCTGAGTTCAGAATAGCTTTCCTTCTAGAAAATTCTTTTGCAAAAAATTGAAAAATATGTCTGGCTTGTTTCAAAATGAAAAGATGTCAATTTTGAAGTCTTGGCATCTGTAGGAAGTTCCACCCTTGGCACTGTTCTATTCAAGAATATAGATAGGAATGCTTTTTAGTATTCAACATCTCAAAATCTAAACAAGAAAATCCTCAGCATAATAATGTTAGGAAAAATGATGCTAGCATTGTAGATCGGTATTATGCATGGTTATAAAATATACTAGCATAAACTATGACTGTGTATTATGGTATATAGTCTATATATATGGTATCATGATTTCCACTAATATATATGTATTTGTAAGTGTGGGTGGATGGATGTGCATACTTCTCAGGAAAGAATAACATGGAAGGAACTGAATGAACTCTAAGTTGAATAATCTGCATAGTGGAAAATGTAAGTTTTAATAGGACAGATGGCCAAGTCTGATTTCTTATCAGAGCAGATGTTTCCTTGTAGATCTGCTGAAGGAAATGAATGCTATGTCCTTCCCTCTACTCATTAGCGGGAATGCTTTACCAAAAAAAAAAAAAAAACCCAAAACCCAAACCTGACAAAAGGTCGCCATAGGTTGACTATTCAAAAGGTTATTGAATATTGGTTTAATAAGCAGGTTTTCAAGCAAGATTTCCCAGCAAAAGCATTGACCACACGTTAGAATTAGCCGTGAAATATGTTACAGAAGAAACGATCAGTATTTGGCTGAAGTGCCGGGATTTACTGTCTACATTGTCAATCTTGAACCTAACTGCAAATTATGAATATTTTGATACCCTTGGCTATCAAAAGTATTTTTAAATTATATACTGAAGCCTTGTAATTTCATGGAAGCCATTTCAATTTTTTGTGGTGATACTGGTCTCACTGAGTAACATGGTTTTTAGAGTAAGTGAAAAAATGTCTAAAGACACAATTCTGCTTTTGGAAGAACAAGTAGGCTAGGCAATTTAAATAAAAATAAAAAAGAACAAACCACAAATAAATCTTAAATATTGAAGTAGGTATTACAAATGCTTGTTCTGATAGCTAATGCCATAAAGTTAGAAATTGTTTCCACAAGCAGTGCAAAAAACATCCCGTCTTTCATAAAATTAGGTAAAACCATAAGTTACTCTTTCTGTATGCCACATAAGCATGTGCAAAAATAACACATAAAAACTGAAGCTTCAGGTGTTTTGTATGTCTATCTGTTACTAGGCTGCATGATTGCAAAGCAATCCCAAATACCTGTGGGAGTGCAGCTTAGTAGTTTCCTCCTGTGAGACTTTTATTGTGCCTCGTTCTTTGCTTATGCAAGCAATGCCGGGTATTTCTGTAAGCCCAGAAATGCAGTTAGCCCGGGGTTTAAGCAGACTCATAGGGAGAGAATTTGGTTTTGAAAGTCATTATAATTAAATACCCCCTCCCTCAGTATTTTTCTATAGATTGGGTTCCATATAGATTCAAGAGAAGGGGGACCAGATATTATAGATTCAAATGTAAATCATGTGTAGAAATTAATTAGTAGATGAATGAGAGGACTGTGTAGGTTTAAGTGATGACCAGACACAAGTCTCAGAAAAAGCCTCCTTTTCCAATCAAAATAGGAAAGCAACTAGGCAGCAAGACTGAAATCTGTGTATACAAGCATGCTATTTGCCAAAGCATACACTTTCAGAGGCTTTGATAATGAGGTCTAGTAAGGACTGTAAGAGGATATGTAGTCCATCTCCTAGTCCCAAGAAAGAATAAAACATTCAAGTCATTCCTTGTAGGTGTTTACCTAACCACTGCCTATGATAGAGTGTCTGTGACCAGCAAATCAAATATATTGCTTGGATGACTGCTCCATCAGAAATATTTTCCCATTATCTAACCTGAATCTTTCTTCCTAAACTAAGTTCTCATCTTCTTTTCCTATCTTCTGTTTCTGAAAACATCCTTCCCTTTTCCCACAGCTTTCTGTGTGGTTGGATACTATTCTATATAATTTTTTATTTATAAAAATTCTTTTCATCTTCTCTCCTTTGAATTAAACAGGCCAGTATTGTCTGGTCTTTCCTTGTTAGTCTTGTTTCCTAAGCATTCTCATGCTCCTCATCCAGAGATGGCTTGCTGTCTTTGTATGCAAATTTCCCATGAACATGGTGAACTCAATTTCATAATCTGTTTACCTCAGATTTAAAAAGAGGGAAAAAAACGAACCAGCTACTTGGAGCGCTAACAAAACCTGAATTCAAACTTCAAGTTGCACCAAAGGAAATCTGTTCCCAAATTCACTTTAATCAGATAGACTTGGCAGATAAGCCTGTGTTTTCCATAAATATTGAATCAATGTTTTATTCTTCACCAATGGTTATTTTCAGATTTTTCTCTGAAATCTGTATACTTGGAGATGAGTCACGTGTGATATAGTTTTGATATTTAATTCTTATAATGGCCACATATTTAAGGAAGAACATCTTATGGTTTATTCAAACATTCTGAGGCTAAGAATTTACAAAAATGTTATTTGTAGAAAATGGTTACGCATGTGTGAGATACACCTCAAAAATGTTCAGTTTAAATTAGGAAAATCATGAATTGGAGTTGAGTAAGGTGACTCTTTCTGCTCAAGATATTTTAAGATGAATACGTGAATGATTTTGATTTTGTTAATGTCTGTTTTTGTCTCTTAGTAGATGAAATTTAAAGGAAAGGTTTTGCTGGTTTCATATGAAGTACTTGAAAGCCACTACAGGAGCCTGCAGAAAGGGCAATGGCTCTATTGCACTTTTAGAGATAAGCACCCCTAATAGAAGAACATCTGTTTTTCAAATACAGTGTTTTTCACTGAGCAATGATGGGGATGCAAAGGGGAATATTTGCTTTTATTTTGCATACATGCTTTGCAATCAGTCCGTATAAGTTTTTTTTAAAACATTCATTGGGGAGAAAACAATACAATATTCAGTTTAGTCAGCTCAGGGATATTTTTTGTGAAATATGTGTGTTTACTTTATAAACAAGGCAGCCTTTTTTTCTGCTTTGAGCATGCCTCCATTACTAGTTTTTTGTAATGCGTGGGTTTGTAACACAGGGGTTTCAGCAGCTCAGAGGGATTTGCTAGGAAACCAGAGTTGTTTCAGAAAAAGTGAAAAGGAAAGGTTTCAAAGTGGAATTTTAAGCTGATATTTACCAGGCTATATATTTAACATTTCTGCAGTGACTTAGGAACTGACTTATTTAGTTGCTTTAAATCCTGTATGTGTTTCATATTTATGTGTTGCTTATATATAGTGACTTCCTGCAGATAAAGAGATACTGTCAAACCCTGAAAATCAGTACAAGGAAAATAGTGTACGTGAGATGTTGACTTGGTATATTGCCTACTTAATTCTCACTTTTGCAAATCTGACTCAAACCGAATAGCGTTTACTCATTGGAGTAATTCTATTAAAGACCCAATCTGAAAAGTTTACACACACACTTAGCTTTACTCTGAATACTGCCATTGAAATTAGTGGAAATACTCCTGGGCCTCAGGGTTATTCAGCAACGTATTTAAGCATACGCTCAGGTCCCTTTACCTTTCCAAAGAATAAGTTTATAATTAAGCAGAAGATTATGAGATCTGTTCCTCTTATTCCAGGTGTGCAGTTCAGCCAGCACGTTTGGCTTCTTTTACGTCCTCTACCCCAGCCACAAGTATATTGTACAGCAGCCACTTCAAGTGGAAAAATGGTTTTCTTTAAATGCACAAGTATTAAAGCTATAAGCAATAATCGACTAATATATAATGCCACAGAGAGTGTAAATTAATATCTAGGTCCTGATTTAGGGATCATTTAATCAGTTATTTAAAGGCAGCTCTCTTCACGTAAATGTTTACATTCACATAGCCCTTGAGTCAACACCTGTATGTTCACAGCAAGGGGCTGTTCTCTGGCCCTAAGGCAATCTCCACTGCACACATAAAGCAAAGCTAAGCTGTCTTGCCTCAGATGCTTCCCCCAAACCAGGGTTGCTGTATCCAAATTGTCCATGGGAAACAGCTCACAGACCAGACTACTTCTGAACTGTGCCCAGGAACTGCTGGAAAATTGCTAACTGGGCAAGGCTTCCCAGGGGTTGTGCTAAAAAGTCAGTGTTAGGGATGACCATATGCTGGTGTAGAGGGCTATGCCCTGGACCTCGTTAGCTTTCTGGAACAGACATGTCTAGGGCAGTAATGTGGAGAACAGATGCCTACAACTAAAATTTAAATAGCTCATTGAATGTGAATAGACTTCCTGAATGAATAAAAAAGCCTCTGGCTGTTCACATTTCAGGTTGACTAATCATCCCACCACATACAATAAGGGAAAATAAAACCTATTTGAAACAGACAGACTGTTTTTCTCAGAATATACAACATTATACTGTAGCTTCACAGTGAGATTCATTGCATCTAACTTCAGCCATCTGAAAAAACTGGTATCTAATTTAAACCAATTGTCTAGGTTGCCTCTTCAGCCTGTGAAGATGATTTTAAGAAGGTGACACATCACACCCTGAGCTACATGTCTCCAACAAGAGGCACAAATTGCTTTTTTCTCTGGGGTTCCACTTTTAGTTACATTCAAGGAAAACTGTACAATGAAAGAGCTTAGACAAGAAGCCTAACATTAAAGTGATGTGAAATGAAACTCATCCCAAATGTCCAGTTAGACCAGGATAATGTCTGACAACCCCCAAAATTACAAAATAATAATAGTAAAGAATGAACAGACAAATGTTGATACATCACAGTTGTCACCATTGTATGAGTTAATAAAATAGAGCAATGTTTGTTATTTGAGTGACAGTCTACCCATCTGCAATTCTAGATTAGACTTGTGGCTACAAATATAGTAAAATCGCCCTGTCATCTGTACTACATGCAGCAGATTTTCTCTACTATCCATAAGGTATCATGCCTTAAATGTGTTTTTCAAATAATTTAAAAAACTCCTTGAGATACATGCCTCATTAATGTATTACTCTGAATTATTAATTGCAAATATATTTCCCAACATGTTTAGATGTTTTTTTGTCTTTCTGAATAAATATTCTTTCAAATTCTTGTCAGTGTATTCATCTTCCCATGGCTTTGCAAATAGTTTTGTCAAAGTATTTCTGCCTCTGGATTCTTGCTAAAAACTTATTTAAGATACAGACCTCACTGATTTGTTTTTACTACTTTCGACATTCAAATTCTGGTTAAATTATATCCATATTGTTAGAATAGTCCTAGATTGGAAGCGGAAAACTATCAGAGGCATCTCGTTGAAGTCTTTTAAGTGGGAGAATTTTGCTTAATTATGATGAATAATTGGCACCTTCACAGCTGAATCATTTTTTTTTTCACCGAATCTGGAAGAATCTGCATTGAGTCATATCTTTCAGATAAATATTTTTGTCCTCCTGGGGAAAAAAAAAAAAAGAAGAAGTGATGAATTGCCAGAGATCATTTGTGAAAATTTTCCACCAACTGCTGCATGAGATAGCAGTACAGCTTTATGTCAGTTTTAATTTTTAGTTTAGAATTTCTTTCTCTAGTAAGAAATTTATTCAGTAAAAATTGACTAGACCTACATGAGTTGTGGTTTGGATACTTTAGTATATATATATAAGTCAATAGTATATAAGTCAATAATATCCAAAACTATTATACAGCTCAAACACAATGCTTGATTGATAGTTCTTCACCTCTGAGCGAAGAATGTTCCTTTGTCCTGACAGCAAAAAATTAGCAGGCCTAACATACAAGTTCATTTTCTTACACAGAATTGTCCTCCTAAAAGCTCCAACATAAAATGCATAAAATACACAGTAGAGCAAAGATCTCTACAAAGCCTTTTTTTTTATTTTCTTCCCCTTACACTTGCAAGAAGTGGTCACTCTTGGGCCACTCTTGGAAAAAAATCTGGAGGAAAAAGAATTAAAGTTGGGGAACCTGATAGATACCAAAAAAAGCAGGCGTTATATATATGCTAATCTTTGGATTTTTAAAAGTTATCTTTGTTGTCAGGCATACATGATTAATTTTTGCATGGAGGTTAAAAAACCCCCAACTATGTCCTTTATGACAACTTGTTTCAATGGAAAATTGTTTCCAGCAAAATGAATCAAAGTTGGTGATTTAGGTCAGTCACTTTCACTTCAAATGTCAACACTTTTACCAGTATTAAAATGACCTCCACTGAGCATGGTTTAATTTACTTGGGAAGCCAATTAAATATATATAGGTAATATTAAGGAATTTTAATACTGAATGGGAGTGATAATACAAAAGCTTAATGTGATTTGATTAATCCAATTTAAATGCACACCTCTAGCCTCTTTAGATCAACTGTTCTGAGTTTCCTATTAAGTACACGAAAGCAGCTTTATGATATTCTTTTCTGCTGGTGAGCATGAAAGTCCTGGAAAAAAGCTTTTATAGCACAGAATACAACTGTAACATAGTACAGTGGTACAAGTCAGCTGGTTATTTTGCCTCTATCTGTTATAGCTTTTAGAAGAGATATTTTTCAAAAGTATAAGTTCAGATTGTCTGCTGAACTTTGGATTTGAAATGACTGCTGACATTCAGGCATTAAACTGCTGTTTGTGCCCTTGAAAATTTTGCATCCATCCACCAGAATTCTTCAATTCGCTCCAGACCAATGCCACTCCCTCCCATGCTCCAATGCTAGAGAGAAATTGTGTGAGAAATGTCCTAAGGACTTGTAGTAAGTACGCAGAAATCCAGAGCAGTGAGTCACCCTGGCCCTCCACTCTTCAGAAATACCAGTGCTTATGAACCCTACCGTAGGTGCCTATTGAAGGCAATTCGCCTATGTGCTGAAGGCAGCATACTGATGGGCCAGTAAAGCAGTGAAATTACTCATTGAGCATTCATGTGTATTGAGTCTTTACCTCTCTAATATGTAACCAAGCAAATAACCCCGGACTCCAGGAGGTGAAGTGTGCAGGAATCAGTTTGGGATGCTGTGGAGTAGAAAATGTATTAAACTCAATTCAGCAGAGCAAGCACTTAGAGAAACAAAAGAAACGAATCATACCTTCAGCTCTGTAGGACTGCAGAGACCTTTCCAAACCTGTGAGATATAACACTTCCCGAGATTTTTTCATTAGTTATATGGTAGGGTAATTGAGGATTTCGCAGCTAACGTCAGGAACACGTGTGGTTCTTCATGAATTTTATGACAGAATCATAACATCTCTGTGTTAATTCCTCTTTTTATTATGCCACCTTCCTTGACTTTTTCTTTCTGAAAATGGTCTGATACCTTAGGATGTATTATAACCAGTGACAAGTGTCATTGTTTCCTGGTAAAGTTAATGGTATTTCTACTCTATCAGGATTAGAAAATGTTAATAGTGCATATTTAATAAATTTCCACGTGTTATAAACTTACATATTTACAGGCACAGTAAAATACATATGATGATGAAATTAGCTCCTTCTATCAGGAACCCTTTTATCCAGTCATCTTTTACAGTTATTTCTGAACTGAACTGAAATACCCAGTTCCCAAAGCTGGGAACCTCTCTTGGGCATTCTCCACACAGTTCTGACTTGAACATATGGGTTTGCGCTTTTCTTTCATCTCAGTCAGCCGTTGTAATATCTGGTCACTTTAAATTCCACATTCACATCTGGTCTATGCTAAGGTTTAATAACACAACATATTTAAAGGCAAAGACAGAAGACACTGTTACTTAGCCAAATCAGTACAGAGATATGCAGTCTCTTACCCTCCCCATGAAACTTCTTTTTTTTTTTTTTTCTGTTTTCTCAGATTTTCCTTTAGAAGGATCTGAAAAATAAGTGATCCATAAGCCTAGATTCAAAGAAATAACTTCAGCACTTAAGTCTGTCTGTAAGAAGACCCTGGACCATGTTCCCCAGTATTATGCAGATGCTGAACACAAGAACGTAAGGCAGCATGGTAGCACCAGTGGTTGCAGAGTTTTCAGATATGCCTGTCTTTTTCTAGTGGGTTACTCAATCTGCTCACCGTAGATTCCTTCTGATGCTTCTAACTCTCCACCTGCATCAAAATAAAAGAAAAAGCAGGAATCTAGCCTATTTCTAGGACCTGATTCTGAAATCAGGAGTGGTTTCCAACACTAAGCACCGTAATCTTGTTAAGATTTTAATATTAGCAAAATTATTCTAAAAAAAAGTTATTCTCTGGTTGTTCACTAGGTAGTGTGGTTTACGTAGGGTCACACATGGCGTGGATTATTGCACAAAGTACAGCGTATTTAGAATCAAGCATTGGATTGAGCAGATTTGATCTATTAGAGCAAATTCTCAGATCCTGCCTTTATCAAGTAATTAGGATTCACCCCTCAGTCAGTGCAGTGTCATATCTGCTATCACCATAATATGTAGAAAATTAACTTAGTCTGTAAAAATCTGAACCCCTGGAATGCTGCAGTGTTATTGTGTATGACACTGTTCTTTGTTAGTGCGGGAGCCAGGCTGTGTTTCTGGAAACAGAGCACTCATTTCAAAATTTTATATGGAAACTAACTATCTAGAAAGCTTTCTGAAAAACCTGATAATTGAAAGTCTAACATTAAAACTCGTGTAGGACTCAGCTGGATGATTTCCACTGACTCAAAAGCAACCACCCATGCCAAACTCAGTGCCAAATTTTGAATTATTTTTAGGATTACTTGTTCAGGTATCATGAAAGAACCATGCAACGCTTTGAAACACAATTCCTGTAAGTACTATTTCAGAACTACTACAGTTCTCCATATTAATCTCTGTGTTTCTGAAGTACCTATCTATGTTTTGATTTCTAAATTGCAATAGTTATTAGGGATTGCAAATAGCTTCAATTCTGTCGTGCAGAATTTGATGCTTCACATTAGAAGAACCTTATAATTTCAATTTTTAAATACTAGGTGGAGTCAGACAGATCCCCAGGACAGGGTTGCTATATTGAATCAGTTGGTTTGCATGAACCCTGAACTGTCAGGGAGCAGCAGGAGCAGTGCTGCTCTGTGAGGACAGGTGAGCCCAGAGCTAATGAGACAGACAAGCAGGACAGAGACCCAGGGTACCCAAACAAGAAGAGCAGAGCAGGTCCAGGGATGGTAAGCAGGGCAGACAACAGCCCCGATTGACATAAAAGTTTGTAGTAATGGGGCAGGCCTGTTTGGAGATCTGGAGTATCTTCCAGGGTATGGGTGAGAGATGGAGGGCAAAAGAGAACAGTCTGGGCGAGGTGCTAGTCCCTAGTGGGAGCACTCAATCCTCAGCTGGACTGGATGCTGACGTGAATTTAAGTAGTAAAAAACCAAACTTAAGGTAGCTGCTTCCAAAAGCAGATAGATTTTTGTCTCAGCTGACTCCAGAAACAGCTGGTTTGGTATGAAAGAAGTGAGTGAGTGTAGGGGTGTGGAGAGGGATGAATAGCAGGGAGCAGACCGGGGGCAGCGTACACAGAATACCCTCCATCAAAGTTTTTACACTGTGCAGACACAGCCTGAGAAATCAAGTGGTAAATAAGAGCAGAGGGGAAAGTGTTCATATGTATGCAGTGTGATTTTCAAGCTTTGGCTTTGGCATTCAAATACAGGTTAAGAGCTGTAAAGTGAGGGCTAGCAACATGCTCACTTGCAGGTTTTCTCTTTAGTACATATAATTTCAAATTTGTCTTTTGTATAAAAAAATATTTCTTACTGGGTTTTATATTTTTACAGAGGTATCTGTGTAAATTAAGTGCTTGATTCAAGAAATGTATGGGTCTCCCTTTAGGTAAGCCAGCTGCTTATCAGTCAGGGTTTTATGTAAAGGAGCTCAGTGCCTGAATTCTGCACAATGTTTCTGCAAGAGCAAGAAAAGCAAGAAATCTGAGTTAGCCTACAGACCAGAGGAGAGGTCAATACAATAAATTCACAGAGACTATGACCTCTATATCATTGTCCTCCTTTAAAAATGGATTTGAAGATTATAAAATGTTTCAGTTTGTTTGACCAGTCATGAGCATAAACTCCAAAGCTCTTGTTTTTATTTTCATGTACTCTGGAGTTGCTCTTTTGTCATTAAAATTACAGTCCTCCTCCTGGTCCCTTCCATTTACTGACTGTGGTTTAGCCCTGTGATGTGCCAAAAGTTTGAAAATTACCATAAGAAATGAAGCAGTAATTTACAGTAATCACCAGCATTTTCAAGTGCAGCTGTTACAAAAGTTTTAAGATCCCTGATGTTGTTAATGGACAAAAAGTTCAAAAGGACAATTCTACTTAATTATGTAAAAGTAAATTGTCCTCCCTAGTGTGACTTCTTTGGTTTCCTGTAATTTTTTATTTAGTCTGGTGATTTAGCAATTGCAGCTGCCTAAGATGAAAATGAGAAAATAGGTCAATGAAAGTCATACAGAAATACTGTGGAAAAGCCATATTGCTCCTATTCTTGAAGTAACCGGTATCTGGGAGGATCTAAGACCAGATTCTCTCTTGAATTGTCAAAGTTTGCTCTCTCTCAAACATAATTTTGAAGGGTAAATGTCATTTTCTGCTTTGGAATAATACAGTAACTCACAGCATTTGAAGCATTGGTGCCAATTAGCTAGATTAAAATCTTAGGATCCAATTAACTTTTTGAGAGAAGACAAAGACTCCACTGCAATTGAAGGCAGAGTGCTTAATGTCTCTGTGCTAAAGTTATCATATATGACATCAGGAAGTAGGAGACAAAAATAAATTTCATCAGAAAGCTAAACTCTCATCAGTGCATACTTCTGCCTGAGATTCCCTTTGCATATATTGCTATCATGTCTATTTACCAATGTAACTGACCTTGAAAGACTTGTTTGGTTTTTTTTTTTTATAGGTATGTCATTACACCTATCTGACTGTTCCCAAATCCTCATTTTGTCACAGCTTGGAAGGACTACTTATAATACACTTCTCAGAGAAGTCACAAGATCCCCTCCCAAGGGCTCATGCTACACCAAAGCAAATATGAAAATTGGTGAGTAGAAATTGATGGTCTGGAAAACTCCATTCTCTAGGAAGCTTAGTGGCACAAGAGGTATTTTTTCCCATGCAGAATTTACTGTTCTAAAATAGATAAAGGGATAAACATTACTGGTACCATGCTATGTTATTTTTGCTGAAATGGGAACAGCGTGGGTTGGTGACAAACTCAAGGGACTGAAAATGTCCATTACTAATGGACTAATGGACTAATGCTGACTATCTTATCTTTCAGCGGGTTAAAATTCAGCATTGGGAAACACTTGTGAAATGGTCTTTTCTTGTTTACTATTCTTTAGCTTCACTATTTTTTCAGTTAGCTATATTCCCTCAAATTCTCCTTTATTATATCAGATTGCAAAGTGTAATAAGAAAAATTGGAAGAAAATAAGAAGTGCTAATAATTACTCAAGGGACTATAGGATTTTTCTTTAGACATTTATTTTTACAAGACTCTGAATCAGGTCCTCATCAAGAAATAAATTTTAATAGCATGGATAAGATGGAAAGATTAGTTTCTTCCTGTTAACCTTGATCCTTTAAATGTATTTATCTTGTGTGAGACTAAGCTGGAACTATCTGTTGGTACTTAGCTCTATTTACTCACAGTTGTTTTTGAAAAACTTCTATTGAGCACTTCTTTGGTATTCAGAGGATAAATTTTGGTCATCAGTAATTCCAAAATGCAAGAAATGGATGTGGGGGAATCAGCTGACCAGAGCAATTGTAGCTTGTTTAGTAGCTTGTCTACACTGGGGAAGAAATGTAGATTACTCTGGATCAGCCAAACCTGAGTTGAAGACCTCATCCAGATTGTTGAAACTCCCTGGCAAAGCTAAGCAACATCTGTGAAGACTTGGGTGGATGTTATGTATAGCTACGATACACTCAACACATATTGCAAACTGTGTACAAAATTATAATTTTTTAACCCTTTCATGTGGACGTAGTAGATCTATAAAGAAGAAATTTGAAATCTCTGTGAAAATTTCTGGGCCGTATACTTGCATACATGCATATATACACATTATTTATACTTGTATATACGTATATTTATATTTGTGTGTGCAAAAATTGCTTTGTTTTATTTTCAAAATACCATCTTAGATCTCAATCCTGATCTTACTACACTCATCAGGAATTACACCCAGTGAATAACAGAGACATAGCAAAAAAATTACAAAAAATTTTCAACAGATTTTACTTTTAATACCACATGATTTTAAAGCTGTTTAAGTTTGTTAAAAAGATTTAGTAGAATCAAAATGCCTCTGTTGTTAGTTTAGATTGCCATTACGGATTTATATTAAAGACATATGTAAAAACACAAGGAAATAAACCAGAAAGCTCGCCACAGACATCTTTGATTTACAAAAATGTTTTCCATGGGGTTTAAAAGAGTTTTTTCCTAATCTCCCACAGAACCATTAAATTAAGCCAACTGTTATCTGTCTTTCTTAATTTTATTTATTAGATGCCAAGCCCAAAACTTTTTTTTTTTGAAAGCGTGTACATAAGACTGTCACTTCTAGTATTGCCCTAAAGGGTACAGTGCTTTGTTACACAAAAAGATGTCCTTGCCCTAGGAAGTTACGAGGGGTTCAGCTCTCTTCATGCTAGCAGTTCTGATCTATAAAGCAATAAGGCACGCACAGGTAGTTTTACATGTCTGATTTTCCCCCTTTTTTTTAGCAGACTAAAAACTACACTTTATCGGATCCAACCCTATGTACTTGATGACACAGGTACTGGTGAGATGGGGAAGCAACAGCTTGGGGAAGGAAATGGGACATTGTACGTCATTTTATGTAATTCCAAGAAAAGATTGGAACCTAAAATTGCTCACCCTTGGAAAATTTTTGTATTTCAGCATTAGTATTTATAGACAATTAAGGAAAAAAAAAACCAACTATCAAAATGAAATATGAAATAGGATCTTTTTAAAATCTTTCCAATACTTGACTTCAAAAGTTTCACTTGAAATAAATAATTTTCTAAATGGATACCTTTTATCATAGATCAACTTAGCACTGTATATCTGTTTGAATTAGTGTGTTCTCTTGGGAGATTTAAAATTTATGTGTCTTATCTTTTTATACTCCTCTTTGACAAGTTCTTGGACAGAAAACCTCTTCATAGTATGTTGCAGTCTTAGGTTTTTCAGTCTGTTATTCAGGTGGGCCGATCACAGCAAGTTATGAAAGATGTATTATGAATAGCAATCTTGCCTTGGGGTGGAAGGGTTATGATCCACCAGTATATCTTCCTAAGATTTATGTCTGGCACAAATAAATGTTAAATTGGTCCAAAAGTAGAAGAAAAATGAAAAAGAAAATTAAAAAGAAGAAAAGAAAAGAAAAAAAAGAAAGAAGAAAAAAATTAGAATTGAGTCAATACTACTCCTGAAATCTACAATTTTATATATTTTTTCCCCACCATCCTGTAAGTGGAAAATAATTTGGTTTTCTAATCAATCTGGTTGAGTAGTTTTACTGATGAAAATTGTGGGCAAAACCTGAGAGTGCTGAGTAGCAAACTGAATCATGAGATTAACAGAGTTTTCTAGGTTTTGTATATGCATTAGAACAGAAACATTCCTTAATGTTGGTTTCAAGTGTGGCCTTAAATGTTACCTCAAGAAGGTCCATTACATGCACGGAATGAAGAGAAAGTGAATAAATAACAATGAGGATGAAATTACTGGAGGAATAGAAGGCATGCACAGGGACTTTGAAAGAATTGCATACTGGCGTTTATATTTGCAAAGAATGTTGTCCAGAAAATGTTTTTAAAAAATCCCTATGTAACAGGATAAAATTTATCAGCCCATGTAAAGTGTTATCAAAATGTTCTTTTTAGCTAGCACTGAATACCACTAAATATGCACAGGTAGACTTCTGACTTAGTATATACTTGGCCCAAATCATAAAACATGAACAACTGGGATTGTTTTATGGATTGGGAAACCAGATCTAGTTCTACCCTTTGCATCATTCATTTCTTTTCAAAATCCAGACATAATCAATCCCAGAATATAACTGGTTGGGACTTTTACATTTTTTATTAATAAAAATAATTTAGAACCAAAAAGTGATGTAAGAATATATCAGATTTGGTGAAAGTGTCAGCAGAAAAGCTCCTCAGCTGTACTTCAGATTTTCTGCTTAATATGGTACTCACTGGCAGTGGAATTTTTAGGATATGTCTTCGAGGACAGAAGAAGAATTTCCATCTCAGTCTGGTCTTGATCAATGTATCTGTACAGAATATATAAAAGCCTGCTTTCTTGGGGAAACAGGACTCATACAGATTCCTCTCTCTTTCTCTTGGTCTATCCTCATCTAACAACTTTTGCGCCCACAGTCAGAGAAATAGAGCTATCAGAGCAATTAAGTTCTGCCAAGAGAGCCTTTACTAATTACCCCAATGGCAGAAGTGAGCTTCATGCGTACTAGATGCTTGGGAATGCACATTCATCTCCAAAACATGGCTTCATAGGAAACAAGGCCTCACTGTCCCTGGGGATCTTGGAGGTACGAGCTGTTTGTACACGCATTCACATTTAGCTCGGATGATAGGAATCTACAGGATAAACTGTTTTGCCCAGGGATGTTTCTTTGTTTCTTCGGGTTTTTTTTAAGAAATACACGCACATCACCAGGGTTCCACAGAAGTGTGCTCCAACGGACGAAACCCTGCCATTAGGTGAAGTCAGCCAGAGGAAACTGGGAGGCCAGTAAGTAATTCTCTGCCTGTCTATGGGCAATAAATATGCTGAGCTCTGGGAGCTCTCCAAACACCTGCACCTCTCTGTATATAATATCAGGAGTGTGAGTGTCATCTACAGAACTGGATACTAAATGTGCACAGATACCTAATCTCTAGAACCAAACTCGCCTGGTGGCTCTCAGCCTAAGCCTTACCCTCCTCCTCCGTAGCTTTAAATTCCATGTGCCTTTGGCTGAGAGAAACTAGCAGCAACTGAAAGGATTTGGGTGTGTCCAGCTTGGTCCTTTTTGAAACTCAGCTGTAGCAGAAGCTGTGGGAACCAGCCATGAGGCTGGTGGACATGAAAGCGTCGAAGTCGGGAGTCACGTGGCTTTTCACTGGCGGTGGACTATCAGCAAAAACCAGCAAACAAAAGAGGGAGGGAAGAAGTCAGTCAGCTGCTATTTCAGCAAACAGAAAAATGCCGCATTAAGAAAAGCGTGCACTCATTCTACGGTCAATAAATGTAGTCAGCAATGAGACAAACTGTGCTCTGCTGCACCTCCCATAGGACAACCATGTGGTGAATCACAACGTCTATTACACAGGTCCACGGGAGATGGAAAACATCCCACACATCATGCATTCCTCTTATACAGACTAAGGGAAACCTTATCACAATAATTAATATCCTGGCCCACTGTCAGAGTAAAAAAACAACAGAAAAATTATATTTCAATTTGCTGGAAATGCTTTACTCAGTGTTGTCTTTGTAGGTTCCACTTTTAAAATAATTTCAGTTAAAGGTAGGCCTACATTTGGTTTGAAAGTTTGTTTAGTGGCTGTTTTCAAAATGTTATTGGAATATTTTATATGAAACATTCACAGGCTAGAAATGTAAGTCCGTCTTTTATCAAGCAACTTATAGAATCATTTTATTTCACCCTAGTTCCTCCATCCTGCAGGTCCAGAAGATAATTAACTAATCACAGACTGTGGCCTGGATTCAATGGGAAGGAGTGGGAAGGATTTTTCTCCTTTCTGCTTCATACCTTTTGGTCTCAGGTACCTTTAAAAGAATGAGGTTTTTTTGTCTGAAAGAAGGATTTGATCCAGAGTTTCCCACTCCCTGGTGCCTTTCCTGAACAACAAGCTGCAGGCTATGAAGGGAATTAATAGCTACCACCACCTGTTTGTGAAATTGGGGTTCATGTCTAACTCTTTGACTGTAACATTTGTTGAATGGCAGGTGTTTAAGGGCTGACATCCACTGGTCAGCACCTATGGCTTGCTGAGCAACTGCATGTCAGATGGGCTCTGGTAACTCATATCTTTCATCTGTTACAACTGAGAGACAAAGTGAGAAAACAATCTATTTTAATTGAAGTTTAAATATTTCATCTCATGTTTGCTGCAGAGGCTACCACATAAAGCATAGCTGCTCATGTGAAGTGTGATAGTTTGCCTGACTGTCTCACTTTTGGTTTCCTTTTGGTAGTAAGCACAAAGTCGCATTCTGCTTCCTATCGACCAGTTCAAATTTCTCACGATTTAGAGTGCTCAACTTTAGAATAAAGACACTTTGATCAGTGCTGAAGATACATTTAGACTGCAACATATATGAAAGTTAGGTGCTGTTGCAGATATATTCTTTTGTTTAAGAGGTTACTTTCTCATTTACCTGTTATGATCTGGGAAAATAGCCTGGAAAAAGCTGAGAACACTGTTTCTAACTTATTTAATGAGTCTCCTTCACAATCTTGAGTTTTCGATTACTGTCTCAGTCTATCCGATCTGTAAAACATTAAACTTTTCCTTTGTAAAGGTAATTCTAGTTATTAATCCTACTTTCTGGTAGCTAAGGACTTAATTTAATCTCTGCGGAGTACTTCTACATATGGAGAAGAGAGAGTGAAAGGAAGGGTGAGCCTTTTAGGTTCAAAATAAGAACAAACAATTTGCAAACCTTGTGCTAAGATGGAGAAAAGAACGCTAAGGGGAGACCTTATCACTCTCTAAAACTACCTGAAGTGAGGTTGTAGTGAGGTAGGAGTCAGTCTCTTCTCCCACGTCACAAGTGACAGGACTAGAGAAAATGGCCTCAAGTTGGATGTGGGGCTAAGGGACATGATTTAGTGGAGACCTGGCAGTGCTGGGTTAATGGTTGGACTTCATGATCCTAAAGGTCTCTTTCAACAAAAATGATTCTATGATTTAGTCATTCTATAACTGAGAAAGGCCAGTTGTGTGAAATTCAACAAGACCAAGTGCCGGGTCCTGCACTTGGGCCACAAGAACCCTCTGCAACGTTACAGGCTTGGAGAAGAGTGGCTGGAAAGTTGCACGGCAGAAAAGGACCTGGGGGTGCTGGTTGACAGCAGCTGAATATGAGCCAGCAGTGTGCCCAGGTGGCCAAGAAGGCCAACAGCATCCTGGCTTCTATCAGCAATAGTGTGGCCAGCAGGAGCAGGGAAGTGATTGTTCCCCTGTACTCGGCACTGGTGAGTCCACACCTTGAGTACTGTATCCAGTTTTGGGCCCCTCACTTCAGGAAGGATGTTGAGGTGCTGGAGTGGGTTCAGAGAAGGGCAACGAAACCAGTGAAGGGTTCAGAGAATTTATCTTATAAGGAGAGGCTGAGGGAACTGGAATTGTTTAGTCTGGAAAAGAGGAGGCTCAGGGGAGACCTTATCACTCTCTACAACTACCTGAAAGGAGCTTGTAGCGAGGTGGGGATTGGTCTCTTCTCCCATGTTATGAATGACAGGACGAGAGGAAATGGCCTTAAGTTGCGTCAGGGGAAATTTAGGTTGGATATCAGGAAAAATTTCTTTACACAGAGGGTCATTAAACATTGGAACAGGTTGCCCAGGGAGGTGGTGGAGTCCCCATCCCTGGAGGTGGTTAAAAGACATGTGGTTGTGGTGCTGAGGGACATGGTTTAGGGATCCTGGCAGTGCAGGGTGAACAGTTGGACTTGAAGATCTTAAAGGTCTCTTCCAACCAAAATAATTCTGTTATAATTCTGTGATATTTTCTCAGTTTTCTGACATAGAAATGCTATTATTTTCTTGATACAGTACTTAGCAGCCACAGCATTTGTCCCAAAAATGCAGATTACTAATGACTATTGATTTCCACAAAAACTCAAAAATATTTTTTTAAATAAAAGACTTCCCTTAGAGCAATAATTAAGACAAATCTCAGTTCTGAGTCTATTATTAGCTAAATTAAAGCCAGAGTAACTGAATCTTTTTCAGCTCAGGTAAACAGCGTATCATAAAGGTGAGAAAATTACAATTTTATTCTGAAAGAAAAAATAATCTCAAAATGTTAGATAGCCTCATGGAAAGCATTCTGCCACATCCTTCCTTTGCTCATGAGTCTATCATCACACCAGACACAGTCTCTGATCATACCTGTATGGCAATGAGGAGACTCATTCATTCAGTGTTTCTGCAGAATTATAGGGCAAAGCTGATGCCTGAAGCACTAACTTTTAACCTTTAAAGAGCCAATGCATGTCCAAGGTTGCTTATGCTGTACACTGTTTGAAAGAGGTGCCATGTTGCAAATGATGACCTGAATTCTGCACTAGTCTTAGATCTCATATGCTCACAATTTAGCTCTGACAGAATTGCTGTCCTAGTAGTCTAAGTTAGAGAACACCATGACATGAATGGCAGAAATTGCCAGATCAGCTTCTTAAAGAAAATTAGTTTAATCTTTGAGCTGTATGAAAAGGGGAAAAAAAAAAAAAACCAAACCAAACCAACAAATAAGTCCATAGCTGTAATTTCCTTTCCAAATAGCAGCTGTGTGTACAGTACAACCCTAAAGACCTGCTCCCACGCTTCTTTCTAAAGTGACCGATGAGTTTTGCGAATCTATTTTGGCTATTTTTCTTAAACAATAGCACCCATTTACTTTTCCATATTGAGTAACAACCAGCTAAGTTTTCCGTTTACTCCAGCCTCTTTTTAGCATTCCTGTATCTACAGAGGATGGCAAGATTCTGCAGAGCAGTGGTGGTTTTTCTGGTTTTTTTGTTTGTTTGGATTTTTTTTTTGTGTTAGCAAAGCTTAAATCTTTTTCCAGTGAAGCTGTAGATGGTACTATATTAAATTGCTCCTGCTTGAGAATTGTCTTGCTTACTTTGCATTTCCAGGAAATGTCCATGGACTCGTGGCATTTTATGGACCACAAATTGAAAGCCACTGTTTTAGAAATACAGCCTTAGCTGATTACAAGGTCATTGAACAATCCACAGGCAGGGGTCTCACTGGAATTAGGGACTGTCTTCAGTCCCTTTCTCAAGGTGCTGATGACCAGAATCTTTTCACGGAGCCATTCATGAAACTGCTCCTTGCTATTATTTTCTTCACTGCACCTGGAAGAAAAACTGAATTGGATGTGAATTGGATGTGAAGCTTTGTTTTGTCTGCACATTTATTTTCTTAGCTCTTAAACTAAGTTAGATACAGTGTAGACAGGAGAGGCTCTGGGATTACACTGCAATGACTGCATCGCGTTTTCTACTTGGTGTTTAGCTTGGCCAAAGTCCTACTGAACACTGCCAGACCTATGAGTCCTTTCTTATAATCACTCATCCCTAAATATTCCTGCTGCTAAGATAATTCCAGATTTTCGGCTGCAGACCTGGCATGCTGATCACTTGGCTCATAGTAACTGTAAGTGGCCAGAATTTTGTCTCTGAGGAAGAGCTTAACAGAGGATGGCATTCAGTCTGACAAAATACACAGAGCTATAAGTCTGGAATGTCTAATCTAATGGAAGTAATAGATGCCTGAGTACTTCAGGTAGCTGGTCAGCTACTCAGAGGCTGCTCCTGGACACATCTCTAACATTTACTGGTCTTTTTGTTATTCCTTACTGGAAACATGCTTAGCTATAGTGGAAGTTGAGAAAACCATCCATGAACAGGTAAATTGCTAACCTCAAGCTGTACTGAAGGCATGAATTTAGAAGTCACAAGTATGGAGAACTTTGTATTCCAGGTTTTGGTACAGTCCATCATAAAGAGTAGCCTTCAACAAAGTTCGGGTCTAATAAGACTCAACTTTTGCACTTCTGTGTGTTTAAATTTGGAATTTTGGGGACTGATCACCACTATATTTTAAAAATCTTCTGCTACTTAACTGTGAGGAGTTTAGAATGCAGACTGCAAGGAAAGGGGAAAAAAATCTCCAACAAGAATGGCCCCCTAAAATCCCTAAGATTTCACATTAAAACTACTTCAAACTTATTGATGCTTTCTGAGTATTCTAGAACTGAGTGAATTATCTGATTAAGCTGCTTTAACACTAATGTTTCTCAGCTTCTCTCAGCCCTTCTTTACTGGCATTCCATGCTTTTAACTTTTATAGTATTAGTTAGAAGACATTATTAGTAAAATAAGGAGCTGCTTCAGGGCTGACCAAAAGTTAAAGCACATGATTAAGGGCATTGTCCACAAGTCCTTTAAACACTGACAGGCTTGGGGCATCAACCACCACTCCAAGAAGCCTGTTCCAGTGTTTGACCACCCTCTCGGTAAAGAAATGCTTCCTAATGTCCAGTCTAAACCTTCCCTGACACAGCTTTGAACCACTCCCTTATGTCCTATCACTGGATGCAAGGGAGAAGAGATCAGTACCTTCCTCTCCACTTCCCCTCTTCAGGAAGCTGCAGAGAGCAATGAGGCTGCCCCTCAGCCTCCTTTTCTCCAAGCTACACAAACGCAGAGTCCTTAGCTGCTCCTCATAGGACCTGCCTTCCAGCCCTTTCACCAGATTTGTTGCCTTCCTCTGGAAACATTTGATCACCTTAAGCTCCTTCTTAAATTACAGGGCTCTGCACTGCACAAAATACTCAAGGGGAGGTCACACCAACACTGAATACAGAGGAATAATCACCTCTTTTGATCGGCTGGTGATGTTGTGTTTGATGCACCCCGGGGAGTGTTTTGCCCTCCTGGCTGCCAGGACAAACTGCTGATTCATGTTGAGCTGTTGTCAACCAGCACCTCCAGATCCCTTTCTGCAGGGCTGCTCTCCAGCCACTCCTCTCCCCATATATACTTGTGTCTGGCATTTCTGCATTGTAGGTGCAGCATCCAGCATTTGTCCTTGTTAAATTTTATCCCATTAATCATTGCCTAAAGCTTAATCTAGATCAATGCATCTTGTTTAGGGCCTTCTTGAATCAGAAATATGTCCAAAGTTTTCATTGCGACTACTATCAAAATAAGTAGTTACATGAAAAAAGAAAATGCTTAGAAGCAAACAAAATCCGTTAGGCTTATGGGACCATTACCTCCACAGGTGGGGAACACATTTCTTGACACAAGGCAGTCTCAGAGCCTGCTATCTTTACACTCAAACCTATGCTGCATTTGTCCATGTTAAAGATGTAATTAGGCTTTACAACAAGGTTCTCACCTCATTATTAAAGCACAGGGTACTGGCTGGTACATTTAATACTAGAAAGAGAAGATCATAAAATAAAATCACTTATTTCAGTGTTAAGTTATGAATACAGGAGGTTAGCTTCTGTCTTACATCTCTCATAGTTATACTTAGGAAGATAGATTAATAAGCATTAGGCTGTCTCCCCTACCAAATACAGCTTTTGATCTTCTGATTATGCTCTATGTTCATGAGAAATTAAATCATTTAACTGTCTTTCCTGCACAAACACTTCATTTCTGTTTTAGCTTTCAAATCATCATTAGCTACAATAGAAATGCACTGTTTATTTGATGGCTTTTACTATTCTCACATCATATTTCCTCTGGAGACTGAAATTATTGCTAAAGGCGTCTTGTGCTCTTGTTATTTTACCAAAGAGATAATGCCCTCAGATTTCTTGTGATACTTGAAGCTCTTGTACTACAACTACATTTGGATGTCAAATATGATTAGTAAAGGGACAAGTTTTACTCGCAAGTAATGAAAGTATGCCCCAAAGATACCCGTAACCACCACCTGTCATTCAGACCTTTATTGTCCAAAAGCAGAAACCTCTGAACTTCCAAATAAGACCAAGGATGGGACACTCAGCCCTGTATGAAATGTTATTGCAGGAGTCCTGCAGAGCTTACAGCATAAAGACACAGACTCCACAGTTCAAACACAGGTCTCTGTGGTTTAAAGATTTAAAGGCATTATCTCACTGTATTCGCTACGTGATATAGTGCTGAGTGATTTGGGTACTCACAGGGCACAATGCAGTCCTGGATAGAAATAACAGTGTTTATCCCAGAAGCATCGGAGTTGATAATCTGACCTACTCCTCAGACATCTGAAGCTTCCCTGTAAAGCTGCCTCTCTGAACAATTTTAATTTTGGCTGAAATAATTACATGTATGCCAAGTAAGCCCAAAGTGGCTGGGACATCTAGATCTACACTTCCTACAGCACACAGATGATTTGTGCTAGTTTATACCGTTCTGACATGTACTGAGCAAGATAGACGTGCAACATGAGGATAAATCAGCTTTAAACCAGGAACAATGAGTTCAAGGCATCAGTGTATATGCCCATGTCATAAAACTAATTTACAGCATGCATAACGAATCTGAGGCCCCTTGGAATGACTGTAAGTGCACAGTTTATGACTGCAGCACATGAAAAGTAGATCAGATCCATCCTACATGTGTGGAAATTACTGCCTGTGAGTTGTAGGGATATTTTTAGGATATTCGTTGGCTGTTTGACTTGGAGTTTTGGCTCCTGGCTGATACAGAAAAATAACCATAGAATCCAGGCTTTTGCTAGTCCCATATTATATAGCCGTACTGCCTCTGTGTCAACAACTAGCTCATTTGGAGGTAACTCCATTGGCTGTGCCTGGTACTACCTGCCTGCTACAGGCGCAGCTGTGTGTCTTAGGTCTAACTTCTTCAAGGAGACAGAGTAGGTGTAATCTTCCCCTATTAGGCATCGTGATATTTTGCACAGCTGGCTGGCTTTCCTGGCTCCTCTTAAAGGAAGAAGAAAACCTAGCAGTTCATTTTGTTCCAGCTCATAGGAAAACTTCCATGGTCTTTTTATCTGTCTTATGGCTGGCTGATTACAGGACGGATTATTACTTTTTTTCCCACAAATATCTTTGGATTCTTGCTCTACAAAGGACCCATGGAGCTGTACCATCTCTCCTGCATATGCTCATTCTTCCCCCTTTCACACTCCCATATAAAACCTGCAAATCTATGCATTCTAACACTTTCAGCTCATGTGACTTGCTTGAGTACTGGGAAAATGTACAGCCAAGCTGCCCTTCGATTCTCTCCCTTTGTACAGCATAGCCATTAACAATAGAGTTGTAGGGCTGATAGTGCTAGATGACAAACCCATAAATCACTTCCAGTCCTCTGAGCTGGCACTTTTTGTTATCTTGCTTGGCCTTTCGCTGTCCCTGGCTAGTTAAAAAGCTGAAGTGGGTTGGACCTAGCTGGCAGCCAAGCACCCAGCCAGTTGCTTGCTCGCTTGCTCCTCTTGCATCTGGAAGGACAGGAGCAAGAAAACTTGTGGATTGAAATAAAGAGGGGAAAATCAATGGCCAATTACTGTAGTGGGCAAAAGAGACTCAGCTTGGGGAAATTATCTTAATTTATTGCCAGTTAATGTAAATATTCAATTACTGATTTGGGCAACAAATAAACAAACAAAAGATAGAAACTTTAAAACATTTAGTCAAAACACACTTCTCTTCCCCAGGCTCAACTTCACTTCAGACACCACTCCTCCACACCTTGCTGTCACCACAGGCTGCATTCAGTGCCTTCAGTCAGGGAAAAAGTGGTGCAGGATGGGGATTGCAGTCAGGACGCGGAGGTTTCTTTCTGCCACTCCTTCAATTTAGCTCATTTCGTATGATCTGATGTGGGTCCTTCATGGGCTGCCATCCTTTAGGAACACCTGCTCTGTCATGGAGCACCTCCTCCTCCTCTGGCCTTAATATTGCCTCTGTTGTGTACAGATTCTGTTCTCCCCTCCCTATTCTTGTCTTCTCTCCATCCTCTCTTCTTCACTTTTTACGGCATTTTGCCCTTAAATGTTTTCCCTGAGGCACAACCAGCACGGCTGATGGGTTCTGTTGTGTCCTGTGCTGGGTCTGTTGGAGTTACCCATGTCCAGCATGTGGCAACCCCTGCCCTCTTCTCACAGAAGCCACCCTGCAGCCTCCTCTCTACCAAAACCTTGACCCTGACCCCCAATATACAAGCCACAGAATGTCTTTCAGACATCCAGGTAGCTATAGGAGCATTCAAGATATTTTTCCTGTGGAAGTATGGAAGGAATATTCTAACAGAGAGGTTTTAAAGAGTAGCATGAGGAATATGCACTAGTCCAACACCTTCACACCCAGGGGTGGTGCTGAAAGGGATCAAGCATCTTCAACACCTTCTGCTTGGCAGGGCAGCCTGGTCGGCAGCCTGGTCATCAACCTGTTGTATGGAAGTGGAGGCAGTACTTCTGTTGCTTTTCACAGCCCCTTCTTGAGGGTTTCACCCTGTGAGAGGTCCCAGGAGCCAGCATGTTTTCTGCAGCCCTCAAAGTAACCCATAGTTTGTATTTGTTTAAATGTACAGAAGAAAATGAAATATGGCTAAATGTGGCTTTGGATCTTCATATAAAGATAGTATTCAATATGATATCGGAAAAACAGCGTACTGTAGTGACCCAGGGTATGGACATGAACTGGGATATTGGGAAGAGGCATGAGAGAAATTTATTGTACCTTTTGCATTACTTCTTATATTTAATAGTTAACTAAACATTTTAGTATAAAGAGTAAACATAAATCAAACTCAGTAACTACACAATCTCACATCAAAGTTGAGATGAATTTCTGACATTTGTAGTAAAGACTTTACAGACTTAAAACACAGACTTGATGTCTCTATTTAAAGAACTGCTCCTCCAACCCATTTGGTTTTTATCATCCCACACTGTAATTTATGATTAATATCAGAGTTGTTTCTGTTTTTTTTTTTTTTTTAAATACTGGATTTTATAGGCAATCTTGCTTTTATTCTCTGGACCATGTGCACGGATTTGTTAAGTACATTGTATATTCCATTAGTTGCCAGTTTTCTGTCAAGGAGTGATGATTTGTTAATGATAAATTATTTTTTGATATATAAGACATTGTTGCTGTTGTGTCAAACTGTAAAAGTGTTTAGGTTTTGTTTATCTGAGAATGAACTTTTAACAACCTACCTGATTTATACACTCACTGAAAACTACACATTAATGGTAATTTTTGCATTATTCTATTTTGAGCACAAAATATTAATTTTCTTTGAAAGTCAAGTCCTAACCTCACCCTTCCCATCAGAATAAGTGGCAGAAACACAAGCTACATGTGGAATGGTGTAAGAGAGGAGTCTCTATATCAGTACCTGAAAATCACCACTGGCCAGAAGATGGCTGAAGGATCTTTATTGTCTCTTATTAAAAGTCTGCGGTTAAAGAAAGTCATATTCTAGTTTCTACTGAGGCTTTTAATTATATAAAGAGTGATATATATAGATATATGATATATAGGGATGAATATACATGTATTTTTTTGATTCTTCATGTCACTGAATTGAATGAAAGAGGACCCTCAGAGTCCACTGTTTCAACCTTCACTAACTTTTAGAAAATTTGGCCATCAACCAAGACTCTGGAAACCCAGATCTGAAGAGAGTTCAAGCTGGAATCCAAGTCAATATATTACAAAAGTCACATTTTTGTTACAGTTTTGCAAAACAATGTTAAATCACGATTTAAGACAGATTTTTTTGTTTTAACTGGTTATCTGTTACCATGAGCTACAGGCATTAGGGAGGATTAGTGGGAAGCTGTGGAGCAGAACCCTAGACGAGACTTGTGTACTCAATGTGTAGTGAGTGACCGATGTTTATCTGAATTCAGACTGGATAGAGTTGAAAATAATCCAGCTTTACAGAAATGCTTCTCCATACGGACAGATAGCCTTGAATTATACCTATGTACCTTGAAGTTAGCAAACAATCAGTTGCTCTATATGTGACAAAAAGCATATCTACACTTTCAAGTGTTTTCTCCCTCTTCCTTCATCATTACATAGTCCACACTGCAGAGATGTTAGTTAACACTTGGGATTCCCTCTGCAATGAATCAGATAGTTTCCTGACGAAGCTTCTCATGTGCAAACTAGGCAATAATCTCCAAGGAAGGCTAAGACTGTCCAGTTTGGATGTCAACTGTTTTACCCAGGGATAATAGGGTGCTGCTGTTATGGCCACAGACAGGAGGGGTAAACAGCAAGGGGGTAATTCGGCAATAAATCTTAGAATTTTGCTTCAGCATTAGCAGATGTGTTTAATAATGATCTTTGTCTAGATTTATATAGAAACAAGATGCATTGCAAAAACACTTATTTCATTCATAGGTGCATTATGGGTAGTTCATCTACAGTTAATATAGGAAAACTGGTATTGCATTGTGTGCATGGAAACAGTGTAATTATGGAAAGTTAAAATATGAACACAGACATTTGTGTCACACAAACATATTTTAACTGGAAAGTATTTTAACAGGACACAGGTTCTACATGCTCTTAAAATGAATCCAGCAGCCTTAGGATCAGTAGAAAAGATCATAATTAACAGGCACATTTCTGGCAAGAATAATTCAGTCAAGCAGTTGATTAAATGCCGTGTTTATGGGATAATATTCCTTCCCTGGTAAATTGAGCAACTCACCATAAGTCTCAAGACTGTAACACAACTTTTTACAATCGTGTGAAAGCTTTGTGTGCCATAAGTTTTATGTGTCATAAGAAGGAAAAGTTTTCAATGATGATTATTTATCTACTTCTCTAAGCTCTAGTCAGATCGTGTGTTAGAGATGTCACATATTTACTAAAAACTCACAAATTGTTGCTAGAAACCGTTATGTGCCAAAGCTGCTGAAGCCCTTTGAAAACATACTGCTCTTGAAATGAAGCTTGAACCATGTCATGGTTTAGGATTTCGGCTCCAGGGCAAGGGGGGCTGTCCCCCTCCTTTTGTTTGGGCAGGCATAAGTAGCGTGGGGGAAGGGGCCATGTCAATCAATGTCTCTTTGAATAAGCCTATACTTTGTTGACCACTGACGGGGCAAAAAGAAGAGGTAGTGGGATGCAGGGACCTGGGGCCCCCACCCCCCATACTGAGAAATTAATCACAGGTGTCATACCAATGGGCTCATGACCAAGGGGTGGATTTAACCATGGGTGCCATTTCACAGGTAATTCATGATTGCAATGTATTTGCTGTGATTAAACAGGTCAAAAGGTTGAAGCCTTTGTGGTAAGGGGGACAGTGGTTAAAGTGTAAGTATGGAGAGCCCTGGTAGATGGATTACATCACTCTCCCTCAAACTTGCCAGGGTAAGGCTATGTACTCACAATGATAGAAGCAAGCACCAGATGGCTGGAGACCTTTCCCGTGCCCCATGCCACTGCTCGTAATAGCATTCTGGGCCTTGAAAGGCAGATCTTGTAGCGGCATGGGACCCCAGAGAGAATTGAGTCAGATAACTGGACTCACTTCAAAAACAATCTGGTAGCCAATTGGGCCAAAGACCACGGTATTGAATGGATCTATCACATTCCCTGACATGCACCAGCTGCTGGAAAAACTAAGCATTATAATGGCTTGCTAAAAGCCACCCTGAAGGCAATGGGTGGAGGAAGTTTCAAAAATTGGGACAAACATTTGGCAGAAGCCACCTGACAAGTGAACACAAGGGGATCAATCAATTGAGCTGGCCCTGAGAAATCAGATCTTTTACATACAGTAGAGGGGGATAAAGTCCCTGTGGTATGTGAAAGCAATCTGTTGGGAAAAACTGGGTTTCTTCTGCTTTAGACAAAGGCAAACCCATCTGCGGTGTTGTCATGGCCCAAGGCCCTGGGCACACCTAGTGGGTACTGCAGGAAAATGGTAAAGTCCAGTGTGTACCACAGGGGAATTTAACCCTGGCTGAAACACCCTAAACTAGAGGTATATGGTGTTAATTCTTGTGTAATGTATAGAGACGTGCAGGACGTACATGGTATGGAATAGGGAGCAGAATGTCCTGGTTTGAGATAAACAGGGTTAGTTTATCTTTGATAGACACATCCAACAGCCAATGGTGTATTCCTCCCATGACACCAGCTCATCTCACTGGTTGTGGGGTTTTTGGCAGGCCTTGGGGCTTCCTTAGCAATGGCACACAGGTGGGACCTCATTCCTTTTTTCTACTTCAGTGATTAATCATTTCTCAGTACGGGGATTGAGGGCCCCAGGTCCCTGCATCCCACTACCTCTTCTTTTTGCCCCGTCAGTGGTCAACAAAGTTAAAAGTCTACTTGCCACATGGAAGACCTTTACTGTTGCACTATATACTTGAAGCAAAGTTCTTGTTGCCAAGGTGAGTGCTCAGTGGTTTTCTGTTCTCTTTTGTCCTTCCCCTTCCAAACTAAAGTGGGTGCCCAAAAGAGAGAGAAACCTGTTCGACCCCTTCTTATTCACAGGCTTATTCCAAGAGGTGTAGATTGACACTGCTTGGCCCAGAGGCGGGTGTGAAAGTGGAGCAGGGGGCTGCGTTTCACCAGTTACAGGGGCTGGTAGCCCCTTCTCCCATGCTAGGTGAGTGCACCAAACAAAAGGTGGCAAACCTCCCTTTGCACCCAAAGAACAGGGGAACAGTCCCCCTTGCCCTGAAGCTGAAATCCTAAACCATGACTATCCAGTAGTCAAGGCATGCTCAGCGGAGCTGAGGAGGATCTCACCTTTGTCTTTAACTCACATTTGTCCAAGTGTGTTTCAGACTGGTGAGTTTCTAGGGCTAACCAGACAGAAGCTTGTTTATGCTGGATGCCAAAAGAGGATGCAGGGAAGGGAATATTGGTTGCGTGCAGACTATACCAGCTATCTCATCTATATAATTAATTTCATTGCATGCTTTCTAAGTACTTCCCCCCTGCAAATAGAAATCAAATCTCTTTAAATTCCTAATTCTAAATATTCCTTAAGTATGAAAACTACTGCCATTACTATGAGCAAAAGTTTTTCAGTGGGTATACGGCTGTTTGTAAGTGAAAATTTTGAGTCATTTTAATGGGTGACTCCCTGCTGCAGAAGACTGTCTACCTGACCAATCTGTCTACCTGACCAATCTGTCTACCTGACCAATCCTCTAGATAGGTTTGCTGCCTGTGGAGGCAAGGTTCAGGAAATTGTGGAGAGACTGCAGAAGCTTGTCTGACCCTCTGATTACTACCCCCTGCTGTTATTCCATGTGGGCACAAACTATACTGCTAACAGAAAATTGGAGGGTATCAAAAGCGACTAGAGCTCTCTGAAGGCGGTAGTCAAGGGCACAGGGCCCAAGAATAATTCTCCTCAGTCCTACCAGTGAGGGAAAAGGTAGTGAGGAAATGGGCACTAACAGGACAAATCAATAACTGGCTGAGGAGTTGATGTTGGTAACAGGGTTTGGGGTTCTTTGACAGGTGGCTGCTAAGGAGAGGTGGGATCCAGCTCACTAAGCAGAGTGAAGATATGTTCTCCCATAGGATGTCTGACCTCATAAGAAGGGCTTTAAATCAAGAATGATGGGTGAGGGAGAGAGCAACCAGCATTCCTGTGAAGGTGTAATGGACAGAATCACTGAGAAAAGGGCATGGGTAATGTGACAGGAAGAGGTCACAAAAACAACAGAATAAGGCTTAAGCAGGGTCACCTCCAGCACCTACATATAAGCAGGGAAGTGGCTGCAAGGCACCATTATGGAGAAATCCCCCAAACACTTATTAGAAAATCAGCATGCTGGGTGCTTCTCTAAAGTGCCTGTACACTAATGCATACATATTGGGGGAATAAACACCATGAGTTAGAGATATGTGTGCAGTTGCAGGGTTATGCTCTTTTTGGGATCATGGAGACATGATGGGATATCTTCCATGACAAGAGTGCTGTAATGGATACTTACAGACAAACTGCTGATGTATGAGGTGGATTGAAAATTGGATGAATGCCTGATCCAATGCTTCACAACCCTTTCTGTAAAGAAATCTTTCCTAATATCCAGCCTAAACCTCCTCTGGTGCAACTTGACCCCATTCCCTTTAGTCCTATCGCTTGTTACTTGGGAGAAGAGACCGACCCCCATCTCACTACAACCTCGTTTCAGGTAGTTGTAGAGAGCAATAAGGTCTCCCCTGAGCCTCCTCTTCTCCAGACTAAACAACTCCAGTTCCCTCAGTTGCTCCTCATAAGACTTGTTCTCTAGACCCTTCACCAGCGTTTTTGCCCTTCTCTGAATACGCTCAAGCACTTCAATGTCCTTCTTGGAGTGAGGGACCCAAAACTGAATCCAGTACTCAAGATGTGGCCTCATTAGTATTAAGTACATGGGGACAATTGCTTCCCTCCTTCTGTTGGCCACACTATTTCTGATACAAGCCAGGATGCTGTTGGCCTTCTTGGCCACCTGGGCACACTGCTGGCTCATATGCAGCTAGCTGATGACCAACACACCCAGGTACCTTTCCGCTGGGCAGCTTTCCAGCCACTCTTCCCCAAGCCTAAATTGTTGCAGGGGATTGTTGTGGCCCAAGTGCAGAACCCAGCATTTGGCCTTATTGAACCTCATACAGCTGGCCAGCCTGTCCAGATCCCTCTGTAGAACTTCCCTGCCTTCAAGCAGATCAACACACCCACCTAACTTGGTGTCATCTGCAAACTTACTGAGGGTGCACTCATTCCCCTCATCCAGGCCATTGATAAAGATGTTGAAATGAACAGGCCCCAATACTGAGCCCTGAGGAACACCACTTGTGACGAGCTGCCAACTGGATTTAAGTCCATTCACCACCACTCTTTGGGGTCAGCCATCCAGCCAGATTTTTATCCAGCAACACCGGATATCCAGTACACTCATCCAAGGCATGAGCAGCCAGTTTCTGCAGGAGAATGCTGTGGGAAACAGTGTCACAGGCTTTACTAAAATCTAGGTAGACAATGTCCACAGCTCTTCCCTCATCCACTAAGCAGGTCACCTTGTCATAGAAGATCAAGTTGGTCATGGAGATCAAATGTGGGACTCTAGCAAATTTGTGGAAGAAACACTTATCAAGGATATTGAATGCCTTGTCATGTGGGTGCCAAATCTCTTTCATAAAACTTCTAGACTGTTGATCACTAGGAGTTTCTAGGGTAGATACCTTGCTGCTCTTAGCTTTTCCTCCAGCACTGTCTCCTGTAGGAGACTAGATGCTGGGCTGCACAGACCTCCAGTGCACCTGCTGGGACATTCTTCTTGGTGACTGACTGGCCTGGTGGCTTCTGATTTGATACTGAGAGCATGGGGCTACCAGACAAATATCCTGCTACTTAGCCTGGGGGATGCTTTTTGGCTAGTCCTTGACTTCCAGCCTGTGCCCAGAATGAAAAAGATGAACAAAAAGGCTTCTGTGATCAGGGTTACCAAGTCCTCAGCACCTTCCAAAACCCTAACAACTATGTGAGAGTACTCACAGCCTGAAGAAAACTGTGGTGTTCAGAGAAATTTAGCTGACGATAAGAGAGGATTAGCCCAATACCATTGGTTTGTTTTTGAAACAAGCCAAGAGCTCATAGCTGGATAGACACTATGGTAGTGATGACATGTTAATCAGTGATAACTTTTTTTCTTTAGACTCCATCTAAGAGGCTCTTAATGTCTTTTTTCATAACCAGGCTAAATCTATAAATAAGAGGACTGAAATTAAGAGAAAATGCCAAGACTATAGCAAAAGAATTTACTAAAGACAGCTATTATTACAAGTGGGGAACAGGAAAAGAAGCAATAGTTAGAAACAATGTAGTGCTCATATTAGAGGTATCAGATTTTTTTCACAAGTTCTATCAGAGACACAGAAAGCAAAGGGTGTTGCAAGACAAAGGGTTCCAAACTAAATAGAACATGAAAGAAAAAAATGACATTAAGCTTGCTGTTCAAGGGGAAATTACTCTCTTATAATAAAGAGACAGAGGCCTCTCAGAGGTGCAGTGAAACTAAGTGTACAGCATACACAGCACTCAATAAGAGACCAGAAGACTCAAGAGCTTTGCAAGGAAAAAAAAAAAAAAGAAAAATTAAATGACTGAAAGAAAAAATGAAACACCAAGCCACAGATAGCAACGACATCTAGAAAAAGAGATGAAACACTGGAGAAGACACAAGGGGATCTTTCTAGGAACTTTGTCTTCAGCTGAAAGACTGGACAAGCCATACCTTGACACACAACCTGGAGGCTAAATAAACAGAACTCGAGTTGCTATAGGTTCTATGAAGGATTATAGTCTCTTTGAGCTGGAGATGATATTTGAGATGATATTTTAGGGTTTAATTGCACCACATGGCATTATTTCATTGTGTAGATACAGGGGAAGCAGTTGCCTTTGGGGCTGCCTTTCTCAGGTGGTCATTGTTCCTCTTCTTTAAGGCCATAACAGGCAAGGCGGTGGACTACATTGACTTTTCCCAGAGCATCATATGCTTTATGTTGTGTTCTTATTTCTTGCACATACTTTCTTCCCTGTTGTAGCTCCACAAAAATATATGGACTTAGTTGAGGAGCTTCTGGCTATCACCCTGCAGAAAGCAAGATTAAATTATTTTCAGTGGAGCTTTTTACTTTACGGTCTCCAAAAAATAGCCATTTCTGTGTGAACTTAAGTGCCTTTGTATCTACCTTAAATGCTAAATTTTGGCATATTTTGTTCTGTTGCAGGCATCCTTGGTCATGACTAAATTGGGAAAAGAGAACAGCTTCAGGAAAACCCGAGGGGAAGGGTTATATATGAGTAACAGCTGAGATAAAACTGGAAAATTACTTCAAGACCTAGTCCCCTTAAATGAATGTTTGGATCTCCACTTCCTCTAAGTTAAATAGCTGAAGAATATATTTAATTCTGAACATATTTAAGAAATAATTTTATTTTAAATTCTTCTGCTTGCAAATTAAACAAATGCAGCCCTCCATCTGCATGCAATTCCTAAAGGTTTTATCATAGCAGAAGATTTTTAATGGAACTCTGTTTTGAGAACATTATACAGAAAAATAATTGTGTAGATCAGACCAGAAATGCTCATCCGGAAGCCAGAGTTTTGCTGAACGTTTGCTGTCCCTGTTCCCCAAGTGCTTCCTTTCTTGACTGGGTGTGTACCTCCTCTCACAGACACCCCAGACGCCCATGTGTGATTCCCTGAGGTTGCAGCTGGACAAGAAACATCTGGACACACCCAGTAATTTTCATTTCATATGCCTCAGGACAATGCATGTCATAAATTCTCTTCCCTCCTAAATAAGGTATTCTGTCCTTCACCAGATTTTTTGTTTTTCTACTCAGTGTAGAGTATATTCTGTTTGTATAGTGAGAAGGACCATAACAAACCACATGACCTTCCTCCGTTAATTGCAGTTTGGAAGGAGCTCAGATTAAGGGAAAAAACACACAGATGACAACATGGCTTTTGCTGTACATTCCAAGTTATCCTTTGATTTATCGTAAAAGTACCCTAAATTAATAGATAGCAAAATGAACTAAAATGAGGAAGATTCTTCTCCATATAAGACTGCCACTTCTAATTAGGAATTTAACACTAAGCACACATCCTGCCTTTGCTCTTTGAATCATCCTCAAAATTCAGATCTATGTACAAACTTTTTTGTAATTTCTTTAGTTACACTTTCTCAGTTACATTTGGAGAGATATGATATTGCTGCTTGAAGCTGCTGTTTGAGTTCTTCAGCCACCTTTGAAAGATTTGGTTTCTAGATGAGTGATTGTTCCACAGCTAATTACCACAGTGAGAAATAAGCTTGTAAAATCACTCAATCCACTGTTATACTTTCTTTTTAAAAGTGCTGATGTCCTCTTTCTGGTGACCAGTGATAGGACATGAGGAAATTGGATGAAGTTGCATAAGGGAAAGTTCAGACTGGACATTAGGAAAAGGATCTTCACTGAGAGGGTGGTCGGACACTGGAACAGGCTCCCCAAGGAAGTGGTCACAGCACCAAGCCTGTTCAGAGTTCAAGGAACATCTGGACAATTCTTATAGTCGTATGGTTTAGTTTTAGGTAGTCATGTGAGGAGCAGGGATTTGGACACAATGATCTTTATGGGTCCTTTACAACTTGAGATATTTTATGATTTTATGATCTTGAATTTTGTAGATTTCTGAAGTTTCTTGGCCAACAGATGGAATAAAGAAGTCAGCATGTCTGATGGGGAATTAAAAACCAGACCAAATTAGATAATTCCTTAATCACTATGATGATTTCATGGATCCTGTTCTTAGCTATCTAACTCTCTTCAAGCACTCTGCAAGACTGTGGTCTGAGAAGTTTCAAGGATCTACAGTGCCATTTAGCCACAAACACTAGTGTCTGAGAAGCATGCAGAAACGGCACATGTGACCTTTTAGGTTTGATTTTCATTAAAGTCAGTGGTTACTGGAAAATCACACCCTAATAAAATTTCCCTGGTCACTCCAGCTAAACTTGCTTCTGGACATGAAGCAGTTTCAGGCACCCAGGGCCAGAAGAGTCTCATGTGCCTGCCAGCTGAGCAGGGACTTTTGGACTTATCTCCTGAGTTCCTTTGCCCAGACTCTGTCTAAACTGCGCTTCAGAAATTTCATTCTGTTTTCATCTACATTACCATCATTGCAAGACAAAGAGACAAGAGCTATCCTTTGCTTCTGGCCCTGCAAGTCACACAGCTAGATTGTGGCAGAGTGGAGAAAGCTATTTTTACTTATATCTGAAACACTGAATTACCTAACCTATGTGATTTGCTTCTTTACTAACACTTAACAAGATTTATTTGGAGCAAACCCAGGATAAACCTGCTAATTTGCCACAGCATGTTGACTGATCCCGTTTCTTTTTGAGAAAATGAGGAAAACATTCTCGAGGAGAGGAGAAAATTGTCAACTTTCATTCTCTGCATAGGAGTCTTCAATGACAATGAGGAACAGGATTCAAAGCAACTGGTCAGGATGTAACATCCCCTGAACTTATGACTGAATTAGCTCCAGACCCTAAAAGAGTAGTCAAGTTACTATATTTTTTTGCTGTCATACTTGACCATAAGGATGCTGGTGAAAAGTCCTTGATCTTTTCAAAGGTTTCACCATTGTGTTCTTCAGTGTTTTGGCATAGTATACCAATTATTTCCCTTTCATCAAGTGCTTTTCTTGAAATGTTTGCTTCTTCTCCTTTAAATTGTTTTCCTTTGATGTTATGGATTTTGTTTCTGCAAAATTGACCTGATGCAGGAAGTGATCTATCTGCGGTGCTAATTGCCACAGGTTGAAAACTGATACAGACATGCAGAGAATGAAACTTGATTGTTGTCTCCTCTCCACGAGAATGTGTTTTCTTCACTTTCTCAAGAAGAAACAGGATCACTCAACAAATATGCATCCGAAAAGGAGGAAAATAAATGGGAGTAAGTATATGTGTGCTATTTTTTCCCCCAATATCTAACATTAAAAGACAAGTTGTTCCATTTTCAAGTTATATAGGCATATTTCTGTATAATTCTATTAATAATGAAAGTTGAATCTAGCTTAGTTAAGCAGAAACATACACATATATGCATTCACAGATCATATACTTGGTGGCTATTTTTCTTTTAAGAAATAATCTCCTTAAATCTCCCTCTTCTCTCAACTCTGTCCTTTCTTTTTTCCTCTTGTGTAAAACATTTTATTCCTGCCAGAAATAAATCTGACTATGTCCAAATTTATACAGGTCAGAGCTTGGAAATTACACTAGTAGGCTTGCTGTGTTTCTTGGAGAGTGTCCGTATGTTACAAAGTTTTTAATAGGGTACCATAGCTTGTTTCATTTCACATTTTTCCAGTTAAAAACCACAATAATTATTTTATACTTAGGTAGAAGTTCAGTTTTCCATCAGCCCAAGGTCAAACAGTTTTCTCACAACAATTCTTAAAGTAATATTGATCTTTTATTGGGAAAAGATGGTGGCTTTCCTTAGGTAAATAAGGCATGGAGATTTCAAGTCCTACGTGTAGCATAGAAAATAAGCATGCTCAAATATAAAGTTGACTGCTTCTCTTATTTGATTTACTCTTTTCTATTACAATAAAATGGTGTTAATATGTAAGCTTAGTAAATTAAATGGACATTACATAATAATGTCTTCTTCTAATCAATTTAACATATTTATTGTTGCTCTGGCTTTTTTAGTATGTCTTAAAACATGCCTTCTGATGAAATCATCCAGACTTTGCCAAGAAAAAGATAAACAGTAGATCATTTGCTTTAGAGCCCTGCCTTTTTTCAGTCAAAAAGTTTCATGGCCAGAAGCAATACACAAAGCTTATAAACTGCACATAAAACCTTGGTTTGTGCTTTGATGGACCTATTGTATCAAGTATAGTCTTGAATTTAATTTCTAATTAAGCTCTCCTATCACTCTGTGACTTTTGATTTATATTCACTTACATTGTAGTTCAGAGATAGTATTTAAGAAAATAAGACCTCTTTCACATTTTTTTCCAATTAAAAGTAAGACATCCCTGTCCCTCCAAAGTTAATTACAGTATTCATGTTGATTTTGTGCTTTTATTGGCTCCACCACCAAAATACATACAATGTCATGGCCAAGTGGTTAGTTATTTCCTTATGGTCCATTATGTTTAAAACAGAGTTGCCTGTAGAAGTGGAAACTACCACATCAAGGAGAAGACTATGCTTACTTTTTCACTTTGAACATAGAATTAAAACAAAACAAAACAAAACAAAACAAAACCAGCCCATAGAATTGTGGAATTGCAGCAAGGTCTCCAAATAAATCTGTCACCTTAAAGAGACAATATTCAGTTTAAATAGAAATGAAAAGAAGGAGCTGAATGAATACAGTGTGGTTTCTCTGATATGCAAGATTTTAAAGTAATTAAAATCAAGGAAGTTACTACAAAGTGAGCTAAATGTTACTAATTTCTCCCAAAGGAAAAAGAATTACACTGCTGATTTTCTTTGATAGATTTATTTTTACTAACAGAGAAATAAAGTAGAAAATCAAGCTGGAAAAGGATAGGGAAAGATCATAGACTCTAATAATACTTATGACTGTCAGACAGAGGAAAAAAAATCCCTTCATATATGTATTCAGTTTTATCTTGAAACTAGTTAGATTACTTGACCATTGTACTAGAAGGGTGTTGCTGTACCTGTTCATTATTAAACTTTCTACTCAGTTCTTTAATGAGACCCAACCTGGAGTACTGCATTCAACTCTGGGGCCCCAAACAGAAGGACATGGACCTGTTGGAGTGAGTCCAGAGAAGGATCACGAAGATGATCAAGGGGCTGGGGCATCTCCTCTATGAGGACAGGCTGAGAGAGTTGGGGTTGTTCAGCCTGGAGAAGGCTCTGAAGAGACCTTACTGCAGCCTTCCAGTACATAAAGGAGGCCTACAGAAAAGCTGGAGAGGGACTTTTTACAGGTGCATATATTGATCAGATGAGGGGTAATAGCTTTAAGCTGAAAGATTTAGATCAGACATAAGGAAGAAATTCTTCACTATGAAGGTGGTGAGACACTGGAACAGGTTGTCCAGAAAAGTTGTGGATGCCCTGTCCTTGGAAGTATTCAAGGCCAGGCTGGATGGGGCTTTGAGCAGCCTGATTTAGGAGAAAGTGTCTCTGCCCATGACAGGTGGTTGGAACTAGATGATCTTTGAGGTCCCTTCCAAACCAAACCATTCGATGATTCTATGAATTTCCTCACACATGCATTGCCTTTTTGCATAATTTAAGCCTGTATGCAATTTCTTCCTACTTAATTTTAGATTATCTCTTTGAAAAATATTATTCCAGTCTCCTCCAGAGGGAAGAAAATAGATTTTTTTTTTTTTTTTCCAAAATGGAGCATCTGTGAAAGTTACTCAAACCGTCAGCATCTACAATTTTCACTTATCAGAGAAGAGCCACTCTGGAACTTATGACACGAAAGATCAAGTGTGCAGTACTCAAACCAAAGGATAGAGTATTACAAGAGAAAAAGGAGATGGGGAAATTTGGCAACAAGTCAGAAATTTTTGAAGTTCATAGGCTAGATCAATGGGCTGAGGTCAACTGTATGAAATTCAACAAGACCAAGTGCCAGATCCTGCACTTCGGCCACCACAACCCTCTGCAGCATTACAGGCTTGGGGAAGAGTAGCTGGAGAGCTGCACAGCAGAAAAGGACCTGGAGGTGCTGGTCAACAGCCGGCTGAATATGAGCCAGCAGTGTGCCCAGGTGGTCAAGAAGGCCAGCAGCATCCTGGCTTGTATCAGAAATAGTGCGGCCAGCAGGAGCAGGGAAGTGATTGTCCCCATGCACTGTTGAGGCCACATCTTGAGTGCTGTGTCCAGTTTTGGGCCCTTCATTTCAAGAATGATGTTGAGGTGCTTGAGCGTGTTCAGAGAAGGGCAATGAAGCTGGTGAAAGGTCTAGAGAACAAGTCTTACGAGGAGCGGCTGAAGGAACTGGAGTTGTTTAATCTGGAGAAAAGGAGGCTGAGGGGAGACCTTATCGCTCTCTACAGCTACCTGAAAGGAGGTTGTAGTGAGGTGGGGGTTGGTCTCTTCTCCCATATAACAAGTGACAGGTTGAGAGGAAATGGCCTTAAGTTGCGCCAGGGGAGATCTATGTTAGATATCAGGAAAAACATCTTTAAAGAGAGGAATGTGAAACACTGAAACAGGCTGCCCAGGGACGTGTGGAGTCCCCATCCCTGGCAGTGTTTAAAAGACATGTAGATGTGGTGCTGAGAGACATGGTTTAGGGACCCTGGCAGCGTAGGGTGAATGGTTCACTCGATGATCATAAAGATCTCTTCCAACCAGATGATTCTGTGATTCATTTTTTTTACTTTCTCTTTTTCCTCTACCTGGAAGCCAATTAATAAAGCAAAAATTTTAACAGGTAAATTTTGATGAAACCCTCTTTGATAAAAAAGTCTCAGATTCAGCATAGCATGGAAAAGTCCTTTGATACAAAAACCCCCTTACATTTAGGGCAGTTAATCGGCACACGAGGGATACATCAAAGGAGTCACTTGTTATTTTATAATCTATGTAATCTTTGGTGGACAGTTCAGACCCATGACAGAAGCCTGTACACTGGGTCACAGATGTGGAGGACAGTGTTCAATATGCTTTTTGAGATCCTTGTGTCACCAGATGCAGACTAGAAGTGCATCTGAGATAAAACCTCCAAATTACATGAGAAGCAGATATTTTTGTCTGTTATACTGTTGGAAATGTGGAGGAATAATGCTGAGGTCAGTGGAGTGGAATCTAGACCTGGCATAGCTACATTTGCTTGAATCTGTCTAGAACCACACATAAAGACTGACAAAAGAAACTGGTTATTGCTGAAGGAACTTGGGTGGCCTCCCAGCTTACATAAACTGGTGACACTTTGGTGATCCAGACCTGAGGCAATAACCAGGATCTAGATTTGACACTTATTTTGCATTCCTTCTTCAAAACTGCTTAGAAAAAACAGGTGACTTCTACGAATACTTGAAGTGTGATTGAGAGATGAAATGATCCCCAGTGTAACATTCAGTTGTTCTTCTGAAGTTTGTTTACAGACCTTACATGCCAAGATGTAGAAGATAATTCCAACATTCATGTCTGATCGAGTCAGAGTTGCTCATCTACTGAACTATTTCTTTTTACTTGATTTACTTTCAATTGGATGTGCCAAATAGTCTCCACCTAGACAGCAAAAAGCTTGGAGTCTCAAAAAATTGAAATTTGAAGGCATGTGAGGTAATAATGTTTTGCACACAACTGCCATTTAAAAAAAACCACTTCATGATTATTTGGTCTTCAGTGAAATCATGATCAACTGTCTATGCTTAGACTCTGTAACCATTCTTAGGCACAGTGACAAACAGAGGAACCATATTATTAGAGCAAAATATTGCAGACCATAAAAGAAAGTAATGGATGGAGACGAATACTCACTTTTAATTTCATCTTAGAAATTATATTAATTAATTCATACCACAACCTTGAGCTTCATCAGTTGTATAAACAAAATGGTGTCATAATGAGAAAGAAAACTTTTATTAATAAATATACTATTTATACTTCAGACAAAAAGCTAACAGCTGGCATTCCAAAATATTGAGTTTATAAAAACAGGCAATAGGGCTCATATTTTTGTGAACTTACTTCATTTATTTATTTCCTATCCTTCCTTGGGTACTAATGCAAGGAATTGTTTGACAGATGTAGACGGTGGAGAAGCCAATAACATGTGTTGTTTGTTGGTTTCACATGCATGATTCTTTGGTTCTTTTGTTCGTGGCTGATCAAAAGTGATGGCAAACATGGTAGGATAATTTTATGATGTGGAGAAGTTGTTCTGTTGGGAAAAGGCCAAAACCAACAAACTTGTTTCCTTTGAAGTCTCCGGAGCATAAAAATGTGAACAATGTCACTTTGCCAACCTCAAGCTGGAATCCAAAACATTCAACAGGTGCACACCACATTGAAGGACTGCAGGTCAGTTATTGACTCCATCCTCCTTCTGTAAACAAAAATATTTGAAGTTGCCAGACTTCATTATTCTGAATAGTGAACGAATAATAAAATTCAGAACTGAGACCAATTCAGCCAGCACCACTTTCAAGGATGAGAATGACATAAAGCAAGCTAGTGAATTTGACTTACCTGGTGTGGTCAAATGTGGTTTTATTTCTGATTTTCTGTGTACGTTATTGGCACAATTTAGCTTCCTTGCATTAACAGTTTCTGTTTTAAGAGAAAAGGGAAGCAGCAAAATCTCAGAGCCTAAAACTGTTATTCTCACATCTCAATCCCCTTTCCTCTTTGCAGGCAGCATCAGAGGTGTTGAGTTGGCAAACAATAATCATAAGTGCAGTGTCATTTCAAGACAGATATTTCCAGTATTCAGATTTTGGATTATTCTTTTGAAGTTTTTTACTTTAAGGAAAAAACAGCTAATTGAGACTATTTTACACCTCATTTTCTGAAGAGCAATTTTTAAGGATTTAGGCAATAGATTCAGAAACCTGTGTTATTTCTGACAGATGTCTGGAAATGCCGTAGTGTTGCTTGGATAATCTGCTCTAGTGATTAACTGCTCTAATTGCTAGATCATTTCTACTAATGTGTAATCTAAATTAATTTGCTTCAATCTAAGTTCATTATTTCTGAACTTTTGTATGTGTAGATATCGCTTATTTACTTTAAGATTTATTTCTGTCTCCCTTGTGATAAGGGGTTTTTTTCTAAATATTTCATCACTGCTTTTTCAAGTTTTCTCAAAGGCTGTATTTTCTAGATTGCTGATGATTTCTGTAGATTCTATTAAAAATTATTGTACCCCAAGCCAGAAAAAATACACCATTTGAGACCTTAACATCACTGACTGATGTGGAAGGATTACTTCATGGATTTTATGTGCAGCATTTGCCCCTTCACTATCCCAGGAGGAATTTGTCTATAATTGTACAACTGATTATTCTAATCCATTGTAGGACTTTGCTTTTGGTTTTCTTGGGTTGAATGTTAGTTTTTTCACAAAATGTATTTCACTTGTCAAGGTAATTTTGAATTCTGTCTTCCTGTATGCATGAACATAATCCACGTGCATATTGTGTATACTCAAATCCATCATCATTAATGGAAATATTAGTACTGTCAAATTGTTTGCTTTCCTTACTTGCTTATGGGAATGTCAGCTAGGACAGTTGTCACCTGTTGCATACTACCTATTCTCAAACCGTGTTAAATTTTTTTAAGAATAAGTTAAGTTGGTCTGATACAATTTCTTAACAAGTTTATCTTGGTGGTGATATAATTTCTTCTTTTATTCTGTGTGTTTACGAAGTATTTTTGCCATTTTTCTGAAATTCGGTGTTAAACTAGCAGACCTGTTATTGCTCTGTTCTTCTATTGCTTACTTTTTTTAAAAAAGCGTTTTCATCCTCTGTGGGCTCCAAGTTGGCATCTTTGGGTTCACATGAGCTACTTTTGTAAGTCCACTTTGGCGAATTTCATTCGGGCCAGCCAACACCTATCTTTCTCAAATACGCCTTAATATTTCCTCTCCCTGGTTTAGTTGTATCATTGTCAGTGCTGCTAAATCTCTTTGCTGCCTGACAGATCTGTACTAAATGACTTAGTGAAGACTGAAGGGTGAAAGCATAAAACGGTTGAATGGTCTCAGTATCACTTGGCATTCTTATTGAGTTGGACATTGACCCACTTATTTTCTTTCCAGCTATTTTAATGTATAGGGTACATCTTCTTACCTTTTATGATGTCCTCTGTTGTTTGTACCCCACTTCTTGCCTTGTCTTTCTGATCATGTCCAAGTTATTATATTACTCCAATATTTAGTGGCATCAGTGACTCATCCTGCTGGCACTTTCTCTATTTCCCCTTTCCTTCTTCCTTTGAGATAGGTTATCTGCATGAGGGTGAATTGTTACATACCGCAAAAAGATTACACAGATGTTTCAAATTTATGTCTTGGAGACAGTGTCCATGGTATAGTAACAGCTCTTACTCGGAGCACTTTCAGACTATAAATTACAAAAATCTCAAAATTACTGTAGAGAGCTTGTTAGAGTTTATTGGAATGTTGTATATTGAGACATTCCCTTGAAAAGTTGGGAAAAAGTTGGTGTAAAAAGGTACTGAGTTAACAGCGGTTTGTTTGTTGGGTTTTTTTTGGGGTTTTTTGGATTGGGTTTGTTTTTTTTTTTTTTAGTCTGGCATTATTTGTCAAGTAGAGAGGATTAAGTGAATTTGATAAATATTAAGTAAATACTGAAATGTTAAAAACACACACTCTGTTGATGATGTAATTAAATAGTGTTTGATTTCCTAATTTATCTACATCCACTTTCAAAGGTATCAATTTGCAGTCTTTTGAAAGTCCTTATTTAAAGTGAAAAATGTTTGCTAAGTCTTTTGACTAATGAAATTATTTGATTGCTACAAATATATTTTTTCTTTTAGAATCGTTTTTCTCATCTGCAGAATATTTATTATTAATTATCATTTTTTAAATTTTTAATTTACTTTTATAGTTTCTGTGACGAGTTAGGTTCCATCCTATAGAGCTTGAATAAGGAAAAAAATTGAAATATTTTATTTATTATATGCGATTATACTTATTTTACGCTATTTTTGTTTAGTCACTCAGTAACATGTCTGCAATGGAACCTAGTAGTGAAGGTCTGGAATTACTTCAAACACATCACAGATATTGTTGTCATTACAGAGAAAGAAATCCATTATACGCAATGTTTAAGTACCCAGGAACATTTCACGTAGAATTGTCCATCTAGCTCTGTGAAAGCAATTCAGAAAGACCTCAGCTACATTGATTAGATGCTCAAGACACTGTATCATAAAAAGAAAAAGGAATTTGAACCTCATATCCAAGAGCACAAAAGCAGCCCAATAAAGAGCTGATGAGAAAATGTTCATGAGGTTTTTCTCAGACCCTCTTCTACAAACTGGATCACCAAACGCCGAGGAAAGAAAAAAATCTGGAGGCAGGTGAGAAGGAAAAGACGTACAACTACATTCTAGTGGCAATTAAATTTGGTCATAAATATAACACTGGTATCATAATCAAACTTCATATTGGATAATTTTTAGGCAAAAGGAAGGAATAACTCAGAAAATCTTCTTACTTCTCTGAGCTGAAAGCCCTGACTATAGTCTTGTTAAGGAGGAAGAAGCAAATTTAAGCTTTTAGGTACAGTTTCAAAGGGATGCCTGTGTCTAGCCCTGCTGTAGATGTCTACGCACATACAGGATACGAATTGCAGGCATAAACTTCTTAGATTTGTTTCAGGGTTCAGATGCCAAAAATATTGACATGATGACAGATTTCCTCTGAAAGACTGCACGGTCCAAATTATTGTGATTTCTTATCAAACATCTTAAGTTACTTTTTCACTTTCTAGCACAAGTTAGTTTCCACCTTATGGCTTGACCACCATCTATGAAATTCACCCATGACAGTTGTGAAAACTAGGACTTAGGCAGGAACTGCTGAAATGTATCATATATCTGATCCTGCTCACTTACTTCTTTGCGCCCAGTTACAAGATGTTTCCTTTCCAATCTTGCGCTGTTAATATGAGTTCCTTTTAAGCCAGGAAGCTTGAACTTTTCTAGAGCTCAGTGTTGGTTCTGACCTGACACTTGAAGTCGTTCTCCAGGATGCTTTTGCCTTATCTCCATCATTGCCTGTTTGTGGCTAAGAATTCATGATTTTATAGTATTCTTAAGTGTTTTCTTTGACATACCAGCTTCTCTTCATTTTGCAGTTCATTCCATAGGAGCTACTCAGGTCTTTAAGCTTTAGCCATTGAAATCATGAATCCATTTGGTCATACCTGGGCCTTTATTCTTAATGCAACGTGCCCAACAAGATTTTGGCTCTGATCAACTTGTTGTGACCTTTCATTCACTAGGATGCAAGTGGGGAGCATCATAGCTGAGGGAAATAAATTTGGCACAGTATGCATACATTCAGCAGTGTGGCTATAGTGTGTAGTGATGGATAGGTCTGTCAATCAGAGGATGAAAATTACTGTAATATGAAGAAGCACCAGAGGAAATTGACATGTCTGCTGTAGCAGAAAGAAGACTAGGAGGACAGGCATGATAACAGATTTTCAGTAGATCAAAATTTGTAGTTTATATAAACTTTTGCCACAGGAAAACTATTGTACTTTATTCTGAGATTATAGGACCTCATGTCCATTTGGTTAGAAGAAACTTTATATCTCATTCATTCTGCCCTGCCATTCATTCAGCGAACTTACAGGTTCATGTTGTGTTTTGACAGCTACTAGAGTAGACATAACCACAAACTGTTCAGACACAGGCTTGCTTTGAGCACCAGCCTCCTTTTCTACAGCCCCAGCCTTAATGATAACACTGCTAAATGTAACCATGAAAATGACCACAGCTGGCAGTAGAATCCCTGTCTTGCCTGCTAGCTAAACCTGGACATGTTTATCTCATATTTTGAAATTCCTTGCCTTTTGTAATACCTTAATCTTTCTTGGACCTGTCACTATGTTTAATAATGATATGTTATAAACTCTTACTTAGAAGTAAGTCACACTAACAAAGGACAGGATCTGAAACGGGAAGGAGAATCAGATTTGGGAGGGGGTGGAAAAGCGTGGCTACTGCAGCACTGTCAGTGCTATGTAGAGCTGTATCTAGAGAGATAATTGAGGCTGGGTGAATAGAGAGGAGGGAGAAAGGGAAATATGAACAAAGTGAGAAAGGAGTAGAGGAGAGAAAGGTGCAAATTAATTAATCCATGGGCTTCAATTGAATTACATCAGGACCAGATTAGACCTATCTTCTGGCGAACTCATCAAGTAATGGAAATGCTTTATTAAAGTCAAAGGTTTCCAAAGGTTACTACAGACATCATTTTTTTGTGTGTCACAGTTCTGGAGGTTTGTAGCTTCTCATTTCTTTCAGAAACAAAACAGAGCCTCCATCTCCTAATGTAATCTCTTAAAGTGTCCTTTGCATTGTTTTTCCTCTCTGGACTCTCATTTCTGTGGAGTATTTTTTACTCCATAGTGTGTGTAGGAATAACAGAAAAATGAGATACAGTTTTCTTTCTTTGGATTGATTCTGAGGCCTTTCATCTTATTTTATAGCACTTTTTAGAAAACTTTCACTGCAACAGATACCCTTATTTTTCGACAAAAGTATACCATAGAGACCATTTCTGTAACTGAAACTGAAGTAGGGTACTGAATGCTGCCAACTTTCCAAAACCTAAAGAAAATTCAGGTACATTACTTGTTGGCTTGTCCAGCTCACATAATTCTTCTCAGTACACTTAAAAATAATTTTCCTAGGAAAATATTCTATGGTACTATAAATCGTTATGGTTATAAAAGCCCTATATTGATCAAAGAAGTAAGATCAAGGAGACTATGGAGAATGGATTTTTGTAGGCAGGACAGTGAACAGAACAAGGTGTTTGCTATTTTCCAGATTTTGCATTTTCAATATTCTACAAATATAGTACCGAAGGATGTGTTACAATGTCCTGTAATGTACACTACTTTCCAGAGATGTCTTTGTACTCTGAAATTATGCAGGAGGATATATTCTTATTTTTCCCCAAATTCTGTTTCCTGAATGTTGCTGTGTTTTATTGTGGATTTATGTCATCATTCTGCTGAAATCCTGCATTTCCAGGAAAAGTTTGTTTGTTGAGGATTATTAAGATGCCATGGTTGTACATTTCCCACAAGGGCCAATAAATGCAACAGGAGGACAGTCTGGTCTTTGACCTCTGTAGTTTTGCTTAAGCAAAGAGATTGCAGCAATGGTTTACTTGTAGACTCTAGAAAACCAGATGAAGTAACCTTGAATTACGATTATCCATTGCTACAAAAACTTATATGACAGGTTCATCAAATTTTAACAGAAACAGTTAAAATGGAAATAAACACAAAAGACTAGGCAAATCAATCTTCACCACAAGACTTGGCCTCTGGCCATTTAAAGCAATGTTCTTATGTAATTAATAATAACAACGGCCTGTGACTGACCACCCAAGGAATTAGTGCCTTAACTGCACTGCATATACACACAGAGTCCTAATACTCAGCTACACCAGGGTTACAACTAAAGGACAAATTTGAATTTCATACTTATAAATCACTGGCAAGTCCAATTCCTCACCTATCGACAATTGTGCAAAGTGGGAAATGAACACTGTGAAGGCAGAACTAAATGTAGTCTTAGGGTTGTGCTTATGAGGAAACTATGGGGTGGAAGAAACAGCAGGTATCAGAACATTTATAATGGGAGAAAGGGGCCTTGCAACTGTGAGATAAAAAGTGCTGACAGGTTTCAAGGAGTGGGCTAAGATATTTGCAAACTTGGATTTATGGTTTTAACAGTTCGTAGTTCTGTCTTGAAGTTAACTCGTCATGCAAATATCCTTTGCAGGGTACAGCTTTCCAATAAAACAGGAAGACTTCAGATTTTACTTCAGTGTTATTACTGAGTTATATATGTTAAGCAGATATTCCAAGCAAGCTGAAGCTATGTAATGAGTTAAAAACTGTTGGGTATTTTATGTTTCAATATAGAGCTGAAAGATAATTTCTATTGTAGGAAGTATAGCTGAAGCATAGAAAATGTTTCAGAGAAGGTCATAGCATTAGTGCCCTTCTAAGACAAGTAGTCAGTCTCCTTATTAATGTATCCTAGTGGACGGCAGTAGTAGAGAGTGATGCTGTGGATGTGCCAATATCTTTACCTGAAAGAAACATGGTAACCTTGAGATAATTACAAATGGCTTTATCCCTTGATCTGAAGTTTTTCCGTTCACCAAATGAGAAGCTCCACTAAGACCAGAAATCTCTATAATTATTCATCCAAACTGGAATCTGAAATGAGTTCTGCAGAAGTTAAAGGATAAACCCTGAAAAATAACTCAACAGATTTTCAAGAGTTTTGTGTTCCGTTAGATTTGTGCATGCCCCACATCCTCACTGTCCAGGCTGCATTCAATCCCCATTTCAGCTGTCTAGCTTTGTAGACCAGACTCAGAGACAGTAAGACTAAATATGCTCCACTCCCTTCAGTAGCTTACTGAAGAGCAGAAGGTGAGTGGTACAAAACTTGTCCTGACACTTCTCAGATTTGAGTGGGAACTTAGGACTGTGTGTGAAGTTCTAGTGGAGAGCCAAGGAAATGGAACAATTCCCATTCTTACAGAATACCTATAATTTAGAATTTAACAAGCTGTCCTGGTTTGAGATAAACAGGGTTAGTTTTACCTTTGATAGACATATCAAAGAGCCATGGCGTATTCCACTCATGATGCCACCACATCTCACTGGCTCTGGAGTTTTGGAGGGCCCTGGGGCTTAAAAGCAGCAATAAAGCCTACCAGTCTGTTCAGGCTGCAGCAGCGGTGGCAGCTCATGGCGCGGCAGGGCCAGGAGTGGCAGCAACAGCAGTGGTGGTGGCAACCCACATGCAGGGCAGGACTGGTGAAGCGATGGCAGCGGTTGCAGCAGCTGGACCACGTGGAGCAGAGGGGCATCGTGGCAGCAGGAGCACGTGGCAGCAGCAGCGCCATGGAACAAAAAAGTGATGGCAGCAGTTGTAGTAGCCAGGCCATGTGGAGCAGCGGGACAGCACGGAGTGGCAGGACAGCACGGAGCAGCAGGACAGCACGGAGTGGCAGTAGCGAGGTGGCAGCAGCGAGGTGGCAGCAGCGAGGTGGCAGCAGCACCAGGTGGCAGGAAAAGAAACAGGAGCGTGGTCCCACCTGCATACCATTTTTAAGGAAGCCCCAGGGCCTGCCAAAACTCCAGAGCCAATGAGATGTGGTGGCGTCATGGGAGGAATACACCATTGGCTGTTTGATGTATCTATCCGTCACGGTTTGAGCCAAGACTTCCTTGTTTTGGAAATGTGCCCAATAGAGTATCGGGATTATTTCATACAAGCTCCATAAACCCGGCATCCCATTGGCTAAAAGTGCAGGTCAAAAGATTTCTTCCGGCAGATACTCCTTAAAACCTGCAGCCAGGAGGAGTCTCCTCCTCTTCGGACACCGGACAGCTTCGGAGAAAGAGCCACAGCGAGAGGGCTGGCTGCCGTCCAGGCTGAAAGCCTGCGGCCTGCCCCCCCCTCCCAGGGCCTAACTCAGAACTTTTTCTGTCTATCGGCCCAGCCTTACTGTGAATTATTGTGGGACTCAGTCAGCATCTCTCTCTCTCATATCGGGTAAGAGAAGAGATATTTTTCACTCGGCGAGAATCTACCGCTGGATTCAGACGCGGGGGAAGCTCACCCCCCTTCGTGTTCCGGCCGCCAGGGCTTCTCCTTATCCGCATTTGAAGCCGCTTCGGTCAGGAGTGTCCTTGAAGTTTTTCTTTTACAGACACTGGAAAGAGGTCTCCCTGCGAACTCGTTAAAATACTTCTCTAAGCTGTTAAAAACTTATAATCACTTGGCCCGCTGCCATTTTGGATAGACGCCATCTTCTGAGCTACCATCCTGGCGTGACGTCATCTCCTGGCCTGTGGCCAATCGGCCATAATTGTAGTTTTTCCTTTTTCCTCCCTTTGCAGTGTTTTAACTCTTACTGTATTGTTTTCCTGTTTTGCATTTAATATATAGTTGTGTGATATGATAGTATTTTAGAATTTTTATTAAAAGTTTGTTTCAGTTTCCCACCCATATATTCCGAGATTTGAGTTTTGTTTCCCTTTCCCCTGTATCAATAAGGGATTTAAGGAGCGTTAGGGACCTTGAGTTCTACTCGGAGGCTCAACCCCTAACACTATCAAAGATAAATTAACCCTGTTTATCTCAAACCAGGACACAAGCTTACTTCACGACGGCAGAAAATGTGAGGGAAAAAATGGACATACTGGAAAAACTCTTCCAGCTTGAAGCTATATGGGGAGTCTTAAAGTAGATGCAAAACTGATTTCATGTTTCTAGGGTAAAAATAAGCTCAGGAAACCTTGGGAAGGATCTTGAATCAGTCTGAAACGTGAGACAGTGGATAGAACATACTTGGTCACCACGTTTAAAACAAAAGTTATCTATAAAACAGGAACCTTGCATCTGAAAATGAAAGTACAGTTGTGGAAATGGAACTGGAAGAGTTACTTTATTAGAGGGACTAATGAACTGGCTATCCACACAAAATAAGGAGTTTATTCCTTGTTACCAACTTCTGTAAAAATAAAAGATTTCATTTGGGGTCCATTGATTGAGATGTATTTTGCAGGCCTGATAACAGATAAAAAAGCAACAGGAAACATCGATTGACATGTCTGGGAGAGAAACAAGTGTATTAATGATCTGAAAGCTCTTTGTATATTACTGTCATAGATCTTCCTCCAGGACTGGTCATACAAAACACCTCTGTATGTGTGTGTGTATGTGTATTTGTATTTCTTTCTTTTTCCAGTTCTACTCCGTGCATTTTTGGATTCCTGAAAGTTACTGGCAACTGCTGTCAAACATGTTCTGTGCGTACACATAAAGACAAAATAGATATTTTCAAAAATGCAAGGCATCTCTGAAGTTTAGACACCTATTCTTCTTGGACTATAGCTGTAGACAGCTGATTACTTTAAGGTCCAGAAATGATATGTCCACCAAAAGCTGCTGTCCAGCCTCCTCCTGCCATCATTAGAGTATTTTGTCTCTGCACCACTCCAGCTTTGGAATGATATGAGCATTTGTGCTGCCACACAGTGATTATTGTTTCGAACAATGAAAATTAATAACTTTTCAGAGTTATTTTTTCTAGCTGGGATAGTTCCCTGACTCATCTCATGTACTAGCTGGAACAAGAGGGGCTGACACCGAGGCAGGAGTGACAGATTCCCTTTGTTTCCCTCTGTGGCAGTGCCAGATTTTGTTGCCTTAATGTATTTGTCAGAATACATCTTAAGGTAACTATATCAGCTTCTTGACAAAATATGTCCTTTTTGAATATGTCTTAGTAGGCTTAGAAGGCAGGAAAAAAGACAGTAAAGTAGGAACATGAGCATAGTTTTGGGAGGCAAGTGAAAGCAAGAAGCAGAGCAGAAAAAACGCCGTATTTTGTGGCACAGGTGAAAAGACTGGTTAGGAAAGAATGGTTAGAAATCATACTAGCAAAGGCCCGTACAGGCTGTGTTGTAAATAAGAAAGTTTACATTGAAGAAACATATGTCAATAAATCAAAACTTCTTCCTAATTGCAGACAGCTCTAAAATGCCCTGACATCCATCTCCTTACAAAGCAGAAGAGACTTTTTTCCTTCTATTCAATATTAGGAGAAGATGAAGTTGATTAGAATTGTTATACTGATTATTTTAGCAACTCATTGTCTATGAATTATTAAATTTATATGTTTATAAGAAGGGAATTATTAAAAACAAATTTTCAATGCCTTCTTTTGGTCACTCTGGAAATAGAAGTTCCAATTCTATTTCAGACCTCCCATTAGCCTGCCTTTATTTATTTTGTTTTACAGTTCTAGGCTCCCAAGACTGTAGATCTTACCCATCATCATCATCATGGCTTGGCTTCGCGGACGAAGATTTGGGAAGGGCTTTGCCCACGCTTATTGCAAGCGCGTTGATGGCTGAAAAGGCCAATGCGGGATAGGCAAGACCGGTTGCAAAGAGCACACCGGAGGGTCTCCTTGGGTGGTATAGTCGAGGCACGGTTCTTTCTGCGCTGTCTTTTCTCCTCGAGCTTGATTCTACGCGTGCTCTCAAAGGAGACAGCAGCGTTATGTATGGTGTGTCTCCAAATCTCCCGATTGGAGGCCAGGGTGGACCACTGATGGTGGTCAATATGGCCTAGGCTGAGGTGTTGTTTCAGGGAGTCCTTATATCTCCTCTTTGGAGCTCTTCTCTTGCGGCAGCCGGTGGCAAGTTCAGCATAGAACACGATCTTAGGGAGGCGGTGATCCGCCATCCTGGAGACGTGCCCTGCCCAACGCAGCTGCGTTTTCAGCAACATGGCCTCAATACTGGTGACGTCTGCCTGTTCAAGGACAGCAACGTTAGTCACGTAGTCAGTCCAGTGGATGTTTAGGATTGTGCGGAGGCAGCGCTGATGGAAGCGTTCGAGGAGTCGCAGATGGTGGCGGTAGATGACCCATGATTCAGACCCGTACAGAAGAGTAGGCAGTACCACGGCTCTGTAGACACTGATCTTTGTACTTTTCTTCAGGTGTTTATTGCACCAGACTCTTTTATGGAGTTTTCCGAAAGCTCTGTTTGCCTTTGCTATTCTGTTGTCGATCTCTTTGTCGATCGTGGCATCTGAGGAGATGATGCTACCCAGATAGCTGAACTGCTGGACTGGCTGAAGCTCTGACTCGCCAATGGTGATGTGGGGATGATGGTAATCATCTTGTGGTGCTGGTTGGTAGAGAACTACTGTCTTCTTCAAGCTGACTTCCAGCCCAAAAAGCTCAGCCGCCTCTGCAAAGCAGGATGTTAAGCGCTGCAGAGCTGCTTCTGTGTGGGCAACAAGGGCGGCATCGTCAGCAAAAAGCAGCTCGCGGACAAGGTGATTCAGGGTCTTGGTGTGGGCCTTCAGTCGCCTTAGGTTGAAAAGGCTCCCATCGGTACGATATCGGATATAAATGCCGTCTTGTTCGTCGAGGTCTGCCGTGGCCCTTTGGAGCATCATGCTGAAGAAAACTGTGAATAAAGTGGGTGCGAGAACGCAACCTTGTTTCACACCATTGGCTATTGGGAAGGGCTCAGAGAGTGCATCGCCATATCTGACTTGGCCGCGCTGCCCCTCATGTAACAGGATTATCATTTTGAGGAACTTGGGGGGACATCCTAATCGTTCCAAGATCTGCCACAGACCTTTTCTGCTCACAGTGTCAAAGGCTTTGGTGAGATCAACGAAAGTTACATAGAGACCCTTGTTCTGTTCCCTACACTTCTCTTGCAGTTGTCTGAGAACGAACACCATGTCTGTGGTACTTCTGTTGGCTCTGAAACCACACTGACTTTCAGGTAGAAGTTCTTCTGCGATAGCGGGTACCAATCTGTTCAATAATATTCTTGCGAGAATTTTTCCAGCAATGGAGAGCAGAGTTATGCCTCGGTAGTTTGAGCAGTCTGACTTTACTCCTTTTTTCTTGTACAGGGTGATGATGATGGCATCACGGAGATCTGGTGGTAGTTCGCTTTGTTCCCAACAGCGCACAACTAGCTCGTGAAATTTAGCATGGAGCGTTTGGCCTCCATGTTTCCAGATTTCAGGCGGGATTCCGTCGACCCCAGCTGCCTTGCCGGTTTTCATCTGTTGTATGGCCTTAAGGGTCTCTCCCATAGTAGGGGCTATATCCAATTCATTTTTCACCGTTTGTTTTGGGATGAGCTGGATTCCTGAGTCTTGGACTACACGGTTGGCACTGAAGAGAGTTTGAAAGTGTTCAGACCATCGATTCAGGATGGAGGTTTTATCTGTGAGAAGCGTTTGGCCATCTGCGCTGAGTAGGGGGCTTTGAACTTGGTGTGTGGGTCCGTACGCTGCTTTCAGAGCCTCATAGAATCCTCTGTGGTCACCCAAATCTGCGCATAGTTGAGTCTTTTTTGCTAGGTTGAGCCACCACTTGTTCTGGATGTCTCGAAGTTTCTGTTGGAGTTTACTGCATGCAAGACGAAAGGCTGCTTTTCTTACCTGGCAAGATGGTTGAGCGAGGTGTGCTTGGTGAGCAGATCTCTTCTTTGCCAGCAATTCCTGGATCTCTGGATTGTTTTCATCAAACCAGTCTTTGTTCTTCTTTGTGGAGAACCCTAAAAATTCTTCGGAGGACTGCAGGATGCTATTTTTAATATGTTGCCAAAGCGCTTCAGGAGAAGAGTCTATGGGATGGTCTTCAAGCCTAGTTTGAAGGTTTGCCTGGAAGCTGTCTCTCAGTGCAGCTGTTTGAAGATTGTTAACTTGGAGCCTCCTCCTCAGAATGCCGCCCCTCTTAGGTTTGGGCTTAAAATGGAGGTTAAGTTTGCAGCGCACAAGGCGGTGGTCTGTTTGACATTCTGCACTAGGCATCACTCGGGTGTGACAGACATCACGAACATTTCTCTGGCGCACTAAGATATAGTCAATGAGGTGCCAGTGTTTAGATCGAGGATGCATCCAGGTTGTCTTCAGGCTGTCTTTCTGCTGGAAGATAGTGTTGGTGATGGTAAGCTGCTGCTCAGCACAAAACTCTAGCAAGAGGCGACCGTTGTCATTGCAGTTTCCAACTCCATGCTTGCCTAGTACTCCTTTCCAGGCTTCAGAGTTCTTACCTACTCGGGCGTTGAAGTCACCAAGGATTATGATCTTATCATCTGCAGGAACCTTTTGAGTAAGGCGGCGCAGATCGGTGTAGAATTTGTCTTTTTCTGTAGGGTCAGCTTGGAGAGTTGGGGCATATACGCTGAAGAGAAGAGTATTGAAATAACATAGAGATACAATAAAGGAGATTAAGTTTTAAGTTTCTGGCACACAAACATTCGAGTTCTCAAAGTGGTTATGGAATATTCACCTTGAAAACCGCCTTTTCATTTTGATTGATGAGAATTGGGATTTTTTTTAAGATTAGTCAAATCTTATTCAACTTCAAACTTTTTAATCGTATATGAGCTGTGAGCATATCAAGGCTAGGTAAAAGCAAGAAATAGCTTTTTTGAAGACAGATGCATTCCAGATTAAAATGACTTTTCAATCTTTCTAGTGCACAGCAATGCATTGTTTGCAAGTGTGAAAGTGTAATAGATAAGCATAGAAAAGTTCAGTAAATAGTGATGGTTTTTAATGCAAGTTTCTAAGTTTCTCAAATACAGAGTGACATAAAGTACTAATTAAGGCAAATAGGATTTTGGCATACCCTACCCTAAAAGTGTTTAAATATAACAAATAAGTACAAAAATAGAAGGATTTTCTATGACAAAGAGCAAAGTTGTACTTCTAGGACAAAATCCTCCCCAGACTCTTGGAATTTCTCTGATCTGTTTCTAATCTAATTTTTGGTTTGGTACACTGAATACTTAATCGTCTTTCTTCTGTCATTAGTTTATCTCATTAACAGAGTTGGACTGGCAGAAAACTAATGTGAGACTACTAATGAAGCATAGATTCATAAAATAAAATTTAGGCTCCTTTTTAGCAGAAGAAATTATTGCATTCCTGGCCCAAAGGCTGAGATAAGGAATATCCCCTGCCTGAATTCAAGGCACTTATTAATGCAAATCTCTGCTCCTGAAATGAGTCTTTTGAAGTTTCTCTCCAATGTAGAAGAAATAAGGTCTGCTTTGCCCTGCTTCAAAGGGGCTGAATAGCTGAAACACATGATGTTGCATAAACCAACTGCCATGATGCAGGGAGCCAGACGCGACCCTGGAGCAGGCTGGCGTGACTGCCTGACCAGTCTGCTGGGATCTCCACATAAAAGGTCAGCTAATTTAGTAATGCATGCATGTGGTTAATAGTTTCATTATTTTTCCCTCAAGTGGTTTTGTTCTTAATAAATACTATTTTGCTTATAGAAGAGGTGTCTGGGTGCTAGATGGCAAGTAGTCCAAGATGGTCTACGAACATCAGAAACTAGATCTGTTATTGTGACACTGAGTTAACTGCTGGACTCTGCAGCAGATGTAGGGTCTGTTTGGAGGGGTGAGCAAGGGATAAGCTTTCATGCTACCTCAGCAATCTGAGACCTCTGTAGAGTAACTCAGAGGAAGCCAGTAGCAGCCTGGGGACTTAGTGGATCTGGTGACTAAAACAGTCATGTTTAGCCCCAGTAATCGGCAGGTTTAAGTGAGGTGAGGAGCAAAGTAGAACAGGGCTAGTTTGCATCAGCAGCAAAACTCGTGATTTCAATCTGTCCGACTCAAAGCCAGGGGAAAGGTCCCACGGAGTCAGTGGGTTTTTAGAAGTTCTTGTTTTATTTTACAAACAATGAGAGCCAAAACATTGTGCTTGGTGCTGAGTCCTCAAACACTGCGCTGGAGAAAATGCTGAGCAAAGTCCAGCCCTGACTGCTTTCATTCTAGTTACAGAAATTTACCCTAATGTTCTTGCTCTATCTTTATTCCCATAAAACTCCTGGTGTCTTCAGCTGAAGAGCTGGGAAAGATCTAAATTTGATAGATTGGTCTAGAAGGAAGAGCAAGTGAGAAAATATGGCTTGGTATCTAGCCCACAAATGGGAAAGGCTCCTCAGTAGCTCATGACTGGGCTGAAAGATATCAAAACAAAACTTGGCCATATTAGAAACTTCTGGCTAGTGCATGACAACACTTTTTAAATGATACAGTCCTTCAAGAGACTAAATATGCTGGCCATCATAAATGGGTTTCTGCCAGTCTTCCCAGTACTTCAAATTCAGCAACTTGACAAATAAAGGTAATGCTCATATGGGATAGTGGGTCGTCTGAGTCACAGACATGTGGATGAACCATGTGCTTTTGGTTAGATAGCTAACTTGACTTCAGCTATCCAGTCGGACCATCTTCTGCCATAGGAGACCAATTATCTGCATGTTTTCCAACTTCTTATAGACAGTAAGAGAAGAAAAAAATGCAGTGTCAAATCCTGTGCAACAGACCCCGGGCTTATTCAGCAGGCCTTATGACTTCCAGATTCATATATTACACATTCACTGAATCATGCATTGAACTCTTAGCTTGTCTGGCAACATGTTTGTACAATTCAGGGGAAGATTTTTGATGCTTTGTATTACTTCAGCAACAGCAGTAAGTAGGAAAAAAACATTCCTATCATTTTCTTGGCTTATGAATGCAGCACAATTGGCTAAGTCAGGAGTTCAAACTGGAATCATACTCTATCCACATAGAAACAGCCCCTTCAGACTTAGACGTTCTTTTAGCGTGAGGTTTAGGAGTTCTTTACTTGGCAGTTCGCTGTTATGTAATCCACGTTGGAGTTGTGAACAAGACCAAGGTGCTTGCTTGAAGATCCATGATAAAAATTGCACCCAACTGGGCCCCAATCATATACATCGCTTTTGCACTGAATGTCCCTGGTCCTTGTGCTGACTGTACAAGAGAGATTAATTTCGGAAGGAATAAAAGTATGAACTAAAAGTGGATTAAAACAGGAGGAATTTGCTGCCTCTGTTAAAAAAAGCAACCACAACTTCTACAACTTTTTTGAATTGAACAAAGCAACATTTTCAAACTGAGGACCAAAACAACATCTCTCTCTCGATCTTATCTTGATACCCACTCCACAGATTTATTTCTACCTTTTCTTTGACTGAAACACTGAAAGAAACTTTTCTTTCAGGCATTGTCACTAGACCTATAAGTTCAGTAATTACATTTAACGATTTCCTTCAGGAAACACTATTTCTTTCTTGACAGGCTTGGCAGTTTATTCCAGCTTTTGAATATATTCATTCAGTGCTCCAGAAGGTCTTTAATTAAAAAGAGTGGATGAAATGGAGTTAGAGATGTTTTATTGACTCATTTCACAAAATCTCTAAGGGATACTTGCAAACTTTGATTTAGTCTCCTGTTAATTTTTAGCTTTCTCCTTTCACCCATTTCTTTTCCTTTTTGGTTTCCAATATAAGACACCATTTAGGATCATTCATCATTTACATGTTCATACTTTTTTTTTTTTTTTAATAATGAAGTCCAGGAGCTCAAAGAAACAGGCACGATTCTTTAAACATGAAAAACATTCAGGCAAGACTTACTTCGTGAAGAAAAACTTACTGACTTTCAGTACAAGTTCACACGTTACAAGATGAAAGGACAGATTGTTTCCGTACACATAGACAGGGTGATGCTCAGTAGCTATATTTTAGTTGAGTCTCCTTTGTGGTGTCTCCGTCTTAGAGACTAAATGCTTATATGAAACCAGATGCCATCTAAAACTGCGTACTGAAAGATCTCTTGCCCTCTCAACTACCTCTTTTGCAAGTGAGTGTAGAAGTTACATATATACTAATTTAACTGTCTGCCTTTTATCCAGTTCCATTTCATATGTCCTTCTTACACCGTGAATGCATCTCCTGCTATTGAGAATAAGCTTCGTTTTACTAAAGTAAAGCTTATTCGCCCTGGCAAAGACTAAACAGAGACACTCTAACCTACAGTGGAGTTCACTTACCAGAATAAAACTTGTAGCCCACCCTTTGCCTCACATACTAATGCAGAGATTAGCAGAGCAGAAAGTGATCAGAGTGAGGGGAGAAGGCTGATTTGCTTTGAGCTGTTGAGGTGACTGTTAGAAGAGATCAGACTGTTCTAGTGGATGTCAGCATCTTTTAGAAGAGGAATTATTACTGAAAGCCCTGTGAGGTCCTTCATTTCTTTGTGCTGTATTTACCAGCTCCCCCCGCCTCCAACTTGCAACCAGATCTACATGAGTAGGAACTAGGAAAAGGAGCCATGTGCAATGTAAATAGTTCCTAAGGCAAAGAACTTTCCCTCAGGGCTAAAGCATGATAATTTACAAAAAAGCCCAAAAAATCTGTAAAGTGGCTCTCTGGTTATACCTGTCGGTGGCACTGAGCTGCTATGGGTGCAAAGCACCTCCTCATGCTCCTGGCATCCACCTGTGGCTAAGCAGAAGTGTTACTTGGAAGTTAAGGGAGAATGGTATGCTTTTTTTGCTTGAAAATCCGCCCCCCCCCCCCTTTTTTTTTACCAGTGTTTTTCCACGTGTTTCGGTGTGATGAGAGGCAAAGAGGGCTGCATGTTCGGCCTGTGATGTTTCCTAACTCTAGCTGTCTCAGGGCTATAGTACATGTGAATAGTGGTAAGACATGAAACACAGCAGTTTAGCGTGGTAGATATGGCTTTATAGCATTACCCATCGGCCCGCTTTATGTCAACTGTCCTTGCTTATGCCTCTGCCAACATCAGCTGATAAACAGTACACTTCCTTGCTGTGCGATTTTCAAACTACCTGTATGAGCTCACCTCTCTAAATGTTTGGGATTGCACAAAGATGTACAAAAAGCTGAAGATCTGGGAATTTTTGTATCTTTTTTTCTGTACTCTAACCTGTTGAGGTCAGATTGTGAAATAAAGGAGAGTGGTACCTCTCTGAGGTCCTGCATGGACTCCTGCTGTCATGGGTTCGAGTTGTCTTGTTACTCTTTCCTCCAGGACTCGCCATGGTGCGTGACTCAGTGCCCTGAAGGCAGTGTGGGTAGCCAGGATATTTCAGCAGTTAGGAGCTAAGTCTGCTTATTTCATCAAGATACCAGGATTTACTGGAGATTACTTTTTTTTAGAGGTAGCCAAATAAAAGTCAAGGATCTGAGGTCAGGAATTGGGTTTAATTTTATATCTGAGTTTGTAGATCATAATTCTCTATGTTTAATACAGGACTATGAAATTTATATTCATGGTTATGGTTAGTGTCTCTTCTTTAAAGATTTTTAAAATTCATCTTAATTTTTTTAACTTCTTTGCATCTGCCTGCCCATATTTCAGTATTCGTTTTCACACTTTCCAACAGAAAGGAGTACACTGGCTTCTGTGTTTGTGTACGTTGGCTAAGGGGTGTCACTGTCATTTTCTTATCCTGCTGAGGCAAGATGAGTTTAACCAGAACTTCCTCAGAAATTGCCTGTATCATTGTTCACAGAGTATGGCTGATAATAGAAGCTACTTACCAGAAAGGCCAAACAGGAAAAGAAACTTCATTGCAATTATGCAATGTCACATGGGAACTCTGAAGCCCATCTGTTTGTGTTGCTTCTTCAAACAGTGAAAGATCCATCTGCTAAGGGGACAAAGAAGTCTAAGAAGACAGCAATTTAACTTATTAAAGTGAAACTTGTTGAAATTAAAAAAAAAAAAAAGAATTCTCAGTAAAAAATAAATCATTTTCAGAGAAGGGTACACGCTTTTACAGAAAACTATTTTTCTGCCTAAATAAAAAAAGCCAGAAATTGCCCTACCTCCTGACAATTTCTTTTGTAGTACCGTCTTTCTAACTGAGAACAAAGAATCATAAAAGTACAGTGTGAAATCGTATTTCTTGCAGATAGTAGTACGCATGGGCAAGGCAGGCAGCTGGCTGCTGATAGCAAACACTGGTGAAAACCAAAAATCCAAAGTTACTCAGTCCAGTCTACAAGGTCTGGGAAGTTTTGCTGGGTGCTGCAGCTGCATCACTTCTGTTCCTTGCAGGATGCTCTTTCCTTAGTTGGAGCAGTAAGAACTTGGCCCATCCACTCTGGGTGGAATTCCATTTTTTTCCTAATTTTGAGGTGCTTAAACTGGCTTTGTCTTTGTATCTTCATTCAGAGCCTTACCGGACACAACGTGATAATCACAGGGATGGTGGCACACTAAGCTGCTTTCACGTATGTTGCCGTTCCTATCCTCTGGTGCCAGAACAGGACATCAAAATGACTTTCTTTGCAGAAGATTTCCCAGGAATAGGGTGTCCGCACACATATTCAGATTTTTTATGCCAAATTAAACAATTGTTTGGAATTAGATTAATCCTTTGCAGGGAGTATTGCTGTGTGGAGAGTGGGTTAAGAAAACATCTGAAATTAAGAAATAAGAAAAAACCCAAGACTTTATGGATAGTTGTTGTTGCTGCTGCCTCTCAGGAAGGGAGGATGCACATCCTCATAGGTCAGCTGAGTAGGTGCAGTGGTGGGAAGGCAGATGAGAGGCTAGAAGAAAAAGGAGAAAAGGAAAAAGTTCGAGGCTTTGAAAGCTTCTGAGTGGGAAGGAGGCAGTTTAGATGACATCTCATGGGAGATTCTCAGGCTGGATAAATATCTCACTACGGTCATGTATGTGAGACATTTTCTCCAGTTACAGTATGGTTTAAAGCCTGAGGTGGGACATAGGAACCAGCTTGTGATGGAGACATGCCTCAGAGAAAATTCTGCTCAATAGCAAAGACTGTGCGGCCACAATATGAAATATCTCCTGTGTCTGGAAGCAGATAGTAACCATGTACTTTGTACAGTCCCCATCGTTGTGGAGTCAGAAAAGACACAGCTGCACTCATTTCATTTGAGGGCTCTCCAAAAGGGAGTTAAAGCTTGTTCAATTCACCATCATGGGTGTACAGTGATATATTCTAGTTGGTTCCAACAGCCACAGTATCTGAAATCTTTCCCACAGTATCTGAAAATGCTTATCTAAGCAAAATTGCAACCCACCACTTGTTGAGAACATCTGTGAAATTAAGATAGTAAGTAAAAATTCTGGAAGGAGACTAAGATCCAACAGCAACCAAAGGGTTCACAAAAGGATTAGAAGCAGATACTGTGATTAATTTTTCCTTTCTGCACAGTGGAGCAATTGCTTCATTATAGTGAATTTAAAAAACTAAACCACTAAACCATTTAAAACACTAAACCCAGCTTTTATTCTTACATACAGAGAAGAGTATTTCCTGAAGACTGTTCTCTGAATGCACTCAAGTATAAATACAGCATTCGGAGCAGTGGTATAACAGTACTTCCAAATGTGGACATATTTGCTTATGAAATGTGAGAAATAAGCGAACTATATCACTGATAAATGTTATTTATCTGCTTTCACTGTCGACTATGCACAGGTGACACAGAAAGCCTGATCCTGCCTCTTGAAGACTCAGTCATCCATTGAAGTCAACAGGAGTTAAAGGTGAAGTTAAGGTTTGTCTGAGCAAAATTTTAAAGATATTTCAAAGCCTGCAAGACTAAATGAGAGGAGTTATCAGATGTATTTCTTTCCCAAGAAAATCAATAGAAATTAATGTGTTGAACAGTTTATAAACATTGGCCTGCTAAGGTTTGTGTGATGCTGTCTGCCCCTCCATCTCCACTGAGCTTAACAGAACAGTGTCAAACTCAGTATTTCCTTGAGTAAGGACATTTTATTACCACATATTAATATATGTCTTTAAAAATGGTGGGACAGCAGCATCAAATCTCATTGCTGTGTAGACTATAGAGGAGTAAATCCTGTGCCTGAGTGCACAGGTTTCAGCTGAATTAAATGGTTTTTGGGTCAGATCCAGAAAGGCAGTAGGGAATTGCAATCAGTTTAAACTTACCATGAGTTTGTCCTGGAAATTCTGCTCATAGAAGACTGTCTCATCTGGACATGGAAAGACTTGATCTCCTGAACTACTGTCTAGTAATAGACGCTCTCATTTTTACCAGTATGAGTAGCTTTCACACTCAGCATGAGCTAGGACCTGCACTAATCCTGAATGTCTGGAAGTTGGTTAATAACAACAATATCTTTAGTGGTTTAATATGTCAGGCTTTATATGGCACTTTGCCATAAACTACAAATTTGGACTGGTGAGAGTTTAAATTAAGTGATAATGTAACAGATTTAATTTAATGCGTGTTTACCAAAAATTAGAAGACAACAGAAGTTTTGAGAAGGATAACTACTGAATAAACACTTTTGAATATTTTCTGTCTATCTTTAGTGATGCTATTGGTTTTGTCAAGAATGTTTTGAGAATATTTTCTGGTTTTCCTCATGCTGTGGAAGTGTGAAAAAAGTCTAGTGTTGTTTAAAAATATGCTTCTAAATTGATATTACTATTAGCACAAGCAGATTAATTTCACTGCCATGTTTAACTTAGACAATGTTGCAAAAGAAGATTAGGGAGAATATTGCCAGTTTTCCTTGTAGTTCTGCTCTGTTTTTCTGAAAGAGCTGTGCACTACAGGTAAATTCGTTGTTTCAATTGTAATCAGAGTATTTATTTTTAAGATATTAACTACAGTGGAATCTTCCATAGGTGTGAAAAATCAGTTTAATTAATTAGGTAGTAAAGCTTTGGCATAATTAAAACCAAGATATCTTGGATCAACTAAGTTTTGAATGCATGTAAGCAAAAGAGAAGGAAGGAAAGGCAACAAACATACAAAAAGCTTTATCATAGTTCAAGATACCAATTGCTTCCCTATTTCATTTCATTAAAAATGAAAATATGTTCTATCTGGATTTAATATTTATTGTGACTCATAAAATAACATCATGTTAGGTAACTTTTTCCTTAGAATGTGTAACAGTAAAATAGGAATGGAAAAGACTAGAATGAATAACACAGTAACACCAAGATCCAGGTTTAACAGTGTAATGTTTATGTGCATAACAAGAATTTTTTGGCACATAGATGTGAGTCTAGATAATAAAATAATACTACATCAGTGATGTATTTTGCCCCATAATATCTTATATTTATACAATGTTTCTTAATCATATAGGTATTGAACAAAATTTCACATCAAATATAAAATGTAACACTATCAAATAGATTGCCAGCAGTTCATATCTGTGCCACACTATATAGCACACAGATGCATATGTGCTGTAAATACTTCTTGATGGGTCTGTAAGAGGTGCAAAGTGTTTTGCATGGCTGCAGAGACAGAATCTGCAGTGCTGATAGAGCAGGTGGAGCAGATGATCTGTGATAGTGGATGGTTCCCTGTGATGGGATGTGCCAGCTTGGCTCCTGCACCTTCCCAGTGCATGCTCTATCACAGTAGTGCTGGGTTGGGACATAGGGCAAGTTTCAGATGGTTGGGCTGCAGGATATGCGGTGAGGTGATGGATCATTGGTGGCAATGGAAATAGATTCCTGCTTATACTCCCTAAAGAACAGCTTTCAGTTGGCAATACTTGTGAAGGCTTTGTCCCTTGCAGGAGGACCGACTTGGGTTTGCAGATGCAGTACTGGAGCTTTGGTGTTTAGCTGGTGGGATGCATTCAGCTGTAGGTCACCGTTTTCTGCTAAGTCTCACCTGTGCACCTCTTTACTGTGAAACTAATGAAATCTGGTTGATTATAGGGGGGTGTTTGTTTTTTGGTTTGGTTTTTTTTTTTGGGGGGGTGGGGTGTTGTTTTTGTTGTTGTTTTAGTTTGGGTTTTTTTGGTGGGGTTTTTTTTTATGGTGTGTTTGACTTTTCTGGTGTTCAGTGAGGCTTTTCCTTCAGTTAAAGCATTAGTAACATCTTAGTCTCCCTGCTCTAGACTCTTTATTGTCTAATGAATGGTGAGTTTATGCTGCAGTCTTTACTTCGCTAAGGGTCTTTGTATTCTCCTTAAGGTATACAAGGCTGTCTCTGCTCATGAAACATGCACAGAATTAATGCCTTTGAGAACTCTCTGTCAAATCTGGTTGAACTGGGCCAGTGTATTCAGAAATTATTTGTGAGTTTCATATGTATAGAAAGATGATATAATTCTTTTTTACTTAGGAAAGCAGGTTGAAATAGTCTATTTTCTAAGCATTTTCCACATGGTGAAAGAACAGATAAATTTTGGAAGAGATTATAGCAATGTTTGCATTTCGTTCTTCGTACAGTTTATAACAGGCATGCGTAGATACATACAGGTCACCTTGGAGATGTTTATGACAGATGAAAAGAATTCAAAACATTACCACCACATGTCATTATGGGTTTTTTTTGTTTCCGTCCTGTGTTTCTTTCCTCCAAACCATGTGCATTTTAAAATCAACAAATAAAACCACTGTGTCCCGAGGGAAAATTAACTGTGAGTGAGCAGTTTGGGACAGCAAAGGCCACTTTACTGTGGATGCTTTTTGGTTCACAGCATGGGAACACAAATATATGTGGACATCATGAAACAAGCTAACAGATTATTAACTACAACCTTTGTTTCTTTGCGCCCTGCTTTCTATTAGATGAAAGAAACTGAAAGGCTGCTTTGTACTGTGGATTGTTTTCTGCAAGGTATACTTTGGATGCTTTGGGGTTGAGAGATGTTTTATGTAATTTTCTTGGGTGATGGCACTTGTGACGATGCCTGCTTTGAAGTGTCCTCATCTCCAAACCCAGCACCAGCAGGTTTCCTCTTCCTTCTGAACACAAACTAATTTTTTCTTCCTAAAGATTTTTTATCAGGTCTTCTCCGTCTCTCACAAGAACAAAAGGTTTCCTCAAACCTCTTCCATTTTCACCACAGATGACATTTGCCAGCCTTGAGGCTGTATCAGGGATATAATTTTTCTCTTCCGATGGTTGAAGACAGTGTGAGGGCATCTTCCTAAAGGCTGGCTGAGTCCTGCTATAAAACCTTTACTGCTAGTTCCTTCAAAGGCAGAAAGACAAAACCCCCTCTGTTTTACAGCAGTTTTAACTGTGGACCTAATCATTGGGTCCAAAGGAAAGCCAGATAAAGAAAAGGGTTCCTGTTCTTCTATAGTCCCAAGTATTTTACCTGTGGATTGCCTGCTCCCCGCTTTCCAAATAATGCCATCTCAGATTTCCTGAAAAAGTTTAGAAAAGTCACAGTTACTTCAGGAACTAGGATGTCCCCTCTTAGTTATAAAACACTGAGCCTGAATCATGAGGCGTTGAGCACCTCTCTGCACAGCTGAGATTGAGCCACTCTTGATCCAAGTGGCTGCAGGGTATGTATAAATCACAGTGAGAGTTTACCTGTGATTCTGGACAGCATATTTTGAAAAGCTACACTGAAGTACCTTCTGCAAATAGTTAAGCCCTTCAATCCTTACTCATCTCTTCATGAGTCCCATGCGGGCTGACTGCACCAGAGCTCCTTATTAATTTATAGAACGTGCAGATCACAGTCAGTGTTAATTACAGGATTCACAAAACTTATGGAAAGCATGGAGGAAAGGCCTTTAACTTTATTCTAGCATGTCTTCTTGCAAATATAGGACTGTTCTGCAGAATTTTTGTGTCCAAACAAGCATGCCGAATTGTGAATCTGTTACCACTTTTCTTTCAGACTATTTTGTTAGCTCAAGTCTCCTGTCAAGGAAGTTCTTCCTGGTACTGCAATGAATCTAAACGTTTATCTTACTTTCATACCAACACTTCTGATTCAACAGTTTATGCTGGCAGCCTCACAGATAACTTTGTGTTCGAGGAGTCAGTGATCTTGAACAGGCAATGTCTGCTCTATTGAGCATTGGGACATAGAGCCTGAGCAACCCATATATTAGCATGTGCACCCGCTGTATGGAAAACTGCTGGTGTGTGCCATGTACAGGTGGGTGTTCTGACAGAGGTACAGTCTAACTTGTCAGGAGAAGATATATCATTCTCCTTGTTATGCAAAAGAAAGGGTACTATGGCACGGGAGAGAAGAGGAACCTCTCCATGGAAGGGATCTTTGCAGAGTACTGTGGGAAAACCTCCCCAGGGTCTATCTGATGCTGCACAAATGTGGGGTTTCCAGCATCTGGATTTACTCACTACTTGTATTCCTATTTTTATTTTATCTTATTAATACTGCTATTTTAGTAAGAAATTTGTTGTTGGGGCTTTCTTATTGAGATCCAGAAAGTGCCCTGCACCATCTCACTCTCCTCATTCCTCTGCCACCTGGGGAAAACTCTTTTACCACATATATATTTACTGCCTTTCACTTTTACTGGAAGTCCTTCATACTGTTATGAAAAAAATGAACAGCAAAATTGAAAACTTTTTTGTTTCTTGTATTTTAGCCGTTTTCTAATTTGCAGCCTTTCACGCAGAGAGGGACACCTTTGGGTAATTTATGGAGAACAGGTTTGATAATTCAACACAAAGTCTGACTTTTTGTTTTCTGTCACTCAGCGGTATCTGTTCTCCAAGTTTTCCTTTCATTAGTTGAATTATATGGTTATAGTATACCCAATAAAAATTTCCTGAACAGTTTGACCTTAATCCAGCAATGTGCTTAGTTTTAAGCGTACAACTAATCCCAGCAAAATGAATGGAGCTATTAATGAATTTAAACATATTTCCAGGTGAAAGCTGGTATGAATTATCCTATTACCATTGTCCCAAGCCACTTGGTTGTGCAAACACAGCACTGTAATGACCCAGCCCTTTAATGTAAAATGTTATTCACAAAACATTCTAAATGTAGGATAAAAAGAGTGCCAAAAAAGGCTTTTAAAAAGAAACATAAATAAAGAGAAATAATGGCCCAGGAGGAGTGCTGGGGCACATTTTTGAGTTGCATATAACTGAGAAGCTTAATGTTTTAATGAAGTAATTTGAAAAGGCATCTATATCTAATAACAGATTTTTTTCATAAAAAAAAAAAGCATGTTCCAGTTAAAATACTTCTATTTATCAAGCTATATAACACATTTTGCCATGTTGTACTAAACATGAGCACAGGCAAAGGTTTAACATCTGTGGGTTACCTTTTACAATGACTTGTTTTAACACCATGCTTGTCTGTTAAAGCTTAAATTAATAATAACAATAAAAGAATTTATTCTACTAAATGTAATGGAAAATCTAGTTGTCTGCTCTAGGACCAAGTAGCTAAGAATCTTAGCTAGAACTGAAGAGAAGCAATCTATTTTTTTCCTCTTGGTTGAGATGTTATCTAACTGGTTCCCTCTTTAGGCTTCATTAATCTCTACACTCTACTAGACCTAATCACAAATTGAAATAGGATATCAGAGCTGATAGATATTGCAGGTCTCCTCTCCTGTCTTGCACGTTGCAGGAGTTCTGTCATCCAAAAAATCTATAACAAGTTTTCAAAATGTTTTTTTTGGCACTGCTGTATGTTTTCCCCTCCCCTGTTGGCTAATAACGGTCTCTTTCCCTACTCTTCCTAGAGTTACCTGGAATGGAGAAGCAGTCTTTGCCCTGGCATGCTCTTTGTCCTCCCAGAGGTTACTGCCTTGTCACAAGGTGAGGTGGGTCTCCTTGCCTCAACCACTCAAGTTCACTGCTCTGAACAGGTAATAAACTGCTGCTCTGGGGAAGATAATAAATATATTGTCACAATAGTGCGTGGTAAGATTTCAAATCACCTCAACGGGACTCAGCAGAAGAAATTTGCCAAGGATCTTCAAAAACTGCAAAGTTTCAAATATTTGAGTAGATGTGACCTGCTGTTGTTCTATAGAAACATCTCAACCTCCATTGTTTATTTTGTAGAACCATTAATTTAATCCACAAAATAAAGGTATAGTTGTTATCTGTAACTAAAAGATATTTTCTGTAAACTGTCCCTAAATAAATATAAATGTGTATAGATGGCTAAAAAGAATGAGTCTGATAATTTTTATAGTAACTTTAAAGTAATCCTTTATTGAAGATCACTTCTATCTGTCACTTTTAAAAAAGAAAATTTCTAGAATTAAGATTTTGAAATTGCCTCATAGACAAGGATGGCAATTTAGACTAAGAACCAGAATGAATCATAGAATCATAGAATCATCTGGTTGGAAGAGACCTTTAAGATCATCGAGTTCAACCTTTCACCCTGCACTGCCAGGGTCCTAAACCATGTCCCTCAGCGTCACATCCACATGGCTTTTAAACACCTCCAGGGATGGGGACTCCACCACCTCCCTGGGCAACCTGTTCCAGTGTTTAATGACCCTCTGCGTAAAGAAATTTTTCCTGATATCTAACCTAAATTTCCCCTGACGCAACTTAAGGCCATTCCCTCTCATTCTGTCATTCATAATATGGGAGAAGAGACCAACCCCCACCTCACTACAGCCTCCTTTCAGGTGGTTCTAGAGAGCAATAAGGTCTCCCCTGAGCCTCCTCTTCTCCAGACTAAACAACCCCAGTTCCCTCAGCTGCTCCTCATAAGACAAGTTCTGTAAACCCTTCTCTGAACCCGCTCCAGCACCTCAATGTCCTTCTTGAAGTGAGGGGCCCAAAACTGGACACAGTACTCAAGGTGTGTCCTCACCAGTGCCGAGTACGGGGTAACAATCACTTCCCTGCTCCTGCTGACCACACTATTTCTGATACAAGCCAGGATGCCTTTAGCTTTCTTGGCTGCTTGGGCACACTGCTGGCTCATGTTCAATCGGCTGTCAACCAGCACCCCGAGGTCCTTTTCCGCTGTGCAGCTCTCCAGCCACTCTTTCCCAAGTTTGTAACGTTGCAGGGGGTTGTTGTGGCCCAAGTGCAGGACCCAGCACTTGGTCTTGTTGAATTTCATACAATTGGCCTCAGCCCATTGATCCAGCCTGTCCAGATCTCTCTGTAGAGCCTCCCGACCCTCAGGCAGATCAACACTTCCTCCCAACTTGGTGTCATCTGCGAACTTGCTGAGGGTGCACTCAATCCCCTCATCCAGATCATTGATAAAGAATGACACGTGTTAGACTGCTCAGCTGTCTCTAACCTTTAGGAATCAAACTGCTGTGCAGAATTTGCAGCCATTACCTCAGCTTTGCAACTGCTTGCAACATATACGAAGAGGGTTAGGCATCTGAGATTGGAATCCACAAAAAATATCTTGCTGAGCAAGCAGGTGGTAGTGAACACTGGTGACAGGGGTGCGCCAGGCATTCTCTGGGGTTTAGGACATTTATTTGCACAGCTGCTAAACGGTTCTTGCAGTCAGGATTGTCATCTAAGTCTTTTCTTTCAAAAGCTGTCAAAAGCTGAGTAAGCGATGGAAGATACCACTCTTTCTTTGATAATATAATACCGTAACAAGAGCAATATTATTCTCTCACTTCAGTTGCTGTGTGTTTGGGTGGTTCAGTGATAATGAGGAGATGAACCTTGCCTTTGCCATAGGGGATTTAAGACCACAGTACTATGGTGCAGAAGTTAATTGAAGGCACCAGATCCTTCTTGACAAGTAGTTCAACTGCAATGAATGAGTCCACAGTGCACTGGTTGAAGAACTAGCCGAAAGGCAGGGCCCAAAGGCTTGTAGTGAATGGGGCTATATATACCTAGCAACTGGTCATCAGCAGTGATCCTCAAGGCTCCATTATAGGGGCAGTTCTGTTCAATGTATTTATCAATGATCTGGGTGCAGGAGTTGAACGCACCATTAGCGAGTTTCCTGATGATACCAAACTAGGAGGTGCTGTTGATTCTCATGAAGAACAAGAGGCCTTGCAGAGGGATCTGGATAGATTGGAGCATTGGGCAATGATTAATGAAATGAAATTTAACAAGGACAAATGCTGGATGGTGCACCTACAATGCAGAAATGCCAGACACAAGTATATATGGGGAGAGGAGTGGCTGGAGAGCAGCCCTGCAGAAAGGGGTCTGGAGGTGCTGGTTGACAACAGCTCAACATGAATCAGCAGTTTGTCCTGGCAGCCAGGAGGGCAAAACACTCCCCGGGGTGCATCAAACACAACATCACCAGCCGATCAAAAGAGGTGATTATTCCACTGTATTCAGTGTTGGTGTGACCTCCCCTTGAGTATTTTGTGCAGTGCAGAGCCCTGTAATTTAAGAAGGAGCTTAAGGTGATCAAATGTTTCCAGAGGAAGGCAACAAATCTGGTGAAAGGGCTGGAAGGCAGGTCCTATGAGGAGCAGCTAAGGACTCTGCGTTTGTGTAGCTTGGAGAAAAGGAGGCTGAGGGGCAGCCTCATTGCTCTCTGCAGCTTCCTGAAGAGGGGAAGTGGAGAGGAAGGTGCTGATCTCTTCTCCCTTGTATCCAGTGATAGGACAGAAGGGAGTGGTTCAAAGCTGTGTCAGGGAAGGTTTAGCCTGGACATTAGGAAGCATTTCTTTACCGAGAGGGTGGTCAAATACTGGAACAGGCTTCTTGGGGTGGTGGTTGATGCCCCAAGCCTGTCAGTGTTTAAAGGACTTGTGGACAATGCCCTTAATCATATGCTTTAACTTTTGGTCAGCCCTGAACTGGTCAGACAGTTGGACTAGATGATTGTTTTAGATCCCTTCCAATGGAAATAGTTCAGTTCCATTCCATTCCATTCCATTCCATTCCATTCCATTCCATTCCATTCCATTCCATTCCATTCCATTCCATTCCATTCCATTCCTCCTTTTTGGTGTTGATTCCTCCTCCTGATGAAGACTTGACATTGTGCAAGAGAACTAAAGGGAAATAACTGTGTTGTTAGGGCAAAAGAAAGAAAAAAAACCATTTAGTTGAATATTGCTAATAAAGAGATGCTTTTCTGGAAGATGAAGCACCTCTGGTCCAATCCCTGCTCCAGTGAGAAAGCACTGCACAGTTACTGAGTTGTTGTAAGAAAAATTAGGAGAATTCCTACATTTCTGACTTGTGCTCAAACCCTGAGGGCTGTGCTCACTCCCTTGCTCTTGCTGCAATAATTCCCAGACTATGGAGGGGCTTTAAGAAAGTGGGACAGAAAATTTCTGGATCATTAAATTTTTCTCTAGTTCAAATATAACCTTGGCATCTAGACTTTATTCTGGGCTGTAAGAGAGATTGAGAAGGATCTTAAACCCAAGTCTTTTTCTTCCTCTTCCTTCTTCTGTGCTACATGATAGACTGTCATGAAAGTTAGGTGACAGTGCCATTTCCACCATTTAGAACAAAAAGGGAATACTTTTTCTTTGTTGTCATTGGTACACAGCTCTCTTGTGTAGATAAACTGACTGATATCTTGAGATTATTTGTGGAATTAGATGCTAACTAGTACAAGGTGCCATTTGAAGCTGTAATGTGCAGACATGGTGGATCTGAGAACCAGTCTTTTATTCCCTTACCATATCAATTGGCTTAACCAAAAAAGACCTCTTTTATAAATCTCTCCTACAGACCTTGTCTTGTGTATATGATTAGCTCATCATGACTACACAAGATTTCTTATAATTTTTGTTGAGTAGAGGTTTTTTTATAACTATGACCAATGTCTCTGACTAATGAGACAAATTACTTATTTTAGGAATATGAAATGTTATGTTAATCACCTTTCAGTCATAATGCCTAGACCAAAAAAGGTTTTTGTAATAGTGAAGAGTGAGTAGACTTCTTTATTCTACATTTATTTCTTCTTTATCTCTTGTATTTAAAGATATTTTGCTGGTCTTATAAACAGCCTAACAATATTCTTGCTAATACAACAATTTTTTTGCTATGAGGTAGTTTCATTCTGCAGCATCTTTCTGACTGAAGCTGATTCTAATAAACTTCACAGTTGATTTTTGAGAAACAGACGTTGTCAGGCAGCAATAAAAATTAATAATGTGCTGTTTGATTCAAGCTCTAACTTTCTGGATGCAGATTGTTTCAAAATTTTTGACATAAGTAGCACCATCCAAAAGTGCTGATCTCTGCTTCTAGTCACATTCCAAGTGCTTTGGATGATGTTTAAGTGAATAGTGGTGACTCATTTCAACATAGAGTCATCAGTTGGACCAGCAATTTAGACTTCAGGAAAGCATTGCCTAGATGCTAAAGCCACATGTTTATTTGATTTATTTATATTTGAGGGGAGAAGGCTCCTTTGGAACCCCTCTCAGAGCCTGAGGGATCCGCTTTTCTAATTCCTCCCCTGCATCCTTGCGGCCCTTGTGGTCCTTTTGGCCAAGGGGAAAGGGACACACCTTTTCGAGCTGCCAAACACTTGTCAGTCTGGAGTAGGACTCCCTGCTGTCTACAGCTAAGCATGAGAAATTTGGAAATATGACCCAGCAGATGTAAGCACCTTTGGGAACTTTCCTTATGAAATGTAGCAGAATACCTCTTTCACAAATATGAATGATCTTTCTTCTTGTAACTTGTAGACTACACTTGGTGCATGAACTTAACCACGTGTTCCTTTCTGTAGGGTACCGAGTGGCATCACTTTAATCATTGTGAGGGCAATATACGAGTGTACAACTGGGTAGGGGTGATAGAGATGTTGGAGTTCTGGATATTTTCTGAAGGATTCCTTTTATAAGGCTGTTGAAATAAGGATATCGCCTCTCTGGTTTCTTCATCATTTTGTTTATGAATGCTGGTACAATGCATTGGGAAAGCTATTGTTTTTCATCACATTCAGACTACCTACCTGTGAAGGGATGGGATCCCATACCCAGCATTACAAGTCATCTAGGTTCTTTCAATTTCCTCTAAAACTGCTGTGAATTACTACTGCATTGTGTGCACGGCAGCTGTTTATTAGCACCCACAGGTATGCAGTTCATACTCGCACACACAACTCAGTTGTTGTGGTCTGAAAACAATTTTCAGTAGAAATAATACTTCCAATGAGAAGAGATATGAGGCCTGTAAGGGGCAGTGGATTCATTCCTAACTAAAGATATTTTGGGATCACTTTAGAGTGAGAAGGATACTGGTATAGCCATGTGCCATCAGGCAGGCACCCATCTCTCTTGTCCACTGAGAATTTCACTGAGATTTGTCAAAAGCCACACTTCTGATTAAGGACATAGGAATGGTAAGGCAGTGAACTATGTCCTCTGACTGAGCTGTGCTCAACGTAGGGCAAAAAAAAGCACAGATACAGTTTTTAGCTGAGGCAGGGCTCATCACCCAGGGGCAGCAGACTCGTAGACTATTCACAGTGCTAATTTTAGTCCAGAGACAAAAATGTACATGATACACTCTAAAATTGACAGATGGCCCTACATCAATTTGCAAGTGCAAAAAAAGCACATGACACAGTGCTTCTCAATTAAGACATGCAGAAACACCACTCTTTAATTAAATTCCAGATGTGGTAGCAAACCCTGTCTATTATACCTATATCTCATATCTGAACTGACTTGAATGCAAACAGAAATTTGGAAACATGAAACTTCTTAGGATACTCTTTGGCAGTTCAAATTATTATACTGATCCCACTCAGGGCAGACTTAAATAAAGAGTATTAAAGTCCCTAAGGTATAAGAGTCCGGCATTTTCTAGCTAAGACAGTTCTAATCATACTTTTATCAAGCATGTAAAATTTATTTTTAATGAGGTCTTTAAGGAAATTTAGGTTTTAGGAAATTAAAAAAATATGTAAGCATACTCAGAAAATTAATTAATAATTAATGGAAGCATTGATAGGAACAGTCAAATACAGTTTTAGTTCTTTAATTAATTCTTTATAATTTTAATGAACATCAGGTGAATTTAATCTCAATCGGCTTGCACTAGCTAAATGTTTGAAACGTCCTGCAAGAGTAAAGAGAAAAAGTACCTCCATAGAATAATTTAGATAAGCTAAGATGAACTCGAGGTGACTCTTTTTCTCAATTTCTTTTGGCAAGAAGTCTTGGAGAGTCTTTTGGACTCGACATATAACCCCTATACTACTGAAAACAGGCAAAATAAATTCCACTGAGTGGTTGTAATGGTCTACATAGTCTTAATGGCAAAGTTTGTATGGATTAGAAGATCATAGGACATATTTGTTTTTCATAAGGTCATAAAAATGAAAGTATTTGTACTGTGACTCCATTTTAATTTTGGAAAATTATATTTATGATATAGAGAGACTACCTAGAAAATAATTTTAGTCCGTTTCCCATTAATAGGAACAAATACATAGCACTTTTAGGTTTAAAGTGTTTTGTGTATAGTAAGTATAAAATGGTAGAGAATTTTCTTTTGGACCATGTCTTAAAAAGATCAAACATACCACATGCTTACTGAAAATGGAAGAATAGAAAAAGTGCTTGTATAAGGTGTAACTTTAATTAAGCTGTAGAAGTAATGGTATTTCACAGAAAGAGATGAAGTTACCTTCTGCTAGAATGGGTTCAAAAAAACCCTTCAAATTTTCTTGTTTCAGCATTCCTTTTCTTGATAAAAATAAAGTAGAAGCGGGTTCATCTGCATTCTCAACACATATTAACATTTGCTGAAGGTAAGACCTGAAAATTGTCATAACAAAAACCTGCTCTTTAATTTGAATCAAAACAAGATGCGCATCTTTAATGTCTTGTTACTAGACTGCAGTGGAAACTGAAAGTTTTCACATGCAATAAGCATTATTTTTCTATTAACAACAGTAAATAATAAGCAATTATTAAAGGCCTGGAAACATAAGGCAACGTAAAGGTTTGCATTGGCTACATAGGCTTTGTAACAAACCTTAGAGCCATAAATACCAAAGAACAGTTACTAGCTAGCAGATACACCCCTTATTACTCAGTAGGACCAAAAATCACATTGAATTACTTTCCTAGCACTTTGATTTTTTGCTTGGGTAAGAGCATGATGGCTGGCCAAGGAAGTACCAGCTACTGGGCTCCTTATTGTTTTTTGGCCATCAGGTCTTGTCCTTCCACCCTGTCACATTGCAAGGAGCAAATAACACCGTGCTAATCCCTGTGCACCTCCCTTGGCCCTGGGGAAGGAGCAAGCGCTGTTGTCCTGCAAGTCAAAGCCAATGGATGCCTTGCTTCCCAGGCCCCAAACACTCCAGAAAAGGAAAAGAAACAAGGCATCTTGTTCCTGTATTGCTCTGCAGGTTAAATTTGTTTTGCTTAGCACGAGATCTTTATGAATTGGCAGCTAATCTAACGTGGTTGTTTAGACTCATTTGTAATCACTGGGAACTTCTAGAGTTTGTTCATTCATCCACAGAAAATTATTTAAAGCAGAAGGGATGAATTGCATTGGAAGGTGCCCAGCAGATGTCTAACTTTCAGCTGGTTATTTTAGATGACATACCCCTACTACTGTTGTGTGTGGATAGGGAAGAGATTGAATGTGAAGGATTTCACCTTCAAGCCTCTATCAAGGATGAAGGAAATAAAGGGACTGAAGGTCCAGGTCTGTCAATCATACAAGACTTTTTTTTTTTTTTTATTTATTTTTTATTTTAGTGAACGAATAGCAGCTTTTAAAAGTGCTTAACTGTGCCAACCAGTGAGAAGCCACCTCCATGCAGGAACCACAGGAGAAATTCCATCAGTCTCCTCTACAGGTGTTCCTTGTCCTGATGAGCAGATGTGGATTATCCTCTGGTCTGTGGTGGAGCAGCTAATCTTTCTGCCATGAAAGGGGGACAAAGACAGTCTTTGCTGCTGTCCTGTTTCTTTAGAAGTACATTGCAGCTTCCCCTTTTTTTATCCTGCTTTTCTTCACATTCTTTGATACATACCAGGAAAGCCACCAATTGTCTTCGGTCTTAGTATCTGGTTTGATATACAGTGAAGGGCTTACGGTATCATAAGTGTGTGTCAGTACTTGAACCATCAACTTTCCCCATAGCATTTAAAATGCTAATTTTGAGATTAGAAAGATTAACTCAGTATGTGATGTATTTACATAAATTAGAAAAATCTGAGGGAAAAAATAATCAACAATTCTTTGTTATGTCTAATGCCATGAAACTGCATTTATTGCATATCACATGTAGCAACACGCTTTAAGTCCATGCTATTTCTGATTCTTAAATAAAGCTACGCAGCTGACCCTATTTTTTTTAAGATGGCTTGGCTGAGATGCAGAATACAGAACAGAATACAGAACAGAATACAAAATAGGATTAACCATTCAAATTCAGGATTTCAGTTTACATAGTTGTTCTGATTCCAGAGAACTTGTATAGCTCGTGATATAGAATTTAAATTAAAAAAAAAAAAAAGGCAAGTATAAAAGGTTGGAAATACTGTAATAGCTTACACTTTGTGAAGTTTTGTGAAAGCAATGATTTTACTCTGATATTGTCAAGAAAAAGCATTGCTCTAGAGATTACCAGCTTCATTACTGTCTTCTGTAACTGATGTGACCAATGAACTTGAATTTCTGTTCCAGTAATGAGAGAAAATTTCCCTGGAATTTTGTCCTAAACTTTCTCTGATAGCTAACACTTTTCTGCAGTACTATTTAGACTGTGGAGAAAACTTTCACTGCTACAGAAAGAGAAGATAGGATAAAAAAATACTGTCACGTTTCATTAATCTTATTCTTGTCATGGACTATATTACTATGACTTCATAACCATAAAATAACAGTATTAGTATTCATATTCATGCTAGTATTATTAGCAGTATTATCTGCAGTCTGAGTAGCAGTATACAGGCATACCTTGAGGAGCTAGCTGTAATCATGGCCATACGAAATAGATCATACACACACACACAAGATGGGATTCACTTTCCCAGCTTTTACTGTTTAAAACTTAGGGTTTAGTATAACCTGATTGTTTAGGCTGCCACTGTAGATTAAGCATTTCCATAGGATGCCTGCTTCCACCTATATTATGCATTCTGGAGCTTTTCTTTCAGTGCTCTCCTTTCTGTTCAATTTCTTTAGTACTGGAGATATACTGACTTAGGGCTACTAAGAATCAGAACGCAATCCTAAAGAGTGAGTAGTGTAGAAAGATGGTAGAATCTTTGAAAATATTTCCAGTGTCTGCCATCTTGCAAGATAACCAGAGAGGATGTTCTCTTAAGAAACACTATTCTCCCGGCTTATACTGGCTAAACTATTAGGAACAATTTAAGATTTTCATACAAGTTCTTATCTGATTAACAGTACTAAATTAAATTTGCATTTTCCTTTGGAGAACAGTCATTATTGAATCAATATGTTCTTTAGTCCAGATAAGAAAATATGTTATTACATTCTTAGGAACAAAATGTATATGTCTATCAAAGATTAAATGCTTTAAATCCATTCTCATTATATGAACAAAATACCATGGCTACCTAGATGAATAGATAAAATAGATTCCATTTATTTGTCTGCATCTTCCAGTGTGTATTTTTCTGTTCCGATCTGAATTCTTTCTTCCTTTTGTCCTGGTATTCAATGTCTTTTGAAGAGATGGGCTGTCTTTCAGTAGCATGAGTTGGATGGAAATCTTGATGTCCCTAAGTAATGACAACTGGTATTGCAAGGAATGAACAAAAACTTAATTTGGCAGTTTCTCCCTCAATCTTTTGCTTCCTTGTTTCCACACTCCACTTCCTTCAGAGACTTCAGGGAATGGTGCTCTTGCTGGGAAACCCAAACCCCCGTGAAGAGTGATTGCACCACCAGTTGTGCCTTTGGTAGACTGTTTTCTGTCATTTTGATCAACCATTAAAAATAGACTGGGAGCATGTAAAGTGCTTGAGTGTAGCTAGACAAAATAATGGCCACCTGGGCTGCAGAAAGAAGCAGACAATAGGGATGTGAAGAGGGAGTGTGCACAACAGGAAGGTTTGCAGACTCACAGCTGGATTACAATTTACTTTTCACATCATTTTGAGAGGAGCTGGCCCTGTAGCAGTATCTTCAATGACTGCTGGTTGTAGCCATGTCTGGAAATAAGGGCAACTTTTTTTTCAGCACATAACATACTGTATAGAAATGAAAAACTTTGTATGCTAATGAAGCAACAATGAGAATTTCCATTTGATGAACAGTAAGCTAGAAACACTGTTTATGACTATCATGATTTAAAGGAACCAATTTTTGTTTTACTTTTGCACTCTTCCAAACATTTATACACTACATATTCTCATAACCCAAACAAATTGTCTTCTGCTTTCCTTATCACAGCTGCAGTGGTTATAGTATTACATTTAACCTTAACATTTCAGTAAAGGATTTATTACAGTCACTCTGTGAATTTTAGTTACAGTAAAAAAATAAAATGCTGCATCACCTTTGGGCTCAACAGGAAATATGGAAGTTTTGTTACTGACAGCGTTCTTGTTTTGGCTTGGTTTTGAGTTTTTTTGGAAGATGACAACAAACAAATCTGCTCTTCTGTTCTGTGCCAAATGAATGTAAATTCATCCTGGAACAGGTTGCCCAGAGATATTGTGGATGCCCCTCCATGGAAGTGTTCAGGGCCAGGCTGGATGGGGCTTTGAGCAACCTGATCTAGTGGAAGTTGTCCCTGCCCATGGCAGGGGGGTTGAAACTGGATGATCGGTAAGGTTCCTTCCAACCCAAATCATTCTATGGTTCTATAAAATTGTCTCCAGTGGCAAAAAGAATACAGCAAACAAATAATTTGTTTTAGCTAGTTCGTGACTGTTGTGAAACACTGTGACATTTACTGATTGCTTGCCTTATTGCGTATACCTCCTTTCTTCCATTCATCATTACATAGTAGACACTTGTTTCCATCATTGGTGCAAGTGCTTTTGTAGATCTCATAAGTCTACAATTAAAGGTACCTCTCCCTATTATTAAGTAACAATTTGTTTCCGTTTAAGCCTTTCTCTGTATTTTCTCTTTTTCTTTTTTTTTTTTTTCGCCCCCTCCTATATGTTTGACTAGCCTGAAAAAACTTCCTAAATTATTTCCTGATAGATGAAATTTCTCTGGAGTTTTCTTTGATGAAATAAAGCACTTGTAAGGACTTGTTCACATCATCTTAAGTGAGACAGGTGAGAGATTGCTTACAGCTCTGAGAGAAGGTGAAACTCCAAAGAAACGTATTTGAACACTCATGCAAACAAAAGCAAAGCCCAGCGCACACAAAACCTGTGCTCAGCACATAGCTGTGGATCACCCAATTGTGTCTGTTGAAGTACAACCTCAACGGCTTATCAGAAAGAACTCTGGTTCATAGGTTTTACATATTTTGAGTCAGTCATACTCTGATACATAAACCCCCATATGTATTAAAACACAGGGAAAATCAAAGCCACATCCTATATAGTTCTTCAAAGTTCAGAATATCTTTTCCTTTCTCTGTGAATACCTTATGCTTTCTGTAAAATGTTCTTGTTGTCAGCAGTTCCTCTTTCATTTGAATTTACTATTTACTTTTTAATTTTTATTTCTCTGTTTGATGAAGTACTGAGGTCTACTCTTCAGATTAGAATAAGTAATTCCACCCTGGCCATTCAAACTCTGTAGTTGGGAGGCAGTTTTCTAGTTTATTCTGTCTAGCAAGGACAACTTTGATTTTATGCGTTATTTAATCACCTATAGTCCATATGTAATTACGCTGGTTTTGTTATTATTGACATCATGCAGGCTACTTACTGATTATTCATATCTATAGATCTATAGATCTATAGATCTACTATATAACTATATATCTATATATCTCAGACTAATTACCTAAACATTTCTCAAACAAGACCATATCAGAGATCTCAGAATAAGGCACATTTCTCAGTTTGGTTCTGTTGTCTTTTCTGAAGAGGTGCTTGCCAGAGAGTTCTTTTTCTAGCATTTCAACCTGCAAAATTCTCCAGAAGGGTTAAATACGATTCTGTTTTGGAGGAGATTGATCTTATTGAATATGTAGTTAAAATCAGGCCTTGTTACAGGGAATTAATTTTACTCCATGCTTAATTATGCCAAATGGCACTTCCTTTCTTCCCCCTCCCCCATAAGCACAATTTACAAATAAGGTCCGTTGTGTTTTCCCACTGTAATCTTGAGGAACAATCTTGAAAAGTGAAAAAAAAGGACCATAAATCCAGACCACAAACAACAATAGTCCCAAATTACATTTCTGTAAACTGCACACAGAAGCCATATGATACTATAGGAGCTTCTTGAAGGCTGGCTTTCTGGGTGATGTCATGAATGGGAAGTTTCATGCATTTTAGCCACAACAAGAGACTTGTTACTCTCTTTTTTTAATCCTCCAAAATCTTAATAGGTCATTGGCTTTTCTTGATGCTGAAGTAGATGTGTAGATCTGTTGATGTGGTGAACTTTACTGTGCTAGGTTAATGGTTGGACAAAATGATATTAAAGGCCTTCTCCTACCTAAACAATTCCATGATTCTATTCTATGAAGGTAATATTATTAGAAAGGAGGCTGCTGCTGTACTTACAAAAGCAACCACACTCTCAAACACACATTTTCTTCCAGGTGTGGGGTTTGGCTAGATGGTGCTCTATCTAGCAAATCTCTAGGTGAAGCAAACACCATCTGCATTGTATCACTCAGTCATTGTAGTGTCTTTCTTCATTTCTCAGTTCCTATAGTTGGAGAGAAAGTGGACCTGAGCCTCAACAAGACCAGATGTTACTAAGCCTAAGATGTTCTTAGGTAGTGTGGGTTCCTTATATCTTTAAGACATTATGTTGCCACATATGCCAATTAACTGTTGCTTAATTCTACGGCTAATGACATAAAAATTATATTATGTCATTTTCTTGATAATAAGTAAGTAAGTATTGCTAAAGTTGATCAGACTATCTGTTTGACTAGTCTTCTAACTTGCTGGAGGGAGTCGCCAAGACAAGGTCTTTTAGATGCTAGGTGAAGTGTTTTTCCTTTGCAGTTATGGAAAACAAGTTACATGTTTTCTATCTCTAGTCAGGGTACAGATAATCTTATTCAGCTTTATCCTAAATTCTACTCTAAGCATTAAATCCCAATCTGAGGTAAATATTTATGTTCCTGCATTGGTCAGTAGGAAAAAAAGTACATTCAGGAAACTGTTCTTTCCGCTTGTTACGGGCATTTGCTTCAGAGTGAGAGGAGTCGAGTTCTGGAAAATGTCTTTCAGTTGCTTACTGAGGAAGCCTAAATTATTAGTTAATGCACTTACTTCGACATGGCTAAAGTCAAGTGAAATTAACATTCAGTGAAATAATCCTTGGTTAATTATTCTAAATTAGTGGCTGTATTAGCACTGAAATTCTGTCACTGTTAGAACTAGGAAAAGGATGTGATAAAGCACATGATGTGATAAATATTGTAGGACAAACAAGGGTAGGTTGCCAAGAGGAATTCACAGACCTTTTTAAAAGTTATACTATTGCTGAGCTGGTAAATCCAGCCAGGTCTCTTATGATGCATGGGCAAGGAAAAAAACAAAACAAAACAAAACCCTGAGATGGAGAAAACATAATGTTATTGAACCATCTAGTATGGCAAGAGAGAGAGTCTTATTTCCATGTTTTATAGTAAAAACAAAATTATAATATTTGGCTCATCCAATTGCATCACAGAGTCCCTGGTTAGGTCCAAAATACGAGAACAGATTTCTGATTTGTTAATATATTCTTTCATATCTTCTCCCTGGATTCCCTGAAGGTACGCTTTGGCCCAATTCCCATGAATGAATGTATGCTAAAAACCTATGTTTGTGTGTTTCAGTGTGGGAAAAGTGGGTTAAGTACAAATGTAGACTTCAAATCCACAGTTAATTTGGCCTTTCAGCCAAATAAATGTGCGGTGGTGTAACGGGAAGTTTCAAAAGTAACCTGATGTATCTCTGTAGCTATTGTACTGAAATTAAAAAGAACAATATAATGAGAACTGATTCTTCTCAGACTAGCTCAAGCTTCTATCTCAGAGCTGAATTAAGCATGAGACAAACTACAATAAACTACAGAAACATAGAATCATAGAATGGTTTGGGTTGGAAGGGGGCTTTAAGATCATCTAGTTCCATCTCCCCTGTCGTGGGCAGGGACACCTTCCACTAGACCAAGTTGCTCAAAGTCCCATACCACCTGACCTTGTACTCTTCCAATGATGGGACATCCACAACATCTCTGGGCAGTCTTTCAGTCCTCTAAGTCCACCAAAAATGCCAGGAGGCCTGTGTGGATGAACAAAGAGAGTTGTTTTAAATGAATATTTCCCTATTTGCTAAGTATTTAAAGAAAATGTTATACTGGCTCATCTGGCCTAATCTTCAGTCTTCTTTATCTACTGGTCTGTGGCAAAGAAAGCTTGCCAAAATACATTTCAGTTTCAAGGAACAAGTGCAGTGAAAAAAAGTATGTGTCCAGCCTGACAGCACTGAGCTCTCTAGAAAACTTCAAAATACCATACTCTAGAATGACCTCCAAAACACTTTGCTTTTATCTGACTTAAGCTTTCCAGTAAAAACATAAAATAACGTCAGGGTTAGGCAAAGCTTATGACAGAGAATGGTTGAGAAGACCTATTTGCCAGCATTAACTCTTCTGGAGTTATGTGGAAATCTTTGCATATCTCCTTGCTCAATTTTAAAATTTCCCTAGGCAAATTAAAAAGATCATATTTTCTAAAGAAATGTTCTTATCCACAGGCTACAAAGCCCGATTTTGACCTGCTTGTTCCACCTTTGTTGCTGAGTCTTGTGTGTCTTTCTGCAGACTGGTTCATCTTTAACAGAACAGGGTGAAGAGAGGGCTTTACTCAGAGCACTTCTCTCTAAACTACTACTTACATCCCTATAGAGGTCTGTAAACACACAGTGCTCTAGGCTGTCAGCACTTGCCAGCTTGGAAAGATCAGATTTTTTTTTTCAGTTTGTATGTGACTGCTTAGACCACGCTAAATGCTTCATTTCTGCCAGATCTGCAAGTCACCATATGGAGTCACTATATGGTGAGCACATAGAGTAGTCTCTACAGGATGCTCAGGATGGTTTTGAAACACTTGTAGCTCTTCCTGGAGAAGAAAGAGAGAAGATTCTCAATATAATATTGTATTTTAGCACTCTCTACTTTCTAAAAGGTCATATGATGAATTCGGAATTGTGAGTTCCCAGCCTGGGTGAAAATTCAGGAGAATAATACTAGGAAAGAAGAACTTTTCTCCAATGTGAACAGAGACACATCCTCCTACTGATTTCCTGTTCTCACTGCAATCTGTAAGTTGGGATTTTATGAGGTATTAAATAAGAAAAAAAAAAAAAAGTCTAAGAAATGTATCTGACACAAGCACAGTCTTCCAGAAATAAGGGACAAGCTTCTGATAAAGAAAAATGAAGCTGCAATATTGACATTTAAGCAAAAGCAGTTTGGAGGAAATATATTATTCAATTTTCTTGCTTTAAAAATGAACATTTTAATGGCTTCAGTGTTTCTGTTTTCAGAAAAAAGAGGAGACTTATCAGATTATGTCTGTATCAGCAAAAAAAAAAATCAGACTTGGCTTGAAAAACAGTGCCAAGTTTTCCAGCCTTGAAATGATAATATGCTAACTGTCTTTTCAGAAGGTGGTAATACCAAGAAAGCAAAATCCAACTCATAAGTTAGTCTCTTGTGTAAGCAATGCGGAGTGCTGTTTCCGTCAAGGATCACCTTTATGCATCTCCTTTTCGGTTAACTAGTAAAGCAATCTCATTTGGCTCACCTGGGAATGTTCCTGACTTCATAAATATTTGCCCATACATTGTAGACATTCCTGGAGATACACTTGACTCTTGACTGGACTGTGTTTTAGAAAGGTGTAAAATTGTAAGGAAAAATAAACTCTCCACTGCTTTTATAAGCTACATGGTATCTCAATGCTTTCCTGCCTCCCTTTACCCTTAAATAACAGCACACAGCTCAGTGAAAATGGCTTTACAGGAAGCTGCACAGCAGGTTTCCAAATGTGTTGTGAGAGAGGATTACATCGTGCTGTCTTCAGGAGGTTAAGTACTGCTTTGGTTTGTCTGGAAATCCTAGGAAACTGGCTAACCCTACAACCAGGAGTGAAACATAAACTGGAGGCCATGACCACCTGTACTGTATGATGTACAGTACTGATGGTACTCTCCTGGCCAGGTTCCAGACCATGATGGCAAGAACAGGGCTTACAATATTTGCTAAGCTTCTGGAAGGTGGCATCCTCACTTTGGCTGCTCCTGTGCCATATCCATACCACTTTATGTGAATGGCAATCTGAACCTGAGCTCGGGTGCTGAGTAGACAAGGCTGTCCTCAATCTTGAGGGGCTACCTTTTGGTTGGAGCTGAATCTTAATTTGGGCTGAGATTATGTGTGTGCAGGCAAAACCTAGTTTGAGAACAAGACAGCATCAACTGTCCTGATGCTTCATTTGGGACAGCCCAACTTCACACTGTTTTTTATTTCAGGTTACAGCAAGCTGTTACCTTTGCTTCAGGAAAACATAAGGCATATTGCTGTTTTCTGAACTTCTGACTTGAGTGATGCTTTTGACTGAGAAAGGTGTGAATATGAGTTGCAGGGATTTTTTTTTTAATGAAGATTATCAGCAGATCATCAAATAATGACATGAATCACATTTAGATGGTGTTTGCATAATTCATTGCATTAATGATTCACTCTATTTATCACTTTGAGTATGCCTTTGTACTCTGTAAATTGCATTTGACTTGATGAAGTCTGTCCAAAGATCTGAATAATAATTTTGAAGAACTATTCTTAGAGAATCTGATATTTTTGAACTATTATCTACAGCAAGATCTACTTGTACTAACATTTTTATTAAGTTATATGATTAATTTTATTATGCTATGAAGTTTGAGTTTTGGTTAGAAAGTTGTGGGTTTTCATGAAGGAAGGAGGAAAGCTTTCTCAGATACAATGTAGACACATTAAGGAGTAACAGAGAAAGTAAATCAGTGTTTAAGTCAAAATTTAATGTTAATACATCCTCAGGTTTAAATAACTAACTGCACACTGTAAAGCAGGACACTTTCCTGTTGGAGTTACTCTATGTTACATAAATCATGAATGTTTCTCAGATTAGAGAAATAATTTAGAGGAGCTATAACTTTGAATTAATCTTCCCAGATGTCTGATGACAGGTCACCGAGATTCTGCTCATTTGAGGTTGGGCTCTAAATGTATAAACAGTACATTTTAAGGGTCCTGCTTTTTCTGTGATACGGAGTGAAACTATGCAACCAAACCCAAAACATTCCTGGCCAATCGGACAAAAATCAAGGCATTTTCTTATTTTGTTGCAAGCGTTACTCATTTACCTGCATGTAACTAGGACCATGATCTAGCCTCTAGAATGGAAATATCAGAAGACTAGATCTGATTCTTTCCCTCATGTGGGAAAATCCAGTGGCGATCACACAGGCGTGCGTTGATTGAGCTGGATCCAAACTCCTGTTCTTTACATTTCATGGCTTGGCTTCGCGGACGAAGATTTGGGAAGGGCTTTGCCCACGCTTATTGCAAGCGCGTTGATGGCTGAAAAGGCCAATGCGGGATAGGCAAGACCGGTTGCAAAGAGCACACCGGAGGGTCTCCTTGGGTGGTATAGTCGAGGCACGGTTCTTTCTGCGCTGTCTTTTCTCCTCGAGCTTGATTCTACGCGTGCTCTCAAAGGAGACAGCAGCGTTATGTATGGTGTGTCTCCAAATCTCCCGATTGGAGGCCAGGGTGGACCACTGATGGTGGTCAATATGGCCTAGGCTGAGGTGTTGTTTCAGGGAATCCTTATATCTCCTCTTGGAGCTCTTCTCTTGCGGCAGCCGGTGCAAGTTCAGCATAGAACACGATCTTAGGGAGGCGGTGATCCGCCATCCTGGAGACATGCCCTGCCCAACGCAGCTGCGTTTTCAGCAACATGGCCTCAATACTGGTGACGTCTGCCTGTTCAAGGACAGCAACGTTAGTCACGTAGTCAGTCCAGTGGATGTTTAGGATTGTGCGGAGGCAGCGCTGATGGAAGCGTTCGAGGAGTCGCAGATGGTGGCGGTAGATGACCCATGATTCAGACCCGTACAGAAGAGTAGGCAGTACCACGGCTCTGTAGACACTGATCTTTGTACTTTTCTTCAGGTGTTTATTGCACCAGACTCTTTTATGGAGTTTTCCGGAAAGCTCTGTTTGCCTTTGCTATTCTGTTGTCTATCTCTTTGTCGATCGTGGCATCTGAGGAGATGATGCTACCCAGATAGCTGAACTGCTGGACTGGCTGAAGCTCTGACTCGCCAATGGTGATGTGGGGATGATGGTAATCATCTTGTGGTGCTGGTTGGTAGAGAACTACTGTCTTCTTCAAGCTGACTTCCAGCCCAAAAAGCTCAGCCGCCTCTGCAAAGCAGGATGTTGAGCGCTGCAGAGCTGCTTCTGTGTGGGCAACAAGGGCGGCATCATCAGCAAAAAAGCAGCTCGCGGACAAGGTGATTCAGGGTCTTGGTGTGGGCCTTCAGTCGCCTTAGGTTGAAAAGGCTCCCATCGGTACGATATCGGATATAAATGCCGTCTTGTTCGTCGAGGTCTGCCGTGGCCCTTTGGAGCATCATGCTGAAGAAAACTGTGAATAAAGTTGGTGCGAGAACGCAACCTTGTTTCACACCATTGGCTATTGGGAAGGGCTCAGAGAGTGCATCGCCATATCTGACTTGGCCGCGCTGCCCCTCATGTAACAGGATTACCATTTTGAGGAACTTGGGGGGACATCCTAATCGTTCCAAGATCTGCCACAGACCTTTTCTGCTCACAGTGTCAAAGGCTTTGGTGAGATCAACGAAAGTTACATAGAGACCCTGAAACTAAGCAATGTGGACAATATGCATTATTTAGGTATACCCTGATATATACTCTTTCACGGGCACCCCCTTGCCATGGGGAAAGAGCTTGCGTGCCCTTGCGAAGTTGAGAGCTATGCTGGTGGTGGCATATGCCTCCGGTAGGGTCTCCCAAGCCAGACAGGTCTCAACTGAAGGGTCAGACAAAGTGTGTCCACGGGCAGGATGGGCTCACTAGCCTTCGGGCAACCATCCTAGGAGAAGGACAACTCTAACTCCAAACCCGGGCAGATGGAGCTCGTTTAGCCCTGTAAGGCCATCCATCTAAGAGAAGGATACTCTAACCAAACCTACGACCTGAGGACTTCGCTGTCACCGTCCAAGCTCGCTAGGCCCTGGCAGATGAACCTCAGGTGTAAAGGGAGGGGCCAGTCTCGCGCACACTGTGCCTCACCTAAAAAATTCACCGCGCAGGCTTGAAGGGTGTACTCACGTTTAAAGCCCTTCCCAAATCTTCGTCCGCGAAGCCAAGCCATGATATATATAATTGATTATGGTTATTAGCATATGCACATACGGGCAAAGATAGTGGAGCTTGGCTCAAATGGTAGATGTCTTATGCTTTATCTTGTAGGTGTACTTTGATTTTTTTTTCTCAAGTATTTATAAAACCAATGATAAATGAATATCAGTTCACGAGTTTAACCATTAATCGCACCATGACATAGAGAAGCTGATGATCCATTCTTTTAAGAAAGAATTTTTCATAGGAATTGGATTAGGCTGTGATTCTTCTAGCACTTAAACACACATATTTGTTCACATAGTTAATGTTTTCACAATTAATATGTTCTTTCACAGACAGTCCTATCAGTATAGTATATTTTTATAATTTTCAAATTTATTATAAAATTACACTCAAGCTGATACATTTTAAGGTTCATGGCTTAGCTAATGTCTTCCACATTTTGTCAGGAGTAACTGGCTAATTGTTACCTTTACTATTTATCACTTATGACAGATAGTGCAGACCAGACTGAAAAAAAAATTAAATGAGAAATGTCTGTTTAAAAACCCACTTCTACCTCCTCTATTACTGCAACTGTCTGTGTCCAGGGAAATGCTCCAGGTGATTCATCAGATTTCCCTTCGTCTTTCCAACTGTTAAAGAGGTTAGTCTAAGCTAATTGTTTTGTCTACTGGTGAATGGAGAAGGACAGACTCCCTGAAAGGCAATGCATCCCAACTATTTTAGACAGCTGAGAGGAAATGAATCACTCCGCTGACTACTGAGAAAGCCTGAAAAGTGAGGTTGGACAAGACATCTCAACATTTGCTAAATAAATGGAGTTGAATTCTACATTAGAGAGGAAGGGCAATACCTTTAATTAGACTAGTATTTCTAAAGCCTTGGTCACAGGATTGAGATGCCCAGGTACAGGGCAAAGTCTGGATCTACCGAACTCAGAGTTACCACACAGTAATTTTCTCCAAACTAAACCTCACGGGAGTGTAATCGAATGTAATATTTCTAAGTTGGGTTAGAATTGCGTTTATTGAAATGGCTGTTTCAGGAGGTGATGTTTCTGCAACATTTTTCTGTGTCTTCAGAACAGAAGGTTTTTTTCCCTTGCTAACCTGCTTGTATGTTCATGGTTAAGAACATGCACAGGTGTATGCCTAGATGTGTGGCACTGAGGTTATGGGTGGCAGCAAGTTATTTGTTGGTGCCATGGACTTTTCCTTACCACCATTCACTTTTTTTGACTTTGTATGGCAGTTACTGAAATCATTAGAAGATATTTTGATATCTGAATTCTCTGTAATTTTTTTTTTTTTTTTTTTTTAGTCTTGGAAAACTCTAGGTTTAGGCCAATCCTCTGTTTATGGAAAGAAGTCCTATCTTTACTTGTATTATCAAGCCAAACACTTGAAAGACTTTACAGCAGATCCTGAAAAACAAGACAGCTTGAGGTGGATATGCCTGTCCACAGAGGGGTAAGAAACAAGACACTGTTCTGTATTTCCCTACAGATTTCTTTGCTTTTTGGCCTCTGTAACTTCCTCATGACAATTTGCTTGCAAAAGACCTGCCACTTTGAGGTACAGATTTATGGGAAGAGCAAATAGATCCTTGACATTTCTTGTTCTATGCTAGCATGAGCAGAGGTGACACAAACCTTCCTCATCACTTGACTAAAAGTCTGATGGCAACTGCATAGTCCTTCACCTACGCTGTCCCGTCATATATATATCTCTCCTTTGGGATCAAGTTGTTTTCTGTGTTTATGGCTGGATGGCCAGAATGAGGCAATTTTTTAGATTTCACACTTTTCCTCTCTCTGCGGTTCAAAACACACAGTCTTGAGCTATTTTGGCACAATGTAACTACCAAATAAATGTTTATCTGCTATGGTCTTCTATTTAAAATATAACTGAAAATACTGCATGTCTGAGAAAAGCGTATTTCATAAACGTAATCTCACCTTGATAAACAGGACCAAAACAGATATTTCCCTCAGTACTTGAAACATTTTATTTTCAAACTGTCAGTTATTGCATGGTGATAATATTGTTTAAAAAGCACTAAGTCTTGTGCTCAGTTTTGGTTTTCATGTTTTGAAGGAAATTACTGAGGATGGTGGAATGATATGCCACTTCCCACGTCTAGCCAGAGCAAACTGTTAGAGTTAAGTTATTAATGCTATGATTTATAGCTCCTATACTGCTGTTCTGTGGGGCAGTTCTAAAGGTACAGCTCTGTGAAAAATAGTAGAAATCAATTGCCTGAGACCTTGTGTGTTCAGTGCACCGACAGTCATATGTTTCAGAGCTGTTTGCCTTCAGTGTTGGCCTATACTGTCTATGTACTGTGTGGTGAGACTTGTTGCTCTGCCAGAAGAAAATTCCTATGTCTGAAGGTAGTGCTGGAAGCGGAGGTCCAGCCCTAAACCAGCTGTTTATGCAGCAGCCTCTCGTACAGGTCCATCGCTGCCTTTTCTCGAGTTTTACGTTAGGCAAGGCACATATTAAAAAGTAATTTAGAGAACAGTATTCATTCTGTTTAAGGCCCTTCCAGTGACACTGCTGCTGCAGAAACTTGCTTGTTGTTGGTATATTATTTTTACGTTGACTGGAAGGAGTACTGCTCTTCAGTCCTCTCACTGCCTCAATGAGGTTAGAGCTTGAATAAGATCAAAACCAAGGCAGGCTTGAAGGTGTTGTTGACATGAAACAAAATAGCTTGAAGAGCTCCTAGTCCTCAGTAATAACCCTGTCCCTGCGGAAGAACCAGTCTACCACTTTTAGTATGTCAACCGCGTGGTCCCATACTGCAGCAAAGGATTGACTTCATAATACTGATTTGGCTGCTACCTTAGACATTGTGATAAAAAGATATCAAAAATCATGAAGTTTCATAAGTAAACCAATCGCCATCAAAAAACATGGAAAAATGATGCTGGCTTCCTACACTTTCTCAAAAATTTAACAGGATCATGAATTAAATAATACATAACAAAATTATAAGAAATTTATTAATTTGATTAAAGTTAGCCATAATTTTAGCTGCAAAATCCATAGTTTGGCCTTGTAAAATGAGGAAATAAGGAATCTGGAACGCCACTAGAAATGTATTTGCCATCCACTATTGTGACAAATCATGCAGATAGTGTGTCCAGTCCCGAAACTCACATTGTCAGACAGTAAAACAAAAATGTGTCAGGTTTATTCTTCCTAAAAAGATTTCTTTTACTTCAGAATTTTCTTCTGCCCAAAATTCTATTGTTTTATTTCCATTCCATGTCTCAGAATAAAGTTTCTTTCAAATTCTCCCTCCCTTCTCTACTTAAATTCTTGTGCTTCTACATGTAATACAAATGTGAAAGTAACTTTTAGCGGTAAAATGATCAAGTATCATAATAATTATTTCTTGTAATTTTTCCAGGGAACAATCCATATGAAATAAAATATATCTAATGGTCAGATTAATGGCTTCTATTTACCAGTAATAATTAATGATATAAAAAATTTGTGAATATCTATAAATGTATAGAATTTTTTACAGGCAAGTACTTCTGCTGAGTTCAGAGAAAACATGCCGACACAGAGAGGAAAGGTATACACATGGCTACAAACCAGAATCTTGGAAAGAAAATAATTTCCAGAAAACCCGTTGATTAAATAAAATTCATTTTTATTTTGTGTCACAACTGTTTCTTGTTTTCGCTACTATAACAACATGTGAACAATGACACAGCAATTTCTCTCATTGTGGATTCCTTTTTAGCTCAAACGATAAAAAAAAAAAAGCATGTTTAATATAGCTTGACACTTAAATTTGTATATGCAAGGAGAGACAAAGGAAATTCACCTATAATTATAGAATTATAGAATTATAGAATAATTATAGAAGACTCACTCAAAGAGAAACTTACAAGTAGCATTCAAAGACGGTTCAAATAATTAGCATAGAATTTAATGCAAGGATGAAAATTCAATATATATTAAGACAGTCAGAGCAATTAAAATGTTCTGCATGTCACTACTCCTAAAAATATGGAAGACCATGACCACAATAGTGATAACAGCTCCTTATAATCACATTTTTATTATTATAACTTTTTTCACTACAGTAAGTACTAAACAAAGTTAAAGTCATGCTGTTTCAGAGGGCAATCAAGTAATACATGATTGAAAAAGGAAGAAGCTAACCTTAGTTACACTTAACTCATCTTTTTTTACTGTTTGAATTAACAGCCTGAGATGCCTTCTAACATTGCATACCAGCTTGTCTATATCATACAGCTCATAATGATAGTTTTCAGTTTCTGTACAATATGTGGTAATATTTTTTGTCTTTATAATTTATTTCTCCCCCACTCCCACAGCACACATCTCTAATTATATCTGCCAATCCACACCCCATAATGGTAATATTATCAAAATTCCTGAATGATGCAAAAAATTGTCATGACACATATTAACAGATGTCACAGAACAAGTGCCACGAGGGAAACAAATGCATTGGTAGCCCCCAGCTATGCAGTTTGGCATCTTATTTAAAGTCATACATAATTTAATTGCTGGGTTTTGTTTTTCACTTGATAAATTAATTATAAGAAGGAAAGTTCCAAATTCAGAAATATCTGAATTTGATGAAAAAGTTTAATGAGCTTTGGATTTGTCCCAGAGACAGCAGTAATCGGCAATTTAATTAACAGACTAGTTACTTGAGTCAGAACAAGCCATAGCGAGCCACATTCCCTGCAGTGAGTCAGGCATTTGTAGCTTGCCCATGTGTCTGGAACTTTAGATCCACACAGGATAAATCCTTTGGTTACTGCCTGAAGTTAGGCAGTAGTGATACTTTATTACAATAAAGATGGGAACAATCAGTAGAACATTGACATCTATAACAACGCAAAACTTACAGAATGGCAGAATTATGAAATAGTTGAGGCTGGAAGATAACTTTGGAGATCATCTAGCCTAACCCCTCTGCTCAGAGCAGGTTGAGCTATAGCAGGTTGCTCACGGCTGTGTCTAGTTGGATTCTGAATATCTCCATGGATGGACGCTTCACATCATCTGTGGGCAAGCTACTCCAGTTTTTGCCATCCTCATACTGAAACATTTTTCCTTATGTTTAAATGGAATCTTCTGTATTTTAGTTTTTGCCCATTGCCTTTTGTCCTGTCACTGGGCACTATTGAAAAGACATCTCTATTTCTGATTTCTTGTACCCATCAGGTATTTCTACACAGTATGCATAGGCTCAGCTATGTCCCTTTAAGCCTTCTCTTCTCAAGGCTGATCATTCTCAGCTCTCTCAGCCTTTCTTAATATGAAAGATGCTCCAAACCAGTTTAGTTGTCTTTTGCTGGACCTGCTCCAATTAAGGGTTTGGAGCATCAACCTCATCCTGCTGGCAACGCTTTTTCTAATGCAACACAGGGAGCTGTTGGCCTTCCTTGCAGTAAGCGTACATTGATGACTGATGATCAGCTTCTTGTCTCCAGCTGCCAAGCTGCTTTCCACCTGGTCTGTCCCCAGCGTGTGCAAATCATGGGGTTGTTCCTCCTCCAATGCAGGTTTTTCCCTCTGTTGAACTTCCATGACATTCTTGTCCAGTCACTTCTCCATGTTGATATCCCTCCGAATGGTAGCACAATCCTCTGGTGTATCAGCCACTCCTTCCAGGTTTGTATCATCTGCAAATTTACTGAGGGTGTACACTGTCCTCCAGATCATTATAAACATGAATGATTCCATATGGATCCCTGAGGTTCACTGGTTGTGAATTGCCTCCAACTGGACTTCGTGCCACTGATCACAGTCCTTTGAGCCTGACATTTCAGCCAGATTTAAATATACTTGGCTGTCCACTTACCAACTACGTTTGTGAGGATGTTATAGGACACAGCATTGAAGGCCTTGCTAAAATCAAGATACAACATCCTCTGTTCTCCCCTCATGCACCAACTTGATCATTTAACCATGGAAGGTGATCAGGTGGGCAGAGTGTGATTTCCTCATTATTGGTCCATGATGACTACTACTTTCTTGTCCTTCTCATAATCAGAAATGACTTGTAGGTTTATGTCTTCCATCGCCTTCAGGGCATCAAGGTGCAAAAGAACTGCCTGTAGTTCTCAGATTCTCCTTGCATCTCTTGAAAATGTGAGTGATATTTTTTCTCTTTCAGAAGCCCAAATATTGTGAGATAAAAAGCTGTGAAGTTGTTACCCCTGCAAGTATGCCTCTCATGCTGAAACTGAGAAGTAGGATATTCCACCGCCCCGCACCCTGCCCAAAGACATATTTTAAAAAATATCTTCATTGTTATTCACCATTCCATATACTTTTCAAGTCTACTACAGTAACGTTTACTGGTGTTACTGAAGTGATGGGACTGCATGTGCTTCTTTCTTAGGCTTTGGTGTTTGCTTTTGTGACTTGCAGGTATGAGAAACCCCCCCAGCTGGGCAGCCCTGTTCCCATCAGCATTGCCCAGTTCCATGATATGCTACAACTTGTTTTCCTTCACTCCTCTCACCTCTAAGCCTGGTTTTCACTGAAGGCATGAAGCTTTGTCAGCTGTCTCTTGTTAGAGCTACAGACTTAAGGACAGGACATGAGCAGACCAATGTCCAGGCTGGTGAAATGTACCCTTCACATCCTTCAAGTACCTGCAGCCCGTCAGGAGCACACACACACTGATGGCAGAGCAAAACAGGCAACGTGTTGTACACCTTGGTACTTTGTGCGAGGGTGTACAGAAGTTTCTGAGGGAGAAAAGGCAGCTTGAATAGAATTGAAGAACTGGATAGGGCTGAAGGAACTGTGCCTGGTGCAGCCAAAGACATACTTTCCTTTAAGGGCTACTGAGAGGACTGTCCTCAGAACTACAGTTGGATTTTATCAGGCACCAGGTGTTTTGCTCCAAGAGACAGCCCTGGAAGGAACTGATAGTTACGCAATGTGGATATTGAGGGAAATAGGAGTGAAATGGAGACCTCTGCTGAAGAGAGATGTTCCCAATGTAATCCATGGTTTTGGTATGATTTCAGTAGGATTTGTAAGAAATATGGGTGTAAGGCTCTCTGGGTCATAAAAGAGGTCAGGAGATGATTCCTGTGACTGCTCTGCATTCAGCTTCTGGATTTAACTTTCAGCAAGCAAAATACTGTTTGTAAAGAGATTTTTGGTGCAGTTCAGACACCTGTGGAATTGGGCAGGGCTTGCTTTTTCTTCACTTCACGTAAGAGGTGATAGTTTGTCTAATTTGCACCTGTCAAAGTGCTTACTTGAAAGACAGGTTGAAGTACACATCTGGATCTTACCCTTGGATCTCTGAAATGGCATCTCGGAATGATGGCATTTCTGTCACAACACATGAAATAATTGAATGTTAGGTACATTTATGACAGGTATGAAATGTGACAGAAATATTTTGTCTGTAGATGGATGGATCGTATATTTTCCTTGTTGGGGATTTGCCTATTAAAATAGAAATGGTTTGCAAAACACAGTATTTAAATCTACTTTCCACCCATCAGCAGAATTAAAAACATTCTCTTTTAAACCCCTAAGTAATACAGCGACACAGGAAAAACAGATTTACAAGGCAGTAAAGTGTTTAAAAAGTAAAGCGCAGTTAAAATAAATATTTAATTTGAGAAATCACGAACAAAAACAATAGCTAATTTGCAACTGGTTATTCTAATTAGATCCAGGCTTTTAAAAGCATGGAAAGAATAAATAATGTGCTAATACAGGGTAGCACTGTTGTTCAGTTACTAAGGAAAGTGCAGTTCATTAGGATAAAAAAGGGGTAGTAATTGTTTTCTTACAGTTACTCTGATTTGCCTTTGGTATGAATTTTTTCTATTTATTTTCCCAGCTCCACCATACTTCTGAGTTATACAGTCATCAGAATTTACATCAAATAATGCTCTTTATTGAAATCTAAAATGACAGAAAATTTTGCAGTATCACCTAATTTTCAGATATACTTCTGGCTGTTTTTATGCTACCAGCCAAATTTTCGGGTTATGAGCCCCAAGCAACTGCAGACTTAGCTGTCAATGACTGAGGTTACAATAATTTTTGCATATAGGAATAGGTATAGATCTGCTTTTGCAGAGGGATCACATGGCATCATCTTGAGACAGTCTTAGAAACTCTTTTGTGTGTGCCAAATGAAAGGTGCATGTGCAACACTGCTTTAATTTCTTCTGTCAGTTCTTAAATGATTAATCAAAGTAAAACACAGTTTGCAGAATGAAGCAAATTTATTCTTCCATAACACACAGAGCTATGAGAGTCACAGTCTTGCACTACATTTCAGGCATATTTATTTCTGATTTTATACTGATTTCATCATCTCCCAGGCCACACCAAAGATGGTTACTTTAACAACCTAGTTTTCTTTAGCTCACAACAGCTTTGATGTTGCTGAACTGATTTAGGGTCATTTAGCCATTTAGTATTTTCACATGACAATATTCACATGACACGGGTACACAGCAAATGAAGGAATGTCTTAGAATATCAAAATTAAAACTGAGAAATCATGTATCTGGAAAACTCAGACTTGGAAATCTGAGAAGCAAAAAGGAAAACAAAAACAAATGCTCTTTTCTCTACAGATATTTCGGATAAGAAGTGTGTACCATAAAGAAAATATCAGGGGTTAAGGCTGTGCCAGCCACTAGAAAAATGACAGATGCTCTCTATTAACCCCTCTCCCTTCCCAAAGGGGAAGAGAAAGGGAATAAGGAGAGAGACTTACAGATTGGAAAAGAAAATGAAAACTGCTTTAATGAAAATAATTATAATAATATGAAATATATACATATATATGCAAAGCTAATACCAAACCGAACCCCATGATGGCAATTGTATCACTGCCACCACTGATGCTGTGGGCAGGCACTGGGAAAGTCCCAGACTGGACTCAGAGGCAGATGGGAACCAGATTTAGGAGCTGGATTCTAGAACTGGAATCAGGAATGCGTGGATTGGGATCGAAGGCAGAACGGACAGAGTCCTCCTTGGAGTCCAGCCATTGAAGAAGAGAGATTGTGATCCCACAGCTTTTCCCAAATATGACATATATGGGATGGAACACCATGTTGGTCAGTGTAGGGTCACCTGTCCTGTCTGCTCCTCCCCGCAGGTGCAGCCTCTCCCTTACTGCCCCCACCGTGGCACACAGGATTTAGCAGTGACCTTGGTCTACACAGAAGGGAGTGTAAGCAAGAGCCTTTCTGCACCCCAACCCCTGGCAGTAACTGTAAACATCAAGTGTTGTCACTGCTAGAAGCAGAGACTGTCTGCAAAACTATGCCATTAACTTCAGAAAGTGCCGTCACTTATAAGGGACTGAGCTGGAAAGTAAAATCACTGAACAGAATGAGTTCTGTTCTATCTCAAACCAGGACAGAAAAGTACGAGTAGAGAAAAATGACTCATGAAAACTCTAGGATTTAGGTGGACTGCTAACAAAATCCCAAGAATATGTGTAAAATAGTTTTCAGCGTAAAGCTTCAACATGCTAATGCTTCTGCACTCAAAAAATATGGGCAAAGCGTCTTTTCATAAAAGTGAGAGAATCAATATCTTTGGAATAAAATATTGGGTAATATATAAATTTCACCATCTGAAATTGTAAGAATATACGTGATCTGGTGCAGCAGGCTGATAACTTGGTGAGAAGAACAGAACTGGATTCACATGGGTCGTCTTTTAGTAGAAAAAAGTGTTTTGGGAAGAAGAAATATTACGTGAAGTTATAGTGGTTTCAGTGGAGTCCTCATGTTGATGGTTCCCTTGATATCCAAGGAAAAAGAAAGAGGCAAGAAAAAAATCAATCATCTTCTAAATTTATTTTTATAAAGCTGCTTAAAGCATCAGTTCTGCAAACATTTACTTTTATGCTTAACTTTAATAACATTTCACCTGGGATGTTGAGGCCACACATAGTTACTCACAACACAAAATTTAACCACCTCAATATGGTACTGGAAGGACTAATTTAAAAAAGGGGACAGAACTCCAATAAACTGTTCCTGTTAATGAAGTGTTTTGAAAATAATATTTATGATTGTATCTTTGGAAAAGGTGTGAAAAGATCCTTAGGCATGAAAAGCTTGAAAAAGCACTACAGTTTGCATAACAATATTTTTAAATATCCTGACAATGATACCCACCTGTCAAGAAAGATTCTCTGTGGAAACCAAGGCATCAAGAGATTGCATTACCCCAAAGCAGGAGAATACTGGCAATTTAGTTTACTTCTCTATTTCTGCTTATGTGATAGCCTGAAGAAATAACCGGTTCTTCCAGTAAAGAAGCTGATTTTTCATTCTGCTTAGTAATTGCCAAAGCTTGTATGAAGTCACTAACAACATTAATAAGAAAAGTTCTTATAAACAATTCTTTACTGTTTTGCAGAGATTTAAAGTAACATTTTGAAAAAATATATTTCTGATGAACTTGCATTGGTTTAAAAAAATTAAAACCCTTCTTCCAAAAAACCTTTGAAGTACAGTTTTTAAAAGAATAATTTTGAGAAAAACTAAAAAAATAATGGAAATCAGAATCAAATTTTCATTTTAAAATATATGGTATATAATTTTCTTTCTTTTCCAAGTCAAAATATTTTTTTTTTCTTTTTCAATTTTTTTTCTGTTTACAAAAAAAAAGGTAAAAATTGTTTTGTTTCCTAAAAGATAAAAATTTTTAGTTTTAACATGCTCTAGTCACCATGAAAGAGTTTCTAACCATGGGTTTATGGTAGCTGGTGTTTATTTTTCCCTTAGCTCCCACAGTATTCAGAGAGAGAAATAAGTGCTGTCCATTTTGCATTTTGTTTCCTACCTATCTCTCAGTATAGAGATGGCATCAGCCACTTCGCGGTGCAGTTTTATGTTACGTACAGCTCAGGCAGTCTAACGTTTCAGTGGTGCGCTCTCTCTGCTCCCAGCGAGAGAGTTGCGCATTCCCACTGTTTCCCCTATATGGGCACTGGTATTTTCCTGACCTGCTTCTGGGAATAAGCCTCCTCACCCACACACTCCCAGCCTTCAAAGAAGAATGAACTGAGATTTTTTTGCTGTTCAGCAATGTAAACAGGCTCACTGAAAGTCAAACGTGTATTAATGCAAGAAAGAGAGTAGAAATGATTGCTTGAGGGCAAGGAGTGAGTGCTGATGCTGCTGGCAACAGCTTGCCGTTAAACAGGCTTTGCTGTTACATTAAACTATACCATTGGACTCTGTCTCATGAGACAACGATTGCCCTGTGAGTTACTTCCAGCAGAGACAGAGTAAGCCTGCGATACTAACTTAAGCTAGTCATTTACCTTTTAAAAGCTTTTAGTCAGGTAACTCACAGCTGTAAGACAGCCTGTAAGAAGATTTGTTTGTGATAAAAAGCAACAACAATGTATTCTTCATTTTTATCAATGTGAAAAAAGCAAAACATAAATGATCCTGTTAGACTAAAAGCCTATATGTAAAGGAACATATGTCACATGTTTTAGCTGTGTCTTTCCCGATGGCCAAAGAGAAAATGATGTTTGTTATTGCCTTTTATAAAACAGCTGAAATGTACGGCTCCAAAAGTCACGGATTCAGTACACTGGGGAGAAAAGAACTCATACAGGTCAAAGTCTTGTGAACTTCTAATTCTAATGTGAGTCCAGAAGGTAATTAGAGGTTCTTAACCTCTGGGAAGCCAAATTACACCAGTTATGTTACTGCACTAACAGGAGTGCAAGGCTATAAAGAGATATAATAGGTACCGAATAACTGACTGTCTGGAAAGCAATGGAAGCCTAGTTTTAAAGCCAATTCTTGTTGAAAGTTGAGACTTCCCTGAAGAGAAATTTCTGGCAAGGTCTTGCTCTCTCTTGACTTCCTTTGAGGTGTCTAGCACAAACCATTGCTGGTCACAAAACTGTGGCCTATGTGGTGGCCTGACCCCATTGAAGGTCCATTCCCCTTCAGTATGTCACAAAATATGCCTCTACATTTCACAAAATAGACCTTTACATTTAACTTTGAATCTCTCTGGATAACTGGGGGAAAAAAATAGCACCACTCTCTTGGCATATTTCTTGCTGTATCAAACCACTGATTTAAGAACATGATGATGGTGTTGTCTGTATTGTGCTGTCTGGAAAATAAAGTGAAGTAGAAGCTATCAGGACTCATTGCTTGGGCACAATAATGGAAGACATTAAAAAAAATAATGTTTTTAGATCCTCTGGCAACAAAGTCTAAGTGTTTCTGCAGCTTGGAGTAATTTGAAAACACAAATTCCTACACAAACCTTGGATCATCTTGAATTACTGGAAAAGCAAGTTGGCAAGGTTTGCATAGTCACACCATCCATTATTTAATTATTTTATGATATTTTATAACTCCAAATTAATGTATGATATTTATGCAGTCATAGAGAAATAACTTTAAAAAAACAAAAAGAAAAAAAGAATATCCTCTCACCACTTCCTCGGTGTGAGCAGTGTTCTTGTAGTTTTGGAGAATAGCAAGGCGGAACCAGGACAGATATTTCTATCCAAAAGGACAGCCATGACAAAGCTGGCAAGTACAACTCTGAAGCTGTTTTCTTCAGGCTAAATGTTAGCTTTTTATTATGATTCATCCTTTGAAAACTTGAGATGCACTGAAACAAAGAGATGTCCTTTTCACTTGAACTGTAGAATACCAAAAATGAAACACAGTATTGCACTGTAATGCTCATATTGACCTCCAGTCAAACCCTCCAAGAGGTGTTTATTGCAGATATTTATATTGGATACTATAGGGAATGTTCTCTTTTCTTCTGTCTGAGGATTGCAGATGTTACTTATTTTGCCATTCAACGCACCACTCTGCTTTCGGGAAATATGAAAACAGAGAGATACAAGCATTTCTGGCTTCATGTGAGGGAGAGCTGCGTTTTCCAGCAAATGAGCAGCACACTGGAAAAAAACAGTATTAGTTTTCAATGGATAAGCAGCAAGCTGTTTCCAAAATTATGGCTTAAGTTCACAGAATGTCTTTAAGTTTGCATAGTGGCTGCTTGCCCGTAGCCATGTTGAGGTAATGACAAATGCCAGAGTAGTTATATGCTTTGAAATAAAGTCCATGTTCCACAGACAGCTTCTCTTTCTTTCCCATATTCACCTCCAGTTTAAGCTAACAGAAACATGGTCTGAAACTAGTTTGGGACCCTGAAAATTTGAAGACATCTGAAAAATTGCATTGATCATATGTAATGGATTTGCTTACTCGTACTTACAACTGTAGAGAAGTATTTTGGATGTCACCTCCTGGTTAGGTGGAAAACTTGAATGCTTTATGATGTGAAGAACATACTATAACTGAAGATATCATTGAACAGTATTGTTAACAATCCTTGATGCCTATCTCCTGCCAGACTGGCCTTGAAAGGGTTTGCCAGATGCGTGTGGAAAGGAGTGGGAATAATCTTCTTGATTTCTGTAGGTTTTGCTGGTTTACTTCATCAACGCGTTATTCAGTACATGCTCACTTCTGCTTAAGGCACTTCCTTTTCTTACCACGTGGTTTAACTTTTCTCTGTCACTCCCATACAGTAGGCAAACAAGAAATGAACATTAAAACGTGCTGGTGAGCTAGAAACAGAAATGAGTTGTTCAGTGGTCTAGTATTCAGCTGTGGAAATGGGTTGTGATTGAGAAGAGTGGAATATTTTGAGTGAATTACTGCGTCTATGGAAAAGTAACACAGTGGGGCTTTTTTACCACTTTGGAAAGATTTATAAAACAAACCACTTCGGGCTTTTGGTGGTTCAGTAGGATTTTGCATAAACTTTATTTCCAGTTTCCTCTGTAGTGAATGGAGAGCCTGGAAAGAGCCTTTCATATTGCCAGAAATGAAATATGTGGACATTTGTATCTAGATAAAGTAAAAGACCTTTTAATTACAGTTTAATTCCAGATGAAAATCTAGCTGTGATCTTTTGGCCTTTTACTCAGTGAAGGCTGCTAATGATTTCCTTAGTCATCACATTTCCAGAGGCGCAGCACAGTAAAAGAGAGGGATTGCACAGTACTGTACCATGAACAAGGCTTCAGCAGGGGCTGTGAAAAACCAGTTGAGATTTTCTGTTCTTGCTCGGGAAGTCTGGGGAAAGACTTGATTGGACATGGGGATAGAAATGCGCTGGATGACCTGAAGCTTTCTAAAGAAAGACAGTTACTGCAAAAAGTGTCAGCCTGGCATATGAGTTTTATAACTTAGAAGGCAGTTACTCTGTGATTGACAGTTGTAGGTTTGCAGAGGAGGAGAACCTGATAGATCACTGTGCCAAAAATTATAATTTCATTAACACCATAACAATTAAAAACCAAGAGTCTTGTTGGCTTGCCTAAAATTAGCTGACACAGAAGTCTTTTCCATATGGATGCTGGAAAGGGGTTTGGCAATGGTTGGCACAAGGGCATATCCACTAAAGGAAGTATTATGTTAATTACCTTCCTGGTTTTAGAACGGAAATTGCTTAAATTCTCTGGTTGTTAATCTATCTACGGAGTGTGATTGTGTAGCCTTAAATCAATTTTCCCCCCAACTTTAAAGCAGGCTTCAAAGGACTCCCTGTGTGGAGTTAATAAACATGTTTGAGATTTTGGTATAGAATATAATGGGCAATTTTATTTTGCATAATTATTCTGCTAGGAAATTAGCTTTTCTTCTCTTCTAGGAAAATAGGTTTTCTTTGGAACCCACTGAAATAAAAACCTCTTTGTGAGAAGTAAAAGGGACTGGGACTGCTTTTTAGTCACTTCTACAGAAATCAGTTTTCTTTTGAAGTGTGATTTCTTGCCAGTCTTTGACATTATGATTCATTCAACTTCTCATGCAGATCTTCTTGAACGTAAAACTCAGTAGAGCTTCAGTTAATCTTAGCATGTCGACAGAGGAGTTCTAACTAGCTACAAAAACACTGGGGTTGTAAACTTTCTCTGTGCATAAACTTTCAGACCACATCGCAATGCGGTTATTAGTTATCTTTTGTTTCCTGTACAAATAAAGAAATCTTTGATGTTTCTACATAGCTATTGATGATGCAGCACAAAAGTTCAACCTTACTTGTCTGAATTCTATTTTTGTCTTTATGAAACACAATAAATAAAAATTTATATTAAACCAGAAAGAATTGCACTTTTTGTTTCCAAAATTTGTTTCTGAATTCAAGAAATGACCAATTTATTCTGTAAAGTGGATGTTATTTTTTAAACTGGATGCCTTAAAATGAGAGAGTTCAGAACTTGGGGAATGGTGCCTGGTCACTGCAACTGCTTTTTGTGTACCTGAAGACGTAAAATAATCAATAACCAAGGATAAAAGTGGTTATCTTCTGGTTTAGGGTCAGTTCCACGGGGAAATAACATCTGAAAACAAAAGGGAAAACCTCTACCTCAGTCGGATATACCTCTCCCATCCCTTCACCACGTATTTGAATAACAGGATGTGACAGAATCTAGAAATCTTCTTTTCATCTTTTCCCACACCTGCTTTTCAAACTCAAATCTGATGCAGCAGTATAATTCATATTAGGAAAATCTGTCTACCAGTAAATAAGACAAAGCATATCCCAAAAGAATTCTGTAAATCAGAGAACTGTTATAAGAATAGTTAAAGAACTGTTATAAGAACAATGTAAAAGTGCTGTGAGAAAGTGCTTTGGATTTTTTATTCAAGTGGATAAGAAGACTGAGCTAAAATGCAGCCTTGCCTTCATAAAGAATGAGAATGTTTTCTAATGAGGTGGCTTGATTTGAAGAATGCAAAGAGATTTGAAGTAGCTTCAAGAATTAAAATTTTGGCTTTATTTCCAGCAAATGAAAGAGGCAAGTTATTAAAATATGAGGTTTTATCCCTACCTGGAAGCTTCACCATCCATACAGGCACTTGAGGTTCCTTATATAGGTTCCTAATTTAGCTGCCTATACTTTGGTGACATGAATACACCCGAAGTGCCATCCTGCTAAGCTCAGTGCTACTCTTTCAGCCAAGTGAAAATATTTGCTTACTTTGCTCATCTCAGCTTCAAGTTTTGAAGGTCCACTCAAGTCATGGGCAACTGAAGTTATAACTAACCACAATTTTACTTTCTTAGTCTTGCTGGGAAATTGACTTCCAACAACTTTCACAGTTGTCCTTCCAACACACTATATGCACTATAATTCTACATATGGTTTTCATGTGGCTGACTTTCTTTCTTGTTGCCATTTATGTGTTTCTGTCCTTTAACAAACTTCTCCTTCCTCAACAGATGTTTGAAGTGGACAAATAATATTAACATATTTCTTTAGAAAAAATGAATTCCGTTTTACTAGACTTGACATGCCCATTGTTTAAAAGGGATGTTATTTGTATTCCTTTCCGGTCTCATAGATCCTGTTTTATTTTCTGGTTACTGGAATGTACTTTTGGATGCACTAGTACAAAGGGTTCTGTGGACATGAACTATAGTGGTACGTGGAAAACTCCCTGCTCATGACTTAAAAGAGTACAAAGTTGATTTGACTCTGGTTAAAGCAATTTTCCACCGAAAACGTGAAGTGTGTATAAATACAGTGTTTCACAATCACAGAAGACTAGATTTTTCTGACCTGCTCAAATACCTGAGATATACCTTCCACCGAAAATAAAATAAAACCCAAACCTGTTAATGAAAGTTAAAGAAAGTTAATGAGTCATTTCTTGTTCATGTTAATATTTATCCCATTCTTTTTTCTGATCAGTTTTTTTTTTTTTTTTAAGGTGAATATTAGCTGTCTTTACCTCAGCAGCTAACAAGGAAAATCATGTTGAAGGTATGTAGAGGTAGGAGCACTGTGTTTTCTTAAAGACGTAAGGCAGATAGGTAGACAGATATCAGGCCTGAGAGCAAAAATGGAAAATTTCTGCTGAGAAAGCATATCAAGTATGCTTTCATATCAACTGGCAACCCTATACTTCATATATCAGTACCTCCGTGCTGCACTCATCATTTTCAATAATCAATTTTTTTGTGATATTAAGAGGAAATGAGTCCCTTTAACACATAAATCATTGTAAAATAAGAAGGGAGAGGCAGTTTCTGATATCGTAGGCATCCTGATATACTTGGGGAAGGGGGAAAGATACAATCTCTCTAGCAGACAAATACTTCTTGATGTCAGGTGTAGAATAGTAAAATAATTTAGATTGGAAGGGTCTGCCAGAGGTCACCTGGTCCAAACCCCGCTCAAAGCAAGGTTAACTTTGAAGTTAGACCAGGATGCTAAGAGAGTCCCATGGTTATAACAGCCAAAGACCTGGCTGCAATGCGCATCTAGGCATTGACCCACAGGATGCAGCTGTTCCTACCCAGGTCCTTCCCCTTGGCTGGTGTTTAGGGTGTCAGTGATAAGGTGTTGGGGGGGCAGGCTTCAGGGCGGCCTCTGCAAGAAGAAGTCAGGGCTGTTGGAGGAGGAATGGGTGGTATTAGAGAGGACAGGTTACGAGCTGACCATAACTTCCCATTCCCCTTTTGCCACTCAGGATGAGGAAGGAAAGGAGCCAGGAATGAAGGAGCGAAGTTGAGCCTGGAAAGAAACAGGTGTATGGGAAAAACGTTGTTAATTTTATCTTTGTTCATCACCTGACTCTATTGTATTGTTAATTTTTCCCAAGTAGAGTCTGTTTTGCCTATGATAGTAATTGACAAGTGACACCCCTGTATTTGTCTTGACCCACAAGCTTTACATTTTATTTCCTCCCTCTGACCTGTTGAGGAGGGAGAATGAGAGGGCAGATCTGTGAACATCTGGCAGCCAGACAAAGCCAATCCACCACAGCTGACAGGACGAAAGAGAACCTCACCTCAGCTCCCACGCCTTTCTTTCTCCAGCCCCTAGAGCCCTGTAGTCACTCCTGATATGATCAAGCTCACTCCAGCAGTACCACTACTACCCATGCCGACAACCAGAAAAGGATAACCACCCAAGGGCCTCTTTCTGTAACACCCCACATCTGGGATGCTAGCAAACAATACATCTCCAGGACAACAGATCTGGCCTGGTGCCTCTGTTACCTGTAGCAGGACATCCACAGCCACACTAAATAAAACATTCTGCTGTAGCTAGCACAGATTTATTTCTCAGGGAAATCTTCAAATCATGAGATGACTTAATCTAAAATGAGATTTTCTACAATACTTGTTCATTTTTCTACCCTGTTTCTTGTGTGCACAATATACCGCATGTTGCAAAATAGGCGTTACACAAATATGCCCTTTCCATCAAAGGAATGTGCCCATTCCATGTCAAAAGACTTCATCAGTCTTTGAAGATGCATGCTGGGTAGAACTGCTTACTATATATAGAAGAGTCCTTCTATGAGCCGCTCTGCTAATGGTATTGTGAAAGGTACTGGATTTATAAGAGAAGAACTGAGATGTGCATACATGGTAAATGAGTCTTTTTTATAAAAAAAGAAAATCTTTAGGCAACTTACTTTACAACATGCCAAGAACTTTGCTATCTTCATGCAAAATAACAAGAATGAAATAAAATTTAAATTTGTGCAAAAGAACCAGCATAGTTGTTTGCTCTCATTTTAGCCCAGAACTTGGTGTAAGTAATCTTTTCCTCTACTTTTTCCATTATAAAATTTCTATGTGTATGCACTCCTCCAAATTTCTTAGACACTCATGATACTCACATACGGCAATCAATAACTACTGCAAAAATGTATCACAGTTGATTTAATTGTTTTCTTAGAATGTTATTTGAGGAATTCAGGTACAAGCACAAGTTTTTAGAGATACATTCTATACTCAGTATCATCTTCTAATGAGGAGCATACACTTAATTTTGGGAATAACATTATATTCCTGTCATGACTACATAAAGGACATCTGATTTTTCTCAATGGAAAATATAAAGGCATACCCAGTATTTGCACACAGACAGATAAAGCTGTAGTCATGAAAAGAAAAATAGTGAAATGTCTTAAGCCCAGGAAATTTCAAGGTTCAGACCTGGAGGGATCTTTGTACTCTAGTCCTGATTTAGAAACTAGTTCAGAGTGTAAGCAATGCCATCAAGAAAAGTTCTTCTTTTGTGTCTTTTTGACATCAGCCATTACCTAATACAGGTTAAAATACTGGCTTACAGATCATCTCTCTTGCTTGTAACCCACAAGATTCTAATGTGCTATCAGCAAATTCAAACCTCTTGTTCTAAGTTTATGGGTCAAAGTCACTTAGTTTTTATACAGTTTTTGAAACAAGCCAATTTTCCTGATTTGTACTTTTCTTCCCTCGTTCCTTTCTCTAGAAAGACCCTCAGGATTGTTCTTGCCTGTCCTAATCTCCTCCTTGCCCACATACCTCCTTTTCTCCCCACACCTAATCTGACCCTGGAACTGAGGGGCACTGTACAGATGATACAACGAGCCTCTTGTTTAGACTGTAACTAATCTCTAAATAAATAACTTCTTCCGTGGAAATTACAACTGCATAAACAGAAATTAAGACTGTATATAACTCTCCAAGGCCAACAGAAACTGACAACGCAATCAACCTCTTGGCTGAATAATAACGTGATTTTCTGGATGGAGGTTAATGGAGGCAGAGCATCAGAAACCAGCCTCATATTTTGGGCAAGTGGGATCTGGACAGGTGTGAAGCTAAATCTACTTGTATGTAGATGGTGTCTCCTTATCAAGAATTTTCTTGGTCTAAGTTTTGCAAAAGTTGGCGATAGAAGGTTTGGATTACTAAAGTGAAGCAAACAGACCTTTAAACTGAAATTCAGTTCACCTGCATCTATCAATCTGAAAATTAGTTGTGTTGCTGATTGGCCTGTGTGTAGTTATCAAAGAGCAAGAGGTATCTTCAGCATCATATCTCTCATTTAATCAGAGTTTTCTTTCTTTTTGTACTTCCTTGCCATAAAGGAAGCATCCATATTGATTTAAGGGGAATTAAGCTGCTGTCATAGTGAAGTTTAATGACAAATCCTTGTTTGGAGTTTCAGCTTCACTAACTGTCATTGCCATTCTCTCAGAGGGGCAATTTAAGCATTATGATTGGATGCATTTATTTATTAATGTTGCATTTTCAAAACAGTACCTTTTGTTACATTTTTTCCACAGAAAAATTTTTCTCTCTTTTCCAAATAGTTTTAATAATGTATGGAAAAATACAGACAATTCTATAATACAAATCATTTGACCTTTCTGTTACAATCCTTAGCATGCCTAAAACGCTGCAGAAAGCTATGTATATCTGTATCTATCCTTGATCATTTATTAACAATACTATTTTTTTTAATGATAATCTAAGCGAAAACAAATGTTAATAATGTCACTGAACATTCCTGGAAACTTGAAGAATTGTTTTGCTCCCTTAGGGGTGATGATATATTTCTATGAGTTTATAAAATATTTCATTAGACTAGTTTATATTTTGAAACTCCCACTTTGTTGCCAAAAGTTATAAAAATAGTTCCCAGAGTAATGTCAATGATTTATTTCACAGCAGAACTGCAAGAACACCCACTGTTCAGGAGGGCTGCTGCATGCAAAATGAGGTCTTCGAAGAAAGTACACAGGCTGACGCAGGAGTTGTGTGCTTAGAGAGATGTGTGCTGGGCTGAGGAAAAGCTGCTCCACCCTGAATGTCAGCCATGGTGAACATTTTTTTAAGAGCTGCTGTTGCCAGAAAGAAGCAATCAATTAGACTGTTGTGCCTGCGATCCTCAGGCAAAGAATCTGCACTCCATATACAGATCATGAGCAGTGTGCATATGAAACATTTTTCCATTCATTAATAGTTGGTAGGGTATGAGTTTATGTAGAATATGCATATTATTATTTTTTTTTAAAATATATATATTTATCATTCAGTGTATTAATTAGCAGATTGTGTCATGTATGAGAAAAGATATAACTGTGTGTGGAAATCTGAATGACCTAATGGAATTTCTCAAAGCCTATAAAAGTCCCCAGAGTTTAGACAATAAACAGGAAATGCTGAATTCACTCCATGTTAGGTACAGACTGTGGTTTCACTAGTACATCACTATCGATCAAATCATGAAACATGTTTATGCAAAGAAGGGGGGACTTGTCTGCATCTCTTCAGTTGCTTTGTCTATTTACTTGGAGTATAGCAAATGTTATGACATGAAATATAGTTAAAAGTAGCAGAAATCCAAAATCAGCAACTTTCTAGCTTCCTTTGACAAGCTGTTACATGTCACCTCAGTCTTTCAGTGAATGTGTGTGCTTTAAGTTAACTGTAACAAATATCATCAGTGTTCCTCTGGGTCATTCAGGAAGCAGAAGTCTGTGTCCAGCTTTCCTGATGTTACTGCTATTTATCTTAGAGTTTTGCAAATGTGTCCAAAAAATCCCTCCTGTACAGCACTCCTCAAAACACGCCTGCCCAAACTTTAATTTAGATTTCAATTTAAATGTTAGTCTAAAAGCAAGCTTAAAGCTGGCAGAAAAGTGCAACCACAGGTTTTCCACTGTTCAAGAAAAACAGTTTATTTTGCTTAAGTAACTGCTCATATAGTCATGGAAAAGGGACCTTGACGCTGTCTGGTAATTCAGAGGCAAAGTCACAAATGAGACTACAAAGGCAGCAGGACAGTGCGCATCCGTCAGAGCTGTTTGCTCTCTGCCTTTAGTGTTTCAAGCCCTTGCCACAGTGGGCTGAGTGTGGCTTTCATGGCCCTGACATCTATTCCCACAGTGAGCATGGACACGCTCATCGTATCTCATGGAGCAATAGGGCATACGAGAACAGGATTTATGCTGCAGCTCTGCTTATGTTTTATCCTTGTTACTTCCCAGCGTGTTCAAACTTTAACTTCATTTTCCACAAGCAAGCAGAGATTTGTCATAGAGAGGACAGTAAATCTTTGGCCTTTTAATGTCATGTCCTGACCTCATCTCCATACCTGTCTCCTCTGGGGCCTCATGAAGGGGTTTAATTGTGTATGCCGCAGGTTTTACTAGCTTAGATTATAAAACCAGATGCTATAGAAATACACAGTAGTGGGCATATATTCTAAAAAATCCGGGTCTCTGCTTGCCTTACACTTCCTGCCTTAGTGGGGCTGATGCAGGTTAGCCCCACACGCTTTAGAAGCATTTTGATGCTTATCCCAAAAAAGAGTAGGAATAGCGTGAAGGAAACAGAGGAATTAGCTGTAATACTCTTTCTCACAGTATGTAAGCAACAGAGTAGGGCAACCGAAACAGAAGGAAGCAAAATATCCAAAAATAGAACGTGGCTGGCATTAGTCATATTCAGCAGTTCTCTCATACTGTACAAGTTGTTTTACAGTTTGCAATGACCACACTTTGAGTGCTGCTGATAGATCAGGAGCTAAGACAAAGAAGGTGAGACATCACTAAAGTAGCAAATATACAGAGGAAGTTTTGATCGGTTATGACAAGCCAAACAGATTTGTTGTACCATTCTGGTTATGAAGAACAGATTTTTGTCTCAACAGTAACAGAAAACCAGTAAATTATTGATTCATGGAATGGGGCTGGGAGACCCCCTCCTCTGCTTGTTTGTTTGTTTAATGGCTTTGAAGTACTTGTAAAATCCCTGAGACACTGCCCCATCTCTTGCGTGCCCTAAAGAGACCAGCCTGTATATCCTGGATGCTGATGAATGTCTGAGAAATTATCGCTGAAGATGAACATTAGACCAGAATATGTTAAAGTGCAGAAGAGTTACCCTTTTGTTCTCATTTATTAGCAAAATGCCTACAAGAGCAGGAGTGAAAAGAAACAGCTGTGAGGATTCCCAGTAGATTTACACTGTGGGAAGACTTGCTTAGAAGTTACTCATGGTACTTCAGAAGGTAGTGCAGACCTTTGTGTGCTCTAGAGTATTTTCTATGTGTAGCAGTTGTTTTGTTTTGTTTTTTTTGTTTGGTTTTTTAGATTTATTTTACAGAGACTGGGTTTCCCTGTGACTATCTTCAGTGACCATACTTGATTAAGCAACTACCTCCCTCTCTCCCCCATGGCCTCACAACCCCAGAATAAGTGTTTCAGAGACATTTTCTAAAGTGGATCGGGAAGCTGATACAGCTAAAGACAAAACAATTTTTTTCCTGGCTAGATGCATTCCTCATTCCAGTTTAAGTTACAGTTTCTTAACCAGCTCTGCTTATATAGCACTGAGGGGTGTGCAAAGGCAGAATTGTGCATTGCAGGCAAAAATAGTTCGAGCCATCCTGCTGCTCAGACTAAGGCCATAAATATGTAGCACAGCAATAGGTGGATAAGGATGGTGTGATTGCAGGGTGTTGCTTTGCCCTTCTTTCCCCTTTTTATAGCCATTTATTCCCTCCTCTTCCATACTCTGGCACGGCGGTTCAGCAGACTGAGTGATAAATGGGCTCAGGAATCTGGATACCAGCTGAAAGAGAAATAGACAGTTTTCAGCTGGATAAGCTTCCTCACTCAGCTTCACTGAGCAGTTACGTACATGTCGGTGTAGCTTCACGGCAGGACAGACTTCATTTAAGACTTAGGGTTAGACTTTAACTCCTATGGGACTTCATGCTCAAAATCTATGCGTCCATGTCACCTTCTCTTTATATTTCTTGTCTGAATAAGGCTATAAACCATTAAGCCCCAAACTGCAGGATTTATGCAGTGTTGAACCTGGCTTTAATTCTGTATAGTAAGTTCTGAAAGTCCCTAGAGACAAGGAATTTTGCCTTATTTGACAGACAAAGAAATCTCGGCAAAAATAAGTGGATGTTAGAGATAACAGCGTTAGATAAATGTTGTTTATTCATGCCTCTCCCACAGGAATAAGAGAAATGCATAGAAATGCAGAAACACAAAGAGGAAGACTTCCTTACCCGTGAAGGCTACTCATTAAACAGAGTTGCTACTAGGTAGAAGAGATGACTAGTCTCAGCAACACTTCCTGCTTCATTTGATGTATTTTTACATTTTAAGAAGCCAGGCTCATGGTGCTGGCTGCATATCCTGAAGTCTGGGGTTTCCTTTTCATTCTGAACAAATACAAAATTACTAGAATTGCACATATTCTTTAGTCAAGGACCCAAGGAGTTACTGTGTGTTATGATGCAGAAATAGGATATTGATGGTGAAGAACCAAAAATAATGCACCTCATGGTCGTGGATAGTTATTTTGGTAGTCAAGAAAAAATGGAGTTTCTTTTTTTTGAGGAAAATCAATTCCCTGCACCTCTGCCTGCTGCAAAAATGAAGTCACATGCATAACACAGATGCCACCATTGTAGATTTAGTTTATATTAGTTTCATATCTGGCTGCAATATCTAGCTACTCACTCAGCTAATAAGGAGACAGGAGAGGAAAACAAAAGTTCTGGGAAGCTATAAAATTATCTCCTGTATTTATGCTATGACACTGCTTAAAACATACAAAAAAGGGGGAGTGCTAAGTCGTATGTGTGATGCTGGGAATAATTTCTACTACTTTATACTATTGCAAAAACCACCTTTAAATAGATAAGTAACTCTTCCAAATCATTGCCTAGTTCAGAGGTAGATGAAGTGGGTAAAGGTGAGACTAAATCTCATAGGCTATTTAAACTACCAGTATAGTAAAATTCATGTGTTAACTATAAATGAGAGCCAAGAGTTCCTTCCTTTGCTTTGTCTCGATTTTCCTGGCCATCAATTCACCAATTTAAACTTCAGTTTTCCTATGTTTTAAATGGAAGAACCTTTGTAAACCTTCCTCTGACTTTCTTCAGTATGTTTTGAACTCTATCAATGAAAACACATGTGTAAGAGCACAAATGTATGAACAGTAGCATGTGGATCAACACTCAACATGTAGCAAATCTTTTTGAAAAACTGGTTTTTATTTGTCTTTTTTTTTTCCCCTAATAAGTACTTTTTCTTCTATTTTATCGAAGAGAAGGCTCAACCTTTTTTCTGACTTTCTAGTGCATCCTTTCTGAGATGTTTTTGGATTCATTCAGACTCTAGTGCTTTTGTTTTTCTTCTTTGAAAGGCATGCTTTTCTACCACAGTCTGTTAGATCCAGAATGAGGAAAGAAAAAAAAAAATCAGGGTTTGTACTTCTTTCCATGTTAGATTTGTGGACATTTTCTGTGTGATGATTGTGGGGACTTCCAGCTGACGTTCAACACATTGTTCCATAGCAAATGGACCATGGCTGTGAGCTCATATAGGTCCACCTGTCCAGTGGTACTTCTGTCATTTACGCTCACGCGAACACATATCTGATTTAGCAGCTTTTATGGTCCTCCAGTTGCCAACAAATAGTGCAAAGACATTGTTGGGGCCAGAATCTACTACTCTAACTCACTGGTAGGCATCACTAGCTATGACTAGCCCTGCCATGCTTTCTATCTATCTGAAGCAAACTCCCTCGCTACTTGAAGCGTGCTCTAGCTACTTCAGTGACAGGGTCTTTGAGTACAGTGAACTGAAGCAAGTGTCATTACAAGTAGAAATCCAGTATTAATATACAATCATTTCTTACCAACCACAGTGTTTACTGGTTTGCATAGCTCTTAAGTGCTTATGGCGACCGCATACAGTAAAAAGGAAAACATTTGCTAGGAAGTATATACTTCAAATGTTCCTCATTTTTCAACTTCTGAAGTCAATCCAACATGGATTATTTATTTTGCAGTATGTCACCATCGTGTAACCAACCTGCAGAATGTTACCTAAGCAGTACTCCATACAATATTTTAGAAATGCACACAAAATAAATACATTATTAGCTAAAATAGAATTACCACAGGTAATGTGGTAACACATTACAAGTGCACATGTGCATGAGGACACTCGTGCGTATTTACATTCAGAATGAATTTCAGTGGGAATGCATATTTTCAGAAGGTACCTATGGGAATTTGAAGGCCATGCCCCACATGCCTTCTTCCTTCCCTTCGTATTCTTCTTGCTTTATCCCTCCCTCGCTTCCTTCTCAGTGCTTTGGCGCAGATGCCAAACGAATATGAGAAATGTGTGCTTTGTACAATTTTAACCAATTTGGAAATTTATTCCAACCTATTCCAGTATTGGCTATCGCTATTCACACTAAGAAATGATCAAAGGTTTTTTAACAATGCAAACGTAAATCCTTGTCTAAGGTGGTCTTATGTTTCTTGGGATGAATATGAGCAATCGAAGCTCATATGACCCTTTCTTGCACTGAAAGACACTTTTTTTAAAGAACTGTTTATTCTTGCCAGAGTTGAATGGAAAAGATAATTTTTATCAGGTTTTTATAGAAAGATTAGTTGTACATAAACAGGCATTAAAGAGAAAATACCATTGCACTTGCAATATTTCCAGCTTTAGAATCTAATTTCAGATACTTTTCTTGCTCTCTTTAGCACTCATCTGACTGTGTCCAGGAATCTAAAACAATATAGGGATGATTAGAATGACAAGTTGAGGATAACTTCTTATTGATAAATTACTTTAATGTCTTGCATCTGGAAAGAGTCAGAGAGCAAATATGTAGCTCTTGTTCCATTTCAGTTAATATAATTTATTTTAGAGTATACTAAGCAAATTATAGCAGAAACAAGGCTGCTGTAAGTCATCTGTCCTTTGGGGAGAAGAAATGCATTATGTAGTCTGACAATGCAGTAAACAAAAATAAAACACAAAAGAAATGGCCAGAAACAGCACACTGTGGTCCTCTTTCTCAGTGATCTCAGCCCTGTGCCAATGACTCATTTCCAGAGAGAAATTCAAATTGGAGATACTGAAGAAAATCAACACCAACTGAGTGAAGGGGTCTTTGAGCGTGTTTTTTTTGTACATGCTGTAGCTCAGGATCAACTCTTGAGTGCCTTTCATGACAAATGTTTTCCTAACTTTTTTTTTTTTGAAAGATCTCCAGTGATGGAAAGCTTCTACCACAGTCTATTCAGTACCTGACACTCATATATTATTATAATTACTCATCTTATTAAGTTTTCCTAGTTTTCAGTTCAGTCTCGTGATTAAACTCATTGTTGTGTTTGTCACAATATGTAAAAAAGTTTTATTCTTTCTCTCTTTGAATCAACCATGTATGTATTTCAGCAGTATTTTCCTGTCTTCTCTCACTTTCCTCCAGTTTAAACAATCGTAGTTCTTCAGACTTTACTCACAGGCTATTAATATGCAGATCAGTTCTCTGCTCTCTTCTGAAGTTTCTGCAACTAATTTCTGCAAATAATTTACATGCTTTCCCCAATCTGCCCACTCCCAAATGTGCTTTATGTCAAGTCTAACATCATTTCTGCCTTGAATAGGAAGATGCCTCAACGTATCTTTTTCAAATCGTACCTCTGTTTATGTAATATAAGACGTAATGTCTTTTTATAACAACATAGGTGCTGACTCATTTTCAGCTTTGATAGTTGAATTCTCTCTTTATCCTTTTGGAAGAATTCATATGAACAAGTTGTTCCTCAATAGATAAGTCTTCATTCCCAAAGTGCATTTGTTTCTATCGACATGATTTCAAATTCTGACCCTGTTCTCTGGAATACTGGTACTATTGCCTAGTTTAGTTAGTTTTATGTTTGTGAATTCTGTAAGCACTTTCCCCATTTCACAGCCCTTGTCAATAAGAAATAATATGAATGGTGCCATATGCAAGACAGAATGGGGTTCTGCATTTAATGAGTTGCTGCCTAGACAGTGTTGAGCAATCCATTCACTCAGTGACTGCTGTGCACCCATGAAAGTGACTCCAGTGCGCAGTTCTGTAGCAGGCAGAACTGCAATATAGTTCTTGAGATCCCTTAGATATCCCTCACTCTGTCCTAACTTAATGCAAATCTAATTCTTATCTTGTCTCAGATCCCAATCCTGTATCTTTTTTGCCTTCAGTTTGGTTCCTGCTCACCACAAAGTCTAGTACCCTCCTGCTCGATATCCCAGTCCCTTTCTGCTGTTTCTGGCTTTTTTGTTTGATTGGTGGGTTGGTTTGGTTTTTTTTTTTTTTACTTCCTCATTTTCATCTTTGCTTCTGCCCATGGCTTTGTCTCAGACTAAGTTGTGCAGAATTAGTCCATTTACTGACCCTGCTCTGACTCTCAAAATGCCACTTTGGGTAGAGGAATGCTTTCACATCTTCATTTCTGGGTCACAACAAAGCTTTGTGGTAGAGCATGCCTCCTGATTGCAGCATATCTCCTGACTATAACTTCCGGATCACAGTCCAAGTTCTCACCATCAGGCCTGACTGCTCACCCCCCTCATGACAATACATGTAAGGTGGAAACCTAACTCTGTACTGTGAGAGCAAAGCAGTGAGGTCAAAGCAGTGTGATACCGGTTGCCTAACGACCAGTTTTTTCAGCTTGCTTTCAGATCAATGTTTTAAAGTATGTTTGGTTGAGGAGAGCAACAAATAATTAATTATCAGTACATCATAGCACACAGACCTCTAATTTTTTTTAAGTATATATGGCTATATATACACAGAGACACAGAGATTTGTGTGCACATATAGAGATCTATGAAGAATCATTATTCACCTTATATAAAATGATTGATTAGTCCAGAGATTTGTGTTTCATGAGGACTGATTCATAAATGAAAAACATAAGTTCAGACTTCCTATGTAGTATCTAAATGCTGGCTTGGAAGAATTCTCTCTAGTGCCTGGTGGGACTACACATTTGTCTTCTGGTTCATGACATGTCCAGTGACTTGTCAGCAGTCATCTCCCACATACAGTAGAAATGGATTTTAGCCATACATTTTATTTATTTGTTTGTAGTGATTAAAAATACCATCTGCACATCAAAGACACTGTATCACTATTTGAATTTTCCAAACTGCAATGTGTGGGTGGATATTTAGAGCCAAACCAACAGTGTTCCTGCTTTTAAAGACTTTAAAATAAAAAGTCTATTCGATTAGATTATTCTTTAGTGTGTTTTTCAGTGTGTTTGCTTTTGAGAATCTGATCTGCAGGAATGTGGCCTCTCTTGTACCTCATGACAGTTCAACTTGGTCTAACACATGACCTATCAGATGTTAATCTGTCAAAATATAGGCCAAATACTGTCAGTCAATCAAGGAACTAACAGAAATCTTGTGCCATAGTTTTACAAGCACAGCAGCAAGTACAAGCAAAAGTACTTTCATATTGTCAGGAAAAAACACAGTCGCTGGGGAAAATCATAAAGGTGGACAACTTGAATGGAAGAAGCTTCTTCTCTGCATGAGTTACATACAGATGTCGCATGATGTTGCAGAAATGGGCGCCTGAACTTGCCTGGATTCTCCATGACTTCCCCAAAGAGAGTGAATCTGATCCTCAAAATCAGGACTCTGCTCTCCCTCTTCTGTCCCTTTCCTTATTTCACTGTTATTTTCGAAAGCAGCTAAGAAACTTGCATGATTTCCAGTGGGCTTTCAAACTGGCATCAGTAAGCTTCCTGTTATAGGGACCTTTCTTACAGTGAAAATACCAGTGATTGCAGTGCAATGGGCGCTGGCTCACTCTTGCTCAGCTGTATCTACTGCAAGATGCGTGTAGCAGCTTCTTACCATTACCCTGCAAGCATAGACAAGCATCAGTCTTCTCAGACTTCATAAAGTCTGATCCATATTCCTGCAGACTTTGGGTCCCAAGTCTTACTCTCATAATAATTTATAAATAAAATATTATTTAAATAAATACAGGAAATAAATTTAAATAATTTTAAACTTATTACTTCTGCATTATTAAATTACAAAGAAAAGACTTTTATTGAAGAAAGCTGAAGTGGAGAAAACTAAATCTTTCCTTTTTCAGAAGTTCCCGTACATTTTCTTCTATCTACATGAAAATATTACACACAAAAAGTCAATATCACTTTGCTTAGAGAAAGAAACATGTTTGGGAATGTTCTTTCCCTTTCAGAAAGGGGAGGAGAAAATATAGAAGTGCATTAAAAAAACACAATTAAGGTTGCTTTAGTTTAGGCCCAATAAAACAAACCATGTCTGTGGTAAAATCTTTAAAAATGGCACTGTTAGAAAAATTTTAAGGTCTGTTAAATTCATTACAACAAAACAACTGTGACTCTTAAAACGTTCTGTTCATCTTTTACTTGAACATGGCAGTACTGTTGCTCGTTTCAGCAATAAAAAGTTTTCTCAGGGGTGTTCTCAAGCAATGGTGCAGAAAGTCATCACGCAGGGAAAAATTATAGTAGTCATGTCTCTTGATGTTTTTAAACCTCAAAATTCCCCTTGAAGGAAATACAGGCATAGCTGGTAACAGGCAACCTATAAGAATGAAATGCTGTTGCCAAAACCCAAGTTATTGTCTTAAAATAAAATGTTAAGTTACACTTTTTTCTTTTTCAGTTCTTTCAATTGAAAGCCATCTTTACCACAACTTCATCATTTGTCCAAAGTAGAAAGAAAGGTCTGTATTGTGTCTGAAATGTGCCATAAAGTTTCTAACATGTCTGAAAAGCTTTTCCTCTTAAGTATTATAAACACATATATCTGAAAGAAAGAAAAGGAAATCCATGAGTTGAGGCACATTTCACTCATGTTTTTAATACGAAATCCAGCTTATAAGTGAAGGAAATACTTTTTCCTCTACTATTCGAAATTCACCGTGAAGCTGTAGCCAGTATATTTGCTCTCAGATAGGAGTAAGATTTGCCAGTTCAGCTGAAGCCTGTGACTTCTTAAACTATGTTGGTGACTTACTTAGATCAAACATAGAGTAACAATGAGATCACAGATGAAAGCAAGGACTCCTAGTGTCATAAATGAGTGCTTACCCACACCTTCTGACACAAGGCTTTAGGTTATAGGTGACCACAGGAGATCCCCAGTGATTAGGGTTTATCATAATGGCAATAAGAATGGCTGACTCTGGAAAAGTCTACATTCAAATTTTGAATTTTTTTGTCTTAGCTTTAATTACTATGCCATCGGTCCTTGACAAACCAGGTTAGCCCAAGACTAAGATATGTAAGTAGGATACTGATTTGATGTGGGTTTGGTAATTATAGAAGATGACTAAAGGAAAAAAGTTCGATTGGGTAGTTATCTAATGTCAATGAAATGGAAGGGTTAAGTCAGCTGAGGTTTGAGACTGAGACTCTGGATTTCAAAACAACAGACTGGGAAGAATGAGTTAATGGTGCCACCTGGACTGGGAAAGCTAATGTGCTTTATTTTAGAGGAGGACTGAGCAAGGAGGAAACCTTACAAGAAAAATCTAACTGGACAGCTAATCTTGCCAAGAAGTGTATCAGGATAAAGGAGAGAATGTACAAGAAGTGAGGGCATGAGTCTTACAGCTTCGAGGTCAGGATATGAGAGCACAAATTGAGAAGTGCAAAAAGAGAGCTGCCAATTAGACTTTCCAAACATTTAAAACACAGTTCATGAGGTCACCTTACCGTAAAAGCAATTGACCACTTCAGGTCACGCAGTTAAGGTGATAGGTCGCAAATTAAAGTAGTCCAACCCCCAGATTAGCTGAATATTTGACTCAGTTTTCAATAGCAAGGATAATGTTGACTTGGGAGGAGAGGATAACATTGGGGATAGAGGAAGAAAAGAGCGACAGGCCATGATAACTTGTGGGAATAATTGTGTGGAAGCAGACAGTGCTGAAACCTACCACGTTCATCTCCCTGGTTTACATCTGCTCCAGGATTCACAGTGAAGGTGCACATCAAATTTCAATCTGGCTGCAGATACATACAGCAGATCTAGGGTAAGAGTGTACCATATTGGATTTAAGAGGAGTAGTAATGCTTCTACATTAAAAGGCAAGAAAGTGATCCAGACAGTTGTATTTGGTCTCACAAATTATTTGTTCTGAGCAGCATGGGAAAATTAAGGAACATTATGAAAGAGGGAATGATTAAACCATGAATACTGTGAAGAGAAACCAGAGTTGTGTGTGCCAGACTAATCTGATACTTTTCTCCTGCAGAGAGTAAGTCATCTGTCTGGATTTCTTCAACACATTTGATGGGTGTTACTTGAAAAATTGCTGTTATGTGGAGATGATAGGGATAAGCACAGGAATTCTGAGATAGGTGAGGAGCTGACTGAAAGGAAGGATAACAACACTATTTTCACTGGGAGGAAATTTCAAGTCCATTTTCTTATGGCTAGCCTTTGAAACCATTTCAATATTTCCACTGGCAAACAAATGTTAGAACATACTGATAAGCGGGAGGCATATCCCTGATACAAGAATCATCGGAGGATGTTGAAACTGCACCATTTGAAACAAACCATGGCTAAAATGCAAGTTTTGCATGCACAGAAACTAATAACAAGAATTTCTCCTGTGGGAGCTTGGTAGTTTTCAGAGTACAGTAAAGGGCTCAAATGTATTATGATCAACCAGTAACATCCAGCTTGCTCTTAGTCATGTATCACATAAGATGCGTGGAGCAAAATCTTATGTCATACACTGTGAAGCACTGAGAAGATCACATTTCATGTCCTGAACTCAGTTTCTGGTTAATTAATATCAAAGCAAATGAGGTCAGATTATAAGCGTTAGCAAAGGGCTACTAGCGTGACTGGAGGCATGGGCAGCCTGTGTAGAGAGCAGACAGAAGAAACTTGGCCTACATTCTGGGACAATGAATTCAAGAATGGGACAGGATTGCTATCATATAAACTAAAACAGGGAAGGACTATACGAGTTGAATGAATCATGTTTTTGTAAGAACCACTGGAATGGTCCGGCTATGAATAAACACAGGCTGGAGAGCAGAAGAGGGTTTTTTGCGTCCAGAAGAAAGAAGTTCTGTGACAGCCTTCTAACAAAAAGAGAAGAGGGCAAGAACTGTTTAGTTGCAAGGTGACATTTCACAGTTACTGAAAGGCCCTGAACACTACTGCTGCGTCAATGACTCACAATGCTAACTACAGTCCTCATTTAGGCATGTTTCCCCTAACCTATTGGTTACAGCCCTGTTGCGTTCCACCCTGCCCTCAGGAGATAAACCCTTTGACAGAAATTATTAATAGCTTTCTGACTCCAAATGTTCCTCAGATCTCAGAGCAGGTTTACATTGTTCTGTTGAACCCGAGTTCAAACACTGTTTCTGTAAACTGGAATCACCCATTCTGAGAAAAAGGATTTTATAGAAACTTTTCCAGCCATTGGTAAGCTTTTTGCTAAATCTTTTCCTGAATAATTGTTTTCATCTTTCTTTCCTAAAAGTCTTACAAAAGCCCTGTGCTGGAAACATGCCCGATAACAATCAGGGAATATCAAAGCTCTATCAGAGGAGCTGCAGGCTTGCACAAAGATATGAAAATGTCTATAAAAATAATGTTGTTTTGGGGAGACCCTTCTTTGAATTTGAAATAATTTTTTTTAAAAAAGGAATGAAATGTCTTGCTGAAACAAATTGAGATTTTATTTATAAATGCTCCTTTTTCACTCTTATGTGGAATGCACATGTCAAGACAACGTGAAGAAGCTGGTCGTTTTTTGAACACTTAAAGACTCAACTTCTGAACAGAAACAGGGGCTAAATATAATCACAGATACTAGAGTGAGCTTGAGCTACTTCATTATATTCTTTATAGAACAGTGTTTGAATAATATTTGAATTAACAATATAAGGCATTAATCTATTTTAAGTCTTTCAGGGAATCTAGAAACATAATGCTGCTGTTGAAATCTCACATTTACCTAACACAGATGGTCATGAAAGTACTGAGTGTCAATTAGTGATAACTTTTTATCTGCAAAATTCTATTATTCCCGTTGGAATGAATTACAAATTTTTAAAATTTTTTTTCCAATCTTTGCAGATCCAAGATTTCAGAATGGACGTGTCCTGTGCAAAATATGTCTCTGAACTTTCATCTATGAGGTATTGCTTTCCTTCAAGGGGAATTTCGAGGTTTAAAAAACATCAAGAGACAAGCCTATCAGTCTAAACTCAGTGCAAGGGAAAGTCATGGAGCAGATCATCCTGAGTGTCATCATGCAGCACGTACAGGATAGTCAGGTGATCAGATCCAGTCAACATGGATTTATGAAAGGCAGGTCCTGTTTAATGAATCTGATCTCCTTCCATGACAAGGTGACCTGCTTAGTGGGTGAGGGAAGAGCTGTGGGTGTAGTTTACCTGGACTTACTTTACTTTACTTTTCTAATAAGGCCTTTGACACCAGTTCCCATAACATTCTTCTGCAGAAACTGGCTGCCTATGGCCTGGAAGGGTGTACACTTCACTGGATAAAAAACTGGCTGGATAGCCGGGATGTTGAGGTGCTGGAGCATGTTCAGAGAAGGGCAACAAAGCTGGTGAAGGGTTTAGAGAACCTATCTTACAAGAAGCAGCTGACAGAACTGGGGTTGTTTAGTCTGGAGAAGAGGAGGCTGAGGGGAGACCTTATTGCTCTCTACAACTACCTGAAAGGAGGTTGTAGGGAGGTGGGGCTTGGTCTCTTCTCCCATGTTACAAATGATGGGATGAGAGGAAATGGTCTTAAGTTGTGTCAGGGGAAATTTAGGTTGGATATCAGGAAAAAATTTCTTTACACAGAGGATCACTAAGCATTGGAACAGGTTGCCCAGGGAGATGGTGGAGTCCCCATCCCTGGAAGTGTTTAAAAGCCGTGTGGATGTGACGCTGAGGGACATGGTTTAGGGACCCTGGCAGTGCAAGGTGTATGGTTGGACTCAATGATCTTAAAGGTCTCTTCCAACCAGATGATTCTGTGATTCCTCTGATTCGGTGATTCTGTGAAGAAAGTTTAACCTCAGTCTATGGAGAATATTCAGTTTTGATATGTCAACAATACCCAGAAAAACAAACAAAAACAAACAAACAAACCCCATTTTCTTAAAATGATCAGCAAATTTCCTCCAATCTCTTGAACAAGCATTGGAGTTCTGTAAGCTGTCAAATAAATGTTGCTGAGGCATGGGGAACACACATGCTTGCACACTCTGCTATACAATATTTCCTAGAGGGCTTTTGGTGTAGGTCTCCTCACAGTCTCCCAGGTAATCTACAACACGTGGTTTGGGAGATGGCATGGGTCGAGGGACTTTTGCTGTTTTGGGCAACCTTAACAGTCTGCGTAGTTGTGATTGCACACCATTGTAGTAGTATCAGTACCCGGGATTGCTGACCATGTTGCATTTACTACTGTAGAAGTCACCATTTGGATTTTCTACTGCTATATCAGCTGAAAGGCCTTTATGCTTGCAATGGGATAAAGTTTCCAATTCCTGCTTTCTGTAGGCAGGCAGAGTGTCTTTTCCTCTGAAAGAAAACAAAGAATAAAATAAATGATTTCAACTGGCATCCCAAGTACACAGCTAGAAACCCAGACATCTCAGCTGGGTAAAGTTACTAGAGGATGACACTAAGTAAGTGTAAATAACACTGCCCTGCTGTCTGCAAGGAGGTATTCCAACTAATACTAGCCCAGGATCTGGATCGTTCAATATATGTTTACACATCATATGAGTACCTTTATGAACATAACAGAGATATGAAGTGTTCAGTCCTAAGTTCAAAAAGTCTTGGCTTGTTCTGTTTTGGTTTGTTTGGCTGTGAATGAGATACAGATGCAAGCAGTTGACAGTGGGTGCCTGTAGGATGCGTTATGCTTCTGGAAAACTGAGGTGAACAATTGCCGGTTTTTAAATTATATTCACCGAAGGTTACCCTTTTCAAGCTGGACTTATTTCGTTTTGTGTATACTTTCCTGATTCATTGCAGTATGAGTGCACATGCAGGTGTGGACGGAAATGAATGAGTTTACTCTTTAAAGACTTTTTGATCTCATATCAAGAATGAAATACCCGAAGTATTCTGTTTGGCTGGAAACTTTCCTCTGCTAGCTCAGATGTGGCATGGGGACTCTCTCAGGGTCTAAAGCTGCAAACTGGTAAACACTTAACAAGCATATCTTTCTCGACATTTGTCACATCTGTATAAAGTTTTCTAAAAAAAACCCCACATACATCCTCCTCCAAAAAAAACCCCAACCCCCAAAAAAACTAAAAAAAACAACAACAAAACCAACCGAAAAGGAAGGTGGCTAAGTATTTCCCTCTTTTTGGGGTCAGAATTTACATTTGTCTTTTCTAAGTGACATTTGTGAAGAGATTTGACCTATTTCACAGTGGGAAAAACTCTTTGAGGTTCCTTGGTACTATGATAATCTTGTCTCAACAGTTTTCTATCATCTGGTGTTTTGCCATTTGCTTCAACTGGGTCCAGAATCAACTTTTAGCTTCCAGGTCACAGAACAGAGATCTGAATTCTAAGGCGACGGGCAAGCTGATAGACAGCTTAATTTAGAACAACAAAGTGTTTCAATTCATTTAACATACAGTGAAAAAGCACAAAGACATTTATTTCTTCTTTTTGTCAGTGTCTTGATATGCTTTTCAGTTTAGTACTAAGTTGGGTGTAAATTTACTGTGTGCTTTTCAGTCCAGTAATTTCACAAGTTGGGCACTGTGTTCACTTTCTGCTCCTTATCCTAGGAAACTGTTCTCAGGTTCTTGAGGATTTATGAGGCAATCACAGGTCAAACTAATGAATGTTTGTGATGGTTGTCAAGAGATGCAAGTGGCAGAAAAAATGCTGACAGTCACGGTGCTGCCCGTGAGATAAAAGGGAATAAATCCATAGTGGTTTCCAGATGTCATCAGCTGCAGCAGTTTACTGAAAAGAGCAACTTCTCACGTGCAGTGAAAAATTACTAGGGCTGTGGCCATGGTGTGGATGGGAGTCCAGTTCTCACTGTCTGTACAACCCAGGGAGGCTTGATTAAGAATAATGTGTGGAAAAAAAATGCCCAAGCTGTTATTTTTAACCTGGGTCAGTTTCCCTGCCTGAATCACTGAGCAGCTGCATAAAGAGTTGCAGCAATGCATGAGCAGCTGCAGGGCAGACAAGAGGGCAGGGGGAGGAAAAGGAGAAGCTGGGGGCAATAAAACAGGCACTGCGTAGGGGCTGCCAAGTGGAGATCTTCCTCAGGCTCTGGTCCCCAGGGGGAGAAAGGAATGGCTCTCTGAAGGTGCCTGGTGGGATACTGCCAGCTGACATGGCCTGAGCAGCGATGTTTCAACAGTGTGAATCAGTCAATAGTCTCCTTTAACTACACTGAGATCTTGCACACACCTTCTCACAGATGGACACCCTCATCAAAACAACTGTATTAGGTGGAGACAGAACCTCATAACGGATTTTAGACACCCACACTTGCTTCTATACCCTGAATCTGAAACATCCTTGACTCGCCCTTCAGTTAGTGGGATGGAGTTGTATCCTTTAAAAATAGTATGATAGCAATTAGTGTAAGAGCAAAGAGGGGTTGGTGTAGATATAAATCTGCTGCTCCTGGTCCCAGTTTCTTGATGTATCATGGGAGCCCTGGAAGGTTGTCCATTGTAGGCACTTTGCAGTCACGAAAAGGCAAAAGCCCAAACCCTCCGACAGGAAGCAGATGGACATTCACAGGCAGAGCCATCTCTATATAGAATATCTCAAGTTTAGACGTTCTGAGCTCCTCTGGTGAGACACTGAATATCTTCGAGCAGAAACCCAATTTCAAGAAACATGATACTTTGCCCTATTGCAATTAGCACTCAGTGAAGTAATTGCAATTAGGGAAGGAAATTTGTTCCATAAGCAGATAGGAGGCTGTGAAGCTTAATTTATGGTAATGAAAATGACTTCATTTAATATCTTGAATAAGGGACAATGGTGACAAGTTGCAGCATATAAAGTTCGGATTAGACATAAGGAAAAACTTCATTCCAGGAGGGTTGTAACATCTCTGTTCTTGTAGATTTTAAAGAATATGCACAAAACTCTGACTGTCCTGGCTGGTGTTGGCTATAATCCCACTTTGAGCAGGAGGCTGGGTTGTGTCATGTCCAGAGATCAATTCCAGGCAACATTTCTATGGTTCTGCTCTATGTTACTTCAGTTTCAATTGTCTCATTTCTCTGGGAATATCTGAGCATCGTTTTCAGTACCTGCCATAATGAGGTCTTCATCATGTTGAAGATCTTGGTGTTACTGGAGTACGTAGGAATAAATACGAGGCTTTAAATAAAAATAAATGTCGGTAAATTCTAGCACATTGAACACTTCACTAGGTGTTTTCTCTACCCATGGATTTTTGAAATACTGTTTGCACATTAAAATATTTGCCCTGCTTTACTACTGATATTCTTTGAAATCTACTATGCAAGTAGTTCCTTTCATTAAATCAAGAAAGTGCAATGTTAAATATGTACAGGAATAGTTGCCAGATGGCCAGAGCAATAGTCTGGAGCTACTAAATGGAAAACATTCTCCTTTAATAGTTCAAGGCAAACACATACCTGTAAGGCACAGCCCTAATTCAGGGATTAGCCATAAAACACCTCCAAACTCCCCAAGAGACAGGCAGGAAAGAACCCATTTAATTCTTACAAGCTGCGGCCTGTCTGTGGTTAAGTTGAGAGAGAGAGGTTCCTTCCTCTCTTTCCCATTTCTGTGATCTAAGGCATAGCACAGTTGCAGAGGGCGCGGAAGTAATATCTCTGAGAATTTGGTCTCAAATTCTCTAGCTTCCTTTTTTAAGTTATGGCACCCTTACATAAGGACAAGTTAGAAAGTTATTATTTATTCCTTTTTCTTTCTTCTATCTAGATTATTTACTAGGTTTGATTATATTGTCCTAAACTTTCAATTGGCTACCTTAGAGCTGTATCAGCAACTTTTGAGAAAGCAAAGCTATTGAATTATTCACTTCATTACATTATTGACTGAATGTACATTTCATTTACATTAATGACAATGTAAATCAAACAAAGTCAAGTCCTTATTAAAATGTTCAAAACAGACCATGTGACTTGGTAAAAAATGGGATATTCAGATACCTTTTTCAACCCCCTTAGAAGCAGCCACTTTAAAATATTTTCCAAAATCTTTTTTTTTTTTTAAATTGTGCACCATTTATTAACACAGATTTATTTTAGCATGAGTTGCTAAAGAAAATGATCAAAGACTGCCCCGCCCTGCTTGTGAGCTACTGAGGGCTGTTCTCCCACTGTGTAATACTTCATTGAAGAGAATGTAATGAGTAACCGAGGTGGCACAGGTTTATGCCAGTTTAATGATGTAACTGATTATTTATTTGTGGTTACTTTTAGGTGAGATGGAACACTAAAAATATTAGTTTACAAATTAATTTTAAGTTGTAACACTCCTTTGAGCAAATCAGCATCACAGAGGATTCAGTTGTCTTTTGAAATCTGCAATTCATAAACCCCCAATGAACTATTTAAGAATGGAGATGAGCCTGCCTTCTCTGAAGTTTCACGTAATTTCTTCTTCTCTCTTGAGAAGAGATATTTTTTTTCCCCTTTCTTTTCTTCAGAGATGTCTTCCAGGCATCTGGACTCTGCACTGAAGTCTGATGTTATTCTATCCCAAAGACAGCTTCTGCCTTTACTAAACTTCAGGAGGTTTTCTCATCTGTAAAGTTAACACTAGACATATTATTTTACAGTATGAATCTGCTCTGAAGACCACGTCTACACAGCAAATGAAGAAGTGGTGACAATTTGTACTAGCTTTACTTAAATAAGCCCAGGCAAAATGTGACAGCACAGGTTTCAGCATAGACTAGCATCCCAATGGGCTTGGACTGACTATGCAAAAATCCTGGCAACAGGCTATATTCCTGCACACCACATCGACATCTTCATGCACAGTGCAAGGACATCCTTAGCCTTAGAAGAATACTGCTTGTGGGGAGATTATATTGCTATGCACATATCGTTACTTCCAGTTTGTTTCCATAGAAGTTTCTCACAGTCTCACAGGACCGGATAAGCCCAGTGGTTGAAGTATATGTTAAAGAGAAAAGGAAATCACTTCTACAAATCTCTTTATCAATACTCACCAGTACTTAGTGATAGGCCACCTAAATAAACTGATGAATATGAATTGGTACATGAAAAAATTGTTTATGGATCTTCATTGATAAGTGCTTTACCTGCTTATTGCCATCTTAGATGGTTATTTTGCTGATTCACCTTCCTTCTTTTGAGCTTCCCACCATTTGCCCCTTTTTTCAGAGACCTCAGGTAGAAGTTTCTTCTACAAGGCTTAGAAGACAGAGACATAAACAGCTCATTTACAGACTTAGTCTGGGAGGGGGTAGACAGGAATGAAAGTAAATGTAAAACTCCTTCAGGCACTTGTAAAAAAGGGAAATTTCTTCAGCAGGGGAAGGAAATCTCTCTTCCTCTTGGTAATTCATTTCCACTCTCCTCTCCAGATATTTATGTCCCTTGGGCAGTATATTGAATCTACAGTTTGTGAGACTGCACTCAGAGCAGAGAAAAAACAAAACAAAAATCAGTTGCAAGAAACAAAAATCAATCTTTGTTTGGTCTTACAAGGAAAAATAAACAGCCTTGATCTGAAATGTGGGGTTGTGTATTCTTTCCTGTGGTTCTTCTTCAGAGTTTATTACCTTTGCACCCTTGTGTAATTACAGTACCAAATCCCATCAATTTCTGATCTTGGATGAAATGCAGCTTTTAATTATCAGCTTGAAAATCAAAAGACATTTTCACCTTACAAGGTTTGTTGTACTATGAGAGTAGTAGTAGAAAAAAATCACTTCTGCATTTACATTCAATTAAATCAATGCCTCATTAATTATTTTTTGTATAAAGCTACTAAATAAAAACCTCTAAGGACATGCATTTAGAACACATATATCTAACTAATGTCACATACATTATTTTCACAATACAAAATAGAAATTAAGTAATTCAATATTTTCCTTACTGAGATTAATAATTCATTCAGGCTACAAATGGAAATTTCTCATGAAGTTTCAGCACAGTTGGTGGTCAACACTGACACTGGAAAAGATTTTCTGTTTGCTGTGTTTAAAGACTAAAACAAAAGGAAAAGCCATTGGGGACAATTAAACGAAATGAGACAAACCAGAAAAGGCATTGTGATGAAGGCTATTAGCAGCCACACACACGGTGGGAGGAGGTGAACAGGGCTGGTGTAGAATTACAACATCACTAATGTGTAAACTGAGTCCTGGTGCTGAATGATCCGGTCTGTGGTTACACTCAAAAGGAATGGAAAGTCACAGGGTAGTTTCACGACCCGGCTTAAACTACATTCCCTGAGACTGACTTCATCTTTTACAACAGGCTGTTTTGATCCCTGTGGCATAACTCTAGACTTGGCTACTTTGACATTTCTCTAATGCTTTTGCGGTCAGAAAGCCTTGCACGTAAGGATGCACCAATCAAAAGGGTACCGAAGTGGAATAGTGAGAGGAAGAGTATGAGAAGCAGACACTTGTATGCAACTGGTATGGCTGAGATAGTAGCATAGTCCAGAGTCTTTGACAGGTGGGCATGGACAGGTTTGCTGTTACAGTAACCATATATGTTCCAGGGGTTTTAGAAAAACAACAAATTCAAATACATTAAAGAATCATTTTAGCACATCACAAGAATAAGTTTTTTAAAGGTTGTTCTTAGCATTTATTTCCTACCTTTTGCTTTTAGGGTTCAAGGTTCAAAAATAAAGGAGAAAACAAATCTGTAAATAGATTTGTCTTAGGTTTGCTTGTCATGTGCTAAGGAAGGGACAGGTAGGTCTCTTCTACCTCCTGGAATAAAATGGATTCCATGATATCTGCAGATGGCCTGTTACAGGGCTTTACCTCCCTGAGGATTATAAGGCACTTCCTAAATCCAGCCTATAGTCCTGACTGCCAGTAGAGCTGGGCATCATCTTCTTTACACGACCATTATTTTGGCTTCCCTTTCTACTTCCTCTTCCAGCTGCCCCACTAGCTTGTCTTCTTCTATGAAAAGAAGAAACCTAATTCCTTCTTAATTTTCTCACACACTGTATTTTTTCTCTTGTAATTTTTGCTGTTTTCCCTTAGATTTTCTAGATTGCCTATCATGGCTTGGCTTCGCGGACGAAGATTTGGGAAACGTGAGTACACCCTTCAAGCCTGCGCAGTGGATTTTTTAGCTGAGGCGCAGCGTGCGCGAGACTGGCCCCACCCTTTACACCTGAGGTTCATCTGCCAAGGCCTAGCGAGCTTGGACGCTGACAGCGAAGTCCTCAGGTCGTAGGTTTGGTTAGAGTATCCTTCTCTTAGATGGATGGCCTTACAGGGCTAAACGAGCTCCATCTGCCCGGGTTTGGAGTTAGAGTTGTCCTTCTCCTAGGATGGTTGCCCGAAGGCTAGTGAGCCCATCCTGCCCGTGGACACACTTTGTCTGACCCTTCAGTTGAGACCTGTCTGGCTTGGGGGACCCTACCGGAGGCATATGCCACCACCAGCATAGCTCTCAACTTCACAAGGGCACGCAAGCTCTTTCCCCACGGCAAGGGGGTGCCCGTGAAAGAGAGATTGCCTATACTTAAGCAACATATAGGCAAAATAAACACCCACCCAATCTTAAAAGTCCTCTGGCAACAAAAGAGCACAGTATTTCAGCTGAGGGCTTTCCTGTACCAATTAAAAAAGAATAAAAGAATAATTATTCTGCATTTCTTACTAATCTTTTTCTTACTTTTTAATGAATCACAGAATTACTTCTGCCTTTTTTTGATCTTCTGCATCTTAATCTGCCACTCTCTTCTGCCTGGCCATGTGTCTAATTCCTTCAGTGTGTTTGCCAGCCTCCCAGCTTGGTGTAATCCACCAACTTCATAGATATATGTTCTATTATGTTCATAATATTTCAGAAATGTTTTAACCAAAACCAGCACATGTTTATGGGATCCTAGTAGCAATGTCCTGAAAATTCCAGAAACAAAACATTGCTAATGGCTTTGAGAATCACTTTTCAAATACTTGTGCACTCTATCCCACATTTCCTTGGGTGTGTATGGGAATTTCACCACAACAGTGTCAAAAGCCTTAAAGCCAAACAATACCATATGTGTTGGCTTTCCTTTACCATCAGCCATGAGAGAGAGGAGGATTATTTCCCAGTGGTTGAAAAACATAATAGCAAATATGGTAGGACAATGTAATAATTTACATGGCATTCTTCATGTTCTGTTTCACCCTGTCATTAGAGGTCTGGGTAGGAAAGTTGTCCACATTTCTTAGGCATATGATTTTATTTAACTATGGAAAACCAGCAATTTTAACTGGAGGAAATATCTTCCTAATGGAATATATTTACAGATATTACCCAGCATGGAGTAGTCTAATGCTGTTGCTTAGCATGCAGGAGAAGCCTGTATTCAGCTAATTCTTGCTTTGAATCGGGGACTGCATATGGTACTATGTAATTTTATTTAACAAAACTGCTGCAAATGAAATCAGACAAGGGTTTTTATGCCATGATTGCAGAGCTAAGCAAAACTTTACCATGCAGATTACGGTAAGAAAAAAAGAGTAATAACTGAGGGCTGTATGAGACAATGGGAAGGCAGCATTGTTTCCTGGTTACAGATGGCAGCTAAGAAAAGGTCAGCCTTTGAAGTGTTTGAAGCTACAGTAACTTGTTTACCTAAAAGTAAATGAAAACAAACTAATTTCAAGCTTCTGTGGTAGATAGATACCTAGGTACTACTAATCTGATAATGCTTTCCTACTGTTTTCTCAGTGTCTACTTTTCAACAGTATCCTCTATTGGCAGTGGCCAGGATTTGTTAGAGTCTCACCACCAAATATGGGGACTTCTGGACAGCAATTTTTATTAGCTGATACATAAAACTATGAAAATAATAGTGAAATAATAGTGCTGTGCAAATTTGTATTGTTGCATTATTAATGAGACCAACATTTTTAATTTTAGGCTGTGTGTCCTCACTTGCTCATTTCTTTCCCAAAATGTTACAGCATCAGCTGTAACTTTTGTGTTCAGATACCTGCTTACCAATTTCTTAAGTTTTTAAATGTAAAGAAGTATGTTGGTGTTAATACTAACTTGGGCATTTTGTAATATGGCATTGCTTGCTTTCTTTCTTTTTTTTTTTTTTTTAAATGCTTATCTCATATGTATAATACCATAATTTAAAATAATGAGCACATACCAAGTGTTCAGACTTCAGCTTTTCATTTGAAAGCAAGGATGATTTTGTAACAGAGGTTTGAAGTCAAGGTCTGCAGTCCAGAGTTTTTGTAAAACCTTAAGTATCTTAGATAGGCCTGAATTACTTTGTTCTGCTACCTGAAAGTTATGCATCTAGTCCAAGTAAACCAAACTGGATATTGGCACAGTTTACAAAGAAAGGTAGACTACTTTTTGATGGCAAGGTATCTTTGTTCTCTTAAATAATTCCTCTGGGTTTTCACGTGTTGTATTATGAAAATGACTGATGATTGAGGGAGCTATTAGTTATTCATACAAAACAAGAAAGAAGAATTCCAAGGCTTTTAGTAACACTTTTGAATATAAGGCATTTGTTTTCCCGTAAGGATGAAATTAAATCAAGGGATAATCCATCTTCCTGAGGAAAAAACAGCAAGTTAAAGATGTTTACAGATGTGTTTTTATTTTTGTTGTGATGGAAGGAGGTGTATCAGCACAAAAACTTATATAATTGACTAAGAGATAATTAATCATGGTGTTGTTTGTTTATACCTCTGATAAATATACTCTTATTAGAGGTGGCTGTCTTGTTTGTATGCTGACCTCAGTGATATCCCCAGTCTAAGAGAGGTCTACTTGTGTAATGAAGGCTTAGCAGGACCCTTGCTGACAAGCCAAACCCTATGACCTCACTGTTTTTCTTAGGCTTGGAAAATGTTTCTATTGTTAAAGGCCAATTTTAATTTTACATAACCATAAATGAGATATTTTATTCTTTTACTTCCTAACTGTAAGTGACAGTGAACTCTACATCCATTGCTAAAGGCTTTGCAGGATTAGGTTATAGCAAAAAGGTGAAATTTCAGAATCTTTCCAGATATTAAAAATCCTACATCCTGGAAAATGCCTACATCAGAAGTCCAAGTTTATCCTGTACAATAAACTCCAGTAGGAAGCAAGACAGAGCATTACTGATGCTTCACTAAAGAGGTGAAGTGTGGTGGTCATTGGTAACAACATAAAAATTGAATATAAGGTCACCAGTTAGTACTAGACCAGCCGTAAAGATAGCACAACTCTCCCCTTTCTGAAGATTTTCTCAGATTGACAAGGTACTGCATAAGGAACTCAAGAATGAAATGTTCTTAAATAGGGGTTCTGAATGATCAGCCACAGAAACTCATAAACAATCCTCAGCAAAATAACAGGCAAGACAGGTAACAGTCCAAAGTCAGCACAAAGGAGGCCAGGAACCTCAAAATATTTAAAAATAAAGCTAATAGGATCATATCCATGTGTGAATATCTGCTACTAATTCCAGAAGTACACTCATACGTAACGGTGTATGAGAAGATACAGATTTTGGAGGGAAACTTCAGCTTATAAATCATAATAATTCAGGAAAACTATTAATGACTGTAACTCCAAAGATAATGCAAATATAATTACAGATATCATTACATTATGGAAAGTCGCATCATGCTTTACAGGAGTTTGGAATGAAACACAAAATGGAAATAAGTCCCAGACCAAGTGCTTCAGGCATTCCATCTTCTTCTCCTGCTACCTCCCTTGTCTGAGAGCAGGGAGACAGAATTCCCACAGGGATGCCTTGGAGCAACAGCCACTTACCCACTCACCACCGCTTTCTGAAGGGTGACAGTCAGTCCCTCTGAATACACTCCAAAGAACCAGATTGCTAGGAGATTTAGACACTTACACTTGCAGATAAGAATGCAGTGGCATTTTCCAGAGTGCCTTTTACCTATTCTCAATCCACCAGCAGCGGGGTGTCCTGGCACTCTCCAAATCCCTGCGCATGCTTGGCTGCTTCTCTAGGCATTTTGGGTATACCTGCAGATGCGAGTAAAGGCAGGATACTCTGAACTGGCAAAATGAAGTCGAGCCCTGCTCTGAAACCTTTATGGCGTGCAGGGCTGTGGCTGAGTAAACATACCCTGCCTCTGATCAGAGAGGTGCCTCAGCCTGGCATGTCAGCAGGAATATGGGGTGCAGCAAGGCATTGGCACAGTTCAGCTTAATCCACACTGAATCTGCCTTGTATCCAAATAGCCGGAACTGTGGATCCCACAGGCCATTTTTTAATCCTAGTAGACATAGTTTGAAATACTTCTATAAACAGGATTTGGGAACCAAACACAGTGCTGTTAGATATAAGACCAATCAAAACACAACACTTGAATGTGATTCAGTATCCAAGACCATGAGACATTCCATACTTCTGCTTAATATAAGCTGTCGGTTTTTTGATAGTCCTGCTGGTTCCACCCACTTGCTGCAGTCACATTAAAATTTTTCTTCATGATTTCTTCATTTACTCTTAATGACCTTATGATGAATATTCTTCTGGAATGTAATTTCTCCCAGATACATGTACAGTGTAAGTTTTCTGTAGGTCCTAATCTTATAGAACTATCTTCTTTAAGTTCTCTCTTTCATAAGCTGGTTTGGTTTTTAATTTAAAAAATTTACTGTTATAAGGCTACTAGGAATGCTTTTTCTAGTAAAAAATAAGTTAAACTTCTTTTATCCTGTCTTTACTATGTATAACTTTAAATTCTGGACTCCCTCTGATTTCCCACTGCTACATTGTTCTCAAAGCAATGCAAGTCTACCAATAGAAAACAAAAAAAAAAATCTACAGCTTAACCCAAGTACAGCCTGCAATCAGGTTTTGCTTTGCACAGCAAATGTCAAGTTTCATCCCATTTTCCTGACCTTGATATATTCCAGTAGTTTATTTGCCTTTAACTGTAACCACATATTAGACTGATGTTTCATCTAAGTTTTTACAAAAGTAGCTATCAGCAAACACACCATTAAATCTCCAGTGCTGCTTTTTCCCCCGCAAGTGTTTTTTGCTTTTTAGAATCAAATATTCTCCCTCACCCATTAAAAATGTTCCATAGTATTTCATTACCCTACTTTTCCTAAGTCCTGCACAGTTACCAGGTCACTGCTTTCTGTTGCTGTAAAACTGCATTCATCTTTCTTCTCCAGCAGGTCTATGATGTTGATCTGAGTTTAAAACCAACTGCATGCAGAGATAGACCCTTTTTATACGCACTTGTACAAGTAACAATTTCAAACCTCTAAATGTCTAGGTACTGCATCAACAGAGTAGGCTGCTGGCAGAAGAGAGCTGCCATTTTATAACATGTTTAACACAAGTTGAGTTTTGTATCAGGGTGCTGCTTATTTCCCATTCCATTGTGGTGTTGCTGTACTTAAGCAATGGCAACACAGTCTGCATTCTTGTTTGTGACACCTAATTATCTAATTTTATTATTCATTAAATCTTGTTAAGGTTACTCATAGACCAGATTAGCCTGTGAATTTTGACATACGTCTAAAGCGCAGTATATTTCTTTTTATTTTCTGGAAACCATCAAAGCTTCCATAGTTTTGCAAACCCAATAACCTTCTGGGGTGTTGTGAGGTGACCTGATGTCTCCTAGAGGTTGGATAACATAGTAAAAGAAGCAAGAAAACAAAATGTTGGCAGAGAAACCGAGGATGCTTGTCCCTGGCATCTCTGCCTTACGAAGTGTTGAACATCATCAGTCATAAGGCTGAGGAAAATTACCGACACTGAGTACAGCAACTACTTTTGGGGGCATAGTGTGTGGGGAAGACAACATACCTCTCTGCTTTAATGTATGTGGAAGAGGTGCTACTTAGCATCTCGTCAGTCTAGAGCATGTTTGTTGCAGTGGAGCCAGGTAGGCTGATGAAGAACGGTAAAGCAGCAAGGGCACATTCCTACCACTGAATTCAAATGAATTTTACTGAATTCAATTCAGTAAAAGGGAAATCCCTGTGGCTGGGTATGAGAAAACCACATGGGACTAATGAAATTATCATGTTATCTGAATTTTCTATGCGAAAGAAAGTTTTTCATGTATACTTAATTTTTGAAGTTTGTTATGTGTGTAAAAGTTACACTTGCTTGGGATTTATGCAACAGATTCCTAGACCCTTTTCAGTTAATAAATTAACACACTGAACTGAGTTCAAGCAAGGAATTTTTCTGAGTTCAAGCCCAGTGCCTTAGAGAGCACTCAGCTTTCTGGCAGGCATACATCTGGCCTTGCGCTACAGTGCTTCTAGGGGTCACCATCGCAGGGCAGATCATGCAAATACGCAAACCCATGCTTACTTTTCTAAACAGAGGTCTTAAGCTTCAGAGTACAGATTATTCTGTGTAATGACTCACAAGTTACCCCCCGCCCTTTTTAATAGTTGGCAGCAAACACTTGAGGAACCTTTGTGCTACATGATGAGTTTGAAGAGGAGCAAGGCTGTGTAGATCAGTACTGCATTCAGCCGAGAAGGGAAAATCTTCTAGAATCACTCCTTTATTTTATCCAAGCTTTGCTGATTATGTATGAAATGTGTATAAAATGGTCTTAATAGCAGGGACCTGTGTACAGTACTCCCCTCTCCCAGTGGAGTGTTCCTCCTATTGATTGACCCAGAGTATTTTCTTTTGTTTGCTCTCTTTTCGGTACCCTGTGTACTTTACTCTGTGGTTGTAAAGATTCAGAAGCAGAAGCACTGAGTATTAAAGAATAATAATTCTTATTAGATGCTGATATAAAGCTCTTTAGACTCAGGCAGCATCCAGAACTTTTCTTTCCTTGATGAGGGCAGGTTGCTAGCTAGGAGATCACTGCCCTAATCATGTAGTTCCTTGTCTCCTACAGTTTTTAAAAGAAAAAATGTCACTATTATACCTTAACATCTTCCAGCCAAAACACATTCACACATATCAGAGCTAACAGATCAGATCTGTCAGGCAGCTTAGGCAGATGAGCATGTGCATTTCAAATGGATAGTAAGGTAGATGTCAGTTTACTCAGCTCTGAAGTGTTTCTGGAAATATGAACATAGACACCTGGAGAATTTCAAAGTAAAAGAGTAAATTACCTAAAGAACCTGCATGCTTTTAGCTTTAGGTTATCTGAACATTGAAATGAGATTTTCTGGATCACAGCTTAGGGTTTATGAAGCTGAATTCCATTTAAGTGTCATGTCAAATCTGTAAGCCTTTTTCTGAATTTCAGCCAGCCTCCAGGCCAGGAAGATACTTGGCCTAGCAGCTTAATGGGTAGCTTACTGTGTGAAGGTTACCAGCATCCTGTAAAGCAGAATAAGTAAGCCAAGTTCTCTCAGTTCCACAGAAAAAAACCCCTTAACCTCCTGAAGCCCTTTTACATTTACACTGATCTATGTAGGATCAGATTTCCCTCCCCAGCTAGGTAATTTCCTTTGACAAGCTTATTTATAACATTTCTTTGGTAAGTGGCAAGATAAGAGCTTATTACTGTATGTTAATGATGTATACTCATCTTTATAGAAAGTATTAATAGATTATGTCTTGACTATAAGAAAGCTACAATGCGAAGGAAAAAAGGTGGTTTGCTAATAACTAAAGGCAGTCCCAGCATGCTGTGTTTGCATGATTCTGATGCATGTGTACGTCAGTGACTCACCAGACAAACTGTTACCTCCCTGAGCATGCTTTTGATGATGTGCTCTAAGAAATAGTAGCCCTGCAAACAGCTGTATTTAAGTTATTTAATTTCTGAGAAAGCACAGAGCTCCCTTCTATGCCATAGGCTGTCTGGAGATTGTTCTAAAAAGAATGTCATCAGAAAAAGCTTCTGACCTCATTCTTATGTAGAGGTACAATTAGAACATCTGAAGCTTACTATAATGTAAGTGAAAGAGACCAAATGTGAGAGAGTCTAAACTGGCAAACTTGTCAAATGTGACTAAGAGAATTATGGGTGATAGTCAGAAGAAAAAGGTAAAAAGCTCGCTGTTTCATTAGCCTGCTGCTTTGCCAGACTTATTGAAGATTAGCAGTGCTGAGCAGAGAAGGATCACCTTCCTTGACCTGCTGATGATGCCCATAGCTAAGTAAAAGCTGCAGTTGCCAGGATAATTTGGGAGGAATTCAGTCTGATGTGTCACACTGTCTCCGATGTGTTTGGCATTTTGGGTGTTTAGAAGGAACATGTCATTTTTGATTGCAGGCAGAGTCAGCTGTGGGACAGTTACTTTGCCAAGACTGAGGCATCTTTTGACCTACTCAGAATTTCACTTGCTGGGGGAATTGTCAATTTGTAAAGTAAAAAATTACTGTGCGGTTTAGCAGCCTTCAGTACTTAGCAGGGACTTAGGATAGGGGTAAGAATGAAAACTCTGGATATAGGGGTCTAATTTCTGCTCAGGTACCATTCTCAAAAGTGAACACCTATGTAAAAACATAGTTGTTGATCAGGATTTCAGTGGTATTGGCAAACTGTCAGCTAGCATGGAGATTACTGAGTTGCAGTGCTAATGTTTTAGAAAAGCCTGACAAGCAATGCCAGTAATACAAATCCTGTTCATTACAGTGTCATTAGTTCATTCTCTTTTGCTGTTGTTTGGAAAAGGTTAAATGCTATTTTTACCTCTCTTTATATAGGAAAGGAATTGATTTCCTTTCTACTAAGACATGGAGAATGTCTTAGTATTTGTAAAAATATTTGCAAAATATTATGTTATGAATGGTTAGAATACTGTGCAACATTAAGTTTTTCAATCTAGACATACATTTTGAATTACAAATCTGGATTTATTAAGGCTTGTGGAAAACTCAAACACATGCTTTTATTAATCACTAGTAAACATTTTTTGCAGATCATTTCAAATGAAAAAAGAGCATGCCCTTCTTTAGTGAAATGTCAACAAAATATCAGTATCTTTGCCAACTTTGTAAACTTTGCAAGATTTTTACAGGACCTGTGAAACCTTTGGTGCTGAGCTGAGGCTAATGTTCTTAAAATCTGTTTACACAGCTCTGTGTCCAGAAATTTGTTCCTGCTATAGATGAAGTGTCTAACTAGACTACTCTGGGACCACCATTGAATTTTTGGTGTGATAGTGATTGAGTGACTAAAATACATAAAACTGTAAAAACATAAAACTGTACTTGCAGTCATATTATAATCTAAATGGATTTTTTTTTTCCCCAGTTACCAATGGATAAACAGTCATTGTTATATATTATTATAGCAGTCGGTTCCTCTCTCAGTTTATGTAACTGGGTGTCTTTTCACATGGTACTATGAAAATGCAGTGCTAATGATTAACTTCAGGCTAATAAGCTTTGCTGAAAAATTATAAAGAAATGAATCAATATAATGTTTTCTTTGTCAAATGAAAAACTAAAAATAACATGTCCTTGTTCACCAAAAATATTTTATAAGAAATCCCTTCTTTATTTTCACCTGTTACTTAATCAAATTTTGTCACTTTTTATTCTGAAATGTCATTTTAAAACACGAACTAAAAGATCTGAAACTGCTACAATAAACATTTCCTCCATTTTAAATCAAAATTGTTGTGTCAGCTTGATATAGATTTATATACAAGGTTAATAAAAATAAAATAAGAGATTTTAGTTTTCTTTATTTGTCATTCATCTGAATACATTTCCCCTTTCAATTAAAAATTATTTTACCTTCATTAATTTTGGTCCTTGAAGTTTTAACATCAAATCAGTAATGCACAGATTAGCTGATGTGACTACAAATACAAGGTATCGCAAGGTTCATGAAATATCTGCAGCAGTAGGACAGATGACTCATGAAGTTTTTTATATCTCAGCACAGTCTTGTATGGAATTAATGAGACAGAGCTATTGGTCTGACCACTAAACTGGATCATCTGAGATTTCTGGTTCTTTTTTTAGAAGTCAACCAGCTTTGCCTCAAAGCATTTTTTCATCCTTACTGCACTCTGTTCTGTCTTTATAATCACTACAGTTCCTGTTAAGAAAGTTTAGCTTGACAGGCCCCACATGAACTAGAAAATGTTCAAAATAGTAGCAAAGAAATTCAAGTTACATATTTATTTCTTCACTTTCCTCTTTCATTTTCTTCAACAGCTTGAGCTGGGAGCAACTTTGTCATTTGGCATTTTGTAATATGTATAAATAAAATAAATAAATCACACTTTATAAGCTGGACACTGGATTTTAAAACATTTCCCTCCTCTTCATCCAATTAAGAGTCAAGTGATATGAGAAATACAATGGTAGCCGTGACTGGACAAATTGCTGTTATACCCAATGCTGCAATGCCTGAAAGTCTGATTCCTGCCTCTGGGATGAGAAGTTATGATGCTGGTCCCTATGCAGAAAGGAGGACCTGGTCTGGACCAGGTGGACTCTAATGGTTTACTGTTTACCCCTTGAGAGACCTAACATGCAGTCTCTGTTTTGAGCTGGATGCAGGGCTGCTGGATGCTGGGCCAGCAAGCTACACACTCTGGAAGACAGTGCTAGTTTAGCCTTTTTGTTTGTACCTCCAAAGTTATATGGCCCAGTGGGAGAGAACTGACTGGAGGGAGGACTCTTGAAGTAGTCGTCTACTGCCTTATTCACTGGGTCTCGTCTGGATCTGCAAGTGCACAGATGAAATCTCTTTCTTGTATTTGAGAAACTCCAGGCTCTTTGAATGATTTATGGAATTATGTGAAACTATAAATCTTGTGCTACAGCTAAATGCAACAATGGCATTGTTTGTATAATAATTTGCGTCAGCTTTTCTTGACCACATTCGGGTCAATGCTGAATTGCTGAACGACTGTGTAACAGCTGTATGGACAGCATGACTGAAATGACACCAGGCTCCCTGGCTGCAGAAGGGGACCGTCCTAGCTTCAGCTGGTTCCCAAGGAATTACTGGTATTAATATATACAGAGACACCAAAGCTTCAGTTGTCCTCTAACAAAGTGATTTCCTCTGAAAAAGCTAAAAGAAAAAAAAAAACCTAACCTGAATCTTATCTGGCAGAAATGTCCACCAGCAACGTCCAGCTGACCTCTTGAGGTGGAAGAACATTCCCCTTCACAGAATGGAATATGTTTCCCTCCTGTTCACCATCAGCAGCATCTGGACCAGAATGCCAGAAAAACATAGAGAGTTCATTTTCCTTTTTCAGTGGCAAACTTAAACCAAAAATTCATCAGCATTTTCGAGGCTCAAATTTTTCTTCTTCACCTCTGAATTTTGGATTGGTGCGAAAAGAGGAAATATTTGACTACCATGAGGTATTATAATATATTCATGCTCTATCTTTTAGCCAGCAAACACACACATACTGTAAACCAAAAAATGGTGAAAAATGCCAGATCTGATGGCTCAATAAAGATGATAATGAATGTATATGAAGTAATGAGAGGTTTTTAAAGGACCTGGATGGTTTTTCAACAGCAGCTGAATGCACGATCACATTGCACAGCAGGAGCAAGTACTTTGGACAAAGGTGTGTGCAGATGTGGTGTATCACTTACCCCAGAAGTCATAAATGTAGAGGTAAGCAACTGTGAGTGAATGACTTACATGTCCTGATGCCTGTGGCTTTCTCTCATGTTCCTTCTGCCTCTATAATGACGTATTTGAAGTTATAACCGAGGAATCACACTGGTTTAGGCCTGCCTGGAGAAGTAAACTGGCTATTTTTAATCATACACCTTTATGGTTAAAATAGTTAAGACATATTCTTCTGTCTTCTGGAGCTCCTGTGATGAGAAGTCTGGCTAAGAAAGACTTAATGACTGATTCAGATAAAAGTACCAAATAAGAAGTAATGAAGGAAAAGTTTGAAGCACCAAGCATCTTGCACGGCACTGATAGACTGCTGTGTATTTCCTGGAACTAATTGAATTTCAGGCAGCAAAACTAATGTAAATTCATGATAATAATTTGGGGGGAAAAAAAAAATCATACCAGAACAAATATACAACTCATAATGACTCAATGAAACCCAAGTTTTGAGCAGAGAAATATTTAACCAGGTAAGTTTTTGTCCTGATGTTTTCTTTGACAATACATAAATAATTCCAGAAACTCTTCAGTGCAGTTCAATGCAGTGTATTATAATGTATATTATTGATTTCAAGTGCAAAGCCCCTAATAAATGATTAACTACAAATCATTGCTTTGAAATTATTTTTGTGGCATGTACAATCAGAAAACAAGGTTATTTTTTTTCCCAAAAGTCCCTAGAGATGGAACAGGAATTATTACACAGAAAAGTTCTATCGAAGTGGAAGAGTAAAATTGCGATGCATGTGGTGACAATCTGTTTGTCTAAAATGCAAGGCAAAAAAAAAAAAATCTATGCAAATGCATGTTCTCATAGAAAGCTTAGATTTCTTTGAGGGAAAATATGGAATAATTCAGCACGAGCACAAAATATGTTGGCTGAGAAAATCCCATGGTGATCTCTCTTGGAAACTGAGTATAGGTACCTCAGACTACTGTCCTCCTCAGATGAAGTCAAGAACATAGACTCATACTACCCACAATGCATTGCAACAAAACCCTTGTCCATCAACAATTTTTGACCACTGCTTGGTGACTCCTTTATTGTGCAATTCACTGCTATGGAGAGACTGTGTAGTCATCTTTGATAATTCTGCCTGCAGCAGTGTTTACTGTCTTCTGCACTGACAAGGAAAAACAGCCCTGGAACACCACCATTTTTCATACATCTTAAGGACAAGGTAATGGACAGTTGTGGGAAATTATGTAAACGAGGCACTTCAGGTTACTCAATGGCCCCATGAAGCTCCTGGGATCCCAGCTGGCTGTCGTCTTTTTTAAGAGCTTTTAAAGTATTTATTTATTTATTTATTTATTTATTTATTTATTTATTATTATTATTATGATTTATCTTGTGATTTCAAAAAGAAATATTTATTGCCAAATATTTATTGCTAAATATTTATAGTTTATGGAAGGAAAAAAATGTAATTTGAAAGAACTGATCTCTTCCTCATTAAAAAAACTTTTTTAAAGAATATGATCTAATAAAAGAGGAAAAAATAACTTGTTTTATTACAAACATGATAGGAGCTTTCTTTGATGAGAGTACATACAGGTCCTTTTCCATTACCAAACATTATTCAGGCATTGCAAAATCTCAGAGAGGTCAACTAATTTTAAGGAGGTGTTTTCTCGGGACAGACAGGTTAGGTGACTATAAAGGAGAACTATAAAAGTTTAATGCACAATAGAGACTAAAGAGTAGAATATTAATGTTAGAATATAGACTGATTGCTTGTTCAGCACAATTGTCTTGTGTCTTGGAGAAATGGTTTCAATGCCATGCAGGAAACGAAATCAGTTTGCAACAACGAATGTGCTTCAAAAAAAAAAAAAAAGGAGAATATCTGGCTGAAGGTGAAAGTGTAAGAAATGGTTACCAGTTATTTAAATGAATAAAACACTTAGTAGTAGCAGAATTTAAAATTACAGCCTTTATTCTGAAACAGAAACTTTCAGACTTGTTCTATGAACATATCAGCTCCGATATCTTTATATCCAGTTTTAGTCCTAACAAGTCATTATGACTTATTTTAAGCTTCCTGATAAAATTGCCTAGGTTAAAAACTTGAACAACTTGTAAAATATGCAAATCCAAATTACAAAACCTGTGAATTGAATTGCATCTTTGACAACATTTTTTCTTTACAGAAAGATTGACAGTAGCAGAAACTATTATGGCAAAATACCGTAGGTGCCTGCAGTTTTGTTGAAGCCTGTGAATTGGGTATTATCCCATTAATTAGTGCCATGCCTGAAATCCTCCCCATCAGAAGAACCCTTGACTAGAGAGGTGTACTCTCTCCAGTGACTGTCTTTGCAGCTGTTTTGAGACGAATTGTCAGAGTGCTCAAGAAAAAAATTGCCTTTATTTTCTCCAATAAAGAATCTGGCCACTCAGGCTCCACTGTCCATTGTGGAGCCTGAGGTGAAGATCAAAGGATGGGAGGAGCTGAGAGAGGGAAGAGATGTTCTGGTGAATAGTTAGACATATTTACAGCACATAATCTGACCAATTATCAAATATGGGAAAGAAAGTCCCATCAGAGAGCACCTCATGCTTTTTCTGTCTGCAGATGGCAGTGCTTATGAATTCTACTTGAAAAAACTTTGGTACTGATGTTTTTATCATAACTAAATTTAAGGTTGTGCTTTACCATCTTTTTCTTCCTTTATTACCCTTACAGGCACAATCTTGGAACTTGACTGTCATTCAGAAGTCAGTAAGAGCTAGATTGCCTAAATCTTCTGCACTCTTTCAAAACACGTATCCTGAAATGCCAAATGTCAGAATCTTCCTTTTATATTGACTGCAATCCTGTGGGCATGAGAATAATTAAAGAATTTTGCTGTGAATTGATTTTCCCTCTTTGGAAAAATGCTGCTATCCATAAATAACATGGCACGTTACCTAAATGGTTCATGATGATATCTGCTCTAGACTACAGTTTCTATATACAGTCTTGGTTTGGTTGTGGCTTTTTTCCACAGCTTTGTAGAAACTAATATTCCTTAAAGGCACAGCTGCCAACTAAAAAATGTGATAGAAGCTTCCTGACCTCTCTGTCCAGATCAACACAGATTTTTTTTTTCTTTACTCTTTGCATGTGGCATATACTCTCTTATTCAATATGAAGACCACATATGTTGTGAAAGGTTCAGCATTTCCTTTAAAAATGAAGGCAAGCAGCATCTTTTGTAGTTTTCCTCTTTAACAAGATAGAATGACAGATGAACCAGATAGAGAGGGTCATGATTTTTCACATATCATGTGCATATAAAGTAGTTTTATCAGTGACCTCTAAGTATTTTTTAAGGTCATGAAGATTCATTATTATTATTACTACACTGAAGATAACACTTTTTATCAGAAACAACAGAAACAATGGGGTTTTATTATTGTTAATTATGTGTATAGGACTTATTGGCTACCTTTCTTCATACAATTTCAAATTATAGACAGTTCCTCAAACATTTTTACATTTTTACAGTTAGTTAAAAATTGAGACTGCCTAAAAGTCTTGGCAATGAAGTCTAAATAGTAAAGATTAATTCTGACACTGGATACCTTACAAGACTTTAATGAAGATGGCCAAATACTGTGCACTCCATGCGTCAGGCTTACGTTCATTGCAGTGTCTCTTCCTTTTTTGGGTGAAGAACACTCAGTCAGGACAAGTGATACAAAGCAAATTCCCAATTTAGGAACATGAAATAGCCCCTGGATAACTCAAGTGTTTTTGTCACTTACTGAAAAGGAAATTGAATTCACGGCAGAGAGCTTCACTCTTGTGCAGATTTACGCATGGCAGAAAACCTTATTACCAAAGGTTAGTGTGCCAAGGGCTTTCTTGTGGTCCAGCCCATCTGTATCTGCAGGCAGACACCATACAGGGTGATCACACCAACAGATGCACTTCCACTAGCTTGTGGAAATAGTCAGAATATGTTTGGTAATGCTTAAATGAACACATTCATGCTGGTATGCAAATCACTGAAAACTGCCATTTCAGTTAGCACCGTGTACGGTGCATTGAGTCCAACCCAACTATTAAGAAAAATATAATGATAATGAGAAATCTAACAATATTGAGATTGATTTGGATTAAAGGGAACAGAAATCTCTTCCAAGTGAAGCCTGGGGAAGGGGGTATGACCTTAGCAATGGGGACATACATAGAAACAATATAAACTGCCATGACGGATGGGATCAGGGCCATGGTTTCTTCCTCTTTCTTTTCTGCTGCAGTATCAGAAATCTATCCTGGCAATGATATAAAATATAAAATATTATCCCAGAGTTTTCTGTCAGAATGTTTCATATCACAGAATCACAGAATTGTTTGGGATGAAAGAGACCTTTAAGATCATCAAGTCCAACCGTTAGCTCAGCACTGCCAAGTCACCATTAAGCCATATCCCTAAGCACCAGATCTATATGTCTTCTAAACACTTCCAGAGATGATGACTCCACCACTTCCCTGGGAGGCCTGTTCCAATGTTTTACAACCCTCTTGGTAAGGAAAATTTTCCTAATTCCCAACCTAAACCTCCCCTGGTCTAAATCAAGGCCGTCTCCTCTCCTCCTATTACTTGTTACTTGGGAAAACAGACTAACCTACACCTTGCTACAACCTTTTTCATGTAGTTTTAGAGAGAGATAAGGTCACCCCTGAGTCTCCTTTTCGCCAGACTACACGACCTCAGTTCCCTCAGCTGCTCCTTTAAAGGTCCTTTCCAACTCAAACTATTCTATGATTCTATGTTTCTATGATTCTGTGACCTTCTTTGCAGCAAGGGCATATTGCTGGTTCATGTTCAGCTTGGTGTCCACCAGGACACCCAGGTAATTTTCTAGGCTTCTTTTCACCTGGGTGGCCTCCAGCATATATTGATGTTTGGGGTTGTTCCTCCTCAGGTACAGGAGTTTGTGCTTCATTTTATTGCACTAAAACAAAATATTAAAGTATTTTCAACATCTAGAAAAAAATATTTTAAACTCTTGTAATCACAGTGATATTCCTTCCTGAGACAGAGGGCTTGGTTTATCCTATCATGTTTTCTCCTTCTGCTCTTGCTTAGTTTGCCTGGTATTTTTTGTACAGTTTTCTAAGGCAAAGACAATATAACATTGGGTTGAAGAGTGTAGTTACAATATTTTGTAGTTTGCACTGGTAGTTAGCTCAGCCTCACACAGCCACTAGCTCATTCTGCCCAGTGAGTTGGGAGAGAGAATCAGAAGGGTAAAAGTGAGAAAACTCCTGGGTTGAAATAAAGACAGTTTAATAAGTAAGGTAAAAGCTGCACTCACAAGCAAAACAAAATCAGCCATTCGTTGACTATTTCTTATTGGCAGGCAGCTGTTCAGCCTTCTCCAGGAAAGCAGGGCTCCATCATGCATACTGGTTACTTGGAAAGACAAAATGCCATCACTCCAAATGTCCCCCTTTCCTTCTTCTTCCCCCAGCTTTATATGCTGAGCATGATGCCACCCAGTACGGAATATCTCTTTGGTCAGTCAGGGTCATCTGTCCTGGCTGTGTTCCCTCCCAACACCTTGGGCACCCCTAGCCTACTTGTTGGCAGGGCAATGTAAGAAGCAGAAAAGGCCTTGACTCTGTGTAAGCACTGCTCAGCAGTAATGAAACTGTTTTCAGCACAAATCCCACACATAGCTCCATACCAGCTACTGTGAAGAAATATAACTCTATTCAACCGAAGCCAATACAAGTACACTTGGTAGTTTAAAGCAATGGACATCACTTCCTCATATTATTTATAGTTCTAACCAGAGCAGAACTTAGATTTCCATTAGCTGATTTATGAGTACACCGTATGCTCTAGAAGGATTCCTTGCTACAAAGCTGAGCCATCACTCTGAAAACTGGGGTTCAAAATATCATCTCTAACCATTATGAGTCCGCATGAAGTGGTAAAATTGCTGTGTCATGATTTAAAGGGCCACTAGTTTTCATCCATCTTACATACCACAGTCTTTACTGGAGCAGTTCAGAGAGTGATTTATAAGTGGTTTAGCACAATTTTTTTTCCCTCCACTGGAGGCAAGGTGGACTTCTTGGTGGAAGTTTCATCAACAACCCTGTTTTGTGATGTCTCCATTCGGAAATCAGAGCAGTTCAATTCTAATTTAGCTCTTTAGAGCAGGGGTTTTGACTTATAGTGCATTTTAGTGGGTCTTCTACCAAGAGAGGCCCTTCATGTTGTCTGTCCAATCGCTATGACAACTCAAATAATAAAAAACTAGTGAACATCTGCATGCAATTATGAAAAGGCAATATGTGACTGGGTAGCTGTTGAGAGATATCATTAGCCTATTTTCAGACCTAACAGAAGTGCAAGGTGTAGGAGTGTCCTTGCTCTGTAAAGCTGACTCACATGTGAGTATTTTCACTGTCAGAATTTGAGCTGGCTTTATGTCCTACCAGCAGCAAGTCTTCCAAATTCTCAGCTTCCAGATGTGGACAGAATAGAAAAATGTGGCTTTGGATATGGCCCATAGTAGACAATGTCCCCCTGTTTTGGTCATCCCCAGAAGACCCATTGTGAGGTGCTAACCTACTTTTGTGGGAAATGTGTTGTTAAAGAAACAAAGGGTACAGCTGCATATATGTGGATCATGCAGTGGGAGCTATATATCAGGTATAGACATCAGTAAGAACAGGAGCTTTAATTTATGCACTTCCTTTTTCAGTTTGCTTCCTGTGTGAGCAAAGCCTGTATATACACTCTGATCTGCTTCTTCTGACAGTCTACCTGTATGTGTGTCTGTTTGAAGGATTTATGTTTATTCTTTTAATGGAAAATCTTCTGCAGCAAGTAAGTGTTCTCAAATTCTGAGTAAATTCCAGGTTAAATAAGTTGAAACTAAAAAATGTTTGTGGCTCACAGATATAATATTTTGACTTTACTATGACAGATGAGTGTGAAGTATACTTGGAAATATTTATTTGGGAGAATAGTGGGGTTTGATGACTTCCTAGACCTTTTCAAATTAATGTATTTAATTTCTTGCCTGATTTCTTTTGCATTCTATGACCGTGAAAATAATCCCAGAACATGTCTGCATTCTTCAAATATTTATATGGCTTGATAAACTTAATCAGACCCCATAATATCAATTGTTCTTTTTACAGCTAAATAACTTTGCTTCCTTGTGGCTGTAAGACATCAGTCTGACTGCATGAGTAATTCAGGCAATAGAGAAGGGGATGAGGTGGGGAAGGAAGGTGGGAGTGAACTACTTATATGAGAATTGGTCATTGTTTGTTCGATGTCAGAATCAATCCAGATGCCAATTCTTATGAAGTGAAAAACACGTTTTCCAGTAAAACATGAAGCTCTGACTAAGTTTAATTACTAATTATGAAGTTATTGCCAGTTTCCTTTGGTATTACATAAACTACCTGGGGGCCTAGATAGACAATAGCAGTGAATCCAAAAGCAGTTAACCTTTTACTAAGGCATCTGGACTACTGCTCTGCTTCAGATATTTAAAGTACCATTAATACAGTCTACTATAAAGACTTAGAAAATATGCAGAAAGAATCTGTAATAGTAAAACTTACTAACTACCATTTCTAGGCACTACCATGATTCCTAGCTCACCAGTATCCCATTTTCTATCTCTGCACATGAAGATTGTATTGGATGATCTGGGATTTTTGGTCTCTTTACTACGTGTCTGACTGACTCGTTAAAGTGAGCCTGAAAGTATCCCTGTAATCAAGCAAACATTATGTCTTGATCTTTTCCTGTGCAGACTTGTAGGATTCACCTACCCTTAGATAAGAGTCTGGTAACCTAAATTCCTCAGCTACGTTTCACCTGACACTCTTCCTTTCCTGCTTTTGTGCGTAGAGATGGATTTTAACTTTGTAGGTAGGATTTATGTTCAAAGTCTTGTTCCCCTACTTGTCCACACCAGCTTACCTGGTAGAGCTCATCACTGTTCTTGTGCTCATGCACTGGAAAACCTGGGCTTGTGAGACAATGGTATATATTCAGGTTTTGTCCTAGTTTTAGTAACAGTGTCACAAATGCACCTTCAGGTCTGGAAAGAGAAAGCTCTTCCAGGTTCAGGTAGTTCAGGTGTATGTATGATGTTCTCCAAATCAACTCTTTGCTTAGTTTTAACAGCACAAAGAAGGTCTAGTATAAAAGAAATGGCAAGGGTTAAGGCTGGGCCAGCCACTAGATGACTGACAGATGTTCTCTATTAACCCCTCTCCCTTCCCAAAGGAGAAGAGAAAGGGAATAAGAGAGAGAGACTTATGGATTGGAAAAGAAAACTAAAACAACTTTCATGAAAATAACAATAAAATTAAATATTTAAAATATATACAAAACCAATACCGAACCCAACCGCCCTGTGGGCTATTACATCACCATCATCACTGATGCTGTGGGCGAACACTGGAGAAGTCCCAGATTGAACTCAGCAGTGGACAGGAACTGGATTCAGGAGCTGGATTCTGGAACTGGATTCAGGAATGCATGGATTGGGATCAAAGGCAGACAGAGTCCTTAGATGCTGGCCATTGAAGAGAGTTGAATCTTCTGATCTCCCAGCTTTGTACAGAATATTAATGGAATGGAATGGAATGGAATGGAATGGAATGGAATGGAATGGAATGGAATGGAATGGAATGGAACACCATGTTGGTCAGTGTAGGGTCACCTGTCCTGTCTGCTCCTCCCCACAGGTGCAGCCTCTCCCTTACTGCACCCCCACCGTGGCACACAGGATTTAGCAGTGACCTCGGTCTGCACAGGAGCAAGTGTAAGCAAGAGCCTTTCTGCACCCCAACCCCTGGCAGTAACTGTGAACATCAAGTGTTGTCACTGCTAGGAGCAGACACTGTCTGCAAAAATATGCCATTAACTTCAGAATGTGCCGTCACTTAGAAGGGACTGAGCTGGAAAGTGAAATCACTGAACAGAATGAGTTCTGTTCTAACTCAAACCAGGACAAGAAAAGTGTAAAAAAAAAAAAAAAAAATACCTGGACAAAAATCTGTAGCATTGAAAGATATAGTAGATAGCAATGTTTAACCAGGCAGGACCCACAGGAAGCTCTGTGTGGTCTTGTGTGTTTGCCTGAACATCCTTGTGCTGCTTTCTTCTCAAGCCTGAGCACTTGTGTTTTCTCAGTCCAGAGGTTTTCTTACTATGCTCTTAACTAATAGCTATACACAAGTTAATGAATCTGTTTCAGGGACACCATGCCATATGAGGGCAGTGGTTGTATCCATTTTGTTCAGAGAAAGCTTCCTTTACAGTGGATTGGCTCATCCATACAACTGCATGAATCCAAGCTTTCTCTCAACCTTGCAAGAAAAATCTCGTGCTTTCCTGTAGACTATTGAAAGTGACAAAGAGAATAAAAAAGTAATAATGGTATCATAGAGGGAAACCTAAATAATTAAATTACAGGAATAAAGGTATACCACATTGAATAGTGAAGAGAAACGAACATAGAGGAATCTCTGTCATGTACTAGGGGCAAGGTTAGTTAACCTGATCATGATGTTCTGTGACCTGAGAGTACTTCTAAGGTGCTGGACTTGCGTAGGTGATGCCATCACCCTCATGTTCAGGTGAGCCTGGGTCATACAAGGATTTCCTGCCCACGCTGTGGTTTCCCTGACGAAGATGTAGTGACCAAGGGGGAGAGTGGAGCCAGTTCAGCTTCTGATAATGCCTCATCACCCATGAATGAATAAAAGAGCATCCAGGAATAAAAGACTTACAAAAGGCCTGGTTTGTATCTTCAATATTTGTTACTCTTACACGGCAATTTTTCACTGCAGAAATATTTTTAATAGCATTCACATAGAAACCATGAAGAGTTAGATCATAACATCACAAACTGCTTAGATGGTAGTGTGTCAGCAGTGCTAGAAGGTGAGTCGTAAGTGTTACCAACTAAGCCCTGACAGGATCCTTGTTGATCTGGAATTTTGAGAGAAAACGAAAGATCCCAAAGAGCTGTTTAGCACTGGGTCTAGGATCTTAGTGCTGAAGGTATCATCATCACTGTCAGTGTAGTACATTTTAACATTAAAACAGAATCTACCAGTGACCTGCCCTTGAGCAGAAGAAGGACAGTCCATGATTAATGTGTGGTTGCATTCTTTAGCATTTCTAACACACAGGCACATACATAGCATCTAACTTGTGTTGTTTATATAAAATTTAGAGGAGGACTTTTTTCACTTAACACTTCAGAGTGACTGGTTGCCATTCTAAGCTCATTTCAATCGTACTGTAGAACTGGGCTGCAACTATTTCTGACATTTGCAGCTGAGTACACAGTGACAAAATGCACAAAACTCTCCACATGGTAAATTCGTGGTATCTGTGTACATGGTCTGTATGGGTAGATGAAGCGGACACAATCTAAAAATTCCCAGTAAACAATCTGCAGATGGATATACTTTGCACATATGCCTTATTGTCTCTCTGCAGTCAGGTAATACAGCCTGATTTTCTCTTGTTTTTTCAGTCAGCTATGCTCCTACTTGCAAGTAATTCCAGCTGTAAAATCAGAAAGCAAGAGGCTTTCTGAACTTTGCCTCTCAGGGTCTAGATGCCAAAAGTCAAATGACGTTAAATGTTTTTCTGCTGCCTGATTCCTGGGGACAGCCCTGGTACCCTGGCTGCCAGAGGATGAAGACTTTTAGACCAGTAAGATTTTCCAGTGATGAAACCAAAAAGAATGCTGAATTTTTTAGTCATACAGTGCCATGCTTCTACTGTTCTAACTCTATTTGGTTCACGAGGAGTGCCAACAATTTCAATAAATATTTTCTCATTGCACTGGTGTTTGAAAAATGCATTTGATTTTGGGAAAGGGAGGGAGATACATAGGGGCATTTCCAGCTCATAAGAAAATTTTCACAAATGCAAATGAGTCTTTTCAGAATTTTCTAGAACTCCAGTTGACCTTTCTGGAGTAAGGCGTTTGGATCAGAGGACCTCCAGATGTCCCGTCAAACCTTAAACGTTCTGTGATTTCATGAACCACACATTCTGAACCATTACGGCATCATTAAGGCAAATAAAGGTGGCAGACCTATGAGGCCATCCACAAACTAAATCAAAGTCAATAGTTTGTTCAATACCAAAATCGATCTGCAATTATACAGATGTTTCAGGAAGGTATGAGCAAGTTCATTACTGTCACAATAACAGAGACATTCAACCTTGTTATAACTAAACCAGCTGTCTTCTCTACTACAGGAGTGCTTGACAGAATATGTCTGCCTAGTCTGATGGCAGCTAAGCGAGACAGGGGAGCAAAATATAGGAAAGTAGCTCTGAGGAGGGTGTGAGAGAATGACTCTGGGAAAGTACCATTGGTCTGGGCAAAGCATTATGGACTGTAACCGTGGGGAACAATCCAGCCTTGGCAAGGAGATCGATAACATGATCTAATATGACTTTTCCATCTGTAATGTCTCTGACCTACATCTGGAGAAATAATAAATGCACATTTGATGTACAGCTGCTTTGTTCCAGACTCACATCTGTTTGTATCGTGGCATGACATCTCCCTGGCTCATGTTTGCAGAGTCCTTTCTGAGGACTGGAGATGGAGAAGAGTACATATTCAAGTATTGTCCCAATAAAGTTAGGGCATATTTGGGACACTCATGAAGATCCACTATCTTGGAAATGCTCCTGGGGCTTATGTAGACCTGTACAGGAAGTATGTGCCTTGCAGTGGTCACGTGCATTTTTGTCAAGGGCTTGGCTCTACAGAATAAGCCTTTCCAAAGACAACCTCATCCATACCCATTTCATATGAAAAAGCAAGAGAAAAAATATGCATTGATATACATTTTATTTTAAGAAGCTCTTTGCCAAGATTCCTCTTTAAAAATATTGCTTAGTGTATTTCCTGTCTCTGACGAGCTGGGATCCAGAAATGAGTTATCCTTCTGCCCTCTCTGGAAAGAACACCCTTTCCCAATTAAATCATAACAGCTTTTTTCTAGAGATGGAACAAGGGGACTCAGCAGTCTCACTCATCACTCCATCTATATCTTGCACCACCATATGGGCACTTTGTCTTCATAAAAGAAACAAGTCCTGCTAAGTCCTCCAGACAAACGGATCTAGGTGTCTGTAGACAGATGGATATGTCCTTGCCATTGAGAACTGTGGGGTCTGGATTTGCTATAGATTGTGGTGACAGACTGACAGTGACAGGGAGGCACTCGAGCTCTGGAGGATTGCAGGTACACTGACAACCATAAGAGGTTTCTTAGACCTCATCTGCAGTACAGTCAATGTCATGAAGACCCTGGGATAAAATTCTGCAACTCATATCTCAAGTCATTCCTGTCCATGCCCCTGAAAATGTCCCTGTGTCTTGTCAGTAGTTTTTTCATTGATGTATTTTTCTCAATTAATGAAAATGCTGTTTTAATTCTGTTTAGCATCCCATTCACATCACATGGCTTCACTGTGGCCCTGACTCAAGCCACATGTTCCATTGTGGGAAACACAGCTGTTGAAAAACCTGTTAAATGTTTTACTGAGAAAAAAATTAAAGGACAATTGGACTAGCAATTTCAGGGATAAATGACTGTGATTCAGTGCAGACATGATTAAACAAACCTAAGTAGTATCAGCAGGAGTTATAATTAAATGAATGATTATAAAGCAGGCATGCAGTAAGAAGAGCTCCTCAGAGCTTAAACATCTGACTCACCATGAGCAGCAGTATCTTTCATTTTATAGTGGTATATCCCAGAGGTCAGTACTGGACCCAATATTGTTTAACATCTACATTAATGACTTGGCCAATGGGACAGAGTGTACCTGCAGCAATTTTGCAGAGACTGCAAAATGAGGAGGAGTGATTGACATACTAGATGACTGTTCTGCCATTCAGAAGACAGGCTGGAGAAATTAGCTGACAGAGATGCCAAGATGTGCTCCTGGGAAGAAATAATCCAAGGCAGCAGTACAGGCTGTAGGCTAATTGGCTGGAAGGCAACTCTACAGAGGAGAACATTGGGTCCTGTTGGTTAACGCATCGATCATGGGTCGGCAATGTGCCCTCATGGAAAAGCAGGATAATAGCCTCCTGGGCTGCATTAGGAAAAGCACTGTCAGCCTGTCAAGGGAGCTGCTCCTTTCCCTCTATTAAGCACTGGTTAGGCCTCACCTGGAGTGCTGTGTCCAGTTTTGGGCTGCCTAGTACAAGAGAGAAATGGGGCTACTGGAGACAGTACGGCAATGACCACTAAGATAATGATGGGGCTGAGGCTTCTGGTGTATGAGGAGAGGCTGAAGGAGCCAGGACTGTTTCGCCTGGAGAAGAGAAGGCTCAGAGGAATTTCAGCAAAGTTCATAAATACCTGAAGGGAAAGTGTAACAAAGGTGGAGCCAGTCTCTTCTCAGAGGTTAGAAATGACAGGACAAGAGGCAATGGGCAAAAACCAAAACACACAAATGCCATTTAAACATAAAAATCCCACCTTCTTGTTGTGAAGGTGGTCAATGAGTGGTGGAGACACTTGAGACACTTGAAAGAGTCTCCATCCTTGCGGATACTCAACACATGACTGGACACAGGCCCAAGCAATTTGCTTTAGCTGCACTTGCTTAGGCAGGGGCGTTGAACGAGGTTATCTCCAGAGATGCCTCCCAGCTTCAACCATTCTGTGATTCTGTGATGTTCAGGGGAAGCGCAAAGTTTATATTTTGTTTTTGCAAATAACCTAAACAATATGATTTGTAGTTAAAAGTGATCAGCTGTCACACAAGTGAGTGTTATTTGTTACCAGAGATGAGTTAATTATTGGAAATTAAAGATGGCAGGGCAGTTGATAAAAGGATGTCTGAAACTAGGAGGTTTTTCTGATTTTTTATTCCCCCCTCGCCCCACACACACACATTTGCGTATGCCATACCTATAGAAATATTACAGCAGCTAACTTACACCATCTCAGGTGAAGTTAAACATGAGGTACAGTATATAAAAAAAGGGAATGACAACTATCCTAGTTCATAGCTACATCTGTAGTATAAATAGTATATAGGAATGAGATGAAGTGCTGGACACAATACTCTGCTGATAGAGCACTCATACTATGGTTTTGACCCACAACAGCTTGCATTTTTTGAGCCAATCCCATGCATTAATATGTGAATAACAGATTCCAGGAAATGTTCCAAAACAGATAGCATAGACAAGACTGCACAGATTTTGGTTTCTCTCTTCCTCCAACCCTGCCCCAGCAGGCTTTGTACTCTCAGTTAACTAACTCCTGTATACTGTATCACAGTGCATACAAAGCAAAACTTCTGTGTCATGATAAAACAGTATATCAAAAGCACCGTGTTATTTCACATACTCTAAAGCTGGGAGGGGGGAAAAAAAGGCATTCCTTCTCAGCCCCTGACAAGAAAATTAAACCACAGGGTCACAAGCTAGTGAAAAGAGCTGAGGACAAAGTGTTGTGTAGTGTGGATGCAGATTGCATGTGCCACTGGATCTAAATACCCAAGTGAAATCTCTAGTTCTCATTCTATTTAGCAGTATAGATATGGAAATTAAAATCAAAAGTCAAGAAAACTGAGCAATCAAAAGATGCACTGGATGAAAAAGTGAAACAAGAATGCAAAACCCAACACATGAGGATGCGAGCCTTTACAATCCGAAGTATCCAAAGTGTAAGTCCTGATGCCATTCCCCTGAGTTCCACATTCTGTCATAGAGGTTACTTCTGTTTAACATGGAAGAAATCCATAAAAGAAAGCTTGAGCTCTTGACATTTAAAAGCTGCCAGTTAAAGCATCAAGAATAGGAGCAGAGATGCACCTCGGCCTTCCTGAAGCAGCAAATCTGTTCAATTCTTCCACTCGGCTAAGGAGAGTGCTAAGCGCTTATGGTTGGGGAGAAGGAAGTACAAAAACGGTCTTAGGCGGACTCTATCTTTTTTAAGGCAGAAAGGCTATTTCAGGTTCCAAATGGGTAAAACACTGAAACCTGGGAATTAAGGAAAGGAATAGAGACAGAAGAAAGCCAGCCAGTCCAGAATAGGACATCAGACTGATATCATACACATCATTTAGACTAGCCAATGAAAAAGGTGAAGGTATGTTTCCCGAGTGTGGAGGAAATTGGCATTTTATGGCACTCTGTGGGGCTCAGCGGTCCACCGTGCTTAAATCAAGATGGCCTTGTCTATGCTTCCTTTTGGGAACAATCATTTCTCTTTACTATCCACTGAACTATGTCCAGGCTCTTCTCAGTTTTCATCAGCAAAGCCCAGTCCAAGGAGCATTTTATCAGCTAAATAACACGGATCATCAAATGTCAGTGCTCCGGCTTGTTTCCCCTCTCTGGTTTGCTAGCACAGGCACAACTGTAAGTATTAGTCTGGCACTCTCCCCTTCCCATGCAGTAGTACTGTGTACGTGGAGATTTCTGACACTACTGTAGTATCATGTGCCTTCTCCAGTTGACAGGTATGAACATATTTCTCACTTCAAGTAGCATGTGGAGATACCTGATGTTTATTGGGCATTCATTGGCAAAGAACTTGAGGAAATGTAGGCCTGTTTGATGACAATATGTCCAACTAAAGGATATAATCTGCTGCCAAGAATAGCAGGACAGACAGACGGCACATTGTCCATGGAGCACCCAGACGGATCAGAGGCAGAAGATCAGGAGTCATGTCGCCTCTAATAGTTGTTCCATTAATGTAGCTGCTCTCGTAAACCCACAAAAAGTACCACCATTAGAGTAAAAATTTTTTTATGGAATTTTGATTTTAAATGTTAGCTAGTGATGAATAAACCAGAGGGGTGTGATCCAAAAAATGGTGAAATGAACTGGAACTCAGAAAGGACAATTTTATTTTTTTCTGTTACAAACTGTCTCCATCTGTAAAACGGAGACAATAATGTTGATTTGTTTGGGTTTTTTTTTTGTATGATGCTTGGGGATTTGTTGACTTAAAAAAATTGCCTAATTTTCTTGTATATTCCAAGCATAAGACAGGCTCTTTTAATTTCTATTTAATACTACTCTTACTATAAATTAATCTCAAAACATGTACTAAAATGGAAAAAATGCCTTTGTTTTTTAATTGTTTATTTATATATATAATTTATGTGTTTATTATAAGATTAGATGAATGGATTTTTGAGTGTTTTAACTGATTTTATTGCTACTAATAAACATTATTTGGCAATTAGTAGCAAACTTAAAGTAATAACCTTTTGCCATTTTGACCAATACTTGTTAACCACTCTGAAAAAGTCTGCAAAAATAATACAGCTGTAACTATACAGTTTTGTTATAAGAAGTCTTTTATTTTGTCCCTTCTTACAGATAATATATAATGTGAAAACATTCTGTCTAGCATTTTCCTAAATAACTTCTGCATTTTTTAGCATATGGCTAATACCAAAAGCCTCCACTTCACGCAAATGGTATTTAATTGAAACACAAAGTCCATGAGATAATGCAAACCACATTATCTTTATAAAATATCAGTTTAATCTTTCTAAAAGTAATATTTTTGAAAATTGTCTGTTGTAAAAAAAAAAGGAAAGACGGAAATTGCAGAGTTGAAGGCTTTTACAATGCACTAATGAATAGAACAACTCAATTTTTCATGTAGAAGAATATCACAGATAGTATTTTTTCTATTCACTTTTTTTAAAAAAATCAACATTGTTGACATTTTTTAATTTTGTAACATTTGTTGAGGGCTGAATTAAAGTAATGGCGACTTTTCTGTTTGGCTTTTCATAAATATCACATCTGCCTTTACTACTAGAGCTCCTACAATTGTGTCAAGATGGTGCTGTGGGAGTGGTCCATGGTGAGAGCACCAAGGTGCCACCACAGGTAATTCTAAGTACCTTTGAAGAAACAACAGAAGGTTAAGAAATCGAGATAAAACCCAAAGCCTGGTGTCTATATAGATGATAGAAAAATTTACTCTCCTCAGATAGCAACAAGATAACAGAACATTATTTAAGCTTAAAAATGTGAACCCTGAAAGGAAAAGGTAACATAAGCAGTTTAAGGCTGACACCCTTGTGATGCAGATATCAGGCTGTACAATACAGTGCTCTTGTTCAAACTAGAGAGGAAGAAACAGGGTTGGGTGAAACTTTTCACTGGATCATGTAAAGAAAGAATCAGACATTATTAAGAATAATGTTTTTCCTCTTATTTAGGCCTTGTTTCATCATTCTTGTGGTCATAGGTAAGGGTACGCTGATGGGAATGTGTATAACAGTGTGGTTTGTACATGGATGTCAGTCATCTATTAAATTTTGGACCTCTTAGGAAATTTCAGATCATTTTGGCAAAGGGGTATTGAACACAGAAGACAGAAATCTATATTAAAGAGCATATGATTTGTGGTGATGCTTTTAAGAGTAGTTTATTTTTTGTCATTGATCCATTTACTTTTCACCTTCAGGGGAAATAATAAACAGTTTTGTTTTGGAGAAGTTGATTTTAGTTATTTTGTCTGGTTCTTCATCACAGGCAAATTTGGGAAGCAGACTTTATATGTATTAAACTAAGCAGAGTTAACATGACTACAAAGCTCAGAGGACCAGTTTAGGAGTGTTTTGACCATATAGATTCATGCCAAAGAAGTGTTCATGCATCCTTGCTGGTCACTTCACATGTGAGATGAGAGAAAGAGCAAAGAAAGCAGATAAAGTTAATAATTCTATGACAGATTCAGTTCACCCTCTAGGCAGTCCTAATATCTCAATCTCACCTGAAAGCTGTCTGTCTAGCTCTTGTCAGGGTTAAAAACTGTCCTTCCACCAAAGCACTATGACAGTAGATACTGAGGACATCTTATTGAGAGAGTCCCACTGCCCGGTAAGGCTTCACAATATATCAATCCAACGTTCAGATAGCTTTACCATTCAGGGAGTAGTGCTTGTAGTATGTGATTATGGAATTAGGGAAGGCTTTTAATTGTGTTTCAAGAGCAATGCGGATGAAGTTCATTAGCATGTGCTGAGAAAGGGAAGCAACATTTCACTTCCGTGAAAATATAATTTTTGACTAAAAAACTACACTAAAAGCTTAAGAATATTTTGAATTTGCTTTACTATTCGAAACATATTTACAAAAGGAAACAAACACACTTCAGCCAAAATTTTATTGAGTATTTGTTTCAAAACAGAAGTATAAAAGTACATTAGATAACTTCTCTGAAACTTTGGTCTGCAGAATTAAGACACTTTGAACACATTTTTCTCTACTCCATGAGTAATTGTTTTTCAACTTTGGTTAATAAAGGCAAACAACTTTTATGAGTACAAAACTGGAGTTATAAAATCAACATAATTTACAGAGAATTCCACATTAGCACCAGGCATTAGCAAAGCACATTTTGATAAAAAAGCTTTCAGACTTAGCCTCATTTTTGTAAAACTCTTTTCCATGCTGAGTTAACTGTTTGCATGCATTTTATTTACCCTGTTTATAATCCACTTTAATAATCAAAAGACCTATCTAGAGAATAGCGGGAACACACTTCAGAATCTCAGTATAGGTATTGGTATAGTATTGCTTTAATGGGAATGATTTTTCTTATAAATAAGTCAACATGAGCTCAAATACACTTTAAGAATCTCATACTGTTTGGTTTTTTTTTTCTTTTTAAGAGCTTCAATTAGCCATGTTACTAAAAGACATTTGGATATGCAATGTAGAACAACTAAAAAAACCAGACACACTTAATACAAGGCATATTTATTTGTTTAGAAAAGGTAATGTTGCTGGTGTCATTATGACATTAAACACTTTGAATTTTGACTTATAAAAAGTATACAATGCTACTGAACCAAAAGTGCTACATTTACATCTTTTTTCCTTAGATTACTCTAAAAGTCACCTGAAGTGATGTTTTTTTCCTTGGAATTACCTGATTTCATTTATATTTCTTATCTAGTGGAAATAATAATCATAAAAAAATACTCTCTGCATTGTTCCCTGCTCTTTTTTAATTCAATCCTGCAAACACTTACTAGCCAGCGTAAGAAGGAAACCTGATTCTACAGAAGTTGATGGCCTTCTGCAGTTCCAGGATCCCACCCTGAATAGCGCTTACTATCAAGAGCAGTTAAAGCACCCTCAGTGGACTACTCCTCCTAGTGAGCACTGTGCTAGCAGTGAGCATCTGCAGCTTCACATCTTTTTGTGGATTCATGGTTCAGTTTACATTATATCAACAAAATAATGCCATTTTCTCATGTTCTCCTTTTTTAAAAAACAGTTTCTCTTCCTCTCAGAGACCATGCTGTTAATTTGTAATTCTGTGGATTCTGTCTTGGAGAGCTTTTAGGAATGAGCTAGTCTTGTCCGCCTTCTTGCTGTTCCCCCTGGGAAAAATGGAAAAAGAACCATAATTATTACCTATAATTATATACAATATGGTTACACCATACACTGTATTTACTTGTGAAACCGACATCAAGAGGAAAGATGAAGCCTGATGCTGAAACTTTCACTCTTGGGCTGGCAGCCAGGAAATTACAACGATCTTTTGGCTTCTTAATTAAAATAACATAGAATCACTGAGTTACAAATCCCATGGTGGGGAAACTTACAGTGCCATTTTCACAATGTTGGACTCCAGAGTCAGATCTCAATTTCATGGCTTTATTCTAATCTGAAACACTGTTTGACAACAACACCTGATCTAAGTTGTTTTCAGATAGAAATACACATAAGAAAAAAAATCTAGAAACCCAGTAATTAACAATACCAAGCTTTGTTAAAATTCCTTTTTTTAAAAGCAACTTTTTCCATTTGTGGAACGCTGTGTTCTTAAGGGTATTTTTTCCCCTCCTGACTTTTAACACAACTGAGAATAATATTTGATGCTTAACGTTTATAATATATGTTTTGCTTTTACCTTGTGTCCTCCTGGTTGCTTGTACTTTCCGTACAGTTGCTTCTAGAAAACAGAAATGTTGCAGTCAGAAGTTATTTATAAGAGCCTTTGAATTAAAACTCATTAGAAATATTGGAATCCCATTGCTGACTTGAAAAGTTTGTTCTTTTCAGTAAATTAAGAAATTTGTCCCTTTAGCATGTTGACTTGATCACCTGAAACATGAATGCTTATAAATACAATTCACACATATCTGTCATGTGCAGTCATCCATCAAATCTTACGTACATTTCAAAGGTATTTTTACATTTTAACAGTATGTACTAATACATTATTCACACTGATCTCCTACAGATGGTTGCGTGACGCTGGCAGATGCTGGGATATTTTGCTCATGTTCTTCGTTCAGCAAACACCATCTGACATTGTCAGCCATGTACAAGCTCAGGTTGACATACAGCCCAGGCCTCAGTCTCTGCTTTTAGAAGAGCACATACAGGTCAGCTGTATAGGTGATATGTTTGAAACTCAACCATTACACAATGTTGGACACATTTCCAGCTATGTTTGGGGCTTACTGTGTAATTGCACTGTGAGTCCATAGTATGATTCCACATTTAGAGTTCATTTTCTCAGAGACTTCTGTTTTGGAGGGTAGAGTAGAGCAAGGGCTAGGAACCACACTCATTAGAAGATACCTCTATTTTCCAAAATACTGACTCAGTGAAACTATGGACATTTTTTCCTTCTTCTCATCAAACTTGAAACATTTTTTGAAACAGCTGTCTCCTCATTGGGAGGAAAAACATTTCACAAGCATCACAGATAATTCTTCTGTTACTGTCACAGAAGTGTTAATGTGGTATTTTTCCTTCTTTACAGCTATGAAATACATGCATCTTCACTTAACCAGCTGCAGTCAGTTGTGTTTTCATCCTGAGGTACAGCGTATGTAAATGTATAGCCCTGAGATAGAGGCTTCACCTCATTACAGCGGAGGCTAAACACCAGGTATCGGCACCAATGTGATAGCAATTTTCAAGTTCTGCACTGCCCTGACAAGGACAGAACATGATCCATCCAAAGTATGCTTTCCATACTTATATGCTATCCATATAATTATGCTTTCAAGTAAACCTCATGATTGAAGATCACAGCTCTCTGTCATTTTCAGGCAAAAATTTACTTCCCTGCATGCCTTATACTACCTAACATTGAAGTTTGTTATACAAACACTGTGGTATACCTCCAGTATTTAGCATAGACAGCAAAATTTGAAAACTAGAAATATATTTATTTAACTTCATTCTCCACAAGTCATATCATCTTTTTGCTGGTTGACTGAGTAACATATTCTACATTATTAGAATTATAATCGGAACAGAACGTACATAGAAATACAAAAGAAACCCTAAACAAGCTACTTCTTAACTTTGAATGAAGTCCATTAAAAACTGATTGTTAAAATTTGAAGAACAAATTTCTGGCATAAAGCCAGGCCGAATTGTGTTTAGCTCCTTTATAGAGATTCATTTTGGACCTCAACACCATTCAGCTTTCTCAAACCTCATTTGCCAACAGGATAAGGGTAGAGACATTCCAAGACTTTGTGAGATAGTTATTCAACCCCAGAGGTTATATTCCCTCCACCCTACCCCCCTTCACCAAGCTGGGAACCCCTGACATTAGAAGATCACATTAAAACTGACGAGAAATAACTCAAGTTAAAAACAACTCACGTGGTCTTCCTCTGGATGTGTTGCTTAGAGAAAAGGTAATTCTTATGGTGCGTGCTCCTTCAAATGTTTTACCTAAGCTTTGTAGTTAGACATTTCCTCTCGCCTACTATGCTTGTCAAATCTCTTAGTTACTTTTAGCCACAAGATAAGCCTCATCATTTTTCTCTGCAATGTCAGTGAAAGAATTCTTTTCCAAAACAATTACAAAAATCTTCTTGCTAAAATACTGGCTTCAGACCTAAGTAGTTTCTGCGAATAGATACTATAAAACCCCACCTGGAACGATCACTTCAGACAAAGCAGGTCTTAGTGATTCTGGACTTTCAAACAAACTAACCTTCTGGGTGGACTTTCTTGATTTCTCTCTCGATAATCTCTGGCTCTCCCTCAATTACTTTAGTAACCTTGGTGTATTCAGTTCCAGCTACGGTAAGCATCAAAAACAAATGAGTTAAATCTGGCGTAACATTTTTCCGTATGCAAGGAGCCTTCAGTGGAAACAATCTCATTTTGAGGATGTAGCTGTATGCAGGAGACCACGTTATTCGTGCTGTAAAGTCCTGCTGATTTTCTTGGCCCTGGCACAGGTAATTCCTTCTCTAGGGGTGAAGGTCATTCATTGCAATCTTGGCTTGAAGTTTTGTTTCAGCAAAGACTGCCAATTGTAAAAAGCAGTGTTGGATATTGTGTGAATAGAATTACAGCCCATAGGAAATAATTCTTTTACGTTGGGCAGTGGTAATACATTAGTTTGTGACTGCACTTGGCTTCAGATTCTTGGGAAATTTTCAGTAAAACAGAAGTAACTGGATGTAGACAAGAGGGCCATAATGCATTATCACTGTTATCACCAACAGCCATAAAGCAGCATGTGTATCTGCTTTTATTGGCTAAACCTATGGTAGGATATTATCACGGCACCCAAGGGTAACCGACTGGATAAGTCATGGAAAAGATAGAGAAAAATCAAATTAATACAAGAGAGAAAAAAACCCTGCCTGTTTGGTCCATTCTGTAAAGCAGGATGCTTATGCAAACTAACATATAATAGCAAGGAAAAATAGCAAGAATTCAAGACATAATATTGTCATTTTCAAAATTACTAATGAGAACCAGTTTAATTCTTTTCCATACACATACAGGATCACTGTAAAAATATATCTCTACAGATTATGTTTGCTTAATTGTATACCTCTGTAACTCAAGATAATTGCAATTATAATTTTAATTCTTAGATTGTGGATTCAGACCTGTCACCAGAATTTTGACCAGTTCTACAGATTAAGTTTGATCTTGCTCTTTATTGATTGGTTGACACCAGTAGAACATAGTCCAGTATATGGTGGGATTTTCTTGATATAATTTCTTTCATTTTCAACTTTGCTTTTAATAGGCATCTCCAGAGACAACCTCTTTTCAATAACTGGGACACTTAGGATAAGATGAAAAATCATCTGGAATTCCTTTTTCTCTGCAACAATTATAGGGAAATACTGGCTTAGATCTGTAAAACCAAGGTTTAGATGTTTAGAATGAAAGAAAGAAATACATTCAACATTATTCACAGCCATATCTTGGCTTTTGTCTAAGACTAGCTGTATTGTCAACTAGCATGGGTCTGTTCGGTGGAAAGCTTTTCAGCTGTTCAGCCATCGCAATATTTGTTACTTAACTGACGTTCAAGTCACATCCATAGTGCTTTTGAAGGACTGCAAGATTTAGCGAACACACAGCTGGCTGTGAGATACTTCACTGGTATTCAAGTTTGTGACTTACTAAAATGTAAAAATAAAATTCAGTGGATTTAGTTAATTTATGCCAAGAGAAACAGCCATACATATCTTTGAGCTTCTGACTCAGGTTTACACTGATGCTTACTAAAAATACAAAGCTTGAATTCTCTTTTTTTATTCCCCATTGCTATTATAGATAGTTCTTCTAATCTACATTAAGCAGAGAACATTCCAAATTCATACGTAAAGATTAATGTCATAAGCACAGATTCTTTTACCAGTTTTCTACAGCTACTGGTTATATATTGCCATAACTGTTAGAACTAAGAGAGCAGGAAGGAAAGAAAACCATTCCTTGGAATGCTCTATTTGAAGAGAAAGAAAGTTAATGCTTTGATATCCATCACCTGTAAGCATTGAAAGAAGGAAGCTAAACATGCCTTTAATTATTAACTTGAGGGCAATGAATATTCATTTCTGGAGAAGTGATAAGTAAGATGAATTTAGCCTATTACAATTACTTTCCATTTAATAAATGTTTTCTACAGATTTAAATTTGCTGTAAAAAAGGGTTCACAACTAGTGGAATAAATCTTCATTGCTCCCCTGAGTTTTAATCAGATAACTTTTTAAAGACTGAAAAAAACCAAATTATTTCTTTTTTTCATGTTCAATATTATTAAAAAAAGTGATTAATCAAACTTTGTTACTTATTTCCATTTCACAGACATCTGGTGGTTCACTTATGGTGTTCTATTTTTTCTCCTATTAAAATTGCACTTCTTCTAGGTCAGTCTTTAAAATGTTAAGATCAACATATCTGAGAGGGATTTCAGTTATCATAACCTGTTGCAAAAATGTTAGTTATAATACACTCAATTACCTCCCTGCAGAAGTCTTTTGATTTCTTCATCTTCAAGTAAATGATCATCACCTTCAATAAATTTGGTCACCTTGGTAACCTCTGATAGGATATAGGTTATGGCAAAAAATTGATTTACAGAAAACATTTGACAATGCTATAACAGCATATTACTGAATTAAACCGGACATAGCATTTTGCTGAATTACAAAATTCATCTGTTATGGTATTAAATTCAACATAAACACTGAAAACACCATATTTTATGACAACCATAGTATACTATATATTAGACCCAGGCAGTGTCATCTCCGGAGGTGACAGAAACATGAAGATCAGAGACTCAAACCAGAACATTAGATTTGGACATTTCTCAGTTTCTGAGGTTGAATTGCTGGGTATGATTTTGCATTATGAGCACCTTTGCTGAAAACATGGTGTATCCATTCAGTAATTTGTTAAGTAATACAATTTTGAATTTCTTTTTAAAGGAAGGAAAGAAAACAAGAATACTAACCTTCTTCAAGCAATTTCTTTAACTTTTCTTCATTGTCTGAATCATCTGCAGAAATTCTGGTATATTTTATTTCAGGACCTGGGGAAAAAAAAAAAGTGTAAAACAGTGATTTTAATCAGATATAACAGGATCACCTTTTAAGTTATTGTTTTCCTATTTAACACTTAGGATGGTTCCATGGCTAACATGCTTTAATCTGCTTTTATGGTCATTTTGTCTTTCAGTGTGTCCCAAATTAAACTGAAAGAGGGTTACAAATAGTATTTAGAGCTATTTGGAAAAGTACTTAGATATTTACCATAATTTAGTAATTTAACATAATTATAGTAAATATCTTCTCACATTCTTAAAGTAAGGCACAGTTCTAAACATTTTGTTTCGTTAGGTCATAGGTATTTCCTAAATGCAAAAAAAAAAAAAAGTGGATCCACTGTGTAAATAGATGTTGGTCTTACTACTGCTATGAGACATATTTGAGATTATTTATCAGTTTCTACTACAGAGGGAAGAGAAGGAAATATCAGGACAGAAATGCAGGTGATTACACTATATTGTTTATTTTATGCGGGACATTAGTGAAATTTGAATTTGGTAAATAAGAAAATGGTATTTTATTTTCTTGCAGAGAAATTTTGTGTTGAAAATCATCCCAGGTTTGTTTTGAACCACCAATGTTTTTCATTCCGTTATTTTCATTGTAGTAAATAGTTGTATGAGAATAACTTCAGTCTGATTCTTTATTCCTCTCTTGCCTGAATGACTTCTTATATTGAATGGTAAGATTTCCTAAATAAAATTAATATTAAGACTTTCTGCTAAGTCAATATGTTCCTATAACACTGTTTTTCCTTTAAAACTGCTCTGGTAGGTGGAATTTTAATGGCAGCATTCAAACTGATATTTAACCAGGGGGATCAAAATGTGTAGGCAGACATCTAACTTGTGGATGTCAGATCAAACAAGGCCCCTACTTACAGAGAGACAGAGAATTTCTTTTTCTGAAATGATTGTCAGGGGAGCCTGAGATGACATGCAAAACTAAGTACATATACACTAAAGGTCTACTTTTGGTCATGTGAAACCTACCTGAAAATACACAAGCCAAGAGTTCATACAAAAGAAAAAAAGTCTTCTTTCTAAAGCAAAGATATGTTACTTTTGTATGTAATGGTGAACTTTACTAAGTATAAATAGCTCAGCATAATTTACCTTGAATAATTCTTTCTTCTGTTACTTTTTTCTCTGTCACTTCCACAGGTTGCCCATCAATGATTTTGGTGTATGTTTTAATAATTGGTTCTACAAGGATTTTTAAATTGAAGACATTAATCAGGTAATGAAGAGTATTAGAAGTCCTGGATTTGAGATGCTGAAACTTACTGAAGCACAGAAGGAAACACCATAGCATATTTTACAAAAAATAAAAATATTCAGAGGAGACCAGGATCTAAGTTTCCTCCAAATTTAGGACGGCCACATGCCATTTTTCACCCTACAGGTGAACATCTCAATGCCCCTAGCAAAGCCTAAGGCAAAATTTACCTCCCTATCTGATAAAATTGCCTTTCTATCATAGAATCACATACTGCATTTTTGATTGCAAACAACCAGCAATAATTCTTAACTGAGACAGCTGTTCAGTCAGCATGTAGAGCATTTCTAACACTGTATTGACTGTAGCTATGGGACACAACCAGGCAAAACCCCACAGCTTTTTGAAATGCACAAGAAATGATGCAATAAAATTAGAACATTTCCGTAAGATCTTGTTAAAAACAGAACAGCTGTCTAACACGAATCACCTACATAAAGTAGAAACTGATGGGGAATAGCGAATGTTTCAAATTTTATCCAATACAAATCGAGTTGCTGAAAGCATACTAACCTCCATGAATCACTTTAGTTATTGTCTCCCCTTCCCTGACTATTTTGAACTCAGGTTCCCCTTCAATTAATTTAGTGAGCTGTGTGATAGATGGGTCTGTGACATAGGAAAAAAACAACAGGTTACAAATAGTCATAAAAATATTTTTGGTATTCCACAGGGCTGAGATGAAGCTAGCATTATCCCTCTACCCTAAATAAACCATATGGATGCAATGGAGGATTTTTCAAATGTGAGAAGCCATTTGCAGCAATGCTGTACAATCTTGCACTTCCTTCCATGCTATCTTAAATTTAGATCCTATTGTACACTTACTATCTACAATTATGGTTTGGTTTTTTTTACTTTTGTATCTGATATTTTTAATGTCCGTTGACAAGTCTCAGGCAAAAAACAGATCCTCAGCAGCTGAAAGGAAGTCTTCCTCCCTACGTATTGGTAAGAAGTCGACTCTGCCGCATTGCTGGAATCTTATAGCTTTTGCAGTGCTAGTGATCAGCACGGAAGCTATTGTGTGAAAGCTTTGAGAAGTACTAGAGAGAGAAATGCTTGTCATGCTATTTCTACTAACTATAGTAGCCAAGAGGAAATTAGGTCTTTTAATCAGAATTCCCTTTGGTTTTTTGTTGCTTGGGTTTTATTTTTTTTTTTTTACGCTACCAAGAGTAGGTCAGTGGTCACCCAGTTAATGAAAAAAAATAAACAAACTTCAGAGATCAACTGGAATGCTGTAAAGATATCTGTCATCATTAATGGCTGTAATTCTTTGAGCTGCACGGGAGAGGTCATCATGATTTCAATGGCCAAAATAAACCTCTTAATCTTGTGCAATCCCTATAGACCTCACTGATCCAAATGTATCTCTGCCTAACAGGCTGGAACAACAGATACTAAATAAAATTGGAACATACAACTGATGCAGTCAGTTAACAGGAATAAAACGTGGTTCTTCTGTAACAAGCATTACAGCCACATCTTCTACTTAAGAAGCTGCTGTAACACACTTTCATTATTCCCTATTCAGAATCAGAAACTTAAGACTGTCCATCTCTCTCCTTTCCTTAAAAAGCCTTTAAAAATCTTTATATGACTTTATGTAGAAGTCAATACTGCATGGATTTATTTTTTCTTTAATTACTGGTCAGGATTTAACAATAGCTTTTTAATGTATGTGCTTGGTGTTGATTGAAAACAGTACAATTCAGGCTAACTAGTGTCCATTAACGGTAACAAATCCAAGTACTTTTTTTTTTTTTTTTGCTTTTGCAGCAGAATATGATTGTATAAGTTAGTCTTTAGAGATAAATAATTCATTTATTTGTTGCAGATGAGATGATATGATAGGATCATAATGATGCCCTGTTATAGAGCTCTATTCGTCCATGCTGCATTTTAACAGCTAAACAACCTGTTACATTTTCTTTTATTTTTGAACAATGATTCAAAAAATCATAAGTATTTTAAAGAAGCAATCGCACAATTAATTCACTTGCTTCTGTTTTAAATTTAGAGGCATTTTTCACGTTGAGAATCCATTAAATAGCAATATAGATTGATACAAGTGATGAATATCACTGAAAACATGTCAAAAGTATATTTATGAATATTTATAAATTCCTTTTTTTTTTTTAGATTTCTAAATTACTATACCTTCCTATGTGATTGATACAGCAGATGTTTGCAAAATAAAAGATAAAGCAATAGTTTGTTATACTGCTTAGTCTAAGATCAATCCTTTGAGCATTTAATCTATTAAGGCTCGGGTTTCAATGAGATTTAACACTTTAGATCCCTTTAACTTGCCTATGTACGGACAATGGAAGCACAACTCAAGTAGAAAACATTAAGACAAGGAAGGGTAGACATCATCCTCTAAACTTGGGGGTGGTGGTGCCTTTTTTTTTTTTTTCTGGAATCTCCTTTCCATCACAATCTGCTAGAACTTCCTTCCTGACATATGTTGCAAAATTAATACACAATTTCGCCAGCTTTTTTCTACAGATCTGGTTTATTGTTTTTGGTGGGAGCTGCAGCTCACTACTGTTACTACTAGCAAGCTCGGAAGGGCCAGAATTGTCTTTATTTGGTCTATTTCTGAATTATCAACAGAAAGACTATATTGGCCAGCGATCATTCCCTGGAGTACGTCCCAAAGCAGAAACACTGTACTGGGAAAGGAGTAACGCTTCAATACTCACTAACTCCTAAAGTTACTGTTTCTCTCTCTGGTGAATAACACTTAGTTGTACAATCCACTACAGAAGTGTTCAGACATTTCATTTTTTTTTTTCTGTAAAAAATGGTTTTGCTTCAGTTAACTTTCAACTTCTATGCATCATATAAATGGCTTAAACTATATGTCCTGTCTCTGGATTTAACATGGCAGAACAGGCACTTTCAGAGAGTGATTCACCTTCATAATAGAAAGGTTTCTAAAATATCCTGGATGAATTACCCTATGGAATCATCTATCCATTTATATTGCTCTGAGGATCTGATTTAATGACAGAGACTAGGCAACGAAAATAGTCATATATGCTAGATGGCGTTTAATCCTAAATGGGATGAAGCACAGACAAGCTGCTGAAAAAGCGAGCTCATATCACCTCTGCTGGGAGGAAGTCCTCCCAGAAACAGTGATTAAACAGTCCAGATAAGATTCTTGCGATACATATTTAACTGCCTTTCTCCTCAGTTGAAGTCAATCACATTCCCATTGAGCATTTTCACTTCAGTGGGAAACTGGAGCTCATTGGCAGTGTACCACGGCTACTGAAACCAATGGGTGGTTTAGTTAAGTTATAAATCACAAATTATTTTGACAGTTACAGACCCACTTTTTGTTCTCCTCAGTGACACCAGTAATCTTTAAGTCATATTTTTGCCTTGAGAAATTGAAAGTTTGGCTAACCATCCTTTCTAGGCACCTGACAGATATTGCTATTTAGAACCGACTGAAAACTATAGAAAAATTAATTTGTTTTTTTTAATTCAAAGTGTAAGAAACAAATCTACTTTGTTTTTTAAAAATAATTGTTTTAATTAAAAAGGCAAATATTTTTGTTGAAAGTGTAGTCATATTTTGGACACTTAAATAAATGGTTTGAAAAAAAGACTACTGAAAAACTATTTTAGAAATGCCTGTAGAAAAAAGAGAAAATCCTTTTTGGAAGAACTACCTGGGAAACCTTTTTATACAAAATATTTCAGCCAGTTCTAATTACAATATTTGTATCTTTGCTTTTCCAGCAAAGTGCTGAATATCCTGGTTGTTATGTATGAAAAGCATCCTGTTAAAGAAATATATACAATATATTTTCTGTATATGCATATGTGCATATACAGAAATATATACTAAGGGCCTTATTTACCTTCCTTTCTGATGATGGGCTGGACGTTGCTTTCAATTATGTTAATTTCTGAAAGTATAGAAAATGGAATATAAAACACATTCCATTTTTACAGTTTCGTTATGGTAATGTTCATCTAGATTTGATCTGATCATGAAGGTATGGATAAAAACCATAGTTATTAATGAATGGAAAAGTAACTCAAAAGTTACTAGAGATCTAGAGTATGGATTTCGGTTCTAGTTACTAAATGGTCATGTATATATGTCATCTACAGACGGAATCTGCTGACATGCTGTTTGCCTTTGTCTATGCCTTATGAAACCCACTGGTTATGAAACCCATGATAAGGTACATAATAATGGCTCATACAATTCCCTGCATAAAGATTTGCACAATTCCCTGATATATCTTAAATTTCAGTCTTGCCCTTTTCATAGTGAGCTGACCTGGTTAACAGAGAAAACACTCTGACTTTCAGAACTACTCTTCCACTTCATAGAACGTCATGGAGAGCATGACTGCGGTGCCCTTGGGAGATCAAGTTGTCCCTCTACACCTAAGATAGACTCAAGTTTCCATTGAACGTATCTGATAGATCATTATTTGACTCATATCCATTTACTGGTAGAGAATACTTCTCTGGTAGTGGTTCCAGCCTTCCTGCTCCCGTATTCAACTAAATCAACAACTTTCTTGATGTCTGACATTGACCTCTCTTGCTTCAGTTTACAGGCATTGTTTTTTCATGCTGCTCTCACTGTCTGTGTGAGACAGAATCACTGAATCATAGAATATCTCAAATTGGCAAGGACCCATAAGGATCATTGAGTCCAAATCCCAGCTACACACAGGGCTACCTGAAAATAAACCATATGACTAAGAGCATCATCTAGATGCAACTTGAACTCTGACAGGCTTGGTGCTCCAACCACTTCCCTGGGGAGCCTGCTCCAGTGATCAACCACTCTCTTAGTTAGGAACCTTTTCCTCACGTCCAATCAGAACTTGCCCTGATGCAGCTTCATTCCATTTTCTTGTGTCCTGTCACTGGTCGCCAGAGAGAGGAGATCAGCACCTCTCCCTCTCCTGCTCCTCTTGAGGAAGTTGTAGACTGTGAGGAGGTCACCCCTCAGCCTTCTTTTGTCCAAGATGAGCAAACCAAGTGACCTCAGCTGCTCCAAGTCTTGTCCTTGAGATCTTTCACTGTCTTGTTTTCCCTCTTCTGGAACACACTCTAGTAGTTTGATGTCTTCTTATACTGAGGTAGCCAAAACCACACACACAGAGTACTCAAGGTGGGGTCACAACAGTGCAATGTAGAGTGGAACAATCACACCCCTTGATCAGCTAGCACTGCTGTGCTTCCTGCAATCCAGGACACCGTTGGCCCTTTTTGCTGCCAGGGCACACTGCTGACTCATATTCAACTTGCCATCAAGATAGATTATTCCACCTTTTGTTCCAGAAATCTTTTAACTTCAGTGTATCCATTCTTAATTTTTAAAAGTCTAACGAGTTTTCTTCATTTCTGCTGAGAAATGTGGGTAGAATCCTATAGAAACTTAATCATCTGCCTAAATTCATATTCCCCCACAAGCCAAAGCTTCAGCAGGATCTTTGTCTTCTGACAGTTTGCTTCAACAGGTTCTACTTTATATGCAGAAACTAAATGCAAACCCTGAGAAAGGCCACAAGAGAGAAAAAAAGTTTCTTTTTCACATTTACTCCCTAAACAGAAAATGGTTCAAACAACTGCCTCCCATACAAGCCTCATACATGCATCTATGGGAAACAGGTGGAACAGGTACAGTCTGTCCCTCTGGAAGCATTTATGAAAAAGAAAGCATCTCAGTGCAGAGTCTGGTCAATGCTACATCTTGGAGAGTCAGTACAGAACAAAGTATGTCTTGGAGAGAGAGGCAGTACAACTCTGCTATACACCAAGCACAGAACCTTGGCTAAAAAACTGAAATATAATCTTTTCCATATGTATCTTTCTACCCCAAAGAGTTTGAACAGTTTACTTCAGGGTTACTTTCCTGTCACACACCTGGAAAGGGAAAAATTGCATGCAGTAGCACAATAGCCAGAAACATCCTACTTTGGGTCATTCTCTTCCTGTGTTTCACTGGCACATCTTACTTTCCCAGAAATTGCTTTCTGATTGAAAAATATATCTACAATTCAAGACTGAAATTGGCAACCCTTAAAAAGCAATCTCAAACCCATCTGGAAGTATTTGTAATGAACTTACTGTAAAATGTCAGTGGAATCTCTTTGAAGGTACTGTCACGAACAAACTATAAATACAGAAAAGTAATTTTAAAATTAAGAAGAGCACTTGCCGCATAGTTTCCTAATGAGTGTGGGAAGGATTCACTGCCTCATTGATCTAAAAGTTAGGCAATGCTATTTGCTTAGGTCCTCTCATTCATTGTTGAAATAAAATGTAATCTCAAGAGGATAGCTGAGATAGATAAGAACATCTATTTTTTCTCTACAGGCCGTTGAGGCTGGTGGGTTTAATGACACAGCAATTTAGCCACTCAATATTTCTTTCAAAGAAGGATTGCCTCAAGAATTTAGAATTTAGATTTATTTTGCTGGAGTGATAAAGTGTACCCAAACCAAAGAGCAGATTTGGGCCAGTTCACCTTTGAGTTATCCAAATGCAAATATTCTACAATTATTTGGTGTTGAGAACCATAAATTTTAACTACTGATTGCAGTGTATCATTCATGGTTATATCGAATGTCTTGTCTGCTAAGAAACAGAGGGATCACTGAATCACTTATGGATTATGATGTACACAGTTTCACAGGTCCTGACAAAAAGATGAAGGGAACATTATTTGAAAAGTACCTTAATTTGAATGTACTTTATCAACTTCTTCAGGATTGTGAGCAACTGATCATTTCCAACAGGCAGATCTGACAAAAGAAACAGGCATGTAAGAGTAGTCATAAACCTGTGTTCATTTTTCTTTCATTTACAGTGATCTGGAGATGCAATCACTCTCACCCACACAAGCTTGTACTTGAAAATATACATTCTTCCATATTAGTGAAGAAGAGAGCCTATAGCATCTTGTCTTCTGTTTATTTGACTTTCAAAGACTTTTGAAGAGTTGCCATGGTTTCAAGGTTCTTCCACAAAGTGAGTAGTGAGGTAAATTTTTGGTTTTCTATTCCACATAGGAATTGTCTCTTGAAAGGAATTAACTTTAAGTTATTGTACCTACATAACATGTGAACAGATTCAGAAGAACGTGTATAAATTCCATGAACTAATACTCACCTGCTGGATATAGGAGCTTATCAATAACATGAATGACACCATTGGTTGCCATGAGATCAGGTTCTCTTGATTTCAGTTCATTAACCATAAGAGTATCATTCACCTGGTGAAGGATTAAAAAAGAACACAAGTTATCAGGGACAATAAAAAAACAACTCCAAACCCTAATATAACATACAGAGAAACATATCCCATTCTGTAATATGGATTGACATGGAATGTCAAATCCCTGTTACAAGGGAGACTTTATTTTCAACACTTAACTGTTTTCAGGTAGAGTTTTCCTCCTTGTATGGTTTTAAGAATGTTTGTCACACCAGGTTCAAAGCCACTTCCAATGAAAACTCCTTGTGTCAAGTGGTAAAGGAGAATATTCCTGAGAGCATTTTTGTCTCCTATTTAAAAAGAAAAGTAGGAGTAAAAACTAAATGGTAATGGATACTCCTTTCTGGAAATTCTAAGGTTTCACATAGGCTTGAGCTAGAATTAAACATAGTATGAATGAAACTACCATGAACACATACAATCTGAATCTGTTAAAAGGATGATAAAGGGAAAAGAACAACCATACAGCAAAAAGGAACTCAGAATATAATCATAAAGATGCTATGAGAACTAAACAAAAGAACAGAAAAACAGCCAGCGTTTCCTATTTATTTTTTATGTATTATCTTATTTGCTTGCAACTCTAATCAGAAATTTTTGTCCTTTTCCTAAACATGCTCCACTTGCAAACACAGTAATTTCAGGACCACTAATCGGTTGACAATATCAAATTTCACCAAGCTACATGTAAGCTCCAGACTTAACCGTTTCAGTTAAAGGAAACCATAACTAATCATTAAAACAATGATTCTCTCGTGGCAACACGCTTCTGAGATGACTGTGGATAACTCAAAACTATTTTTATACCCACATCTTTTCCCATCTGGGCCACGAGAAAGTTGCTATCTACTTCAGGCAGCAAAGAAGTCATTTGGAGTGCTGGTTTTGTTTGTTCTTACAGAGAGCAGATGCAGCTTGGAGAATTCAGGAAAGGGGAAAAAAACCTCCAATTCTAGGGATGATTTACATGTTTCAAATTTTGGCATTCGTATTTGGGAAGCAAAGAAAAAAAGCGAACATTTTCAAGACTGTCATAAAAAAAGAAATGGATTCTGGAGCCCAGGTTTGTGTCCTGATAGGGCTCTCTGGGTCTATGGAGGTTCAGAGACAAAGGATCGGCTGCAAGAATACCCATAACCTCCCCAGGAGACAGGGTACAAATCAGAGCAGTTTTAAAACACATCTGTCTGTGCATATTACGTGGAATATTCAGCATTCTATCACAAATATCATATTAGCATTACACGCTGATATTGATTGTTATTAGGAGTTTCAGCCTTGATGAAACTGCAAAGGAAATACTGTCTGGTTATGATTTTTTCCCGGTGTCTCTTTCAGTGAGCATTTAACAGCATTTGTTGGATTTTGGGGGTCAGCAATTAACAGCATTTAACAGCATTTAACAGCATTTAAGGGAGCATTCAGTGAGCTCTTCGCTTTGATCACTGATACTACTGCAATTCACTTTTCTGCTGAAATGCAATAAAATGCTCTTTTTCTACCTACTAAAATCAGCACTGAGATTTTGTGACTGGACCATTCATAGATAGCATTAAGTTACACACAAAGTCTAAACGTGGCCATTCAAAAGCTTTTTTCACAAACCATCAGATTACCTTTGTTCTATGCCACAATGGTTACTGGTTAAAATAATCTTTGTTTTGTGTCTCTCTTACAGATAAACAAAGTATTTATTTATATTCCTTTTTAAAATTACATATGTTAGGGTTTCATTTTTATGGAGAAAACAACATAATGTCTTCAAACAAAACAAAGACAGAATTCCAGAAAGTAATCTCACATAAAAATTGGACATTCTGCTGCAAAAAAAAAAAATAATGAGGATAAATTAAAATCTCATCTGCCAAGGAAAGTAAGTAGTCACAATGATGGGAAAAGGTAGTACATAAAATTCCTTGAAAAGCAGAATGGCAAATATAATTGTACTCTTATTTATAGAAATAATCCAAAATGGAATGGCCCTTGCATACAACAACAGGTTGTGAATTGAAGACAACAGTAACAGAACTGGTAAACTCAATCTCAGTTAATAAAACACTATATAGTCCAATAAAACAGAACGATGGCGTTTATCCAGTTACTTCAGTTCACAGCCTTGAGACAAGCTTCATTTCATTTTATAGCTACCTAATGTTAGTCATTTAGGCTATTTAGAAGGTAATTTAAACTATTTAGAAGGTAATTTAGACCACTATCATAACTTTAAATGACTGCAGACATAATTCAAATTCACAGTGCTTCATTAGTGAGTTAAAGACTGTATAGAGCTGGGGTTACTGCTTATCAATGCTCTGAGCTGGACTCGCAAGTCATTAAGGATTCACAGGATTTTGCTTCATGACTTTGAACTTTACTATGAAAACTGCAGGAACAGAATGTGACTGACCTTCTGGATGTGGGATTCAAGGCAACCATTCCTCCCACACTTGTGCACAGCCCAGATTCACATTACTCAAATAAGCTAAAAACATTTATAGCGCTGTGCCCACAGTCTACCTCTCTAGTGGGAAACTGCAGATTTGAAGCATTCATGGTGCATTTCTTCTCTTACGGAAATAAAGCGTGACATTAAAGAAACTACTTTAAAATCTTGATAAAAATATATGAGTCCATTGTTTAAAAATGGAAAAAAATTACATAAATTGTCACTTAACAATATATATTCAATATTTAACTTGTAGAGCACAGGTGATATCAGAGATCACTTGATGAAGGCAGAGGAGAGAAAGGAAAGATAGGAAAGTCAATACTACATATCTTTTAATACAATGGTCACAACTAGAAATGAAATGTGATAGAAGAGACTTTTCAGTTTAAAAATTCTATGCCAAGGTTGAATGATTAAAAGTTGAAGCTTATTAAATTAATGCATATTTTAACTTGGAAGGTAATTACACTTTAGAATAATATACCAAGAATTGAAATTGAAATTTAAATTCAAGTTGGATGCTTTGTTCCAGAAAGATTTTTTCCCTATCCCCCAGGAAGGAATTAGTTCAGGGAAGTCCTATGACTTGCTCTCTGTGAAAAGTAAACTGTTCTATCAGACATCTTTTGTGTAAGAAATGTACTAGCCACCTTTCTCATCAATTTTATTTTTGCTTATATGTCTGGTTTTTTTATGTTACTTACTTATCAATATATCCTTATCATCATCAGTCAATCCTTTGAAGGCATCATTAGTTGGAACAAACAGAGTCCATTGTCCGGGTCGTGACAGAACATCATCTAAATCTGCAGCTTTCACCAGACTGAGGAAAACACTGTTTACAAAAAACAGACAAAACACAAATACATTTTGTTCAAGTGCAGTAACTATACTAGCGTCCAGGTACTTAGTTCCGTCATTTTTTCCCGATAGTGCAACAATCTTCAACACTTGCACTATTTCCTGGAAATAAAGGTAGTGGAGGAAGAAAATGAGAAAGAAAAAAACCAAAACAGTTTTAAGAGTAGCAGACTGAGAAAAAAGGATTTGAGCGGAAAAAAAAAAAGATATTGGCAGCCTGTATCAGAGCAGAATTCAACGAATAAAAATGCTACAGATCAGAGATGAAGGGAGGATGTCAAGGGAAGTTGCTCTCTCTAGGAATATTGAGATTCTTAGGAAGGGGACAGAAATATGTACTGGAAGGGTATGCAATCATAATGCACCCATATGGAATTGTAGTACTAGTTAAATAAACCTCCAGACTACTCTGCATTTATAGCTCTGGATGTATCATCCAATCTCTTTTGTCCTCTTAGTCCTCTCATTCTGCTGTCTTACTGACTCATATATGTCACAAACAACCATTCTAGCATAAAGTCTGGGAACTCTTCCAGCCTACAGCTGGAGAGCAACACTTTCCCACTTTTTCTTTTATCTCCCCCACTCCCCCCACCCCTTTTTTTTTTTTTTTTTTTTTGAGGAGGTAATAACCCCTGCCCTGCTCACCCTGACCCCCAAAATCCAACAATGCACACTCCATAACTATTTCTCAACCAGTATATACAGTTACCCTCTGTAAGAAAATCTTAGTGCTGTCAAAACTTTCGCTCACCTAAATCGTTTATCATTTCTCAGCATTTCATGCAATGTATTTTCTGCTGGATTGATGATCTGTCGGATGATGTGAAGAAAACCATTCCTTCCTTCTTTACTTCCTCTGACCATGCATGAATTTTCAACACATACAGCCTGATTAAAAGAGAAGTAAGTGTAGCTATTCACACAATGATACATACTTAAACATATGTGATATAATGAGATGGAGGCACACTTCCCAAAAGGCTTCTAAATTTAAAAATAATATTCATATGTATTTCCTGCAGTCAAATTGTGTGCTCTTGCCAGGAAATCTGGTATTGTTTCAGAAAGCAAATGTAGCAAAATCTGGAGTACGTTAATATGGTGTAAATATTTCCAAACAATTTTTTGTTTGTTTCCCTTGAGAATATTAACTAGTTCTAAAAACTAGCTTTAAAAATTTGTAATTAATGAGTGCCAGATCTGGAATCCTGTTTTGTTTTCTCAAAGAGTCTTCCATGCAAACAAAGTTCCCATTGATAAAGATCAGATTTTTATTTTTTCCTAGCTTAAAAGCTTAAAGAGTTTTGCTAGATAGTCGGAATGGTAAAAGTTGGGGATTTCATTCAGCTTTTTCTGTTATTCTTTTATGACTATTAATTTTTTTAGTTGGGACACATACTGTTAGAAAGGCCCATTCACTTACCGTGCGATACACAAAGACTCTAAGCAGTTTTCCTCCAATTGTCTCCAGCTCTTGTCCATTGTACAGTTCATTGAGCCCTAATTTCACTTTTATAATGTGATTCTGCAGGATTGTTCTAAGAAGGCGTTGATCCATCCTTAAGATGTCATCTACAAAGCCATTTAGATATTAATATATAGTGATTTATAGAGTGAATATTCATTCAGATAAAGTTAACTGTGGATGCTATATTAAAAGACCATGGAAATACTGAATCTTCTTTGAAATGCTTGAGTTAAGGCTTGGACAGATCTGTGTACGCAGAAAATTAATTGTCAATTGGCTTCTGCAAATTACCATTCCTTAAATTCAGACAAAAAATTTTTGCATAGCCCGTATTAATTACTATAAACAATATGGCAGATGATTTATATGTAGGCCTTCTCCATCTTCCGAATTACTGCTGAAGTTCTTATTACAAGTTTTCCTTTCTGCATGTGCACCTTAATAGCTTTCCAAATTTGCTTCTGTGGTAGTGAGCTAAGTCTCAAATTCCTAGGGGAAGAACAGGATGTCCATGTGGTCACTTCTACAAATATGCAAACACATGGTTCATAGTATATTTGTATTATTTTCTCTTTGCTTTAATGTAGTGGAAAATACCAAACTTCTTGTATAATCTTTTTCAGAATAAACAAGTTGTGCATCTAACGCAAGTAATGCGAAGATCAAGGGACCTGGCAGTTCAGTAATATCTTTCCTTTCCCATAATATATCTGTGCATATTTTGTATTTTATTTTAGTGATACCCTTTTCATTAACAAATGATATCATTAATAACAAACTGTGCAGCCTGACTGTTAGGCTTGCTTTATCTTTCTGCATGGTGTGTATTTTGAAAGGATGAAGTATTTCTATTTCTCTATGGCTCTCTTCTTTGGGACTTAGAACAAGTACTGGGGCTTATTTGGAAAGCTGTAAAGGTAGCATTTATTATTGTTTATTTTGACATTCAGAGCATAATCTTTTAAGGCTACTAACCTGAGAAAGCACCATTCAGAGGTGCCAGAAGAGTGTATTGGCCTTCCGGTCTTAGAGAAGACCTCAGTCCTACCTGTGCCACCAGGTCTGTAAAAGTAGTCTGCTGGGCACCCCCAAGCTCAAAGACTTGCTTTGCTGCAAATAAAGGAATAAGAAAGGATATTTTAACATATAATGTTTTCCTTTTCCTGATCTGGAATCGCCATGCTTATTCATAACAATACATCTGAGGGAATATAGGTAAGATTACAGAAAACATCTTCAGTGTAAAAAGCTTTTTGTATACATCACTGACCAGAATCAGGAATTAGCACTTCATCAATGAGGTGGATAACACCATTAACTGTCACAATATCTTTGCGTTTGACCATCTTCACTCCATTCACAGTCAGGCTGTCACCATCACAACCAACTTCAACTGTGTTTCCTTCCAAGGTTTCATAGACAGCTCCACCCATGATGGCTTCAGAGCACTGGAGAGTATTTAAAATATGGAACTTCACGAGAGCTGGCAAGAAAAGACCAGGAAGTTCATATATAGCTTTTTGGATATATATATTCATATATATATATATATATATATATAAAATTCACATATAGGTATGAAATAAATTATTACATCTACACTATTTTTAGTAGTTTAATAGCTTATCTAGCATATTTGCTTCCATAGATTATTTATTGGAAGTTATTTATATGAGAATAGATACTATAGACCTCTAAATACTCTCTAAGGTCAAAAAACTTTGGCATTTCTTCTGTTATGAAAACTATACTGCTTATGTTGCAATCTGCATGTAACAGAATATAACTCAGTGACTGCAGATGATAAGCTCCAAATGGACCTCTGAGTACAAAACTCTATAGGCTATGCAAAGTCAGCCTCAGATTTATATTTTGTAATGTCTTACTCTATAAGTAAGATTCAGTGTACTATCCTCTGTGGGTACTAAAAGAATCAGCCAAAAATTCCTGAAAGCAAACTGGAAAAAAAAAAAAAAAAAAAAAAACCCCGCCATAACAAAAATGCCGTGTTATTTCAGGATTCCCCTTTTAGTCATTGCCTCACATTAAAAATAGCCCAGAACCTTCTTTTCACCATTCTTCATCGAGATACTGCGCAGTGACTTACTCAAGCTCTAATAAAATGACAGAGAACTTTTTTAGTGCAGAGCAGCTCATATATGAGAATAAAAATGTAGCCTTCTATTTCATGTTGGTCCATTATACTACTGTTCTCATAACAGGCTGATTCACTTATTATTTATTTTTATTGTGATTCTAAGATTAAGTGTGCTATCAGAGTATATAGTATAAATTCAGCTCAACTTGCAAGGCAGAACTTGCCTTTTGCAAGAACGTGTCTTTCTTGAATGAAAAAGCTGTTCGTGACAAAGCTATGAGAGAATCCCACATTCAGATAGCCCTGCATTTCTAGAGGCAAGAGTCTGTATCCGTACTATGCAGCTGAACTATTGGAAACATCAGCGTGTCTATATTCTCAGTTTCCTTAAAACTGTTTTGGAAACCAAGTTTTCTGTGAATTTCAATTCTGAGGTAACTAGAAAAATCAGAGACAGAAGAAGTAACTCTTCTTGTATGTATGAAGGTACAGGTGCTTGATTTCAGAGCTACTAGTATAATGTAGTTTCTACCTTTTGATCTAGTCACTTGTATTTCTCATTTGCAAAAAAAGTTTATACCTTCAGAAGCCGCCTTGCCACCCATGATCCTTTCTAAGAGTCCCCTTGGAAGTCTCTCAAAAGCTTCATTAGTAGGAGCAAAGAGTGTGTAATGACCAGGCCTTCCAAGAATATCCAAGACATCTGATGTGATGGCAGCAGCCTAGAAAATAAATTTTATTTTCATGCTGGTTATTTAAAATATTATGAAAAGACATTATCTGTCTGGTTTCATCTGGTGTCCACAGGTATTTTAATGCTAGATTGAGATCAGTGTTACAGAAAGATGAAAAACTGAATTGACAAAAGGAATAGAAAATTAATTTTGAGAGGAAAATGGGTCTTGATATACCAGATTATCTCCTTAATTCAGCACACAGCAATCAATAAATTCTGATAGAGGTCATGACAGGGCAGAAATTTATATTATTATGGCCTGAATTTCTAAATGAAAACATGAACATACAGGTTTTAACAAATTAGATTTAAGAATAGTTTATCAAAGCTAATTTGCCCTTGAAATAATAAAAAACAGGTCTATGACTAATTTGATAAAATACGAGGAGGAGGTTTCAAATCACAACAGAAGGCTGAGGAGTGACCACATGACTGTCTCTAGCTTCCTGAGGAGGGGAAGTGCAGAGGGAGCTGCTGATCTCTTCCCTCTGGTATCCAGGGACATCCAATGGTTCAAAGCTGCATCAGAGAAGGTTCAGACTTGACATAAGGAAACATTTATTTACAGAGAGGGTGGTCAAACACTGCTACTGGCTTCCTCAAGAGGTGGTCGATGCCCCAAGACTGTCAGTGTTTAAGAGGCATTTGGACAATGCCATTAACAACTTCGTTTAACATCATGGTTGTGGTTTAACTTGACATGGTCAGCTCTGAAGTGGTCAGGCTGTTGGGCTAGATGATCAGTGTAGGTCCCTTCAAATTGAAGTATTCTATTCTATTCCTACTCCTATTCTATTCCTATTCCTATTCTATTCCTATTCTATTCTATCTCAGGCTTTAAGGCCAGGAAAAATTATCTCCAGGATTTTAATCTCTGAAGTGTTACACAGCTCTGGGCATTAAAAAAGTAAAGTTAAACACAACTGATGAAAAATTCTCTAATTTCTAGTAATAAAGAAAAGGTAAGCAGTCTGAACTAAATAAAACCAAAATCAATATTAAAAAAAAAAAAAATATCCCTTTTATTTCTTAAATAAATCTTCTTAACTTGCTTATAAATCTCCTCTTTACAATCTCACAATTTGGGTGTTTCCGTTATTGGATTACTCTTAAAAGAGAATACTATAACAATATGAATTTCTTTGGTGGCTGCAACCTGTCCTTATTAGAATCAAAGACTGAAGAAAAAGAACAATGCAGGAAAAGTAATCAAAGATATTGTGAGAATATATGATGGATTAAAAGGGTAATATGATAGACTATACCAATATAGATTGTGAACGGATTTTCTAGAAAAAGAACTTAAGTCCAGATGTGTTCAATTTTACATAAGTAAAGAATTTACTCAGTTAAATATGAAATACTATTAGCTCAACCTAAGATAGAAAGACAAAGTGCATATGAAACTGGCAAACTGGAAGATGGGAATAACCATCCTAAAAGAAATGTCATATTAGAGTCTCAGGGCTGATTTTGTTTAATGGTCTCATTAACACATTTTCTCTTGGAGCTAAAGTCATTAAAGCTGTATGAATTGCAGAGGCACACACAGCGGAATTATCAGGTGTATGTGCTATAAACAGGGACTTCACCCTTTGAAAAGTCAAAAAGGCAGAGTGCAATGTGTTGAAACTGAAAGAAAACCAAGCATGATGCTAGCGTGAATCCTGGAAACTAGCAAGTGTTTTTTCAAGCAGAGTTAGGGAGCTATGCAAATTAACATAAAAGCAATAGGTAAAACCTTATCTACGTGAAAATATCTGCTTAGAGTTCACAAAAGTTAAACCCAAATAGAAGAGATACAAGAAAGAATGCACAGGAAAAAATTAAATAATCAGGCATTCTTTTTCAGCTGGAGACTAGAAAGTATTGGCTTTTATATTCAGTTTTTTAAAGGGGTTAAGTGATGTGATTGCCTGTATCAGCAATGGACTGGATTTAAGGGTTTCAGAGTGTCTTTTGCACCCTCATGCCTCTGCATTTAAAATATTTTTTAAAAAATATTTACTGAGGAGATGGAGGAGAGAAAAGAGCAACGGCTATTTGCAAAACCATGGCATATTTTCTTAAACATGTGCAGCATGAAATCCCAGTACACTAAGCAGATACATATTCTAGAAGAAGGAGAAATTAGAAACTCCGACAAAAAACACCTCTGTTTCCTCTCTGCAAGAAAAATCCTTCCTACATGTATCTACTGGTGTTCTGAAACTTGCTATGAGTCAGATTCTGGATTTTGTGGGGTTTTTTATCATTTTCTAAGGTCCATTTTGAAATTCCTCATCTAGCACCAGACACTGTAACTTATGCTTACACGTTTCATTACCTCAGTGCTTGAAGAGAAGACACACTATTTTTTATATACAGGGAAATATTTTGTCCTATTGATGTGGTCTTACTTGATCCACAAAAGAGCAGAAGCAGACTCCTTATGTAAAATTATACTTTACTTTTTTGTATATCTAGATTTGCAATATTAGCTGGAGTTCTTAATTTATTTTATTTCTGTCTCTTACTATACTAACTCTTCTTACTTCCAGGTGTCACACACAAATAGAAAACAAAGAAAAAAAAAAAAAAACCTAAAAGACCAGAGAAGCATTTCTATTTGTGTTCACTTACTCTAAGAGATGAAAGATCATCCTCGACTTCAATGAAATCTTGAATGGTATTTCCCACAGCGGTTAGGACACGATCAATGACATGAACAACACCATTGGTAGCAATCTGGTTGCCATGGATAACCCTGGCACAGTTAACAGTAACAACCTATATTTGAGGAATCAAGAAGTAGAAGATAAAGCATTAATTTGCTCATATACTTGGAATCTGATTTTTACAGATTAACAATGTATGTACTGTACGTTATGTGTTCACTGTTGTTCTTTCAGTTTTTAGTTTATATTTTAAGTAAAACCTTGAAAGATTTGAAAGGCTGACTAACCTGGAAAGCTAGCAGCACATTTATTCAGGCTACGTTCATTTCATACTCCTGTTTTATTTCTTATTGCACTTATTCAGATTTGTTTTCCATATATAGTCAATGTGGTGATTTTCTTGGGTTTTTACTGATGTAAACCATAGTCCAACATAAACATTTTGATGCATATAAAGCAACAAGGATAAGTGACTTGACTGGGAGATTTCCAGCATTTCTAAAAAATTTTTTTTTTTCTCCAGACACATAATTGACGTGTGTCTCTTACAATTTTACATGCTTCTATCATGCATTATAGTTAAAATAAAAGATCAGATTTAACATTATTTTGTAAAATCATTAAGATTAATAGCAGATTTTGCTCTCAGGTTTATTATGATCATATATTTTGGCTGCAAAAGTCTTTGTCTTTTAGGAAGAAAGGTCATTCTCATTTGAACATTGATTTCTAAACAGCAAACACCGCAATGTTTGTTAATTTATTCTTAGTGATTAGTCTACACAGCCGAAAATAATTGTGCAAGTTTATTGATTTTTGTCAGTGGCAACTAACTAGGTAGGTGTTAAACTTTCTATAATCTGTTTTCTTAGCTGTGGAAGGAAATAAATGAAAGAGTAATGTCTATAAATGAATAATTACATAAGGGAAAAAAAATACAATAGACTTACCCCATTAGGATAATGGTTAATGAGCAATTTCTGGTCATTATACATAGACACCAGAGTCAGGCCATTCTTAAGATCTTTTGTCAACATGCGCTTGTTTACCATGTGGTGGTGGAGAGCATTATACAGTTCAATATTTACGTTGTCAACCAAATTCCTGTGAATTTCCTGAAGAAGAAAGGAATTTAATTAATTAGAAGTTTCAAAACATTCTTTCAGTCAGAAGGATGTACGTATTGCTTTACCTTACATATGCTTTCAATATATTCAACAATAGGTATTTCCTGTTAGGAGACATGGCTTTGATATCTATCAATCTGGCTCTACTTAAATGATGCTTTAGTCTGATTTGCTCACAAATGGAAGACAATAGGTCTTCCTAGCCAGTTAATTGGGGGAGCTTTGATTCAATATTTATTTAATTAAAAGCATTACTGGAAGAAGGACACCTGAACCACTGACAGACTACAAAACATACTCTACATCATGCAATTGCTGGAATTTCTGTCAGTCTCCCCAAAACTATGTTAATAACACTAACATTATTTCTAATTGTCATGCAAGTGATTAAATAAGTAACACTTACATCTTCTTAGTACTCCTGAAAATAAATACAGATTCTCTAGCTTCAGCAATGCATGTTAAACATGTAAATTGTTTTATTATAACTTACGTAATGTCCTTCTATACCCAAAATATCATCGTTGTTTCTAGGCTACCTTATCATAGACTAGCTGTGGCAGCTTAGACATTGGTTGAAAGAGAAACGCACTTTAACATGTGCACGCGTATACACCCACCCACACACTTACTGGATTTAATTGTTCCCAGGCCTCATTGCTTGGTGCAAAGAAAGTGAATGATCCTCGTCCTTCAATCTCTTCTCTCAGTCTTGACATGTCAGAGTACCGTTGCGTGGAGGTAGCTCCCACAATACCAAGTGTACCATATACGTGATCAATAGGAGCAACTAAAATAAACATGAGATAAGAATACTGTAAACTCTTCAGTCATTCAGTTTCTCACAATCAAATCTACTTTGTTTCTTTTGGTTGGACAATAGTATTGCCTCTCTGCAATTGTTTAAATCAATATTAAAACAATGTGCTTGGATTAAAATTCCAGTGTCAAAATACTCAAACCCCATCCAAACACATCAGCTTGATATCTGTTCTTTTGGTTTGCTTAATGAAAAATTAGATCAAACAAAACCAAATATTGTTTTATTTAGAAGAGTTGTCTTGTTTTGTGCCAGCTCAGCCTGAAATGGGAGGTTATCTATTGAGGACAGGAGTACACTCCATCTATGATCACAAAACTTTCAATGGAGTGAGTCTTGTTTAGTCATGGTGGAACAGAACTCTTCTTGTGAGGCCTCTTGCTCTCCTTCCAGCATGCGTTTTGTGCATATTTATTCATCCAGAGAGTAAGAGTGGCCATAGCCTCACAGTTAAAACACTGCTACATGAGAAGAGGATTCATCTCTTTTAATTCTAGAAGCGAGGCAACTGCATGCAAGCTAGTTGTTTTTGGCTCTATTTATGGCCATGGAGAGAAACAGGCAATTCTAGTCTGTGATTTACTTCATTCTAGCGTGAACATCTAACATTAAATTAATTCATATAAACAAACTGAGCCTTATATATGCCTAAGTCTATTATTGAGTGTAAAAGAATTAGTTCAGATATAAGGATCTAAATTTATGAAATATGTTCCTCCTCAGATTACTCTTCCCTGCTGCAATTAATTTTATTTATGCAAAACTGAATAGCACGAAGACAAGAAATCAAGAATCCCTGTCTTCATTTTGACTTCTTAGTTTATTTAAAGCCTATAACAGTCTTCTAATAAATAAGATTCACATCTTCTCAGGCAAAGGAATAAGCAGAATTTAGATATGACACACCTCATGTTCTGGGTTTCTGATCTCAATGGTATTCTTTAGGTTATTCTGTGGTGTAATGGGAATAGGGATAGAAGTTCTTCTTTGGCAGTTTTGGGAACCAAAGACACTAGCATTCCTCTCCAATCCAGCAACTGGAAGGAGCTGGGACATTCAAATTAAACTGCATGATCACATTCAGTGCTGTCTGATTTTTTAACTCTGTTGGCTGTAGGCAAATGAAGCTGTGTATTCTAAGGCAGTAAAAGAGACTGATTTCTCAAGTTGACCAGCTTTGAAAGTCTCTTATGTTGTAATGCTTCTTATATACTGACTCATCCATTTGAAAATAAGGTTGTACCTGCAGGACATCCTCTCATATGTTCCATCTTCATATAGCCAGGACAACACTCATATAAGACAGTTCTGTGGGATATAGACAAAAGCACAATTATACACTTGTCCTGTATATTATTTATTAATTTTAGCTGAGTCTAATTTTAATGTTTTCATTGCTAAGTACACAATCTCCACATCTTCAACCCTTTTTTATCATTCAACCTTTTCTGTATAGACTGCAAATTTGTTGTACTTTACTAAATGCAAGGTTTTTGAATTTACAGAATAACTGCCATCATTAAGTGCCAGGAAGGAACATGGCAGGAGATGTGGAATTCATGTAGAATTATTAGAAGATGGTGTGACTAGAAGAGAAGCTGAAGAAAATTAACTGGTCTATTTTGGAAAGATTAGATGAGATTGAAAAAAGGGAAAAATAAAGAAAGGGAGGGCATTGAGAGAAACAGGTGGCAGCAGGGTTGTAAACAAAAAAGAAAAAAAATAAATGGAATACAGAAATTAAAATGACAAAACTACATGTGGTCTATAGTTTCAGGTATATATTGGATATAGGAACTAAACAAGTATTTAGGAGAAGGTCCTGTGGATCGTGTGGTGATAGAAAGTGGCATGGCAGAGCCTTAGTTTTTCAAGGAAGACTTTGAAGAAGCTCAGGAATGAGGGACAGAACTAATGAATAGCAGACATAAAGCAAGTTATAGAGAAAGAAGTCACTACAGACTGGATGGATGGACACAAGGGAAACTTCACTGGTAAATGTAGTGAGGATGAAAACCACACTACAAGAAATCAAAACCAGAGTTCGAAAAGTATGTCATCACAGCGTGCACAAAAATTTAGCAATATCAGGCACAAGGAACTGTAATATAACGATGTCAATAAAATATTCTCATTCTTGAATACGTGTAAGATATACATAACGGCAAATGAGGGCTAACTGATGATTCAATACTGTAACACTCAATTTAGCGTATAATATAATGGCTTCTTAATTAATATGACAGAAAAAAAGCTCTACCATAGATCTGCTTGATAAATTACACAACAGTGCAAATTCACATAACCAAAAGTGCAAATTCACTAAATTTATCACAGAGTTGATTTTTGCTCCTTGAAAGGGGCAATGCCAAGAAATTATACTAACTTATCAAAGTCTCAAACATAAAGATATTAAGATATTAAACAAGATATTAAAAGATAATAGACTTCAGATACTACTTTTCAAATTATGGTGCACTGCAAATGTCAAGGAAATACTGCCATCACAGTTTTACATAGTAGGATTATTTTTATAGGTGTGGCTGATGTTGGCAGTGCTAGAGTTCTGAACACTAACTCCTTGAAGGTTTTCGCTGAGTCTTTACCACTACATTCCAGCTTTTAATTTACAGACGCTGGTGGCAGCTGAGTACACTTCTCTCATTTTTCACAAACTAAAGCTGACAGAACATTAACCAAGAATACATTAAAATGAACTGCTTATTCAAATGAAAAGTTGGATTTAAGACCTTCAACACCCAAACTACTCGAAGAGATTAAAAAAATGAATGTAGACTGGAAGGACAATAGCATTACAAAGCCTGATTTTAAAAGTGAGGATTATAATTCTGTAATTGATAGCAATTTGATAGAGCTAGTGAAGGTTAAAGATTTTTAAAACCACCCTACATAGTCTTTCATTTCTCTGTGCTATGAAAATATTTTATCTCCATTACCTCATATACATACATGACATATTTACCCTTCTGCCACGTGAATATTTTCAGCTGAGAAGCCATATATCAAAAGTATTTGTATAGTTCTTTTTAATACATCTCTTTCTTTAAAACAATTCACTGAATAGCTATTTCTTGGGTATGCAAGAACAGCACTCAGTTTAGGCTACATATTTTCTAGCTAATAAGGAAATTAACCTTATGCTCTTTCTCCTTGGTGCATCCTTGTCAGGGGGTAATTAAAAAAATCCGATTAAGGAAAACTGTAGCAGAAGAAGAGTCAGAATGTTCTCCTGTTCACTGTGTGAACTGCTTTGTCATGAGAAAATACTTTTTCCTTCCATAGTATAGAAAACATCTCTCCCTCACCCCGTGAAAGATTATGAAAGATTCCAGTTTAAATTAGTTTTTGGAAAAAAGGAAAGAGGAAGCAGACTTCTAAGCATAGAATAAGACATGGCAAGCTTAGTCTTCTTATCTATATCCAACAATGACACAACTAATGAAAGGCAGAAAACTGGCCGAAGAACATAGTTAACATAGAAAAAGTTTTTTTCAGCCAAACATTACAAGTTCAGTGCCTTTTTACCATGTAAATTGTTATGTACAGCTCAGGGTTCTTTTCAGTTAACAAGGGTTACTGGAAGTAGGTCCATGCATCAGCCTTGCTCAAAACCCTTGATATGGAATGGAAGAAAAGGGATCTATGTGGAGAATCCCACGATTAGGTTAGAACCAGATAAAACTCAGTGCAAGATGCAGTTCCTCATCACCACTCTTGAATAGACACAGTACACAGAGGAAGTACCATCTCACACCATAAGTTATCCTCATCTGTATCTCCCTGCTAGTTCAATATAAGACGGTGACCAAGTGAAGAAAGTAGTTACTCAGAAAACAAGCAATGCAGCATTTTGAGTTTTTGGAGGTTTTGTTGGGTTTACTTTTGGGTTTGGGGTGGGGTTTTTTGTTGGGTTGGTTGTTGGATTTTTTTTTTAGTACAAAGTTGTTCTGTATTCCAAAAGGAAAAGGGACAGAGCAACACTACCTTATGTCCTTGTTATTCTTGGCTAACAGAGACAGTTTATTCAGGTCAGCCCCGTGACTCATCTGTTACTAGTCCTTGCTGGCATGGAGATAAAATACTGCCAAGAAACAGTGGAAAGACTTCTAGTCCAATAGACTTTGATTTTTAGCAAATCTTTAAGTTGCATCTGAATTGCAAATTTACAGTAGTGGATAGGAAGTGTAAATTCTCAAATTAACATTTAATAGATCATATATGAAAGTTAGGGAGGACTTGTTAACATGGAGATATTGACATGAGAAGAGCCATTGTCCTTGGATTAGCATTCTTATTACAGTAACCTCTTTAGTCATGTCTGCATTCCTGCTTTGAGTACACAAAGTCTAAAACTTCCATTAACAGCTAAAACTAAGTTACAGCAGGTGCTCTATTACAGCCACAAAAGAGAGTGACTCAGGAGTTCTCAGGAATTGTATGACTTAACCTGCTCTCATACACCCTGTTTTCCCCCTCTAGCCTTGCTCTGCAAGTGCTCGGACAATGGTAGGAGTGTTAAAAGAGGAGGGAGAATGTAGGTGGTAGTATTGTGTAAACTCTCATGCCCAAATCCACCCAGCCCCACTACTCAATGACTTTCTCAAGTTGTCTGTAGCAGGCTTCTTGCTTAGGGGCTTACAGAGGCTCTGTAAAGTGTTTTAAATTTAAATTCTAGTCAGTGAAGAGAAAAAAGTCACCACCTAACTTGAGTTCAATGAGTCCAAACCACCCATTGCTTCAAACTATTTTTCCTGACACATGAAAGTATAATCACTGTGTAACTCATTTTACTTCAGCAAAGTAATGAATTCCCTGTCAGATTTGTGCTGAGAACAGACCTTCTCTCATGGGAAGACATGACATCTATCTAGGAACAAAACCACAGGAGTATGTTGTTTTCCAAAACTGACTTTGAGAATATCCAAGTTTCAATCTAAGCCATTTTCAGGAAATACCCTTCTTCCCAACGTGTCTGCAGTGGAGTAAGACATAGTGCCAAAGAAGTTAGTGGTATGGCAAGTTTTATTCAAAAGGTGAAGTATTTCGGATGACTTGCAGCATGTCCACTCAAGGAAAAGGGAAGTCAGTATTATAATGCCACCTGGAGGATAAGGAAGATTCTGATAAAAACAATAAACCTATGGGTCCCAAAAAAATTGAAGGTAGAGGTGGGGCAAGTGACCATACACAGTCTAGTTTGAGTGGAAATTGATCATTATTACCATCACCAAATGCATACGAATCTGCAATTTGTATGAAAAATGAGTTCTAACCTCTCTGGATTTCCTCACAAAAACAAAGCCAAAATCAAAACGGAATAGTGGTTAGGATTCCACAGTCAATTACATTCCAAAGAAACTTCTGGGGATTTAGAATAATGAGCTTGATTGTCTGCATAAGATGTTCATTATGATTTGTGATATGTCCACTCTAACTTACTACTTTCTTCCACCTCCTTGAGTAAGTAATTAGTAACCAATAAATATTACAATAGCAGGAAGCTTGGGGTGACAGCTTGGCCCACGAAAATCAGGACTTTTCCTTGGCTCTGGTGGGGTCATGGTATCATTCTTCATGTCTAGACTGACTTTAGACTTGAGACTTCAAAGCCATGGCAGCTCTTGAAAGGCAAGAGTGTTGGAATCAGTGTCTCACTGTATTGGAAGTATAACTCAGCTCCATTAATTTATGGTATGCTGACAGAGTGCTGAAAACATCTTCTCAGAAAGAAAACAGAAGAAAACTTTGTCCTACTACATTTTCCCTTAGTGTTTTTCCTAAGGAACCATTCCAGCAATTTCTTATGACATCTAGCATCTTTTAGGAATCTCAAAATATGCCAAGCCTCTGACACCCAACAGGAGCAGTAGAAAATGCAGAGATCATGAGAGACTGCAGCCGTATTAGCACTGCTAGTGATGCATGCCCACGCTATATCATTTTTTGGGTTCCCCAGCGCCAACCACCCCACCACCCCCCCCCCCCCCCCCCCCCCATTCCCCAGCGGAAACCCAGTTTGTGTCTGCATAATTCTTTGTCAACATAGACATCTTTGACTTTCTGTAAGAACCATTCAATGATTTTCATACAAGTTTACAAAATCCTACAGTTGCGGTTTTAACTTAAAAGTATTCTGTTGATAAAAGCTCACTTGGATTCAATGTGAGCTATGTTTAAATGTTAAAAGTCAAATAGATTTTCTTTTTTCCTCCAGAATTCATAATTGTTTCTGTATTTAGAAACACTTTTCAACTTGAAGAATAGACTAGAATGTGTGGATCCTACTTACTTATTACTTGGACAATCAGGAGAACAAAATATGACTAATTGCAAATTCTCAATCACTTCTTGTTCACGTTCTTCTTTCTAATTTAGTTAGTGAAATACTGTTGACCAGAAAAACATTTTCAATAGAGTATAGGAGTATAGAGTAAGGAAGTGATCTTCTACTGGCTCTGTTGCTAACACTGTAAATATTTTTCTCCTATATTAACCTCTGTTAAGGAAGCCCTTGGCACAAACACGAAGAAATCTCTATTTCACATTACATTAACATCTAAAACAGTGGTTGATGTTCATTAGGGCAGTCTTATACATAAATCTTACTTTAAATAGAGTTAAGCTCCCCATACATATGATTTGCACCAATTGTATCAATATAACATGACATCTTCATGTCTTAGGGCATACAATCTCTCGTTCACTATTTAAATTGTGTACTTAAATATTACATGTGCATTTGAAAGTTTTAGAGGTTTTCATTAAAGGACTCCTAATACACTAAGTCAGATTTGCAATTGAAGCCTAGACTCCCTGCTCACTCAAGCCTTTCTGAAAATTCACCCCAGACCTACCTGGACCCTGTAAGAAAATAATGGGAAAATAAAAATAATGATTTCACGTGACAAATGCTGAGAAATTTATCTATGTAACTGCATAACAGCAAGAGAAAATGTGGTACATGAGAAAAACATTCGTTTATTGTATTGGGTGAACAATGTCAGTCTCTGTTAAATTACTTAATTCTAAGTGAGACGAGTGAGGCAGACCAAGTTCAGGACCGGGGGTTTGTATATCTTTACACTCTGAAGCTGCTCTGTGGCTGATTAAACAGTAGCGGCTTTGACATTTTGTCACAGAGAAGGTAATGACTCACATTCTGAGAAGTGAAAATTGAAGTATACACACATATGCCAAAAGAATGCCAAACTCACACAGAGTTAATCTGTGTCCACAACAACACTGTAATTTTTTTTTCTTTGAGGAGAGTTGTATTGTGAGAACACAGCTCTGCTAGGTAGTGTTGAGTTCTTTTCACTACTGGCCTGTTAGGTCCCTCTGTGTTTTGGAGTAGGTCACTTAACCTCAGATCTCTCTGTGTTTAAAATAGAGCTATGAATACTTAACTCAGAGAAGTATTGCTGAAATTAATACTTTGAAGCCTCTTAAACTTAAAAGACTGCACAGCATGCCACCATTTCCAAACTTTCCACTCCTTTTCCAATTATTTTTGGAAACAAAGATTTGATCAGTTATTCAGGTGGTTTTAGAAGCAGCTCAAGAGAAGCTGTAACTCTGTAAAATTATGCACTGAATTATTCCTGTGTCTGCATTTGAAACAAACAGTTTGTCTCCAAGAAAATGAGAGTTTTCTAATCATACATTATATTATTTCAATGAATGGGGAACAGTTTTGAAGCAGAGCATACTTACGCTTTCTTTCCACAGATGGTTCCCTGGTACCAGTTTCTGCAGGTGCTGAAGTATTTCTTTTGTGTTCCCATAACTTGCTGAAGGGCACAGACATGGGGGCTACAGGTAGGAGTAAGAAATATTTTAAAAAGAAATTCTGTACTTCCTTGGGAAAAAAATTTTTATAAACTAGTGGAAAATACAGTTTCTATTGAGCAGGAGTAAGAAATGAACACCTGGCTTCAGTTCCCAGGGCAGGTGTGTTTTCAAGAAACATAGTGCAAGCTCCTGGGATTGCCCAGCTGGATTCCTTAGCAAGCCCACCCTCCCACCAAGGGCAGAAGATTCTCCTCCATTCTCATTTGACCCTGTGTCTTTTATGGGCAGTGATTGCCAGCTGTGCCTAGTCAAGGCTCCATATGCCTCATATTTCTTGCTTCCCTCTGCAAAGTGAATTAATTCACAGCCAGGGACCAAACTGTGAACACCATCAGGCTCTTTTAATTAAAAGTTTTTATCTTGTACACATCTGTGCAACTGAAGGTCATGGGGAGATGGGGAAGAAAAGTGCCTTGTTCTTTGTGTAGAAGGAGACTCTGTCTTCTGTAAATCAATCAGTTATTTTGATTACCAACCATTTGGAGTACCACAGGCACCTAAGTAAACATTCTGGGAATTACTGAGGACCAAAGGGTATATTGGCATGTAAATAAAAGGAGTCACAGATTTCAAATGAGGGATACTTTTTCCTTAGCAAGGTAATGTACAGAAGAGGAATTTCTTAAGGGCAAATTCTGTGGAATAAAGGCATTTTGTCACTAATTTTTTTACTTCTACAATTAAAAAAATAATCAGTTCAAAAGTTAGACCATACATTTTACGTCAGTGGGAAGCCAGTGAACTTTTTTATTTGAAAAGCTCAGGGTGTGGGTGTGTAGCAGGCAGAGGAAATTCAACAAAGGAAGATTGGATGGTAAAAAGTTCTTATTTACGGAATGTTTTTTACTTAATAAGACTGAAGGAAAATATATTTAGACACATGTGTTTCCCTGACATCAGCTGTTCAAATCATTTCCATGTCTCTGAACAACCTGGCTTGTAAGCCGAGCAGCTTGCTGCATTGTTCTAGAGGGAACAGAAGTTTTACAGAGGACTCCCAGTATATATTCCCACATTGGAAAGCATTTAAACAGAGTTCATTATTTTCGTCAGGATGGAATAAAGAAAATATATACTGTAGGATAGGTGTCAACTCTATTCAAATATTTGAAAACATGTATTAAACATATCTGATGTCCCATACATGAATTGTGATCTGAACTTAACTTCAGTGATTCTAAATCACATGTATTTTATTCACTGAGAAGTGGTAATTTTAGATTTTTCTGTATTTTATGAAGTTTAACAGTATTCTGTCTCCTTTTGAAATTCCCAGGAAAGCATTTCACTTCGGATCATTTCTTCTAAAATTAATTGAGAATGACAGTAAGAATTCATAGTGAAAAATCACATTTCATATAATGCAAGAAAAAAAAGGGAGATTAAAGATTAACAAGCTCCCTTTTAAAATAGAAATAGAACCCAGTTACTTACCCTTGTTCGCGTGCCCTTATTCGACTATGAACTAAAATCTTGTCGTAGTGAGCAGAAGCAGCTGCTTGTTCAAAAGCAGACAATAAAAAAGTGGAAAAGGTGATTAAGAAAAAGATCTTCATCTTTAGTCCTCTGTTGCTTCTGGCAAGTCTAGAAGAGAGAACTGGCAAAGGATCTGGAGAGCTGACAATTTATATACGTATTGGAAGGTGGTGGGAGGGAACCACAGGATCAACCTGAAACTTCGTACCACCCTCCTTAGGACAGCAGCTTTTGCTGCCAGCTCCAGTAACCTAAATTAGTACTATACATTAACCATATAAACCAATTTTTTTTTTAATCCCCAATTGACCAATTTCTTCCTTTTCACAGAAAGATTAGTATTTTATTCTGCTGACACAACAGCAGAAAAAGTTTGACAAGCTTAGACTTTGACTTATGATTTGGTATTTATAGCACTGAAGCATCCAGAGGTCAAGATCATAGGGTGTGGTTTTGTTCAAATGCAGAGAAAGATGTCTGCTCCCATGAGAACTGCACTGCTTTCCATTGTTTTCCATGTCCTCACAGTTATTAGTTATGAGCCATTTAACTAGTGAAGTTGGTGAAAGTTCCAAACAAAACTGTTGTGAATAAACTGGAATAGCATTTTTGTCTTGAGAAAAAATATATTAACACAAATTCTGATTATAAAGTAGATGCACAATCAAATGCAGTGTTAGAATATTCATTTTAATTCTAATAATAACAGTTGCTATACTTTTATTCAGAGCTTTATGTAATCATATAAAAATCACTGAGTGTCTGAAAATTTGAATATGTACCTTTCTGTACTTATTAGTCCTAGGCAGCCGTGTGTGAAATAAATGGAAAATTCAATTCTGAGCTGTAAATGAGGGAACTGAGGCAAAAGGGTCAAGTGACAGGCTCAAGCCTCCAGTGAAGTGACAGTCTTAAGGCTCCAGGGACAGCTGGTGTGGGGACTACAATCCAGGAGTTTGCGATTTTCATGTCAAGGAAAAAATTCTGCTATTTATATAGAAGTGTTTGCATATGAATACCATTTCAAGGTGTAATCTATAGATCATGTCAGATCTTTATGAAAATAAGGTGAGTTCTAATGGCAATACTTTGTTGTAGTTTCTTCCTCCAAACCAGGGCAAATAGTGAGGTGAATAACTGGAAATGGATGCAGCACATTGTACCGATACATGTGGGGTAAATCTCTCATTACAGAACAGACGCAAATTGGGCAAAGAGCAGCTGGCAGAGACAATGACTATTTCCTAGACATCATCATAGGTAAAGGTTGCAGCTAGGCATAGGTATATAGACATTTTATGATTAAGGTCATGTTTTACGTAGCCGTAGCTCTTCATGGTTTCTAGGGTTAAGAGCAGGGACATATGGTTAAATGGTAGATGGAATTTTCCACTGCAACCTGTACTCATCCTACCTGCAAATGACTCAAGAGAGCAGATGGAAATACCAGCATCTCTAGACTCACTGTGTGAGAACTCAGTAAAACTCCATGCCCAAAATCATCACTGTTAGATCAGCTGATGGAGATGACAGGTCAGCTCTGTGATATAATATTAAAGTTTTAGGAGAATGTCACTGCTGCATTCTTTCTATTCCTTTCAGAGCTTTTTATCTCTTTCTGGTCTTGCAGCAAGAAATAGAGTGAGAAATATCACCTCTTAAATGTCTAGCTATGATATTTCGAGCTGCTAGTTGGGCTCGGTTGATTGATTACCCTTTGCAGTTCTCAACCTACAGGTGAAAAAATCAGAAGATAGTCTCTTAAATTAACTTGACAAGCTTCAGAAAGTCCCAGAACTGTCCCAGTAACCTGTCTTCTCAGGAATGTCTCCCTCCTGAGTCTCTCAATTCTCAGCATAGCTCATGTTCTTCTCTTTTACACTTTCCATGTAGCACCACAAAATGAGTAGAAATTAATGCTGCTGCATGCACTGAGCTGCCGTTGTTTACAGAGCTATTCATCACAGTTAAAGAGGGAGCCATCTAAGCAGGGCAAGTGTTTTTATTTCCAGATTTCTGATTAGTGACCCAATCTCAAATCGCAGGGAACCCCATTTGTTCTCTGCATACAGTAGGCTATAATTCTTAAACTAGTAGTTCTTACTAATAATACCTTACTCTTCTCTGTTTCCACTTGTCTTCGGACATAACGGGAACAAATAGCAGTCCTAAGACCATTCAGCTTCCAACTTCCACACATTAATGTCATAAAACTCCCCTTTCGTCTTCAGAGATATAGAAGAAACAATCTGAACGATTGTTGTATGTCAAACAATATTAAACATGGAGGCAGAGGTAATAAGGCAGCACACAAACTGGTAATGAAGGAATATGCAACTATAAAGTCATTTTACTTAACCAAATTGAAGGATAAACAACATTAAGCCTTATAGCAACCATGGTGACATCACTATATGTAATGAGGCAAATAAAACAGCATGAGGAAAAAAATGGTGATCATAAGCTTGACTTTCTGAAAAATTTCGAAATCACTGAATGAATTGTTCTGGTGAGTGGCGTAAAAATGCACAGAACCTAAAATAGATAAAGCTCATCTTTAAATAGAAATGACTTTTTTCCCAAATGAGCAACGCAATGGAAAGCATACAAGCTTACAATTTAAAAACTTCCTGCAAAACAAACAAACAAACAAACAGCAAAAAAATCAAGAAGAACAAAACTCCCAACTACATGAATGCTATTCCTCATTTATGTTTATATTATTCCAGATATTAAAAAAATAATGAAGCCAGGATATTTTGCCTGTGATATAATGGCATGATGAACAGCACACCAGAGTAATCATTTCCTAATTTGCCAACTTAAATAGTGTTCTGGTTAACCAAAAATTCATTCACTTGTGCTCATTGATACTTCATTTATTTTAATTTCTTCCAAGGCGGCTATCCCACCAAGTAGCTACCTTAGGGTTTTGTCCTTTGGCTAAATGCTTTGTGCAATATTATACTTCCTAAGGGTCGTGATGTTGAAATTGTGATGATAAATGTTGAAAATCTAATTATAAAATGCATTAAAACAGCTCATGGATGTGAATTATTATTGCAGTAATAGGAATTTTTATTATCCACAGGAGAAGAAGCATACCCATAAAGATATACCTGAAACAAGTATAGAACAAATGCTGATTTTCATCTTCTATGAAATGTAGATACTGTCAAGAGGAAAAGCCGAAGGTATTCGCTGTTATGAATTGTTTCTTGTATTTCTCTAGAGACCTCTAGTGGAGATAAGTCTGTAAAAGTCGTTTTCTCAAAGCTGCATTAAGTGTTTACACTAAGAACTTATTGTATGATAAAGGAATTTGTTTTATTATTCCTGAAGAGGATACGTTTAATTATATGATGCAAGAATACTTGCATGCAAATATTAAGGGGTTTGCATAAGTGCCTTTACATCAAATTGAAGTAACAGAAGCATCTATCAGTCACTTGTGGCTAATTCTACTGACGATGGGCAGAAATCTAGCATATAAAAATGGAAAGAAATTAAAAGGTTTTTCAAATAATTTCTTCCCAGTTAAAACCTCCAGATAATTTACAATGTGTGTCATGTGTTTTATGTATTCTGCTTCTTTATTTTATAACTGCTTTGTGCGTTTACTTTTTATTGTGTCAGTGTGTGTGCTCAGTTGAAAGATCAAATGGGCAAAAAATTTTTAAGATTAAAAGAGAGGCTACCTCTATGCTGCAATTGTTGCTGGAATCCATAGGTGTCCTTGGAAACCTTGACGCAGCAAATTTGGAATTTTTGTCATTAACTTCGCTTAGATCAGCAATATGTATCTGGAGTACTCTTCAGTGTCTGGGTAGCATCATCTCCTCAGATGCCACGATCGACAAAGAGATAGACAACAGAATAGCAAAGGCAAACAGAGCTTTCGGAAAACTCCATAAAAGAGTCTGGTGCAATAAACACCTGAAGAAAAGTACAAAGATCAGTGTCTACAGAGCCATGGTACTGCCTACTCTTCTGTACGGGTCTGAATCATGGGTCATCTACCGCCACCATCTGCGACTCCTCGAACGCTTCCATCAGCGCTGCCTCCGCACAATCCTAAACATCCACTGGACTGACTACGTGACTAACGTTGCTGTCCTTGAACAGGCAGACATCACCAGTATTGAGGCCATGTTGCTGAAAACGCAGCTGCGTTGGGCAGGGCACGTCTCCAGGATGGCGGATCACCGCCTCCCTAAGATCGTGTTCTATGGTGAACTTGCCACCGGCTGCCGCAAGAGAAGAGCTCCAAAGAGGAGATAGAAGGACTCCCTGAAACAACACCTCAGCCTAGGCCGTATTGACCACCATCAGTGGTCCACCCTGGCCTCCAATCGGGAGATTTGGAGACACACCATACATAACGCTGCTGTCTCCTTTGAGAGCACGCGTAGAATCAGTCTCGAGGAGAAAAGACAGCGCAGAAAGAACCGTGCCTTGACTATACCACCCAAGGAGACCCTCCGGTGTGCTCTTTGCAACCGGTCTTGCCTATCCCGCATTGGCCTTTTCAGCCATCAACGCGCTTGCAATAAGCGTGGGCAAAGCCCTTCCCAAATCTTCGTCCGCGAAGCCAAGCCATGAGTGACTCTTCAGTGTCTCTTCTTAAAAACTAGTTTGTTTATAGGAATGCCATTGATATGTAGTAGAAGAACCCAAGTAACACATTGTCCTTTTGGACAAACTAGAGGTTGATGATAATGGGTGTATAAGAAAGTCAGTGTTTGTGAGTGCAGGGTGATACACCTTTAGACATAAAGGATTTAGTTGCAAAAGAGTTCTGTGCCAGTCACAGCTGGGGTATGTGGCAGGGTTTTTAAATAATGAATAGAGGGAAGAGGGTTTGATCTTTACATGGATACACAGAAACCCAGAGGTATAAAGTAAATACCTAATAATATAATATAGTATAATAATAATAATAGTGATAGTGGAAATAATAATACCTTAAAGGAAAGCTTGTAAAGGAATAAAATCAAGCTTGGTTTGACTGAAGGCAAGATCCAAAATGTTAAGTATGTTTCCAAGGGGATGGATTATCACAAAAACTCTCATTGCAGGATTTCTGACATAACCGCCTGGCAAAGTTTTGCTGCTGTCAGCTATGTCTTTGCTTTCCATACCTATTTTAGTGAAGATGAATCCATATACAACTATCACCACAAATGAGAAATGGAAGTAAACCTCAAGGAAGTAACAAAGAAAGACATGATGGAGGGTCCTGTGAAGAGGATGATCATGAGTGCACAGATTGACAGTCACAATCAGTGTAATTGAGAAATTAAAATAAAATAGTCCAAGAAAGCTCTTAATTTTTTCCTCTGCTATCACCAGTATTTAGTTGTTAATAAACTGTCTTAAGTTACCTACTTATTTTCTGTCACATCAGGGTTTTACTTTAAGGCATCCTAACTCAATTCTGAAACTTCATGACCATGCTCAATTGATGATTTTTTATGTGATCATTTTTCAAACTAGGGTTAATATCACATAATTTTAGCCATTTAGCCAAGTCAAAGCTAGTCATCTCAGCTCCCCCTTTATCTCAGATGGAGAGAGGGCAATACAGATTTTAGGTGCTGTTGATTTGTGTTCTATAAGTGTCTCTCATCTTTAAGAACAGAGCAAATGAGGTGACTAGTTTGAACTAGACTCCTGACGTTTAGACAGCCCAAACTCACTTGAGAATAATCCCACCCTTTGCATCTTTTGTTGGGTGGTTTGTTTTTCGAGGATCACTTAGAAATATACTATGTTGTACAAGATTACTTTACAGTACTGTATGTTTTCTGGTGATCAGCTAGGTTACTCCATTTTTCCTCTGCTACTTCCCAACCAAATGACTAGCCTCACAGGGCCTCTTGCTGGTATTCTGCCTATGTTTTCACTTTTATTAAGGCCATTCCTTTATCCATAGCTATACTACACCTGCGGGAGCTACTGTTGGGTTTATTTATTCAAATGCTATTAGACTCTTCTCATAAATATCATTAGGTTTCTCATTCCTAAGCCTTATAATTTGAACCTTCTAATGTTTTCCCATTATCCAATTCTTCCAGTCATTATGTTGATCTTGTCTGAACTTAGCCTCCCTTGTCAAAAATCTCTCAGCCGACAAGATACACAAAACTGAAACCGAACCTCAACATGATTGTATTGTGGTTCAAAAGAAACCAGTACTAATTCTGGATTCATTTCTCCCTGATCATTTACTAGAGTACTTAGACTAAGGACTCTGCTCTTAAATAGAAATTATTTTTGCTTTAAAATTTAAATCTTGTTTGGCATACCTCTGTAAATTGTTTTTCTCCTCATATTTCTTCTGTTTTTCACTGACTAAGCTTATTCTATACATTACTCTGTCTACACAAGCTGAATCAACATATTAAGTAAGGTGTTTAGCAAAGTAATTTCATCAGTTTTTTCCTATGACGTCTCCCAATGAATGCATGACACAGCATGTGCATGTATATAGGGATTAAGTCACAGAAAGCATTGTTAAAGGGAGAAACACAAAGAGAGCTCTAAGCCATCTGAATTTGAGAGAGAAGGGAAGGAGAAAGGAAGACTCAAAGTTGTCATCATCGTGACCCAGAGTTGGAGATACCAGTCAGTACTTTGGCTCCTGCAATATGTAAGGAAACAATCATCCTTGGATATGCTTGGAATCTGTAGATGTCTAATTTTTAGGTGAGCCAACAGAAGTTGTAAAATCAATCTGATCCCTTAGAAAGTGTTATTTTATAGTCATATTCTGAACGAAGAAGAGATATTACTAAGTTCTAAAATATGATGATGCATACTACAGTTTTGTTTACTGCAAAATTATTATATAATATATATGAATAATAATAAAATTTAAAATGTAATGTTCCTAGATGTGATTC